>OY751423.1:3119268-3719268 GCA_963565655.1 Aleiodes testaceus
AAATTAAAAAAAGAAGGTTTAAAAAAAGAGAAAATTGACATTTCATCCAATTTGCCTTTGAAAGCAAGAAAATCCCCCAGATTCATTTACAATTACCTCTGTTTTGTCCATGCCATCCACTTCACTATGTAAAAAAGAGGCGAAACGCAGTTTGGTAGGAAAAGAACCACTGGATAATGGCAAATCGACGAATGGCACTGAAAATACGAAAATTGGGAAACCGTTTGGCAGTTTCCGGTTTTTTTCCACTCGCTCGCACGCGAGGCCCTCTCACTCCTTTTTTTTTTTTTTAATGAAAGAGTTCGCCTATCGATCGAACCGATAGAACAGAATAAAACGATTCTTCAGGGTAAAAAAGAGTGGGAGAAAAGTAGAGAAAAATGAGGAAAATTGGACGATCCTCGGGCGCACGGAATTTTACGTAGGGTAACGTAGAGATTCGCTCGATTGAATCCAACGAGTTTTATCCTCAACTGAATTTTCCTTTCGTCGCCATATCCACAGTTACTTCTCTCTCTCTCTCTCTCTCTCTCTTCTCTAATAATATTTTTTTCTCATTTTTGTTTGCTCCTGAGTTTTGTCTCTTCTTTTTTATTATATATCAACACACAAAAACGGTATTTTCATCGTTAGCCAACTGCAAGCGAATCCCTTTTATCCATCAAAGCGTTGAGGCAACGATAGAAAAAAAGAAAAAAATGGAAAAATATTATTTTACCTCTGAAAAAGATTTTTTTTTTTATTCCTATTTTTTCTATCTCGTTTCACCTTTTTTTCTAACATTTTCATTTCATCTTTCGAATGTATTTTAATTGAGCCAGAATTGAGTTCTAGATGGTTTTTTTTCTCTCCTCCAGTTTATTTGAGATTTATATTTTTTTTTACTCCTTTGATCGCTATTCAATTTTGTTTTCAATCACAATGCTTACACAGAGATGAAATAAATAAGAGGAAATAGGGGTAGAGTAAACAACGGAGGAAAAAAAAAAATGGATTCGATTAATCTTGCTGGTGTTCGTTCATGGAACACCATTTTTTTTTCCTGTTTTTTTCCCGCTTTTATTTTCATTTCCATTTTTCTGCATATATAAATGAAGTTGCCACGAATTTTCCCAGATTTTCCATAAACTGATAATTGTTCGAAAAATGAGACTGAAATTTGCAGATAAATCAATGTTTTCCATGAACACGTTTTTGAAAATATCTCGGAAACTAAGCGAGATCGAGCAATTTTCATAGAAACCTTTTTTGTAGCAAATTTTAAGGGCTACAAAAAATGTTATAATAAAAATTGCTCTATCTCGCTTAGTTTTTGAGTTATTCTCAAAAATCATGATTGAATAAAATTAATGTGTCTGCAAACTTCAGCATCACTTCGAAAAACCTAAATTCCTTTTAAAATCGATCATTTACCCCTTTTTCCACCTCAATTATCTTCTTCCTGCCCAATTAAAATAAATGAATTAATTTCCTTCATGAAGCCAACAAAAAAACGAACCCCCAAAGAAAACAAGCCAGAGTATTTGGCCAAAATGGTGTTAATGTGCCCATTTCTCCCCTCAGAAGTTTTGCATAACCTCCCAGTTGAGTTTAGCAGTGGCATTACCCACAAATGCAGTTTAATGTACACACAGCAGCTACCACAACAGCGAATAGGACAATGGGTCACTCGTTTTCACTCATTTCACTCCTACTCACCTCTCGTCATCTCCTCGTTTTTCGTTGCCTCTGTGTGTTTCGTTTACTCCCGCATTCTGCCTTTTGCCTTTTGCATCACACGCACATGGACACAAATACACTGGCCCTTTGGTTAGAGAAGGGCCCGGCCATGTTGTCCCATGAAAACACTCGAAATTGCACCACTGCAGCCCTTGGAAAATACAAACGTTCAGTCCACTGTGAATTTACTGAAAATGTGGAGCATTTTTTCCTCAAGCACCTCAATTCCAGTAAAAGCCAGTATTCTCCAGACACGTTACAGTTACATGCAGTCATTTAAAAAAAAAAAGGGGAGGGGGTAGAGGTGAAGAAATAAGAATAAAATGTTCCATTATCGAAATAGTTGGATTTCTTTGGTTTTTTTCTTTCTTTCGATTCTATTGACAGTTTGAGAATTCTAAATTAAATTTCTGGGCGAAGGGAGAAGTGTCAGGTGGAGGAATTTGTCGAGTGATTACGGAATTATTTTCATTTGAATATCGAGAATAAAATAATTTAGAATTCTTGAGATTTTTTTTGGGGGAATTTTCTTTTTTACAAACTTTTGCCAACAAACTACAATCATTTCCCCCACTACTGGAGGTGAAGTTTTCAATGGTTGAGTTTAGTTTTCGGAAGGCGGTTACGTCGATAAATCAAGTGGTAAAAAGGAGGGAGGGGAAAAAATGGAGAAAAGGAAGCGAAGGAATTGCTTAACGAAGGCCCACCCTTGCCTACGCCAATTAGAGAAAAGTATGATCAACTCTAATAAATGGCGTGTCGCTGGCATTTTCTCGAGGAGTCTGAGGAAAATAGCCCTCTCAATTTCTTATTTTTCCAAGCAATTGGAAAAAGCCAAATAGATGAAAAAAAAACGTGAAAAAAGTTCAGAAACTCTTTTTTTATCGACAATTCTCGATAATTTTAAAATTCAAATTGACAAAAAATTCTCCATTCTATTTATTCAAACACTTGCTTTTCATGCAGAAGAGTTACAGAATAATAATAATAATAATAAAAAAAGTATACTTCTCAATTTGACTCTCTTGGAACTTTTACTCAATTGCATTTTCTGCCGTCTCATCATCGAGAATTCAAGTAAGGAAAACTCGATTCTAAGATAGACTGAACTCGTACGATTGCTTTTTATACATTTCCCCCCCTTCCCTCTTTACTTTGTAATTTTTTTCTCAATTCTTTTATTTTTTTTTCCTTCATCTCGTGAATCCTATTGCTCGTTTTTTTCCCTCATTTTTCCTCTGGCATTATGCGATAAAAATCGTCTCTACCTTTTTAAAATCAGCGAACGATGCAAGACGATAAAATTTCGTCTCATATTTTTCTCTCCCTTTTATTCAATATTTTTGTATTATTTTTTTTTTCATTTGAATTTTCAGTTATTTCGTTCCACTTGTGGGCTCATGCAACTATTTGACCCTTCAACTACTCGATTGGCCTCGTTAACAGAAGTCAGGCGCGCCAACTTCCATTCTGAGTGTCTGTGCTCATCGTTAGATTACACTTGAACGTAAATGTCCACTGAAAATATTGATTCCTTGAAAACAATCAATTAAAGATGATAAATCATTTGATTTTTTAATTCTTATGAAGATTAAATTTTTAATTATTTATTTTTCCCTATTGATAAAGCACAATAAATATTTTTCCACTACTTTATACCGTAAATAAAGAAGATTTTATGAACTCCCCAGAGTGAATACCCTTTTCGATAAAAAGATAAGAGGAAGAATGAAGAAAATGCCCGATGAAGCGAAATATTCTCAGATCGACGTCTTTTGTAACTGTCTGAGCACACAGGTATCATTTTCCCTTTCTCCTTTCTCATCTATTTCCCCTTCGACGTGTCTCTATTCATACAGCCCAAAGGGCTGGTTTATTAATCACAAGAATTTCCTTCTTTTCAATTTTACGGAAACCTCGAAATTTTCATTATTAAAAAATAAGGAAAATAATTAATTTTTGTTCGGAATTAAAATGTTGAATTAAACAAGTTTTCGTGGTTTTTACACAAAGAATGTGAAATGATTGAGGAAAAAAATATGACAAAAAAATGTGAGAATACCTGGGAAAAATTATCATCACACCTCGATCGGATACGAGGAGGCAGTAATGGACGTACCCGGTAATGGCGTAACGAGGCGCCATTAAACGACACAGAAATACACGGATTTTCCACGATTGTCGCTCCAGGGACAATTACACATGTTCGTGATAATTTTGTTAATGCATTTTCCCATTCGAGTTCATTTAAAACTCTTCTTTTTTTTTCACCCTAAAATTTGAATAATTTCGTCTTTGATTGGCACATTGAAATTCCCATATTTTTTTTCCGTTTCGTCAATTATTTCCGCATGAAATTCAATTTCCGGGGCAAAATGGATTGCATTATAGTTCTTTTTGGAGTAGAATTTTCCGATTTATCCAATGGAATCAACGAAAATTCCATCAAGATGATGCTTCCTCAAACGATTCTAATTGACAAATGAAAAAGTTAAATTAATTTTGCCTCCACTGTCCACTGAAGTTCCGACTCTTTGTGTTTACACTCGATTATCGTTTACGATCACAAAGAAAGAGAGAGAAGCATCCAGAGTGAATTAACTCCGGGTCAAGTGTCTCGGGGAGGGCCGAGGGCATGGAGACACGACTGTTAGAATCCACTCGACTTTCCTGATTACAAAACCACCCCACTCTCCCCCACCTTTTCATCCCTTCAACACAGAGTAGTCCCTCGTCTCTCGCAGACCCTTAAAATCCAACTTTTCGTGTTCACTCGAGAAATCATAGTCTAAGAATTGAATTTCCCCCTTTTCCCCTCCCCACCATCGTTGTGTTGTTAAAGTGGTGATTCAAACTGTACACACAAAGTTTTTTTCATTGTGATTCTTCTTTCAACAGAAATAAAAAAAAAGACTGAAAAAACATTATTATTCTTTAATTCAACGTTTTCTCCAATTAATAAAAAAAAATCATGAGAATCCAGACTTATTTTTATTTCCATTTTAATAAAAGAGAATTCGGTGGAGAATAAAAAAGGAGAAAAATCCCTTTCTTTACATCTTGAAACGTTTTTCCACTTTCACCTATTCTTCTCGAGCAACTTTTCACCCTTATCTGCCGTTCTTATTTTACTCTAAGGGAGAGAGGTGGGGGGTAGAGACTGAGGGCGAACAGATGGAGTGGAGCGATATGGGAGACCAAAGGAATGTCCAGAAGTGGGGGGGAGAGGGAGGAGAGAAAGCATCGGAGAAATACAAAGGGTAGTGTGTGTTGTGGCTTGAAAGGGAAAAGCGAGAGTACCACTGTGCGTTGGATTTCCCTTTCAGGCCTCTTGGCCACGTCCGGAGAGAAAGACGAGGAGATTCATTATCGATTTTATATTAAGAAAAAAAAGTACGACTTCATTTAGTTTATTGTGTGAAATAAAAAATTCCAGAGAATTGAAGAGTAAGCTAAATTTTTTTTACCTCAAATTTTAAATCTGAGACATGATGAAAAGTGTTTTACTTTTTTCCTCTCTCTTTTCCATTATTTTATGAGCTGAAAGAGCTTCTGGATTTACATATTTTTGGATTAGGAGTATATTCAACGTTAGACTTGGGAAAAGTCACGTACCATGGATATTTTATGATATTTTCTCTCCCTACCTTTTCTCGCAATATATACGTCAAGCCTCCATCCACTGGCTCATCTTTCACGAGTCCATTCTCGAAGGGTTAAGTCCGGAAAAGCCTCACTCTCTACTCCCTCACAAACTCGTAAAGTCCATGAAAAGTCTCTCTGGACGGTCGTGAGAACCTCGGAAAATCGGAGTTTACACATAACAAACTCTTCTTTTCTCCTGCCTGAAAAATAATAATAAAAGTAGTGGGTTAAAGAAATCGTTGAATTTTCCTTTTTCACTCTTTCTTATTCAATAAACAAAGTTTTATGAATTTCCGTTATTCTTTCATGTATTGTGAAAAATGCAATTTTTCACGAAAAATAACGTGAATTTAATTTTACATTTAATTAAAGATAAAAGCTCACTTTAATCATTTCCAAGTGACACTTGGAGATTAAACGTCTTCATTCAAAGTCTCGAGATGAAGTGAACCACTTGGAAATAGCATCTGAATGCAAGTCACAAGTCTAGAATTCTAAACTACAGCGATACATCAGAGTGCAAGGACGATTGAGCCACTCTCTAAGGCAATCCACCCTCTTTCCCCTCCCCTTTCCGTTTCTGCCTCTTCCACTCGTCCCATAGACTTCAAATACAACTCAGCAATCCACTGAAAACATTAAGAAATAGGTCATGGCTTTTTCTCAAGTGGAAATTTTCATTGAGAAAATATGCTACTAATGGGGAAAATGATGAGTTCAGTTGGATTGAGATAATCTGATGAATTTAATAGTGTTGGGGTCGTAATTGGGGAGGTTCTTGAGATGGATTATGTGGTTCGTCGGGTTTTGATCAGACCATAATGACATCCTCAAGGCCAATTTGATCCTGATGTCTCTGACATCCCGATCATCACAGGAAGAAATAGATTCGAGTAATTTCTGTATTTTTATTCGCATTCAGGATTTTATGACGCCCTAAGGTTTTAGGAGGAGACTCTGATGGATTTTTCGTGTAACGAGGGAAGGATAAGAGGGGGAACACGTGATAAAAGTGTACGATATAACTCAATATGAAGTGTACGATTTTTTTTGTTCAATGGTATCGAGTATTTGCAATTACATTTACTAATTAATTCATAAGAAAGTGAATTCATAAAACTTGAAGTTTCAGATATTTCAATCCAATCTCTCTGGATTCCAACAGTTAATCAATATTCATCAACCAATGCGATAACTCTTTCTTCATTTAATCCCAATCTGCTCATCACTGATTGAACGTTTTAATCAAGAGAATCACATTAATTTCAATGTGGTAATAATTATTCATTAATCCATGGTCACGTCTCATCGATTCATACAAATTTCACATCAATATCAACGTTATTCCAGTACATTTCGTGATTCGTTGATGAGAAAGTAATGAAAAATTATTGTAAAATCATTTTTTAATGTCAAGTATTTGTAATTTACTTCATGAGAAATATTCATCACTTCACTAAAAGGAAAAATCTAACAAAAAATGGTGGAAAATAGCTCTCAGTTACTCCGTGGGAATAAAATTAAAAATCCATGGAAATGGTGGTGTCATCGAACTAGAATAAAAGATATCCAAAGAGCTTTGGGGTCTGAAAACAGAAGTTTATCTCACACGTCCAACCAAAGAGAGTGGAGAAGAGAATAGGACGAGTACATCTGTTCTATCACACGTTTTCGTCCAAGAAGACCAAAGAGACTATATAAAACTCCAAACGTTCTCCACAGGAAGGCCATTGGTACATTGCTGGAATGATTGTGGTAGTGGTTTGCTATCCGTTAACTCTCAACCAGTTACAATCTACCAGCCTTTTACTCACACACACTATTGACCATCAGTGATATCGAAAGACTGGATTTTCCATATACACCAAAAGGGCTAAACTCCACCAGTGGCCATAAACTACAGTGCAAACGGAAATTATGACCACCTGGTGCACTCCGGAATCGAATAGAATATCGAGGACTATCGTTTTACAAAATTTAGAAAGTGTCCAATGTTAAATCCACTGGAACCATCAAAACTCAAATTCATGAGGTATTTCAACAGAGATTAGCAATACGTGACACTGAATTTAATCATTATTTTCATAAATTCCAATGTTTTATTTGTGTAATCCAATTTCAGTGTGAGAATCTCAGGTAATTTATTGATTATCTCCATTAGTTGCTGGATTATTTCATTGAGGATAATGGAAAATTTGAGAAAAATCACTTGACTCTTATTTTGTATGAGATTGAAGTTACGTTGATAACGAGATATATCAAATTACTGTGAAGTGGTGTGTATGTGTTGGGATATTATGATCCCTGCTGATCCCAACATCTTCAAGGATTCACGAGACGGTTATTATATGTGTATAGGTTAGTGTGTATCCATCGTTGCACGTGTCCTCGTTACATCCCAGGAGGTGAGACTGAACGTTGGATTCTCCTAAAGGAGCATCCCTCAGTTTCCATGGGAAGAGGTTGGTGAAATAAGCTAGAATGAGAGGCAGAGAGAGGCTGGGTTAATCTTGAAGCGTCTCGTTATAACCAGCCACCGATATTCTTGGCTATTTCAACGAAAACTACATGAGCAAGTCTTATAAGTAATTTTCCGGGAGAAAATGGGGGAAAATAAGGGATAAGAGTATCACAGGGAATTAATTAAAACATTGATTTTAAGTGGGCTCTTTCAAGCTGACAGTTTTAATTGATTAAATGAGATTAAATGGATTTAAAATTGTGTAAAATTTATTGAATTTTATTGAAATAATGAAAAATAAAATTGTTTGATAATTTATAAATTATTCTGTTTTGTATTCTACACTGAATAATAAATAATTTCTCACATGCAATATAAAATTCAATCAAGATTATATTAAATAAAGAAAATAAAAATTACAAATATGAAAATCAAAGGGGGGGAATGCAAAAAAAATTGTAGATTTGCCTTGAGATTTAAATTACTATTGTCCTTATATTCATTTTTATTTTTCCTCTCCTTTTATCCTTCTATTTCTTCTATTTACTCGTTACGTAAATCGAGGACTAAATTAGGGAAGTTATCGCGTGATCTTGGCCTGTGAAACTCGTAAGGAGAAGAGAGGGTTAAAGTGGAATGAAGGGGGGAGACAGAGAGGGGGTTGAAAAAGAAAAAAAATTGAGGGTGATTGTGAGGTTGGGAAGATAGAATCTAACGAGATTCTACTCTACGTCGTTAAATCGTTGGATTAACTAAATTCCTATGCGAAAAACTTTTTCCTCTATCCGTGAAATTAAAATGATGAAAAAAAAGAAAGCGGGAAAGGGGTTTGAAAGAAATTGGAATTTAAAAAAATAATGAATTCAGTGAATTTTTAAAGAGTCACTTGTATCCGATATTATTTAACTAAATTATTGAAATTAATAATTCAAATGAAAACGAATGAGATGATGAATTTTGCTCCCGAAAAGACAACTCTACGAGTCCATTAAAGCTCCGCTGTAGCCCCTGGGGAATTTAGCAGTGAGTAAATAAACAGAGAGAGGAAACTCGTGACCAAGAGTCCGAAGGATGGAGAGAGGTGGCTCGGTTTGCACAGAGTGTATTTTCCAAAGAGGGATTTTACGAAAGAGCCAGAGAGTATGGCGTGCCTCAGTTATCGATCCCTCTGCCTGCCCCCAACTGGCCAACTACCTACAACCGGTATACACACGTAATTCACTGGTTATTTCTTTCGGATCCTTGCATGAAAAAAAAAAGAACGAGAATGGGGGCATTAACCTGTTTTTTTTGCCGGTCTTCATTAAATTCTTCCACATGGGACTCTTCCGTGTTCTCTTTGTTGCATTCTGTGTCCGATTGGTAAATTGATATTTTTTAAACTCTATAATAATTAATTATATTTATTATATATTTAATGAAAATAATTTTTATGAATAACTCTGGCTATTATCGGTCTATGCAATCAATGATTCAATTTAGAGCAAAAGCAATTGTCCCAACGTTTCGACTCCTTTCTGAAGTCCTCATCAGGGGATCTTTATTAATGAATCTTAATTAATTATTTACACTCTAAGTAGAGTTGATGGTGTTGGAGATGTGTAAGGTTTTTACTTCTTTATTGTCATTGGACATTCTTAATATTTATGTCTCTCTCTCTTAATAAATAATATGCTATATTGAATTTCAGTATTAAAATCATGCCTGAGATCTAAAATTCTTCAATCTATAATATTAAAATAGTAATTTTATAAAATCTATTATTTGATGAATTAAAAATAACACTCAATTAATCACAGTGTCCCAAAGTAATATTTTAAAAAAATAGGAGTCTCACAAGCATCGATCCAGCCATCTTTATCACTCTGAAATTATACAAAGTGGTAATGTTCTTGTGGCTGGAGGTTGTCTCAGTGTAATAAACCGTCTTAAGGTGGGTTAGAACACACTGAAGTAGATAGAAGCGGAGAATGGGGAATGACAACGACATGATCTTCGTGGGCGCCAGATGGCCCTGACGCTGATCGAGAGCACGAACTCTGTTCCTCATGTACCCTCACCTGGTTTTATATAACACTCCATTCCCAACCCCAAACTTTCTTATTCAATTCCTCCTTCGTACTTTACATCGTCGCTTCTCTTCTTCACGAGATTTTCTTTTTACACTTATTTCTTCATCACTTTGTCCTGTCAAAGTGACCACTTTTCTTCGCTTCTCTTCATTCTTTTCGTGAGTTTGCTGCTTTATTTTGTGCTCCTTTTTTTTCCCTCAACTCTCATCGATAAATTCGCCCTTTGTCGCAGAAGGAAAATCCGTCCGAGCTCATCCAATGCATCGACATATCTTCTTTCGTGTTCAAGAGAGCGGAAGGTTTTCTTCTTCAGTAGAATATTTTTGGAGATAAATTTTGTCATAAATCAAATATCATTACGATTGAATGAAATTCGAGAAATCAATTGATCAATCATTCTTCGTCTCGTAAAGACACAAAAAAAAAAGGAAACTTCTCAACTACTTCAAACGCGGAAAGGTTACTCGACAGAAGTGAGACGGAAATCGATGACGTCACCAACACTGAGAGGCTTTTGCCTCTTTTTCCCCGAGTTTTTCCACCCCCTTCCCGTGTGTCCCTGGAATAGCTTTTAGAGTCGTCCAACAGAATGGCGGATCGTCCAATAAAAATACCGACGGAGGTCGACGTAAGACCAATAAGTCTACTTCGTGTGGCGTACCAACGTACGATCGACCTTCTCCATATTAAAATAAAAATAATAAATTTAATAGTGAACAACAAAATTGAGAATTTCGAAAATTTTGCACGGTGGAAATATGAATTATTAAATGGTGGAAAAAATCGAATTGAAGAGCTCGATTTTTTGGGGGAATTTTAAGAGATAATCCGTTGGAAAATTCGTGCAGATGATTTTGTGGAACTAGTTTTTCTGTTAAAAATAAAATAAAAATAAAAATAATATGTTACGAAACTATGGCAGCGTTGTAAACTCGCTAATGCGTGTCCCGTGTCATTGGAAATCGGCTTTAGTTCCTCCAGGCTAAAATACCTTGTTTTCACCACATTGAAAGCTTCTCTTTTCCCCCATTGGCATTCACGCCCATTTTACCCTACAGCTATTTAAAAAGTATCGTTTCAATTCTTTTAATTTTTAATTTATTCTCAGGCCGGAAAAAGAAATCATTTGCATTTTTTTAAAGACTAAATTAGCGTTTCTGTTGTGATTTCAGATCTGCGAAGGGACAAAAAGGGGAAAAAGTGGAAAGAACACTTAGTATCAACCCCCACGTGCTACCTGAATCACCGATCAGCCTGAGGTACGTCAATGGCTCGAAATAAACCAATTGAATTTTAATTTACGTATTTATTATCTGCGTCTGATAATCAACACGAATGGGCAATAATTGTGCGATCATCTCGAGGTTTACGAATATTTTTATTCTTTAAATAACCTTGTTTTTTGGGTTTATCGAGAATTAATGCGGGAAGAATGGTGAATTATTAAGATCTGGAGAAACATTTACAAATTCAAGAGATCGTTAATGCCTCGGTATCACGAAAACAATCGGCTTTTCTTTTTTTTTTATTCTCGGTAGAATAACACGGAAACTAAGCGAGATAGAGACATTTTCATAGAGACCTTTTTTCAAGCTCTTGAAATTGTCTACAAAAAAGGTCTCTACAAAAATTACGCTATCTCGCTTATTTTCCGTGATATTCGTAAAAGAAAAATAATAATGATTAAAATCGAGTTAATTTCATCAATTAGTTTTCTCAAGATATCTCGGAAAATAAACGAGATAGGAAGATTTTCATGGAGACCTTTTTTGTAGAGAATTTCAAGAGCTATAAAAAAGGTTCTCACAAAAATTCCTCTATCTCTCTTAATTTCCGAGATATCTTAAAAAAACTGATGACTAAATAAAATCGATTTATTAAATTAATCGTTTAAAGAATGAATCCTTGAAAATTCAATGTAGGACAATAAACTTTGTTGAATCCCCACAATTTATCTGTCGAATTCATACGCACTGATACCTCAACAGTTGAGTTCAATAGTACAGTATCACGAAAAGCGGTTACGGTCACGATTTCGTCTCCGAGACGGAAACTTTAGTGCTCGGGGGTGAGTAAAGCCCATGAAAATGGGGGGGAATAGGGTAGAGAAGAGAGAGACGAGACGAGTGGGAAAAGGCAACAGGGAAAATAGAGAAAGAGGATGGAATCCACGAGATTGCAGCCGTAGTCTAGTGGTATCCCATTGAAATTCCACGTGGGGTCGTGGCGTTTCGCGGGGAAATCCTACATTCCCTTGGACTAATTTCATTTTCTCACTTGGCCTCTCTCTTCATACAGAAACTTTTTGGATTATAGGGAAAGAAAAGGAGGAAAAAATGTTGGGGATCGAAGGGTGAATAAATTTTATGCGACATTTACTTTTCTTTTTAATCGTGGAGGAGTCAATGTCGGGGGAAATAATTTCACTCGA
The DNA here is from genome assembly GCA_963565655.1 of Aleiodes testaceus. Classification (NCBI taxonomy): domain Eukaryota; kingdom Metazoa; phylum Arthropoda; class Insecta; order Hymenoptera; family Braconidae; genus Aleiodes; species Aleiodes testaceus. The sequence goes on from OY751423.1 coordinate 3,131,597, forward strand.
GGGAAATCTGATGGTGAGGGAGAATAAACGATTCATCTTGTCACATCGTTACTCAGATTGTTTTTTTTTTTTTGCAGAGAAAAATCTTTACTGAAACTATTTATTTTACTTTTATGAGTAAAGAAAAATTAACTATGATAATTAACAAATTATCATTAGAATTAACTGAAAAATAAAAAAGGGATTCGTTGGTTCTGCTTCTTATATTCAAAACAATTCCCATAATCCTGAGTAAGGTGAATGAGTGAAGCTCCTGGAGCTCATTGTTTTCAAAAGTAGGAATGGGGTTTTGCAAGTCTGGCTGACGTCACTCGAGTTTCCTAATTTCATGCATCGAGAGCAGGTCGATGCTGAACAGAGAGCCCACCCTCTCTTTAGCAGTGCATAGCTGTTCTGTATGGTGAGGAGGAAATAGTGGGGCCAATGGTTTTGAAACGTACCTTGTGCCACAACGGACAAGCTTTACTTGCTCGTTTGTTCGCTAAAGTTCCTTGAGAATCGTCCAAAGCCCTTTGGGGAGCTTCATTGACACTCTGCAGAGACTTGGCATTTGTATTGAGAGGTGTTGGGTGTCAGGGGGAGTTGTGTTTCTGTACAGAAACTGTCTGAAATAACAATAAGATTTGGATGATTTTCTTGAATAATAGAAGATGATGAATCTTCAGCTTTGCCTTGTATTTATGAATTGAGTGAAATTTTTTAAAATTATTCAACTAAATTCATACTTTTATCAATATATTTCCACTACAATCAACATAATTCTTTCTTTTATTTCTACTGAAGTAATAGAGATAAAAAGTTTCATCTTACTGTGCTTTCCAGTGGAAATTTTGCCCAACTCAACCGATTAGACAATGTTCATTGTGGAAACTACCGTGATTTTGCATTTAGTGAAGAGCACCCTGATTAACATATTATTTGTTATGTTAATTTAATCACATACAAAATGCAATTTAATTACTCATATTAAATTGAGTTAATCGTCAAACACAATTGGTGTATAATAAAATTTTAAACATGAATATTCAGGGAAAATTTTCTTTGTTGTAGCATTGTGCGTTACCATAAAATAATCAAATTTTGTTAACTCGTTAAGTTGATTCGAGTTCATCGTGGTTGACGTAAATTCAATTTACTACTCAACGAGTTGAGTGTACTACTGTTACAGAATACTGTGACATCTACAGTTGGACATTTTCATCGTAAATTGCCCCTCAGAATAATTTGAGACACAGTATAAAGGACATTGTAACTAGACTCACTCTTTTTCCTTGCTTTGTGTTATCATGAAAAAATAATATCATATATCAAAGATAAAAATATTGAGAAACTTTTTAATGAGAATATAGAGAGAATGAGGTGAAAAAGGACATTCTAATTAAATGGTTTGATGGAGAATTTTTTTGATGATTCCATTGAAAAGTTGAGGAAATTGTAAAGGCAAATGATGCATTGATTTCTTGAAAAATTCTTTAATAACTCATAATAAATTTTGAAATAATGAAATCCAAATAATTTTCACTGTTCATTAAATATTTCACGGCTTCTTTGATGTAAATATGTTTGAGAATATCCTACAAATGGTTGTAATAAGTACCTGAAGATGAGAAAAAAGAAGGAGAAGAGAGAAATAAAATAAAAAACTTGTAAAAGAACCTCCAGTTTTCCCATTTAGTTTTTCCTGGGTTACTCCTGCGCTGAGTTTGCGTGAAGCAGACCAGCTTGTGCCACAAGGTAAAGCCGACTCTTCATCCCAGTGCAAACTATCTCTAGGCTAAATCGCGTCGGAGCTTTGATCTCCACCATCTGCAAAAAAAGAAAGAAAGTATGGAGCTAAAAAAAATGGAAAAGAACAGTTTTTTTTTCCCCATTTTTTTACCTTAATATTTCAACATTTCGTTTTGATGAGCACTGAATATTATTTGCATACCGAGAGAAATAATTTGATGGAAGTTATAAACGTGAAATGAAAAGATTTGAAGAAAAAAAAACGAGGAATCATAAAAATGCAAACAGGTATTTTGCAGGTACAATGAACAAAGGAATTATCACTTTTAAAAAACATTATGAACATGATCTCCAAGAATATTGAGGAAATGCCGAATTTTTTCAATTTCCTATTGTTAAAAATCAAAATAATCCACTGAATTACTCCATAACAAGTGAATTATTCAGGTTTAATTCAGTGGTTTGTTTTTAACCCAACGTGAATGATAGTTTGACGTTTTACATTGGACACACACAGCCGAGGACAATAATAATCAAATAACCTATGGTACCAGAGGCGAGATTACCTAATTAGCAATTAGCGTTTGCCATAGCCTGGAGGGATTTTGCTATAGCTTGGATAAATGCAATGGTCCACCTGTGTTAACGCCCTTGTGGACATTTCAACCATCATTCCTGTATGTTTCTACACATCAATCCCCTCTCCCTCTCTCCATGCCTCTTTTAGCCTCCAACTATCAACTCAGTACCTATTCCCCAATGGTTTGCCTCATACTCTCTCACTCTCAACATCGATATTACATGAATACAATCAATTCACTTTCATGATTTATGATTTAACGTATTTCATTTGGCCCATAGGATTTTACCAATTTACGAAAATTTTAATGTCAATCATTATTGCTGAATGTGGAAATTGATAAGCTTCATTTGATTATTCTACAATTGAAAGTAATCATTAATTATTGAAACGATGACACAAAAAATATGGATATTATGGAGTTTTTTGGTTTAATCTAATGACAAGTTGGGAAATTATGAAATTCAGGAAAAATGGCTTCAAGTAGGATTGAAATAATGAGTTGGAAGGAACTTTTAGGTATAACACTTTTTGGAGCACTTTAAATGGAGCACAAGTGCCAAGGAAAAGGTAGCTGGAGCAATTTGGGAGAAAAAATAAGATTGAAAAAGGGTAAACTGTGGGAAAAAATTGAGGAGTCAGGGTGAAACGAGTTGAAAAACCGTCGGGGTAAATGGAAACGTAAGAGGTTTGCTTTGCTTTACTCATTCTTGACTTGTAAGAAAGAATAAAAAACGCCGGAATGGAAGGAAAAATGCGGATAGAGGGAGAGAGGGCGAGTACTTTAGCGATAGATCTTGTTCCCCTTGAGGAAATAGAGAGACCAACAAATATATGGGGAAATGAAATAAAATAAATGAAATAAATTCAGTAAATTACGAGAGGAAATTGCTCTGATGTTTCTTTAATTTTAGTGCCCATGTTAGAGGTGGAAAAAATATTAATTACTTTGTTGGAGTGAGGGGAAATATTTGGGGAGTGAGTGGCGTGACAGAAGGGAATGTTTTTACTTGATAATTAATTGTTGAATTGAAAGATATGGTAGTTTAAGTACTGGAGGGGAGATATTGTGTGTCATACCACATATGACCGCAATTAATAATCGAAGCGGTGCCTATTCTTGTTTAAACTTCTCCCTATGTATTCCCGGTGATCAATTTGAACCAATTAAAGTACATTTCAATTAATTATTCGTATTTTTAATTAGTAATTAATTAAATTATCTCTCATTTTGATGACTTATCATTTTGTAAATTATTTATAATTACAGATTTAATTTTCAATTTAATTTTTGAGAATACAATGGTAATGAGAGAATTGTGGATTATTTTTGGATTATTAACAAAAGGCATTTTCGTTTGAATTATTAATTATAGATTAATGAGGCTTCAAACGAAATTTAATACTTTTGATTTATTTGGAAGAAAAAATATTTTTCTGTCATGATAAAATTAAAGGAAAACCAGAGATATTTTGACACATTTACAGATTAAAAATGTATCTTGAATAAATATCGAGAAATAGAATGAACTTCTGGTAATATATCGAGTTCTTTAATTTGATACGAATTTATCCGATATCGAAAATTGTAGAATCCCATTTTCCATTTTTTTTTAAACTCATCCGTACAAATCTCTGTGACGTTCCATCCACATTGGATTGGAAAAGTGGGAGAGAGATAGATTCGATTAATCGAGTGAGGTTATCATCTCCAATTGCTCTCTCGTGGATTTTCCACCATTTCCCGTAGACATAGAGTTTATTTTCTCCTTTTTATGAACGGCCAAATGTAGTTAGAGGATATTTCCGAGGCACTGAGGTTTAACCTTTTTTAATGAATGAAAACAGCAATTATAACATTTCTCCAGTAGAATCACTTCCTTTATCCAATCAATTACCCTCAAGTTTTCATAATCTCCGAGTCTAGATTTTCCACATATTTTTTCCAGATATCTTGAAAACTATGAGGCTTACAAGAATTTATGAAGACGCCTTTTTTTCAGAGAATTAAATTCTCCACAATAAAGATCCCCTGGCACTTCTCCCTGAAATTCCCTTTCTCCTCAATATAACACCATTAAAAAAAAATCCCTCGACACGCCTTCACCTCTCCCCACGAAAATTGACATTTCAATTTAAATTCCCACCGGTATCAACTCCAAAAAAAGTACATGATAATAATAAATTTCCTCTGAAAATTCCCTCGTCTCTTCAACAAGATAAACCATAACACCCTCCCACTTAATAATTCCCCAAGACATGAACGAAGCAGTGCCAGTGAAACATGAAATTTCAAGATTTAAAGATTTTACAAAGCTGCAAGTGAAATCACAGAGACATTAAAATACCCTCACTGGCATTTCCACCTGTTTTTCTCCCTCCACCTGGCCATTCTTCATATCGAGCTCACGAAACAAGCGCTCACCCACGCCAACCGTCGAGAGGCATTTCCGAGTTGACGTACATACGTTGGAGTTTCCCCACTCCCTCTCCCAAGAACTTTCCTGTCTCGTACGCTTCCGGAAGACTTCAAGCTTTCTACCGTTCGCCTATCCTTCTTCCTCAACCCCTAACCCCTTCCTCTCTCTCTCTCGTCCACAGTTCCGCATAACCTTTTCCTCACAATCCCACCGGAACTTGGAAATGTATATGCTACCCGTTTATTCTAGCTTCTCGTATCTTGCAACTCGCTGAGGTACCTGAGTAGTACACGTCCACTGGCAGAAACGAAGTAAGACAAATGCGTCCCAGGTGTCGTCACCAGACCGAGAAAAATCGAATCTCGAGTTTACGCCAAGTTGACTACTTCCTACTCACATCCCAACTCCCACTTTTCCCTTCTCTCTATCCCTCTATACCTTGTTCTCCGGTTTCCCGAATGATTCGATTTTTATTCCTTCGTCAATGCTGCAGTCATCGGCAGATTCTTCGATAGTTCCTTTCTTTCCTTGATTGAGTAGCAAGACATTTTCTCATCTCTTTGATTTAATTTTGGGAGGAGAAATTGCTATTTTGTAAATATTTAGGTCACGTTTCGTACTCAAACACTGTTTGTAACGAGGGTTACCTTTGACACATACTAATTGTCGAGTAGAAGAGACGATGGCGGAAATGGGCGGCTGGGTGGTTTAGGGGGAGTGAAGGGGGGCGTTGGAATACTGCGTGCACTTAGTGTCGAGAGCAAAGCCCTCCGTGGATATCAGGCGTCGGCTACATCGAGGATCACAGTGAGGTCTGGCTTGCACCTGCTGTATATCCCCTATCGACGTACCCGGATTTAATGCCTCACCACAATTAATGACCATTTCTCCTCCTACTCCCCACTCTCAACTGTGTGTATCCATCTAGCCTGTACTGGCGGGTTACCAGGCCTGATTATGGCCTAGGCCTGTCGAGGATTACTGACACACCAAAAATTTTACACCAAATTTCCCAATAGCTTGTCATCAAATTTCGTTATTCAAAATCAAATCAATCAATTGAATTATTGGAGATTTTTTTAATATTTAGTTTCTTTATTCTTGGCTTTTTCCCTTCAGATTTTTCGCTTCACCACAAATGAGAAAAATATGTCTAGAGCACGTTCGTTATTTTATTTATCTATCCACGAAGCTTTCGACATCGTTACTGTCTCGTGAATTTCTCATCCCTTCTCACTTCTCTATATTCTATCGTCCATTCCCCTCTCTTATCCATCCTTTTTTTTTTCATCTCTTTCTCTCACTCTTTCTCGATGCCTCCACATATGTACATTTTTCGTCTGTTCACAGTTGGATATTTACTTCGCTTCACGTAGACACGAGAGACAGAGGAAATGCACGACCGATTTATCGATACATTATGTGTACTCCCTACTCTTGTATATGTATTCAACTCTGGGAGAGCTTTCGCATCGTTGAATACTGCTTTTCTCAGTCGTCTAGTGAAATACTGAAAAGCGTAAACTGTGAAATCAATATCAATATAATAATATTTCTATAAAACTCTAGGTTCATAAAAATAATTTATTTCTATTCATTACTCGAGTTTTTGGAGAAAATAAATTTTGGATTTTTCGGATTAAATTGTGGAGAATTCATTTGAAAAAGTAATTGATTCAATTTATTTCTTCTTGTCATTAAATCCTATGTAATTGACATCTCAATTGTATTCGAATTTCTTTTTATTTCAACGGATTTATTAGTAAACCAACGATTGGTTGTCTACATTCTCGAGCGACACTAGACAGGGTGAAAAAAGCTCTTTGTCCACGGCTATTTTTCTTCTCCACTTTCTTCATTTTCTTCTTTCCATGATTTCTTTTTTCTCCACTGTTCATTTGCCTCTGATAGAACGGATTAAAGGGATCCGTACGTTGCTGGCATCCCAAGGCACTAGAGGAGAAAAGAAGGGATGAAAATTGGCGAGTTACGTGGAAAAAGAGGAGGAAAGAGATAAAAGTGAGAGGAAAAAAGCTGCAGCTCTCTTAGTGAGAAAAAGGAGGAGGAAATTTTCTCCTCTCTCTCTACATTTCTCTTTTCACTGCTCTTACCACACAGTTGTTTGTACTCGGTGTGACGAGAGTGGGATACGAGGGATGGATATACGAACAAATGGAAAGCGGGGGCTTTTATGTTCCGGAAATATTCGCCTGTGGCATTTTCTCTTTTTTTTTTTATTTACTTTTTCATATTTTTTTAAACAACACAAAAATACAGTGCGGTGAGAATAGAGAAAAAAAAAATGGATTTTAAAAAAATAAATGAAATGGGGAAAAATGGGAGATAAATGTTTCACTGAGAATTCGTTCAGTGCCTTCATCTCTTCTTTTTTTTTCGCCTTTTTCATCTACTCTTTTTATTCACATTCACGAGATGACAGAGAAGATGAAGTTTGTATGTTCGATGGCTCTCGTGATATTTGAGGAATGAAATTTTTGAAAAATTCTTGGCAATTTGGAGTGAAAAAGAGAGGTACATAGAGTATTTTTTATTTTCTATTTGAAATTTCCACTACTTTTGGGGGAAAAAACATGAGAAACCACTCAGAGCTGTTGGACTCGAGATAGTACCTTTCTTTTTCTCTCTCTTTCTCATCCACAATTTTCCCAGGAATTCAGGAAACAAGTGGAGGTTATAAAAAGCAGGGAAATTAATTCGTATTCACAGCAGGAATTCTCTCCAACTGATGTCTTCTCTGGATATCCAACAATTTTATCACACACACACACATGCAAGAAAGTCGTCTTCATGTCTTCATGAGACTATATTTTATAGAATAGAGCAAAAACCCCTAAAAACGTAATGAATTTTCTCACTAACCAAATTAATTTCTATTATCTCCAAATGAAAGAATTTAAAAATAAACTCTCTATCCAAACCATCAATGCATTGGCTCTCGACGAATGCATTTGCAGTGTATAAGGAATGCGATGGAATGAAAAAAAAATTATGAAAATAAAAGAATATTCTCGGAGAGAAGGTGAAAGAAATCGCACGATGTTTCACGGAACAATGGAGTGAGTCATGGAAAAAGGTAGAGGCAGGAAAATGTGGATGGTGAGCGTTTCTCGTCTCTTGTGGCATTCATCTGCAATGCCAGAAATAAAGTACAGCCTCTTCTCCCTCTCTCTTTCCCTACCCCTTTAACTTCTGACGGTTGTCTTGAGGATGAAGAAGAAGGAAAATCCAAAAGGATGAGAGAATACTGAGGAGGTGCACCCCCCCACCCCCACCCCCATCTTTCTCCTTTATTCTTTTGTCCGTGGGAAATTCTCGAACTCGTCTCTGTCGTTAAAACGAACGTTTCGTCACTCGTGCAGAAACGAAAACGTTGAGTTTTTGAACAATTGCATTTCATGTTGATATAAAAGAATGAAGGAATTCTTTTTTTTAATGCTATTTCACTTCCTTTTCTTCTTGTTTTCTTGTAAACAGAGGGAACTCGAGTACTTGACGAACTGATTTAATTAATTCTAGATTCGCTCTTTTATTTTTCTTCTCATTTACTTTATTTTTTTGAGTACTTGTTCAACATGAAATTCCATTTGTTGGCTATCCTGAACAGACTCAACTGGCTGTGAGTCGATTGGTTGGTTGAAGAAGGTTTGTTATTATAGTGCGGTCGGGGGAGGCAAACTTATGCTCCTGGATTTGACACCTTCATCCAACGGAAAAGCGACGTTACACAGACGCTCGTTGGTATTAACTGGCGCAGGAGTGGTCACAGTCGTATTAAATAGAGGGAAAAATTCATTGACGGAATTAACTTCATTTTACAATGAATTACTTTATTAAAATAATAATGAAATAGGAGAATCGATCTGGAGTTTATTTTATTATGAAATTCTCCGTATTATTTTCGAGTTCACTTTATTCTTTTCATTCTACATCTGCACCATATCCAATACCTCGGACTGACGTATTCAAAATGTCCTCGGTTCGTTAAAAAAACCCTTTTATTCCAACTGAAGTCTCAATTTTGCAGTAAAAAAAATGGATAAAATGAATAAAGTCAATGTCTCCTTTTTTCTTCTATCATTTCTCCTCGAAACAAAATTCGCACGTACGTCACACGAATACGTCGTAGTAATCTCGTTAGTCAGTGGCTGTAGTTCACCTTTTCGTTTCAAAGCGAATTTCTATTATTTTATTCTTTTTTTTTCTATATATTCCCCTTTTCACTCATACACACGGCTTTTTTTTTTATTCATTCTCGTCAAGCGCCCGGGATTTGCACTGACGTCGTTAAATTTTCCCGGGAATTATAAGGGAGGGGGTAAAAAGTTATGTCCAACGAATGTGAGACAAAATTTGTTCTCTTCCCCATTCGATCGTTACGAGCGTTTGATAAAATCCAATTTCACAAAACTCGGAAATTTATGTATCATATTTTCTCCAAAAATTGATGAAAAATAATAATTAATTGACATTTAAACACAATTAAAATTATCCCAAATTCAATCAAATTTCTCAATTTCATATCGGAAACTTCCGATAAAGAGAAAACAACAAATCCAATGATTTTTTTTTTAACAAAATAATTTTCTTCATATTTACACAACTTTCATTCCAGTCTCGGGCTCTTTCACTCCTTTTATCGCAATGTTACACTTTAAAAAAAAAAAAGGGGAGAAAAGAAAATAGCAGCCACTGGTATCGATGAAGTTACGAGTACAGAATTCCCACTCCATTCCCGCAATTATCGTTCCCAAGTGCACCATATATTTCAACTTTGTGTGTACGTGTATGTGTTTATTTTACTGGAGTACAAGAGAAGGTAATTCAAGTGATAGTCGTCACCATGTGCCAAGTTATGCCACACGGAAGCTCATGCCACCTTCCCTCGCTTCTTTTTCAACGATTTTTTGTTTCACCTTTTTTTTCCTCTCGTTTCCACTTGACTTTTATATCACAATGAACCTACGAGTAACAATGGAATCCAATAAAATACCATTCACAAAGTTGTAACAACTAATTCAGACCTTTTTTCCTCCCCCTTTAACTCTGATATAAAATAAAATAAAAATGCGTTTCATTAATTCTACTATTAATTCGTTCTATTGGAGGCAAATGCATTTATTCAGTGTTTTTCTTTTTTTTCTCTATTTTTCTCCTACTTTCACGAGGACCTTTGAAGGGAAATTCAGTACGGGCTGTGAATAAATAATCTCGGAATTGTTGTTTGAATAGAGAGATCGAGCGAACAGCGAATTTCGTGATGGCGAAGAGAATCATTAGTCTCTATACAAATGAACTCGATATCCCTTTCACTGTATTTGTTTTCAATTTTTTTTTTGTTTTTTCCTTTTCATTGTTTTCTTTTTTTCTGTTAGTTATTTGTACTTGTGTTCATGAGAATTCCCAAATGATGAGCTCTTGTTTACCTGGTGGAATAAGGACTATTTAATGGCCCAGACGATGAGAATTTACGAGGGCACTGAAGCAGTTGATGATTTAATCGATAGAGCAGCGTGTTTATGGTTGATTCAATGAAAATGAAAATTGCCTTTTTTTTAAAGTCATTAAGAGGAGTTATGCTCGTTATGAAATGTTTAATTTTAGTGAGAATCACTTAATTCTGAGACTGATGACTAGAATATCTCCTAAATGAGAGGATTTAGAGGAAAATGTCAAGAGAATATTTTTGTGGAGAATTTAATTTTCTACAAAAAAAGTCTCTTGACAAAATCACGTAAACTCAATAGTTTCAGAGATATTTTTAGTTATTAAAAAAAAATCCTCGTGTTCTCACAAATTCCAACATATTAATTTTTCTGATCCTCTTAGCACGGAAGATGCATCACAAAAAGGGAATAAAAAATACATAAAAAGCATTTGTCATACGGAATTATTAGTCGAGTTTATTAGACCTGAATGTGCATACTTTCGGGGGGAATGCAAAACGAGAATAATCCCCTCGATTCAAAATATAAGCATGTGTGCATGGCGTTTTGGTATGAAAATGTAACGTACTAAAAATGTTTAAAAAAATCCGGCATGTAATTCTTGTTAATACTCAACCACGAGGGGATGCATAAACAGAGGATTACGTTACCTCTTATCCCTTCATGTATTTGCTAGTAGCTTAATTGATCCATGGGATGCAAGCTTTTCATAATTTACCAACTGATAGAAAGTGGATGAAATACGGAATTAATTATTTGCGTTGGGTGAATACTTAATGAGCTTGCAGCTCGTTATGTTTTTATGGGTAAAGGTTTGAAGTTCATTAAAAGAGACTTTTGGAGATAGAATTTACGATTTATCTGAAAGAACTAAACGCTTTTTCTTTCACAATCAATTCAGTAGAGAAGTGATAAACAAAGTTAAGTATATGTAGTATCTCTATATGACTTAATCTTGTTTACCACTTCCTATCTTTTACGCTTTAAAAATCATGCAATAGTTTTTTAAATAATTTCTTCGATACTCTAATCGATGAAATTCAAAGAAGTCCATAAACTTGATTACATGTCTCTCAAAGGATTTTTTTTTCTCAATATTCTCCATCGGACATTTTCTACCCTAACGCATGAAGCCATTATCGACTGCTGAAAAAGGAAATAAAATGTTTGTTTGCTCTATAAATTCGAGGGGAAAAAAATAGAAAGAGTTTCATAATTATTTTCAATGAACGTTAATGAACATTCAGAATATCAATTAACCATTACTGAGTCATCGATTATACATTTGGCCAAATGGAAAATAATGTAAAAGAGACAACAAGATATGTTGGAAATGAAAATTAATGATTCGGTTACCGGTAGTAGTCGTTCAGAAAACATTATTGTTTTCCCTCCCATTTTCTCCATTTTAACCCCGTAAATTTAACAGCTATGACTATTCAAAATGTACTGCCAAATGGATTTACCATTTTTCACAGTCGAATAACTTCATTTGGATTGACTGAACAAAGTGATTATCTTTATTTTATACGATTCATGTTTTTTTTTTGTTGAATTTCCCGTTCTGAATGTACGGTACAGCAGTTTCATTCTGCAGAGGTTAGATAAATCTATTTGATGAGGAATTAGGGGCAAAATGGATTGCGGTATTGTAGAGTTCAATTTTTTAGTTCAAATACTTTTCCTTCTACTTTTTAAATAAAATAAAATTTCCATAATTTCAAGTAAAAACGAAATGACTACTCGTATTCCCATCAATTAACTGTTAATGTGCATTGAAAGTTTAACGAAAGAATTTTTAACGACTCCAACGTACTGTTATCACTCAAAAAGATTGTCAGATTGGTGGAAATGATGAGGCTGCGGTACTTAAAAACTCACGGAATACCTTAAATGAAGAAGAGAGTTGAAAAAGGGAGATGAGTAGAAGGTGGCTAGCGCTTGAAATAACCGACGCGTTCGTAATTAGAGCGAATAAATGCATGAGTAACGAGCACCTAGAGTAAGGCTAGAAGAGATAGAGTTCGGAGTAAACTGAAGAGATATACTCTCACTCTCTCTTTCTCTCTTCTCTCTTTCTCTGTAGTCATGGGAGGAGGAAAACCCGGCGGGCTTTCGCGTGAATATAAAAGAAAAAACGTTGAGAGGATAGTGATAATGAAGCAAGTGAATGAACGAACGAGTTGGAGACTAAAATAAAGGCTTTTTTCATTTCAATAATTCAACAAGCTGGGGAAATTATTCATTTTTTTTTTTATCAAACATTTTGTATTGAATGTGTACGATCGAAATTAGCAGTGTGGAAATTCGTACATTTAATTTTAATCGAGAGTTTTTTTTTATTAAAAAATTTGAAATGAGAAAAATTGGAAAAGTTGGGTAATTTTCTTAATGTAATCTCTCTCTTTTAATGAGAAAGTTGATGATGTTTTTTTTTCTTTAGATTCGTAGAATTGAGGAGATTTTTTTGTTCTCCATTACACTCTTCTTTATTTTACGTAATTACGAAGGAATAAATGCATGAGTTATGTACCTCTTCAAATGCCTCAACTTTGCAATAAAAATAGGGGAAATAACTAAAAAAGAATTGAATATTTATCTGCACCTGCCGGCACTCAATTAACAGTTTGAAAAAAAAAAAACTCTTTTCTCTCCAAACGCCTAAAATTCGGATTTCATTTCAATTTTTAAAACATGTAAAAAATGAGAATCATTTTAAATTCAATAACTCGGATAGATGAAAATAAAGTGGAATAACAATTCAAACAATTGAACTTTGATATTTGAATTTTAATCAAATTTATTTTGTTTAATTCAGAAGTTTCAAAATTCTCAAATGAAAAAAAAAAAAAAAACATAATCAAACAATCATTCTATTTGTTCAATTAAACAAATACTTGTTCTGTAGAATTGAATTGGAAAATTTGAAAATCTCCAATAAAAATAGGAGAAAAAAAAATCAACAATATTTCTTCAATTCGTTTCAATTGAAGTATAACTTCAAATAGATTTTTTCCATCGATTTGACGATTTTTAGAAAAAAATAATAGAAAGTAAAGGAATGAAAATGAAACAAAACAAAAAAAATTGGAAAAAATTGAAAGGAATGCCGCGATGAAAAATAGAATGAAAAATATTCGACGGCGTTTGGCCGTTGGCAATGGAATGGTGGGATGAAAAAGTGGGTGAAAAGCTGTTCCGGGTCGAGGCCGTGGGAATAATAAATCATTTCTCGGCTCCTCACTTTTTTTTCAACAGGAGGATGAAATTTTACAGGCTTGCAGGAACAAGGGGCAGAAAAAAACGACATTAAAGAGAATAGAGAATAAATAAATTGTCGAGGGTTTCGTATCAACGGAATTCTCAGTGATAAAAAACTAAAATAGGCAGTAGAGAAAAGCTATCTTGTTTGTGGGGAAAATCATGGTGATGCCTCTGACGTAGTGCGGAGGAAATTGATTTCGCTTTATATTCAATGCAAAACTCCATCAACAGCTGTTGGCTAGTACGTATGTGAGTTTGGAAAAATCGTTGATTGAAATTTCAATGATTTATTCTCAATCAAAATACTTTGGTGGCGAGAAAAAAAAGGGGAGTGTAGGAATTAACGACACAGTCGATTTTTTCATAATATTTTGATAAAAAAAAATGAATTTTTCATTTGTGAATTCATTAAATTACGAAATAGATTTATCACTCAGGCGTTTTTTTTTTCATTATTTTTAGAAGAAATAAATCTACTGAATAAAATGAAAATTTGCATATTTTTCAGTCACATAATCTGAATGAAGGGAAGATGATAAAATACTGTTGGAATTTCAACTTCATTTATTTATTCAGTGGAATTGATTCTGTTTAATATTCAAATGCCATTCGTTTTCCTATTTGGACTTCCGGGATTCCCCTCGTCCCGTTTAATTGAAATTCGCCTTTCCAAGTACAAGCAGAAGCGCCCTCCTACCCTCAAGCCCAGTGCCAAACGTCGTGGCGGTAAATTCAAATTACTTCCCATCGAGCGAGTTCGACGAAACTCTACCCCACTCCCTTCGCCCATTCTTTTCTCCTGTTTTTCATTTTTTCTTTGACTATTTTAAACTCTACACGATAAATTTCGACCAATGACTCGCACGAAATTTCACCATTCCAAAGAAACTTTTTAATCTCATTTCATTTCACAAATCATTCGTCATTCTAATTCATTTTAAATACTTTACGGATTCTTTAACACAACGACGTTTGATGTGAAATCATGGAGAGAGATTGTTTGAAGAATTTCATGTTAATTCAACTGTGAATATCTTTGAAATTTGTGGGTTTACGAAAAAATACCAAGAGACCTTTTTCCAAGGAAATTTAAATTTACAAAAAAAATGTCTCTTGATAAATTTTGATAAACTCAATAGTTTTTGAGATATATCAAAAAATCGTTCGCAATTCCCAAGAAATGAAATATGTTTCTCCTCAAACTCCCATTTACAGAAAAGAAAAGAAATCCTCACTGCTTCCGAGAAAAATATAATTTGTTCTGTTTCATATTTTCCAAGATATATAAGGTGGTGATGAAAAAAGAGGAAAGGGGGTTATAACCCCGTTTCATTAGGCGACAGAGACTCACGTGGAATTTACGATCAAACGACTTATCGCGGGCGTTAAAGTGTGTGTAAGAAAGAGAGAGAGAGAGCTAAAGTTGCACGTCGATGTCGTTAAACGCAGGAGTCAGTACCACCTACCCCCTAACCTCCCCCTATTACTTTTCCACAGCGTTTACGTTTCCATACGCCCTACATTCCCTCCCTTTCCCCTCTTTATGTTGGCGTCACGATGATTGGCTGTAATTCAGAAATTTAATTTAAGAAGTTCCAAGCACGGACGTCCCGCGGAAATGAAATTCTCGAATCGCGTCCGGCGAGTCAAGCGTCACGGCTCGTTCCATTCCCTCTCTTCCTCTCTCTCCCCCTTTTTTTTCCCGATTTTTCCCAGCCCGCAGTCCTATTTCATTCGGATTTTAGAAAGAAATCGATCACTTTAATGCAAATTTTACAGATTTACTGGGGGAAATTCTCAAAACCCGAGAAGATTTATAACTAAAAAAATCTATTTTATTTTTTTTTCCAATTTACGGGAATAATGCGTAATCCTCGGAGAATAATAATCGCAGTCCATTGGAGAATTTATGTCCTCATAATAATTTCGTACCTTCACGAGAATGAGAAAAAAAAAAAACCTATTTAATTCATCACTTTGGGAAAGCAGAAGGTTTTATGAATTTTCGCTTTTTCCTCCACTATTCTTTCGAAAATTAATATCCATGGCGTTAGCAAGGGGATTATTTAACGAATAACAAAAGGATAATGCAATGCCAGCCGATATAACAACGTAATAATTTCATTTTAATCTCCACTGTAATTTCGTTGCCTTTTAAACCAAAAATCCTCTTATCCCACGGGCATTACATTCTTCCTCGGTATGAATTCTCTCGTCTCAGGGGGCAGAGGGTGGGAGGTAAAGGGAGTAGCGATTAATCGAGCGTGTCGCGGCATGTAAACGCCACTCGGCGATTTTAACGGTCGCTCGTTCGACCTCGATTGAACGTACTTCCATCTCATCCCCCTAAACCCTCCCCGCTTTTCTCACTAAACTCACCGCCATTTTTCGAGGACTGGCGGGCGTCTTATCACTCGACTATTCACCTCAGTCACCCGGCAAATTGTCGTTACAATTTTCCTACAATTTTTTTTTAACGCTTTCCTTTCTTCTATCATTCTCACTCCATTCCTCCAATTTTTCATCCACACAAAAGAGAGAATAAAATCCTGGAAAAGAAATAAAGAGATGAATGAAAATAATATATTTATTTTTCTTTGTGGCTGTTATCGGGAAAATTGATTTCTTCTTTTATTCACTATCTTCGAGTCGTAATTATCCGGTCTAAGCGTGAGGTTAAGGGGAACATTGAGAGGAAGACTGACAGAGTTTTGATGGAAGATAATTTCAACGGAATTTAATTAGAAATATTATTTTTCTACTGTAGTTTGGGAATTTCCCTGGTTTTTTGAGAAACTGAAGTTTTTAGACAACTTGACTTGAGTTTTTTGAAGATAGCTCGGAAACTAAGCGAGATGGAGCAATTTTTATAATAACCTTTTTTGTAGCCCTTGAAATTCTCTAGGAAAAAGGTATCTATGAAAATTTCTCTATCTCTCTTAGTTTCAGAGATATTCGACAAAACACAGTATCGAAGTGTACTATTTATTAATCAAATTAATTGTTCCTTCGTAATTGAAAAAAAACTTTTTCTCACGATGGGAAAAACCTCAATGACTGAACAAAAACATTGGAGACACGTGCGCATACTTGTTTACCTTATTAGTACTCATGTTAAGTGCTCCACTTGTTCCATTCACGACAACAAAAATAATACAGAAATAGAATGAATAAAAAAATTAAACATAAAAATGTACGTTAAAAAAAGGAAATTTCATCGGAAATGATGATTCACGGATTCTCCCTGGGGCAATATTTCTCATTGGCTTTTATTACGACATGAAGCTCACCCCCCCCCCCTCTCATGGCGGATTGGACAGGTACGTTCTTGCGGGGAAAAGATGAAAAAGTAGAATTCCAGCAATATCTTTCCCTTTTTGTTATTTCTATTTCTTTACAATGCTCTTTTACTTTTCTTCAATCTTTTCCTTTTTTTTACTATTCTATTTTCATTTCATTATCCACAATATTCTTTGACGTCTGTCTCAGAGAATCCTCGACATTTACAGGCTTCATGATAAAATAATTGGTCCTCAATATTAAAAGATATTTCTCATTTATTAAGAAATGTAGTTTTTTTTTCGCATTTTTCACAATAAGAAAAATCACTCATCTTTTTAGTTCTCAAGTAAATTCATATGACAATATCAATCCGAATTTATATGTCAATAATAAACGTATTTTTAATGCACGAAATTCCCGAGAACGCCATAAACTATACGGATTTTCTCAAGCGAAAATATATGGAGAATATCTTACTGTACTGATTCATTCTTCTTCCTTTTGTGCGATATCTTTTGACCTTTATCTTCAAGGATACGTCGCATTTTACTCTACTCAATTTGAAAATCATTTGCCTCAAAAGAATATTACATGTACTTGTAAAGACTTGTCTATTGGCCTTTACGTGATCGCATTTTTTTCCCTCACACAAGTCAACTCTCATGGGATTTATCGGAGTCTACACAATACACGGTATGTGTAAAGAAGTCAAGAGATGCCGGGGGAGATCGTCGCTTTTTTTTTCTTCTGCTACTTGTCTTTTTCTGGATGTCAAATCCCGCGTAGAAATCCGGCGAAGCTGGTTTCGATTTACCAGAGACAATATTTATTCAATTCCCTTTTTTCCTACCACTTCGAACGACAAATAGAGAAAAATCCAATTCGCAGGCTCTGACATTTTTAGAAAATTTATTTGTCTTTTTTTTCTCTCGAAAAAACGATCGATAAGTCCACTAATTTATTTTAGAAAACAAAAGAATTATTGAAATTAATGACACTTACCAAATAAAGCCAATCATCTTTCCCGCCAATAAACGCCGCCATTTTCTTCTACATTCCCCAGAAATATTAATGTAAAACAAAAGAGTGCGAGTATTTAATCTCAACAAAACACTTCGTATTTCTTTTGTTTCGGAAATAAAAGAATTTCATTAATTTTCCCGCTCAATGTTCTCTACATTATTCTACAAATAATATTAAATGAATGAGAACCTTCGCACCCCTTTCTCCTCAATTATTAATTTACATATGAACAAAGAAGTAATAATACTGCACCGGTCAGAAGCTTTACGTGTGCACGGGTGAAGCGATGAGACGCTAGACACTCACCTCTTCCCCCACTCTACCACCGCCGCACCCCTTCCCCGCATTCCATCGCAGTCTGCCGAGGTGTGCAGACGTGTCTCATCGCTGCTCCTCAATAATCCTCAAAAAACACACACACATCCACACTAACACAAAAAATGGTCCTGTCACTCATCAAAAGACGAAACAAGCGAATGAACTTTTCCCTCAACTACGAGTGGGAGCTGCTAGACTACGAGATATGGGTATGTCCTTTCTTCCTACATAACAACAAATTCCCAAGGGCATCCCCCCCTTTGTCCACTCTAGACACAACATAACACAAAACTCAGACAAAGTAAAAAAGAGAAAAAAAAACGATTCTTTCAAATTTGAAACAATTTGCGTTTTTTTTTTTGCCGTCTCTGAATAATTTATTATCCGTCTCATTATTCAATTTTAAACGAGTCGAGGAAAACGATGAAAATCCTCTTTGTTCACTCGTTTTTCTCTTACTTCTCCACTTCACCTTTCTCTTCGTATTTCTCGGAAAATAATTGAGGTAGAAATATATATTTCTATCATGAAAATATTCGCTTTCTTGGGGAGACTAAAAATACAGCTAATCAGTTTATTCATAATATTGTGATAATTATTGAATTATTCAATGCTAAAACCGTGTCATGAAAGAAGATGAGAATCTCCTCCGTTCGTTTCAATGTATTCATTCAACCCCTCTATTCTTACCGGAAAACAATTGAGGTAGAGCTTTTTTTCTTCCTCATAATATTACCTTTTCAACCAATTAAAAACATGGATCATGATATCTTCAACAAATTGAATATTTAGAAAGATACAGAAACTCGTAAATGTCCTTGAATCGTTATTAACTCTTTATTTTCCAATACACATCTAAACCCTTCATTTTTCTCAGAAATTAATTGAGGTGAAAATATTTTTTCCAAGAATTTCGCCCGCCAGACGAAAAAAACCAGTCACGTACCAACTTTTTTCCTCTCCCCCCATTCGAGATTTTATTAAAATCTCAGGAATGAAAAATTCGTAAAATTTTTGTAAAAAATTCCCACCATTACGTAAACAAATGTTCGGAATGTGTGAAAATGTCAGTGTCATCTCTCTCTCTTTCTTGCTCACAAAAATACCTTGTGACGATGAGGAAATAACCTCATAAAATTTTCACGCCCTAGACAGACCGATTGATCGTAATAAATTCCTCGTAAATTCCGGGAATAATTTATTCCCGCCAAAAAAAGAAAATCCATGATAAATGTTTCCGTTTTATCGGTTCCAATTTGTCCAGAGGCGAATTCTTTATCCTCGGGGTCTCTGGGCATTTGAGCCTCGGAATCATGAGGAGAAGCGGCGCCACGGGACATGAAATTGTAGCACGACAAAATGGCGGCGGTCGGTAACGCAGAAAATTACAATTGCTTACCGACGCTTCTCGTGAAGTTTTACCGATGGCGTATGACCTCCGAAGGTCACTGGCTACGTTGATAAGTATTTCTCGCTTCTGACTTATTTCCTGAGCCAATTAAAATATACCGATGGTAGAAAAACACGAGGGAGCTTGTTTACGTGATGCTTTTGGCACTCGATAATGTCTTTCAATAATATTCTTTATCATTCGAATTATTTTCGAGTGCATTGCAGATCTTTCTGCGAATGCACATCTTATTCTGGCATTTTTCAACCCCAAGGAAAAGGGGTCTTTCTTACGAGATAAGGAAGGTGGAAGTGGAAGCCAAACATTTCCTCAGAATATATAATTTTGATGTTTGAGTGGTGTTAGTTTACATGTCTGTGAAATGACACGGCCACGTGCACTTTATCTCAGGAAAATGAGAGAAAGGAAAATAAACGTAACACTCGTCTGTATAACATCTCTTGTATATTATTCCTTTAAGGCTCCTCTGGTTACGCCCGGTGGCACTGAACGAAATTTACGAGTACAGTGCTGTAGGCAGAGGGTGGAGAGAACCGGGAAAAGATAGTTCATGCGAGTATAAACACAAGTTTTAGAATTACTAAAAAGTTTGAGAAATTAATATTTTCCTTGCGGAATTAAATTTATTTAGAAAACTGTAAAAAAAACAAAAATATTCTTCACCTATCTGTTTTTTCTCTCATTTTTTTTCTTTTTCGTTGGAAAAAATGTTGAAATTGTTCCATCGAATGTTAAAAATGCTAGAGGGGGCGGTGGAAAATATCGAAGAGTTGAAATTAATCCTGGCTGAACGCCAAACATCTCCCCTAAACGCATTTCAACGCGTCTGACCGCTGAATTCCATTTTCGATTGCTGGTGAGCACTCACTTCTACCCATTTTATTCTGCCTCCTTTATTTTTACGTGAAAATACGTTGAAAAACAAGATAAAATGCATTTGGACGTTCAAACTCTATTTTCTGCACTTCTTGAAATAACGAACATACCGAGAATACTCGTGAGATTCATCGCAAAATTTAATTGAAATATTTTTTCAAAAAAGTCTTGGAAATTCTTCATAATTTTAGTAATAGAATCACTTTTATTTCAATAAATTTGTTGACACTATTTTTAATGATTTCATTGATAATTTATGAACTAACACAAGAAAAATGATGAAAAAAAATTCTATTTTCCCTCTCTGCCACTGAATTCACCATCATGATGAGACATTGAGTTAATCATAATGCAATCCACGTATTGTCAAGCAATCACGAGAGGCTCTTGATGGGTGTCACCGAAGGAGCACGTGGCTGAATAGAGAATAGATGTCGAGAGAGAGATAGATATAGATTTCAGTTGTATCGCAATTCTCCCCTTTCTCTTAGGTTCTAGCACCGTTTGAATTGCCATCTACCAAAACAAACGGCTTGGCTTGTATATTGTGTGTTCGTGTGTGTTGAACGCCTCTGTGCTCAGCCCCAGTGGCTGATCAGCCTGAAGAGGCTGTGAAGGCGGTGGTACAGAGGAGGTGCACGAGGGGCTGCAAGCGTGTCTGCGTATATGTGTCCGAGAGATGAGGGTTTCTCGTGCCAGGATGCCTCGTAATCTCGTCGGGATCGCAGTATATAGCAAGCAGACCTTACAGAGTACCCAACCAGCCGGGCAATAGGGACACGACCTGAAGTGGCGTTACCATGGTGACTAGCCTCACTTTAACGTGTACGTATGCGATGGGCTTGGGTGAGAGTCTTCACTTCTCTATTTATTTTTCTTTTCTCGAGGAAAACCTCACAGGAGTTTCAGACCCTGAGGGACGAAAATGAGGAGCTTGCGCTTCTTTTTCATCTTGCTTCTACAGTTTCGATTATTTACGTCGTTTCAGGGACATTTAACGCGACTCTTTTTTAGTACAGAGATGACCTTGAAGAGATCAGGTTTTTTTAATGTCCAGGATTAGGTGGATTATTATGGAAATTATTGCAGGGTTTATTTTTTCTAGGTGGAAAACTTTGCAGATGAAATTGTGGAGATCGAGGAGAGTTTCTTTGGTCGTCTCGTTATCTCGAGTAGAGATATCGTCTTATATTTCTCGTGGCTTTTTACAGCTCTGATTATTTAGATCGTCTCTGTGGTACTTGAGGTTTTTTTTATGTTTCTTTGGTGATACGAGGGTGACTTGAAGGGGTCAAATAGTATTTTTCTGTGATGATATAGTTATTTGGAGGTAAAAATAAAAATAATCGTTTTTTCCTCATCTCGTTATCTCAATTTTCGCAATTAAAGAAAAAAAAGGAAACTGTTGTAGAATAGAACGATTCAATAAACAATTTATAGACCACAGAGACCACAAAGAGAAATAAAAGGATTTTATCTTTTGATTTTTCTTTACCTTTATCCGAAAAACAAACGACAGAATAGAGAATCCCTGGAGCAAACGGTAATTTGATTACGTGACTTCAACTTCTATATTCACGAGAATATATAAGATCTCTTGTGAGAGAAACAGAAGTTTCATACCAACTTACTTTACTCTCTATTACACTCTCTCAATTTCCCTCTATTTTCTCAGGTACTATCTTCACTATTTCACTTGATGATAAGTGAAAAAATCTATAGAGCTCCTTTTATGATTCATGATGATTCAAATTTTTCTTTAGATAAAACTATGAAAATCAGAAGATTTCTTTCCACTATTTTTTATTATTAATTTTATAAATTATTCAAATATTCATTCAGCGACTTTATAAATATAAAAAAATTAATGTAAAATTCACGTGAAAACAAAAGAATTCATGAGAACAAGTTGCACAGTGTTGAACTTCAATTCAAAGAAATAAATGAAGAGAAAAAAAGGTAAAAATAAAGATTTAGCTGTAAAAAAAAAGGTCAGTTCACTTGCCGTTACTGGCTCGTATGCAAAATTTATTAGCGTCGGGATGGCTTGGAGGAGAGAACAAAGTCGCATTTGAAGACGGTTAGGGAAAAACGTTGGATGTAAAAACCAAGAGAGCTACGAGAGACTAAAAGAGAGAGAGAGAGAGAAAAAGATACCCATAGTGAAAGAAGGGAAAAAGAAATGTCGAGGGTATGGGAAAGACGAGAGAGTAAAGTTGCCAGGAGCCTGAATGGCGTCTCAGGGGGTACTAATGCTGCGCATGTGCGCCACATCTGTGCGACGGTTTTCCCATTCTGTTATATATATAACATCCTCTTGTCTCGCTCCCACTAAAAAGCATTTCACTCACCCAGCAAAACTCAAACAGCTTCGAGGGGCTCTAAAAATAATCACTTGGTGCACTTGAAAACTACCAGAGAAGACGAAAAGCCCTTTTGGGCCTTAATCCAATGATTCAAAAAATCATAATTGAAATTCCCAATTAAACGGTTAATTCTTCCATCGCGAAATTGATAGATATCTCTTCCATAAATGATAAAAAAAAACTTCTCTTAATCATATTCTCTTTTTTCCTCATCGAGGAGACACGCAGGGTATTGTGACGTGGCTTTATTCGCCGAGCCCACTCTCACGATTCGCAGGGTTACCATGGATACGAGTCCAGAAAGGTATATAGAAGAGTAATAGTAACATCCCTCTATTCCCCTTTTTTCCTATGCAGAGAGGAGAATGAGTTCTCGCAGGTGGCTCGTATAGGTGATACGTTACCATACGTGTGCATTTAGAGTTTATTTTTATTTATTTTTTATCTATTCTCCATTTTTTTCTACTCTTCTCTCTGTGTGTGTGGGCAAAGGAAGCTCTTTTTTCCGTGGAATTTGCGTAATTTTAAAATTGCATTTTGGGGGGAG
Organism: Aleiodes testaceus; assembly: GCA_963565655.1. Lineage (NCBI taxonomy): Eukaryota > Metazoa > Arthropoda > Insecta > Hymenoptera > Braconidae > Aleiodes > Aleiodes testaceus. The sequence goes on from OY751423.1 coordinate 3,154,877, forward strand.
GGTCAATGGGGCTGATGGGATAGTGAAAAAGGAATTTTTTTGGAGATTCCACCAATTTCATCAGCAGTGAGAGGTTCTAGTGGCACTTTTTCGTTTTTCTTTTTTTTTTTTCAATTGTTTTTCGACATAAGACGTGGGCGAAACTGAAAACCGATGGGATATCACGTTAATTGGTGGCTTTGAAACGACACTAATCGTTTTTCCTCTTAGCCTCATTCAATCGACGTCAGCGAAACTCTTGCACATCTTTTTTCAATCAGTCCCCAAGGAGACTCTTCTCTTTCCTCCATTCTCATTAATTCCATAGGATTTCGAATTTAAAAAAAAATAGGAGAGTTAAATACTTCAAATAAAGCCCAGAAAAAGTTTTAAAAAAAAATTCAAATAGAATTGAATGAATTTTCATTTGGATTTTGTTTGTTCTCGCTCTTCTATGAATAGAAATATGATTTTTCATGGGTTTTTTTGTTCTTTCAAAGGATAACGAGGTGAATTTTTTTCGCCAACTGCTTTCTTGTTTTCATTTTTATTTATCCAATTTTTTATTATTCGATTATTTAACGTTATTTTTCTTTACATTGATTCGAAAAGAATTATTTAAAATTGAATAAACACTTTTACTCTGTGTGAAGTAGAAGTTTCCTTTATTTAATTCGACAAAAAAAATGAAATTTACCTAATTTTTCACAAATGACTCTTTTCATTAATTTCATTGATTCTCCATTCCAAAATTTTCCATTTCAATCAACATTGTTTATCAACAAATTTATTTGATCTCAATTTATTTATTTTTCGTTACAAAAAATTCAACCCACGATTCATTTATTTACCATTCATTCCATGATTATTCCTGTCTCGTCCAAAGAAACTCAATTTCACTGTTCCATGGATTAAAAAAAAAAACAGATATATATATATATATATATTCAATATCAAAGAAAATATTTATTTATTTATCGTTGGAGGAATTATGATACGGGTATTCATTTAATGAAAATAAAGGGATGAATTGAATGAATGTACCGGCATTCGTGTCAGCTGTACGATCCATTACCCTCTGCCACCTCCCCCCACCACCCGCTGGACTTCCTCCACTTTTTCCATAGCTGAAGACGTGTTCTATTATTTCATCATCAGGAAGAAAAAAAGGAGACATGAATTTTTTTTAATATCCAAAGTTTTCTTTGAAATATTGAAAAACTTTTTTCTAATTTTCCAATTTCATTCCGTTAGTTTTTTCGTTCTTTATTTATTTATTTTGGAAACTGTTTGAAATACGAGATGAGAGTGAAGGAAGTGGAGGAAATTGGATAAAATGAGAGGTCATTTAAAACTGAAAAACCAGATGTAATTGGACAATGGAAAATTGATAGTTTTTTTAAAACTTCAATACCGATTAATTGGGATTTTTGGGGCGAATTTAATGGATCCTTTAAATTCCAAAAATTTGTTTAAATTAATTGGATCAATTTGCACGAAAAAAACCTTCAGAATCAAACATTCAATCAAAAATTCTCATATTCATGAAATATTCCCCATTAAAAAAAAAAGCCAACTAAAGAGCAAAAAAATAGTTCATACTTCCCATTTCCTTCCTTCCTATAAATTTTAATATGAGGTTATTGCGGCTGTGAGCATCGTGGATTTTATTAGTGTACAAGATTCTGCAGGTGGCAAAGGCATGCATAAAAATGCAGTGAGTTCTGCATCGACCGTTGAAAATAAAGCAAAATAAAGAATGAAAAAAAAAAAAAACCTGAATTTCTGCAACGAAAAATAAATAAAAAAAGAAGCCATAAAAAATGGGGAAAAACGACGCGTATCACGGTCGAGCTACTTTGAACGCATTTCCCCGTATATTTTTCATGCATGTATCACGATATAAACATCCGTGTATTAGTGCAGTAGGTGATGGAGCAAAAGGGGGGGTTAGGGGGATGGTTAAAAAGGGAGCTAGCCTCGGGGAACGTGATATAATCCCACAGAGTTTCATCTGTTATAGCACTTTGTCTCCCAGGAGTGAATGAGAGACAGTCCACTGGGACATTAGGTCGATATCTCCGAACTCTATTATAAACTCTGTACAACAATTTTGGATGTGAAAATGAGGTCAATCGTTGAGACCATGTTCGTTTAATTGTTCTCTGTAAAAAAAAAAAAAAAACCCCTTTTATTAAATCGAACATTTTCATTTAGATTAATATCTCTATTATGAAAGACTGAAAAAGAGTTGACCGATAATTAAATTGTTGCAGTTGAAATGACGGATAATTTGAGGACTTGCTCATTATTCTGCGTCAATTACTCACCGAGCTATTTACAATTAACTAAATTAGTGCCCAGAGTTGTGGCATACGAAAATCTGCACTCTAACCTTCAAATTCGTATAACTTTGTTAATAATAGAGTTAGGGGGTCGATGGAGCGCTGGAAATCTTCGTCTCTTCACGCCCAATAATTAATCTCCAAACAATTTTTCTCTATCTCCAAGAGTTTCGGCGAAAACTTGAAACTAAAGGAGAGCAAAACTCGTAATTCTGAGAGAGAGAGAGAAACGAGAAACAAAAATTCTCATCTCACATAATCCATCTCTCTTTTGCTCTTTTTCTCTCTCTCTCTCTCTCTTTTCATTTCGCACACATCTGAATGTGGCGGAGTTCGGGGTAAAGATGGCAGTGGCGCGCTGTGAGCTGCGCAGTGTTGGTTGCGCGCAAGTGGCGCCGCTTCAACAAACCGCCGGCAATTCAGTCGCAAGGGATCTACCGTAGGCGACGGATCGCGTTTATTTTGTGTTCTCTCATTCGCCACGAGTATTTTGCACATTGATGAAAATAAAAAACGTTTTAAAATAATTAAACAGATAATACAAAAGAGAATGAAATAACGTGTAAACTCAATGGTATTTTCATAAAGTTTAACTCAAAGTAACAAAGTGAATTTAATAAATTTGAGTGATTTTGGTTTATTTAATATTAAAGAAGAAGGTTAACGAAATAAATAACGTTGAATACATGATTTTTCCTCGTTCACGGGCGATCGTGAGTCGCTTTATTTTTCGTTATTTTATGTTACTGTGCTCCGGTTTGTTGACAACAAAAACAAATTAATTCACCTTCAATTTGTAATTGAGGTGATAATAGAGGGTTTGAGAAATTGTGAAAAGTAATTGACGTAAATTAATTAATTGTATGTTGTTATTTTGAAGCAACGTTAACTGTGAAGTGAAAGAGTTAAAAAAAAAAACACGATACAAGAGAGAATACAACAAAAGAAAATTTAGAACCGGTTCTTTTATTATTTTTTTTTCGTTTTTTTTTTTTTTCGTTCCTTTATTTACGTTCTGTGAATTTTCTTTTGTCCGTTGGAAATCATTGGAAATTTGAGATTTTTTTTTTTGGAGTGAAGTGAGTGGGGGAAAAGGGGGAGAGGATCGTTTGAGATCCAATTTATATTTTCTGCACAACGGTGGAGCAAAACGGCCTCAAACTGTGGGGCTCTGGGGCGTTCTTTCTTCCTCCACAAGGGATGTACTACCCTGTAAGTTTTTTTTTCCTTTTTTAAATACTTTAATACAGCCTCTGACGATGGAGTTATGAATATTTGATGAACGGACTTGCGTTCCGGCTGATTTCTATTTTTATTTGAGTAACAAAGACAGTGAGGACGGGGCAAGACGGGCGTCGGGTCGAAGACTCCATGCCGTTCTATTTTTAAACTATTTTTCAAATGCTTGAGAATTTTTTTCACGTACGTCATTCGTTCTGTGCGGTTTAATCATGATTTTCGATGGATAATTTTGGGGAAAAATGAATTTCATCGAAGGTTTATTGAAGGAAAAATAGATGAAAAAAAAATATATTTTCGATGATTTTTTTTCGATGCATGTGAGAGTTAGTGGTTCGAATTTTTTCGCACAATTTTCTCTCTTTTTCGGGGCTTTTTTGACCAAAAATGTGGGCATCGACGCTAGTGGTAGGTGAGGTTATGTTCGGCTGTGTCGCGTCGGCTACACTCGACGTTCGATACTCTACTCTCTCGCCCCTCCACTTCCCCCGGCGCCACTGCATGTCTGATATTTTCAAACGCCATTGTCATTCCATCCGATGTTTTTCACTCTATCCTTGGATGAGAAGAGCAAATGCTTGTGTAATTGGTAGGAATTGAATGGTTGGTGAAGGTTTTTTTTTTGGTAATTGAGTCATGACCCTGATGAAATAAATAAAAATAAATTTCCGAGAATTTATTCGTGGGGTTATCAGTTAAATCATCTCGTAGGCTTCAAAAGTACCTGAAAAACCTATAAAAATGAGGAAATGCCGAATGGTCAATAGATAATTGGGGGAATTAATTGAATCTCATTATCCCTTTTAATAATTGTGAAAAAAAAAAAAAAACTCCGGTCACTTTTATTGCTCAAACTCCTCGATTTTCCCCCAAAAATTCCCCAACAAAATAAACACAACTCATTGTGTTTGTCCGTACTCAAATTGACCAGTGCCACCCGCAGTTAAACAAATGATTTCCAAAACTTTTGGCACCATGCCAAATCCTCAAAGCTCAATTTCCGAAATCGTATCCCCGAAAAACCGTTTGAACACTGAGAAAAAAAAAAGGAAACCACTGACAAAGGTCTCAGTATCCCTTCTTTCTCTCCAAATTCAGGTAAACTCATGTACCAAAGTCTCAAACAATTTGAGCACTCTCTTCTCAGAGCCTTTTATATCCAGAGCTCCCTCAGTTTTCTTCTCTCAGGTATAAGAAACACAGATTGAATTTCGCACACAATGAATTCGACCTTTTTTTTCCTCGTCTCTTCATCTCTCTCAGTGCGGCTGTGTATTGAGCCTCCGTGGTGCTCAAATTCGTGTCCCTAAAATCCCGAAAAAAAAAAACGAACCACCGAATTTCTCGTTTTTTTTCATCAATAATATCTCGTAAAAACTCCACTGAATTATCATCATTTTTTCTCACACTTGAGAATAGATTTCATGGGAATTGGCGGCTCATTGCATTGCCACGTGCTTTTTCTCTTGTATAAGTGTACGTCTCTTTCAGGCACTCACGTAACCACTGGATTTTATGCAGAGAACTTGAAATACCAAATAAACTCTCAAATGCCTCATTTAATTCAACTCAATTATTCCAATTTTCAAACTATTTTTATTTATTTATAGCCTTTACAAAACTACGTATTTACCCTCGGCTCTATTGTTTTGGATTATTCGAGGTGATTTTTAAATCGATGGCCTTTGTCATGAGGAATAATCGTCGTTTTATTTACTGTTTTCATTTAAAACTACGTCTAGTTGTGAAGTCAATCTGCATTTGATTTTCACGCTCATAAATTCCTCAATATCTACAAATTCGTGATAATCACAAAACTAATCCATTTCCAATAGATTTCGAAATAAACTCTTGAATCTAATGATTAAATTCTGCTGATTATCTATCAACGAAATTTAATAATATCAAAATTTTCAATTGCTTCATATTATTCACGATGAAAAGTCAATGTCAAATGCTTAATTTATTGATTCGTCAATTTTATACGTTTACGGTCATACCCATGTGATTTATTGCCGTTGAATAGTGTCATAAAATTCGGAGCAGCTACGTGCTGGTATGAATGAAAAAAAAAAAAAAGAAACAAGAGAGGTGGAGAAAGAAAGACGAAATAGCTGGTACTGAGTGTTTAAAACGGAAGGTAATAAAATGTTTTCAACGTTTAAAGTGAAAATGTACGTTTGACCAAGGTGGGAATCTTCCTCCCAAATAGGGAAAGAAAGGAGAGATCTTTCAGTGAGCAGCTGTTTCAAGGAACTCCGGGGATAAGGAGGGGGTAGAGAGAGACAGAAGGACGAAAAGGAACCAGCAATAATGGCTGGGTTAGTGCGCTAGGGGGCACTCCTGTATTTACTCTCTCGTATCACATTTTTCCAGCTTCCTCTTTCATTACTGAGGCTCATTGAAAGAATCTAGAAAGTATCCACCCTAATGTAGACTAAAAAAAAAAAACATTTTTTCATGCCTTTTTTTTTTGGGAATATAATTAATTCTTTTTCTTCAAAAACATTTCCACGAATTATTTTTTTTCCTCATATTTCCCTCCATTTTTCATCGTGAATAAAAATAGGAGGGAAAAAAAAAAGAAATTGAATCACGAATCGATTAACTCGCTCATTCGAGAGCACCCGGCAATTTATTACGCGCTTCGATTGCGCGACACACTATATTCCTCTTCTCGTCTCTCTCACCTGGGAAAACGATTCGACCACGCAATTACTAGTACCTTCTATTGAAAGTTCCTCTTTTCGTTTGATCTATTTCGTTTAATCGTGTAATATCGTTTGAATTCTGTGGCCCACGCACAATTTTCCACAGTCGGCATATTTGAAATTCTTCAATTATCAATATTGCTATGAAAATGATAAATTCCGGAGTTAATTGACGTTTATCATTGTTTCTTCGTCCATTTGTTGAATAGTTGAGATATTTTAGGGGAAAAATCGATTGTATTGATGAATGATTTTTCATTCTAATTTTAAGGAGTCAATGGTTTTTTGAATTATTTTAAACAAAAGTCACAAAGATTTCCATAAATAAATTGGTGGATGAGACTGTCTCTTTGTGAGTTTATGATAATTTTATATCGCTTAAGTAATTGTACGTTTCCCCAGACGCAGCTGGAACCCGCCAAGGAGTAACATCTATTTCTCTCTCTCATTTTGTCTCATCTTCGTTCTTCTGCTTGTGCTCTGAAACGCTTGGCTACTCTCCAGCAAAATTTCGCATTGCCATGGCAATTTTCATTTATACTACAGCACATTTTCTCTAATTATACTTCAAATATACTCTTCATCATGTTCCTCGAGACGTGAATATCAATGGAAATGAAAAAAAGAATGAATCCCTCGAGTCCGAGGCTCTCAATTCTCTTTCGGTCAAAGAAATAAATAATCGAAATTTCGATTTGAAAAAAAAAAACCTCTTCTTCAAATTTTGTCATAAAATTAATTTCAATAAAATCCATCGAGTATTTAACTAAGTGAAAATTTAATAAAACTTACATTAACACAATTATCATATTTTAATAATTTAATGGAGATAATACAGAATTTAATAATTCTGAGAGTGCCAGAATGACGGATATTTTATTATCTGAAAAAGGGGTGGGTGGGTGAGGTGAAAATACTGACGCAAGGTAGTACGTTATTTCTCTTTTCTCCGGGTCGCTCTATTTCAAGTCTCTCGCACTTATTCCGGAAAAACGCGTTTTCACATGTACATAGGAGACAGGCAGAATTGTATATGAACGAGGGGAAGTTTCACGTATGTGTATTGTACACTAGGGGTACCGTTACCATCGCCCCCATCGAGCGTGAACCCTTCGTCATCCCAGTGATTCACGAGTAGACGTCGCCCGTCGCTTTTATTCCATTCTTCTTCATTTCTTTCGTTACGTTTTTTCCCTCTCTCCTTTCTCTCCTTTTTTTGCCTAACCCTTTCTCTACACATGACAACTACGTATAACAACGTTCCCACGTGTCTGTATACTTCTTTGTACTTTTGCCACATGAAATATCATTTCTTGCCTCAATAACCATTTTTTGCATCTTATTTTTTTGTTGAAACACTGAGGAAAAATACGGGGATAAAGTTGGTAACTGAATTAGTTTGACAAATTCATGGTTAGAAAGTTTTTTTTCGTCGTCAAGATAGAGTGGGGTCAATTGAATAAAGAAAATTTTCAAGAATTTCGGAGAGAGTTGAGACATCAGAAGAATTATAAACAATTTTCTTTGAACTTCAATGAAACACTTTACACTATAATTTTTAATTTATTGAAAATTAACTAAAATTTCCATTTAACTTTTCTAAAATTCAATAATTTCTTTGTGAAGAGAAGTTATAAACATTTTTATGGATAAAATCGTTTTCAATCTCTCTATTCTCGGGTTTAAATCGACGACAACGAGTGAAAGGAGAGGAGAGAAGAAAGAAAAAAAGAGGCAAAAGCTCAGTAACGTTTGATGGAATCGAAGTTCTGCAACTTTTACGATGTATTTTCGTTTGGTAGTTGATTTTATGGTCCTCCTCGTTTTTTTCTCCGTGAATCATTCGCTCATGCATACACCCAGTTTCAACTGTACCAAGAGAATGGAACAATGTAGAAGAGAGAGGGGGAATATGGCCATGAGTGTAACTAAAGCAATGATTTTTTCAATGCATGCGTTCTTTTTTTCCTTCGTAAAAGGCAGTTGCGGCTGAGTTTGGTTGAGCGCTCAGCCTGGGTGAGAGTATCGATCCAATGGAGTCGCAGCTTCTCTTTAAGTAATCCGGGAGCACACCCCGGACCAAACGGCCTCCGCGCAACCGACGCCATCATGACGCGGTCCTCTCAAAGCAATTCAAACTTTTGTTCATTCTCATTTCAGTCTCAGAGACAAAAAAAAAAACCCCGAAATTCAACCGGAAAATAACCCCCAATTTTTTCCCATTTTCATTATCCAAGAATTTTCAAATCATTAATTAACCGAAATTGTTTTTTGGGGGAGGATTTTGTTTTTTACTGTATTACCGACTGGGTCACGACCCTGACCTTCGGTCGGCCATACAAATTCGCGCAATCTCACTCTCGTTTCTCTTTCAGTCTCGTGTTTCATTTTCGGTCGTCTTATCAGGTGTTCTTGTTTATCGGCGATAATTCTTTGGGAATTCTTTGTCCCCTTTGGAAAACAGGGTTTATTAATTTCATGACACATTTACAATCCCTCGGAATAACGAAAATTTCATGTTTATACGTCCCACGTTTCTCCAACGAAATCAAAACGTTATTGGCAGTTACTCGAGTCATCAAATGAATCAATTTTTTTTCTCCTCATTATCCACTTCACTGTTGGGACATCAATGAGAGCGGGGGGAGATAATGACGGGGTCATCACTGAAGGGTATCAGTACTTTGAACTCATAAACTCGTGTGGGAAATACTCACCGTTTAAATGCCGTTACAAAGAGATCACTGTTTTCGTACTGTGAAACGATTCTTCTTTCTTTCTTTTTTTTTTCACAAATAAAAGAGACGCGAACAAAAAATTCTTTTATGAAAAAAGAATTCTTCGAAATAAATTCCACAATTTTTTATGTTTTATTTAAAGAGAGAGAGAGAGAGAGAGGGATGAAAAAAATACGTAAATTTTTTGCATTCAATTGGGATTTTTCTTCGATTTTCCGGCAGGAGAAGAAAGCAATCTCGATATCGCAAAAGATCTTCAGGTTATATAATCTTCAGTATGTATGTGTGACTACCGGATGGCGGAGATCCCTCGAGACGTCTTTTATTCCCTCGTGCCATATTGGATCACGGGGTTGGGCTCTTGGAGATTTGACCGAGCCCACCGGAAGTCCCTTCTTTATCTTCCTTTTTTACTTTTTTCATTCTTTTTCTTATTCTTCTTAAGCCGTACTGATTCGAATGATCGAATGAAATTCACTTCTACCGTTCTTCTTTCATTCTTCAAATAAATTCTTATTTCTTTTTTTTTTTTTTCATGGAAATTTTAATAATTTATTTTTCTTTCTTTGTTTCAGGTAAGTGGATTCAGTAGTTATCTTGGTAAACCTCCGGTGAGTAGGCAAATTTAATTAATCGATGGAGAATTGAAACTCAATTAATGTCGGAATTAATTACGACTTTATAATTGAGAGAGAAATTAGGAGAAATCAATTTACAAAAGATCGGAAAATGCATCAATTTTCTCTTATTTATGGTGATTTTTTTTAAATTAATTTTCCATCGTTCATTGAGATGATGAAAAAGGAGATGATTCTACGTTTTTTCTAAAAATTCATTGTTCGGAGATAAAAGAGATATTATAGCATCCAATTACTGGTTTCTAGATACTGTCGATAAGCATTGAATTCCCCTTCAGTTTTGTTGTAAAGGGAGATAGAATGAGAGGGGGTGGCTTTTGAGTGGGACAGACATAAAAGGACAGGCGCATGCTTGTGATATCGATCCTCCAAGTGGAAACTACGATAAGCCCATATATACCCCCCTACCTTTCAACTTATATGTAACGATTGACGCTACGAAAATGTTTTGAGATAGAGGAGGAAAATGTATTGGAATTGGATACGAGAATGAGAATTTCAGATAACAGATTCTCATTCCCGGCTAATCATTCCCTTTTTTTTTGCTCGTCACAATTCATCAAATCCTTCTCTCTCTCTATCGGAAAGAATTTATTTTACTTTTTTTTAGACATTTTCCAATGGATCCTCTTTATCTGGGAAATGAGGGGGTTTGGGAGAAAATGTCAAGAGACATTTTTTGTAGAGAATTTCACGGGCTACAAAAAAGGTTTCTTGGTAAATTCTTCTAAACCTCACGGTTTCCGAGTTATCTTCGAAATAGTGTAGAAATACTGAATATCACAAACTTACCACTCTTCAAATTAAATTGATAATTATTTCATAATGCGTCTCGACAATGTTCAACATAATTAAATGTATGAAAACGTGAATCTAATATTCAAAATTTAGTGGTAGATTCGCCTGTTCTTCTCGAGCGATAAATTTCGTGAGAGCTGTAAGCTCTCACTAGTGCCTCTCTGCCTTGATATGACTGAGTAAAGGCGGAGCCTGAGGAAGGAGTTGAGTGCGGCTGGAAAATGTAGCCTTTATGCCTCACTATGAACAACAGATTTTCATCCGCAAAATTACTCCAAGCGATTCTCCGAAGAATCTCAAAACTAAAAGCTCCAAACTTTGAAGTAAAAAAACGATTATTTCTTCTTCTCCTGTTATCAAATCATTTTTTATCTCATTTAATTTATCACTGAGGAAGGGATTTCAGAAAATGTGAGAAGAGATTCTGAGATTTTCGTTCTCATCCATCTCGTGCAAACTTGTCAGGTTTAAAAAGGAGAAAATAAGAAGTGAATTCCTTCTCTCTTCTCATTCCATCATCGTGTCGACCTTCAAACCGTTCCCTTACCTGTAAAATCCTCAACGCACGAATTCCCTCCACCTCTCTTGCTCCTTAGTGTCCCAGAGAGGCTGTTATTATAATCCCAGACCTGCGAATTAAATCGTTCGTTACAAACCTAAACCGTTAATCAAAATCCCTTATGTTTATTTCGCTTTTTTCACATGAAATTAAATGAAAAATCGAAGGAATTTCCACAATTTTTTTTTCGGTAGACACTCAATGTATTTATTAATTATCAAATTATTCGTTGCACTTCATTTAATTTCCGTTAGTGAATTTTTTTAATGTCGAATCATTTTTAACTCGTGAAACCTGTCGAGGAATGAAGGGCTCGAGGGCAAACCCAAACTCATCCATAATCCACAACAGCAATAACGCTTCCTGCGTGTCAGAGAGAGACAGATGAAAATTCCAATTTCACCATGAAAATCGCATCATGCTTTTTTATATTAAATTTATTTCGTTTATTTACATGGGAAAACAATGCAGCGAGTGCGATGATTAATTTTTATTCGATAAATTCTTGGTAAACACGTGCTTATCGCATTGTAACAAAACGTCTGGTCAATTTTATTCATAAATCCGATTATTTTAGAATTTATTTGATATCGTACGGATAAAACTGTTTGATTCAATTTTTTTTTACAAATTCAATTTTTCAATTCCATAACCAAGTAATGGGGATTATTGATTATTTCATTTAGGGGAAACTCAATGTTATTTTTTTTTTCTGTCGGAAAAGTGTAGGAATTTTCTCGTTAAATAAATGTTTCATGCTTCTTTACCGATTTGCGCCCAGCGGATAAAATAAATCGACTCTACGAGGCACAAGAGAGGCCAATGAAACCCCCCCACTACTTTCCTCCTCAAAGAATTACTATTTCATGAGAGTCCATGAGGTGGAGAAGAAACTCAGATGCATAACGAATGTTTTTTTTTCCTCATTTTTTTCTCTTCTCCTCTCTGTTACTTCTTTTCTTACGTGAATCTCTTCTTTTTTTTTTCAAAACTGCCTACGATTCAACGGGTTACCTCTGGGTACTGCCGAGCATCGGTAAACGACTGCCTTAGATCGCCTGAATAATTCATTGGTTGGCCTCTCCTGCGAATATACTGATCGCATCTCCAATGCTTCGAGGCTTTATCCTATAACCAGACAGGCTAATACACTGGTTTGGTAAAGCTTCAATTTTTACTTTATTGCCAACATTCGATTGGAGTTATGGTGAAACATGATTGAGACGTGCTTTCAATGTTTTTTATTGCCTCCATTACTTTTCAAGTTTTTAAATAAAATAAACCAATGGATTTTTCTTTATTCTCTTGTGCGTTAAAGTTTTCACATTTGTGTGAATTTAACGAAATCGAAAAAGAAAACAGTTTTTTCCCTCTTTAAATCGTTGAAAATTCAATCACTTTAGTCTGCCGTTATTCAGAGTGTCAACGCAGGAAATATGAAGGATGAAAATAAAAATACAAATCGATTTACTGTTTTCTGACATTTGATAAATTGGGTCGTCATCACTTTTTTTTTCTCTGATGTTCTTCGTGTCAGGAAGTAATACACTGTGAGAGGATTGAAGCGGTGAATGGGAGAAGAAAGGGAGCACGAAAAGAGAAGAAATGAAAATAACGTAGCAGCATGGTAGCCAGTGGGGCCGGAAATAGGCAACTCAACACAGAGAGTGGATTATCAGGGAAAATTGAGTTTGTCGATGTTTCGATCCATCGATTCGACCCTTTTTCCACGTTATTTATGATGATTTTTCCTTTTTGCGCTTCATTTTACTCACTCGTTCATGCTTCAGCCATGTGTATTCACTGCCACAATGAACTTTCTGCCTTTGGGACACGTTGCGACACCGGAAACCGACTACTTAATGCTCAAACCCTCTGTCAACGCGTCTGGAATAATAATTTGGAGCATTTAGTTATTTCAGCTTCTTTTTTTCTTATTTATTCTGATGGTAAAGACATTCTTGGAATTTCTTTCAATGAAAATCATGTGCATTTTTTCTTCTCTCTCATCCGATTCTCTCAAATCCAAATTTCCCCACAAAAATCACGAATTTTCACGACATTTCAACCTTGAAAAGCCATCAGCAAAAGCTACGCGTGTATGCCCTCATCTGAAACGAGAATATTCCACTTGAGAATTTACAAACTTTAACCAGTATTTATTCGCAGATTAAATAAAAGTGTAAATTAAAAAGTAAAACATAGTTTTGAATTTCATAGACTTGAGGCTTGGTTATGTTTCGCTTGTAATAGCGTGTGGAACTTCCTCAAGGCCCTCTAACGAAGCTAATTGGGTGTAACGACTCTGTCGTTGGTTGTTGCATGTATTTCCCTCCTCACCCAGTATCCAACTACAAAACCATGTCTTATTTTTTTGCTCTCTCCTCTCACTTACTCTTCATCACACAGAAATTCATCTCGTGTTATTTTCAGTCGTCTGGTAGATCCAACTGGCATATAGAAATCTGCCTAGCTATATGTTTGAAAGGGAACCGTTCAGAATGGCCTCTCCTTTGTCCTCCCAATGTACCAAAAAAAGAAGAGAACCGCCTCTTTTCATTCTTAATATCCACATCTGGGTCACAGATTCTGATCTCTTATCCCTTTTCATCTCACGATGAGAGGCAAAAAAATTGCTCCCAATTTTTCACTCCAACCAGATTTTTCTAAAAAAAAAAAAAATATTAGAGATGAGGTGAAAATGTGAATTTTTTAGTAAAATTCAATGATTTTTTTTTCGGGGATTTCCGGAGGTTTTTTTTTGTTGCGGGACCATTTTAAACCAATGGAATAAAAAAGAGGATTGATTTTATCATTTATGCAGCATTCATATGGGCTTTTGGTGTATATGTAACACACGATTTTCCATTCGAGCGAGTTGGTACAAATTACACTCAATTAAGCTGTTCCCTCCTCCTCATTGCCCAATCGTTGCCACTTTAAAATCTCTATCTCACTCCACATATTTCACCTCTTGTGTATATTCCTCACATACGTACTATTTTCTAACACAGATGGCGGCGTTGATGGTTTTTGATTGGCCGGAAGTGACGTCACGCATCGGCCAACAGGCAGTAACACGCTATTCTGTAGTTTTGTATGCATTGAAATACAGTAAACCATTATTTCCTGGTGGAAATGAACTTGAAATTTAATTCTTTTTTTTTTATTCTCTTCTCAATGCAATTTTATTCATTCTCTTTTTTTCCTCGATTTTTCAAATCGAAATATCATTGAATTTAGAATGGAGCAAATTTTCTATTGACTCATGATAAAGCTGACAAAGATCTTTTCAATTTTCCCCAAAAAAAAAGAGGGTAAAAAAAACGTTTTCCCCTCGAAATCTTTGCAGAGTTACGAATAACTCACGGAGACGAATTATTGAAAGAATTATGATGGAAAAAAAAAAAGAAGAGATGAAATTTTGTAGAGGCTTGAGATGTTTGGTCGTGAGTTCAGAAGCATGGCACGGCATTTAGTGGTTCGGTTAGTAGCATGCGGAGTTGCCTTTGTTGTTTGGCTCAGTGTTGGCAATCTGCCAAAATCCTTCCTCTCGGGTTCTTCGGACCGATCCCTTCGCCATTGTATACTAACCGCTGCACGAAAACCAGTCTCTAAACAACTAAATACAGATGGAATTGCCTACTGTCCATTCGAGGAACATCGTATAATGTTCCTTTTTTTCATTGAAATTGCCATGTAAAATTATTTTTATCGACGTGAAATAATGTGAGGGAACTCATTACCCCTCGTCTGACTTAAAAAAAACTAAAACTCCTGAGTAACTCCTGATTTATTGATGCAGAATGTATTCGTAAAATGTTCGAATTTAAAAAAAAAGTAAATGCAGCATTTTTCTGTGCATCTTCATGGGCTTTTTAGTCGCAATTAAAGCGCAGCGAACCGTCGGACTGTTACATTCCCGGTCCAGACCACGAATCCCCGATGAGTCACCCCGCTTTTGCTCTCTCGCGGTTTCAACAAAGGGAAAAGCACAGCCAGAGGAATAAAACAGGGGCGAAGAGAAGAGGGGCCAGTTTAGCGACGCATTATGAGGCACAACCCCTCTGTATTCCACTTTACCATCTCAATGTATGCATATGTGTATGTGTGTTGTGCACGTTTGTGTGTTTGTGTGTGGAGAGCTCCATGGGGCTGCACTTCTATCTCGTTTTCTCTTTCTCCTTGTTTCAACATTGTGCACAGACGCGTTTTGCCTCTGAATAAAGGGGATGATGAAGAGAGTCTCGTGGGGATGTGCAACTGTATTGTGCAGAGAGCTCAGCATTAATGCAGTGCTTCTCATTCATATTCCAAAGACTGCTCATTTTGCGGATTTTCGATACAATTTAATCATCAAATGCGTATAAAAAGAAGGAGATATTTATCATTATTTGGAATTTTGAAACATGGAAATGTGGATAATTTAGTGGTAAAAATGCTCTATTTGAGGTGAATATTAATGAAAAATTTCAGTATTTAATGAAAAAAGTTTTTGAAATAATTTAATTAACTTGAAAAATAACTGTTTAACTGTTGAAATCAACTATTTGGCCTTTAACAAGACCCAAGGCTGTGGTTTAACGCAAGTTTTCCAGATAATTTTTTCACTCCTGATTAAACCAAAGTAAAAAGAGTGGAAAAAAAAAGAACGAATGAGGAAATGATCGAGAAAAGTAATTTAACGAGGAGAAGAGGGAGAAGAAGCCCCTGAAGATGCAGACGAAGTATGTACACGGAAAGACGTGCCAAGAGAGTCAAGATCTCACCTCTTTTGCACCGCACAAATTTCTTCTCTTTTTTTTTTTCTTCTTTATGATTTTTTTTTCTTCTTCGTCTCTCCCTTTTCATCTGGGGATAATGAGAAAACTTGGATGGATTTTCATTCTGCGAATCGAGCCACGAGAAATCCGTGAATATTTAATAGAGCTAAAAGTAGAGAGAATGTCTCAGGATTCATGGGGAAGGCCCCAAGGGGGTTTCTGAAGTACTTTGCCTCATTGTGCATAACTCTCAACTGTAGATAAAGATACGTATCGATTTCATTGGCAATTTCCCTCTTTATTTTTTCATTTAAATTACGATTTTCTCTCGATAAATTTGGGTTTTTCATTACTCTTTATCATCAAAATAAAACAAAGTCATTGTTTAATGAAAAATTTAATGGGAAAATTCAATTTCGAGTTATTTTTCAAGAGATCATTTACCTGATTGAAAAAAACAATTTAATTGCTGAAGTAATTAATTCATTTTTATTTCTTTGTATTGATGGAAAATGTAATTTTTGTTAATGGCTTCATTTATTTAATGGTGTAATTGTCAGGACGAATTAAGCAATTAGAGTGGAAAAAAAAAGGTGGAAAAATGTAGTAAAAATGTGGATACATTAAAGCACACCACACGCTTTAATAACTCGTTTTTTTCCCCTCGACATTGTCTTTTTTTTTTTATTCTAAGGGATTGGGACAGGGTTTAACACAGTGGCATGGTCGATTTGCCGTTGAATTTTTCGCTCTTGTACCACTTACGAGCTGGTACACAGATAGGCCGTTGCATGGACGCGGGTGGTTCAACATACAGTGCAAAAAAAATAGTGTAATAGCGGTGGGGGGGCAGAAGGGATTTATATATAAATGAAACAAAAAACCGTAACTGTAAAGCCTCTTGCACACGAAACGAATTAAACTCTACTCTTATGCACATTTATTTGTATTTTATATATCTTGTATTTTAATTATTTATTTCTTTCTTTAATTTTTTACTCATTCTGATATCGTGAGGCACGCGATAACTAGCCAGGACACATTGCCATCGAGTGTGTGCACTCAAGGATTAACGATTAATTAATTTTTCACATGAAATATTTGCAATTAATATGTATGAATGAATGAACATAATTTAATTTAATTTATAATACTAAATGCCCCCTTTTTTTCATCGATTTTGCTCTATTATTTCCCCGGTAATTCGGCAAAATGGCAAAATAGTGGCTGAAAACGCTTTGACCTATTCATTTGTCTCTTTGTCCCGAGGGAATTCTTTTTCGTTGACTCTGAATTGAGTCTCGTTAAAGGCAGAACTGTGTACATAGTACTATCACAGGAGGTTGTCTAAACAGAGCCAGAGTCCACTGGTGAGGGACACGGATTGAAAATTCGCACGACCAAGAGCCCCATGTCCCCAGAGTCCATGTTTCCCCTCAGAACTTGGAGTTTCCCCTCCAAAAGCTTTCTCTGTAACTTTCGATAGAACAATGGCCTCAATTTCCAACCCACCCTCTCTCTCTTTACCCTCTCTTTCGCTCTTGCCCCTCCTCAATTCAGCCCTTCAACTTCACTTCTATCCTTTGCAGTCGCTCTATTGTTTAATCCCAGAGAACAAGGTGGAACAATGTCCAACTCTGGGATACTAATCACCCACGTATTTGCATTCACTAGAATTTACACCCGGGGGAGAGAGAAAGACAGTGTGGGTGGGGGAGAATATATACAGATTCGTTGACACGAACTAATGACACTCGTCAGATCGTTCATTTTATGCTTGAAATATTCGATAATTGCGCCTCTTATTATTAATTTAATAATTTTTAAAGGAATAATAAAAATATCGAATAATTCCTGTCACTTTGTAATTCTCAATTTCATCATAGTTCTCATAAATTATTGAAAACACTCAAGAAGAACATTCAATTTAACTTTATAAAGTATAATTTACAGTTGAATTCAAAACTAATTATAAATTCTCTTTAAACCACAAAACTTGAGTAACCAAAATCCATATTGATTTATAATTAACAACAGTTGGAAAATGGAAATTCTCCATCTCTTTTCGCTCACTCGGAAATCTTCAAAAGAGCTCTTTAATTAGTTCAACAATGTCTCAGTACCGCGTAGATTCACGAAACTCGTCAAGCGCAAGCCTCCAAACCCCCACAAAGTCTCCCCCTCTTTTTCCTCCCCCCTCTACCCCATCAGTTGGAAAACGAATGAGACTTGCGTCTCGGGCGTCGGGCCATCCATTAATACGAATTAGGGTATTTAGCGCTGGAGGCGCAGGAGCGACTGGAAGCTGCGAGGGGGGGAATCACAAAATAAAGGGTGGGGGGAGGCACAGAGAGAGAGATAGACTTACCTCTCGTGGATTTAAGCCAACGGGACGTAGACGCCGTTAATTTGATTTGCCGCCTGCCTCTAGAATTTCCTTCCTCGGGCAATTTTGGGACGCACCCGTGAGAATTTCTACTACCATCATTTGCCTCCTCCTCTTCTACCCTCTCGACTCCTTCATCTCTCCTTCATCATCTGTTTTAGCTTCTCAAATTATACGAATGGCGTGTCTCGGGTACACAAGTTTTATTGAATTAATACTCGAGGAAAATTTTGCACCGTCTAAATTATTGAATTTAAAACTGATTTATGAGTTAATTGAAGTGGGAAAAATCTTTGATAATGCAGTTTATCAGGAGTAAATAGAGTGAAGATGAGAGTTGAATCGAATTTTCAAAGTCAGGGGGCTCTGGCAATTATTTTGTAATTATTTATGGAGATTCGGGATAATTAAGATGGTTATGAAGATATTGGAATTTATGGGACAACAGATTCATGGATTTATAGGATGTTAATTGAATATGAAAATTTCGGAGATTCTGCAATATATTTACATTAAATAGGAGATTTATCATTAATGAAATATTTAATGACTAGAGTTTTATTCTGAGGCTTTTTTTTTTACAACTGAAAAATGCAGATATTTTTTCTCTCTCTGCATTGCCAGGGAAATTTTCGCTGAAAAATGCAGCAAGACGACCTCTTTTGCTCTGTTAGTTTCTAACGTTACGATGAAAAGAAGTTTTCAGTCGCAGAAGTATTTTTTTCATTTTTTTTTCGAATATCTCAAGAACTACTGGAGTAAAAGGGGTCGTCTCTCTATGTTTTTTATTTATATTTAAAAAAATCTCCATTTTCTCTCATTTTCTATTTATCCAATTTATTCGATGAAAAATAAAATAAAACTCAGTCTCTTCTCTCAATTGATGTTTAAAGCCTCCAGACATGTCCGAAAAAAAGAATAGGAAGAAGAATGAAATAAAAATAAAAAAAACATTGTAGTAACCCGTTGAATGATTATTCAGGACGTAGACACGATGGTAGAGATAAAAGTTGAGGGGGTAGACAGAGCGTATCAAAATAGAAAGGCATATTATTCCATTGTCGCTTCACTCCACGTACATGCTAGTGCTCACTGTGCCTGTCAGTGACGTGTCCCGTTGATATGCAATGGGATGAGATTTTTTTCCTCCTCTTTTTTCATTTTTTTTTTTTCAACGAAAGCTCACCCGAAGAGCTTCGCAAGTTATGCAGAGTGAATAATTGATTGAAAGTACTGGACATTTGTCAGTAGAAAAGAAGAATAAAAACGTAGGAGAGGGGTTAATAGTAGGAAAAATTCATTTATTTTCATTCTTTATATTCAGATTTTGATATTTTGTTGTAACTATGAATTGTCACCGTGAGATTTTTCCGTGAAGATAAATACCCGGGTATATGTGGTGGTAAATAGCGCAATTTCTCTGGGATTTATTTCCACTTTTATCTTCATTTTTTTTCACCACTAATGTGAAAGGTTATACGAGCACTTGAGGGAGAGAAAGAGAGAGTCACGTGAGCGTTAATGATCTTGCGGATTATAACCCAGTAAGTTGTCCCAAAGAGCTTAAGCTATTTTTTTTAATTCCCATAATGCTATAATGTTGTAGAGCATTGAGAGGATTTATTTCACTCATTGAGAGAGATTTAATTCCAGAGTACAGCGAGAATGAGGTGCTTGAAACTATTGAAAAAAATTATATTGATTGTGAATTTAAATAAAAAAAATCCCTCAATTCTATCATAACATTTTTCTTTAAATCGCAAATAAATTTAATTGGCGAGAGAAAAAAAAATCCTCTCAATTGAGGACAAAATTCCCGTTAATCTCCATGGATTTAAAAAGCTACAAAGAATTTTCATTCGTCTGGTTCTGGCTCAAGAGCTTTGAAGAACTTGTGACACCTCGAGGGCCCTCGTGTATTCACAAATTCCCTCTTTTCACCTTCTGATAAGTTAAAAAGAATGCATCTCAAGGGGAAACGTGACTGGAAGACCTTCTTTTCTTCCATCGAGCGCACTTAAATCATTTTCTTAGTTTTAAAAAAAAAGGAGAGAGATTGAATTCATTAGAAAATATTTTTTTATCCACTTGCCTCAATTAATAAAGAGATTTCGCACTTTAAATAGTGATGTAAATGTTAATTTCATTGGGGGGCTGTTGACATACGACTTCCTGCGGACATTTATGCGCGATTATCACGGAATTAATTAACAATTGAAATGAAATTTAATATGGAATTCTATTAAAACCAATTATTCAAGTAATTCACTATCATGAATGTTAAAAAAAAAAAAACGGCATTAAGCTAAAATTTATTGATAAAAAAATGATAAATTTCAGTTTTATGATATTCTTGTGATAGTATTAGGCTGAGTTGAATCAAATAATTCATTGGCTTATATTTTATTTAGATGAGAACTGAATAATAAATAATTCAGTCTACACGAAGTATTCGTTGAATATTTGAATTCTCTCTTGGCTCGTCAAGCACTGCCAATTCACAGTGTAAAAATCACGTTTTTCCTCTAGACATTTTTGAATTTTTGGCTTAACGCCATTTTTAGTCTTCTCAAGTCCATCGTCTTATTCAAGTATTTTTCGTGCTGTTAGAATGCGGAATAAGGAATAAAATCCTCGAGATACAATCGGAAAAGAATGAATAATCGAATTTATCAAAAGAATCTTAAAACTTGTTTTTTTTTAAACGTAGATACATTATAAACTCCATCCGTCAGCGATTCGAATCTGGCGCCAGAAATTACCTCCATACGGACAATAATATCCGTTTTGCCCCACTCCTTTAAAATTTTCAAAATCAAAATTATTCGGAAATCAATATTTTATATTATGAAAATTGCCAGAAATAACAAAAAAAAACAATTCCAGAAATCAGTAGTGAAGTGGTAAAGTTCATTCATTTAATGAAAATGTCTATTTTACCCCACTTTTGTGATGATTCTCCTCTAAATAATAGAAAAATGTTTTCCGTAATTTTCTCATTAAAATTTCGCAAATTTAAAACTAACCATTAAATTCATGTAGAGAAGATATGGAGAAAGGTAACGTCCGGAATAATAATGAATAACCCTTGTTGGGTTTCTCTAATCTACAGTCCCAAATGTCCTCTCTCTCTCATTCCAGTGGTAACAACGCTTTCTAAATCGCTTGTACACCGATAAGGATACGACACACGGGGTGAAACAGTCACGGACTCACCCTGGGGCTTGTACTTAACTCTCTCGCACTCTCTCCCTCTTCAGCCCACAGAGACGCCGAGCTTGTTTCTCATTTCAATTCTCCAGTGCAGAAGCAGAGAGTGGATAATGGCCGGGGATAATTATCGACTGTCCCAACCGAATTCCCTGATATTCTATCGCCATTTGTAGATTCTCCAGAATACCCATTCTCCATATAGAACCTTCCAAATATTACAATCAATTGCTCTATTCACCGCAAAACCACAAAATCATACATTTCAACCAATTTCGTTATTTCAAAATAATTATTTATAAACGCTTAAATAACTGATGGAATTGATTTTTCGATGGAATGAAATCCTCGGAATAGAACTGTTGCGACAGGTGATAAATATATCACTGAATGTAATAGTAGAATTGAATTCTCCTAATTTCTCCACTTCCGTTGTGAAAAAATAATGCATATCAATTTTCATTGATAAATTAAAGTCTACAAGTAACCAGAGTCAATGAATTATTTCATGAAAAATTCGATTATTAA
Source organism: Aleiodes testaceus (assembly GCA_963565655.1). Taxonomy (NCBI): domain Eukaryota; kingdom Metazoa; phylum Arthropoda; class Insecta; order Hymenoptera; family Braconidae; genus Aleiodes; species Aleiodes testaceus. Next base: position 3,176,771 of record OY751423.1, read on the forward strand.
TGAAAATTCTTTTGTTTATTGTTGCAGCACGTGGTGCAGACAGGTATGGCTGCGCCTTACGGTGGGGGTGTCTTTCCACCCCCTGTAAATGGTGTTACCGGGGTAGTAGGGACAGCTGGGTCAACTGGTGAAGTTAAACCACCGCCACCAGTACCAGTTAAAGAGGAATCAACTGGGGCACAGCAGCAGCAGACTCCAGTTGGTCCTCAGGTACAATCCACACAGGGTGCACAACATCAGCCAACACCAGGTGCACCAGCAGCCACAAGTTTCAGTCCACCACCACCTCCTAATGGCGTTGATCAACAGGCAATTGTGAGTTTACCCTTTTTTTTTTGTTAAATGATTCAGAGGATATTCTTCGATTATTCCATTAAACTGAATTAAAATCCCCGAATCATTGAAATTACGGATTTTAGATTTTGAATTTACCGCGTTAATGTTCAATGCTCAACTCTGCTCACGAGGAAAAATAGATTTTTCCAGCCACGCCCCATCGTCTGCTCTCATTTCCCTTATTTTCCATAACCCCCCCTGGCTTTTATATGCACCAACATATTTTTCTCTTATTTTTCGCCTTCTTTTTCTTTCTCTTTTGTTGAAAAATTTATTTAGTACAGGCATGCATCCAAAACCAGACGAATTACCATAGTACATTTATACATAGTTTCTGTAGTACGAGAGGGTAGATTTTGCATCTGGATTGGCATTACCCTTGATAAAAGCTAAATGTTTAATTCATCAGAATGCTTGAGACTATGCGGAAACTGTGCCTTTTAAAATACCCTTGAGATGAACTCGATAAGTTAATAATAAATTTTATTAATTATTCAGAATTCTATCTTTTACCATTATTTTTTCATCTCAATTTGCTTTTCTCGTGGAGATTCAAATTTTTCGACAATTAAATTATTTTTCTTTCAATTATTTTTTTCATGAATATTTCACTCCAGTGAAATATTGAAATTTTTATGATTGAGAGGAAAAATGGGGATAAAAAAATTAAACGAAGGAGTAGTTTTTTGTTTGTTTTTACTAATGTTAAAAGAGTTGATAGTTGAAATGGTAAGAGGGGTTAAAAATGCGAGATTCAAGGGGTGGGTAACACACGTAGCCTCCAGGGTACATTCCCACGATCCTCATTCTGTCCACGTAAAATCGTAGAAACACTCGCCGTGTTGTTGTGTCCGCCCCGAGACGACCAGGCAACACGAAAAAAGAAATAAAGAAGAGAATTGGTCGACGAAGAAAAAGACAATAACTGAATTTATATAGAATAAATACTGTTTGGGGGAGAAATAAAGAAAAAAAAGTGTACGAATGTGTACAGGTCTGGGGTGAAAAGTTGGGGATAAATATTTGACGGTTCAATCAAGCTGACTTTTGAACTCAGCAAAAAAAATTATTGTCTTTATTCCTTTTTTTTTTTTCAACGTTGATTGAAAAATGTTTTTAAGAATTCTCGAAATTTTAATTGTAATTATTTTGTTTCTTTATGGCGGAGGGAAAAAATAATTAAATTTACACATTTCTGATAATTTAACGAGTAATTACATTATCCATCCCCTCCAACCAACTCCACCACTTCTGGTCCGCGTGAATTCACGATTCCACGCGGAATAATTTCCTTCATCCTTCTAATTGCTGAGTTAAAATACGTTTGAGTGTAAAGGGAGAAAGGAGAGGAGAGAGAGAGAGACAGACTGAGGGAGTTTGTTCCACAGAAACTTTGTGAAATATTCTCTGGTTGGTTGAACTTTTCAGTTTCACGAATTTTGGTCTAATAATTCCAGAACATTTGCTACTACTGTAGAATAACTTCGTTTTTTTTTTTCCACTCTGGTTTTACATAAATGAAACTTTTACTCTTCACCCAAGAAGCCATGGAAATATATATATTTTTTTTAATATTTTACGGTCAACTTTGAGGTAGTTCCTTTTTTTTCGTCAATGAAGAGCGGAATTATTCTTTTGTTGAATGGGAAAATTTTCATTGAAATTAGAGTAAAAACGTAGAATTTAATTAATAATTACAAGTGAATGCACTTGCAAAGTAATTGAGAAAAATTAAACTTTTATTTGCCAAATTAATGGTAAATTAGACCTCTTAAATTCGTTCGAATTTACGTGCTTCTGACCCCCTCCTCTCTTTCTCCCCAAAAACACCTGAATTAATGAAGAAAAATTGGATAATTTACTTTCCTTGTTCCTCTACTTCCTTGATTCTACCTTTTCCCCTCTTGTCTCAATTAGTTATTCTCAAATAACATGGGTTTAACAGTGTATAGAAGTAGGTGAAACAAAGATAGAAGATAGATTGAGAAAGTAGAGTATAACCAAGAGTTGAATACGTAAAACGGAAATGTTCCCATGGGGGATTGAAAAATGTAGATGTATTACGTTACTAAGCTACTACGTTGTTCCGTAATACTCTATCCTTGGATGTATTCAGTTTACGTTTAAGAATGACTGGCGTATTCAGAATGAGACTGATGCATTTGAATAAGTTTAAGTGTTTTCACGCTTTTTTTTATTATCGTAAATACGTTTCGAGGTATTTAATTCAGTAATGGATTGATCGATGATAAAAGAAAAAGGTGTGTGTGGATTATTTCATGAATATCACGAGAGCCATTGGTTTTAGGCAATTTCATCAAGAAACCTTTTTTTTAGCCCATAAAATTCTCTACAAAAAAGGTGTCTTCCTGTTTTTCACTAAAACCAAAAGTTTCCGAGATATTTACAAAATAATGTACACAACTATTTCGTTTATTTTAATTTCTCAATTTGGAATTTTTTGTTCAATGTATCATTTGTTTTTCTTCATTTTATTCTCGACTGGAGCAGTCAGAGGTATTTCAGGCAGCAGTAGCAGCTGCAGCAGCGGCAGCAGCAAACAACAGTGGCCAACAGACAGCACCAGCAGCGTCTGGTGGTAATGAAACTAGCCAAGAGACTGGAGTTGAGGGTAATAATATGGTGCCAGTAACATCAGGCACAACGACACCATCAACTGTTACACAGGGTACAGATCTCAAAGGACAACCAAAACGACTTCATGTCAGTAATATACCATTCAGGTTCAGAGATCCTGATCTAAGAGCAATGTTTGGGGTGAGTTTCTTTATTTTTCATTCTTTTGTGAATATCGGGAAATCTATGGGAGATAGAGAAATTTTTGTTATTACCTTTTTTTGAGCTCTTGTTCTTCTCTACAAAAAAGGTTATTACAATTTTTTTTCCATCTTCTTTAGTTTCCGAGATAATCAAGAAAAACCGAAAATCACATAAACCTAATTTCATCTCCTTTTTTTACAGCAATACGGTCCAATCCTCGACGTCGAAATAATTTTCAACGAGCGTGGCAGCAAGGTAAGCAATAATCCTCAGAGAACTGATTTAAAAAAAGAATTCCCCAGGAAAATGAAAAAAAAAAAAAAATGAAGTGAAGGAAATAATGAAAAGCCTCTGCCTCAGCATCTCTTGCTTCAGGACGTCGATTGACCACGAGATTCTATCAGAATCGTTCAGTTATCCACTTTCCACAAGTTGTGCCAACTCTCCTTCTCTCTCAGTTCACCGTCTCTCTTTTCTTTTTTAATTTCCTTTTTCTCCTTTTTCTTTTTCTCTCTCTCTCTCGTCTAGTATCGAATAAAAAAACTTGAATCGTATCTTTCTGCAAGTTCGAGTTGGTAGTGGAAAAGTGCAGAAAAAATAAAGTTTTAGGAGAGAGAAAAAATTTATACGATGGTGTTAGAGAACTCGATAACTCAGAGGGTAAAACTGTTTGCTACAGAGTTACACTTAAACTCTCTTTGAATTTTACAGTTAAACTTTTCTCTTTTACATTAGAAAAAAAAAAAGAAGGAAAATTAATTAAATACCAAGAAAAAAGGAAAATTCTCATTGAAATTTCGTAGAATAAATTAATAAAAAAGAAAATCTTTTTATCCTGATTTATTGAAGGAATTCATGGAATTAATTAGACAAAAGTTTGTTAATTCAATTTTATTACAAAATTTATCAATGAGTTTTCAATTGGCAAACTGTGTTTAGCTACTTTACGACAATGTCTTAGTTAACTTTTATAAATATATATAGAAGAGAATGGAGATACTGAGGCAGAGGCAGTAATTGTTTCGCAGGATCGCCCTCAGGCCACCAAGTTGCTTGGCCACGTCGTTAAAAAACTTTTTCCCCCATCTCATTCTTTATCCACAATTTTATTCCTTTTTTTTGCGCTTCTATTTACGCCGTCCTCACCGAAGAATAAAAGAACGTCTCAAGGACTTTTTTTTTTCTTCGATGGGACGTCCAATTTCAGTTGAGATCTTTTTGAGGGCTATCCTGAGGATACAATTTCTATTTTTATGAATACAAAAAGTAAATTTTCTTTCAGCGCACTGGCAACACTCGAAAAATTTCCAAAAAATTCATTTTCATATAAATAATATAATAATCATCTTCTTTACATTATTGTAAATTTTAAAATTCGTGAAAAATTGAGAGAACCGAATGAATTCATCGAAATAATTTCTTATTTCATTAGCTGAGGGTTGAAAAAAAAATTGTAGAGATTACAGAGACATGAAAAAAGTACGTTTGAAATGCAAATGTCTTTCAATAATGGATGACAGGGCTGTGGGGTTGGGATTGGGGCGTCGTGTGGGGTATATTTGGATAAGATCCGCAGTAATACATCTCGGCGACATGCGGCATCCGGGTGAGCTTGCATATTCAGTACTGTCGCCATTACCCCCACGTGCCATTCTCAAATATCCCCTTTTCCCTTGTCTCTCTATCTCTCTTCCATTCGCAGAATTGTTGCGGTTAATTAAATCACCTGTGACCGATTTTATAATTAGAATCAATAAAACATTGGTACTAATTGACCGAAAAGCAATTCGTATTAACATGGAATAAACAAAGCCATAATTGAAGAAAACAATGAAATTAAATATTAATCAATTCTCGGATTTTTAACAATGAAAATTACAATTAAAAAACAATTGTAAAGTTAAATGAAAAAAATTGCTTTTAATTCTCCAATCATCAGGGAATAATGTACAAAAAAATCCCGACAGTCTTTCTCTAAAAATCAAATAGGAAAAAAAAAGGACTGAATATTTATTCGAATTCGACCTCGTCTCATCGCGTCGATTCATGTCCGACCACGTACGGGCCTCGCTCTACTCCCGGGCGTTTCATGCCGGAAGTTCACCTCGCGTGTCACATCCGCCATCGTAACTACCAATCACGTCTCATAGCAAAGGGGCGAACTGCGAGAGGGGGCGACGGGGCTGGCAGTAGTTAGGGTTGCACTACTGGATTGGAGATAGAATGCAATGCAAGAAGGACAGAAGGATTTTTCAGTGGGTGGAGTTGATTAGGGAGGTGGGGATTAGTTACCACCACAGTTTAGAAGTAGTTGGAACGTAACAGGCCGTTTTGAGTTTCCGGGTGACCCTCAGTCTCTCATATGGGATTAATTAAACCTCCATAATCCGAAATATTCGTACTTATGCAGTCACAGTGAGTGATCGATATCATAACCGTTATTTTCCTCACTTTTACACATTTTTCTTTGAACATTCTCTGGTTTTTTTTTCGGATTTTAACATCGACCTCGTTTCTCACATTGTTTTTTCGCGTGAAGGTATCGTTACAAATAATTGCTTCGTTTTTTTTTCTTCTTTTAAACCCGCAAATCTCAGTTGAATCTTCACTAAAAATTACAGTTAATGAAACTTTAATTTAAAATTTAACTCTATACTTTCACAATGTAATTCACTCCTTTTTCTTTATTCACTTTTATCTCTGGGTAATTTAGAAGTGTGAGGGAGGAATTTATTAGTTTTTTTTTTTTTTTTACGTTATGGACTAAGTGATTTTCCTCTATCTCGATTTACCCGAGATTTACATTTTGAATAGTTTTAAATTTTATTTATTTCCCTCGTTGAAAAAAAGGGTAATTCGTTTTTTTTTCCCAGTCTCATTTGAGGCACGAATTAAAATGAAAAAAAAACATTGGGAGAAATGTTATTTCTCGTCTGTCATGTGTTAATGATTAAGAAAATGAGTAATTACATCTCGTGGCTCGGGAAAATCGTCGGAATCATGGGAAAATGGTACGTAAAGGTGAGGGCCAATCTCCAGTTGTACTTGTATACATACACGTTTACAAGCGTGGGACGATTGTGGGTGGGAGGAGGGAGGAGATGAGGATGGATCGATTCAGGGGCTCTGTAGACATCAGGGTGTACAAGTTAGAGGGAGAATAGGAAATTTATTCGTTCTCTCATTCTATTCCCCTTGCGGGCATTATAAACAATGTTTGTTGGACATCGATTTCGATGGCCAGAGTGTTGCCAGTGCCTCTCCTGTTATTTTAGATCGTAAGGATACATTTTTTATAACGGAGTGAGGGTGGAAAAACAATTTTATTAATAAATCAACGACAATGTAATAAAATTCGCGTGAATTATTCAGTTTTTTCGAGTAGATTATACGATAGTCTGAGAATCAACAGACTCAGGCACTTTGAAATTGGCGCCATTAAGAAGAGCGGGAAATTTCTGATAGAATGAAAAAAAAATCAATCATTTTGCTTCATTAATAACAAAGTTCCAGAAGTTTTGAGATTTCTTTTAGTGGAATTCTTGTAATACTGGGGCAAAATGGAGTGGATTTTTTCCTTTCAATTGATGCGGAATTTTTGAAATTTGATTTTTCCACTCTCACTTCATCATTCTAATCATTTCTCAGTCACCATAATGCTTCTGCAAATATCGTTACATTCACACACACACACAAACACACATAGATTCAACACACACACAGACACACAACACATGTCGTTTTATATATTATTACATTATATATATATTTATATATATATTTATAACGCCAAGCTAGACTCGGCGGGTAGTGTCTTAAATTTTGTAAAAGCACTGTGCTTTAGCCGTAAAACAAATCAATTGGAATAATATTGAAATTGTTCTTTTTTTTTTATTACTTTATTTTGTTTTTAAAAATATATATAAAGAGGCTGATATTACTCTCGAAAGCTTCGTCAATGTAAATGGAATGTGGCATCCCTAATATGAAGTGCAGCATTTTGGAATTTTCTAAAGAAAAGAAAAAAAAAAAAAAGCAAAAACAAAACGTCAATTTTTTTTGCAATAAAAAAGAGTTAATCTATTGTTTTTCCAAAGAATTCTTTAAACGTGATTTTTTTTTATCTGTTATATATATTTATTTATTTTGAGATAAAAGACTAGAAATGACGAGTCAAACGTACGAATTTTTTATTCCCAATTAAATTTCAGGTTGGTAACATTTTAAAATGAGAAATAATCTGTGAAAATGAAGAGAAGGAGTTCGAAGTTAATTCAATAGTGAAGTGGTAAACAAGGTCAAGTACATATTGTATCCCTATATGACTTAACCTTGTTTACCACTTCGCTACTCAATTGCAATCGTTAGATCGGAGAATTTAACTCGAAATTTTAGGAAAAAAAAATCAAATTTGTTTTTCAATGGACGAAGTTGGGGCAAAATGGACATTCTAATTCATAATCCATTTTACCCCACCTTTTCCCAACTCGAGAATCAACAGAGTAACAAAGTTCTCTTTTTTTCCAAAATTCTGATCCAATTCAGTGGTGAAGTGGTAAACAAGGTTAAGTATATAGAGTATCCCTGTATGACTTAACCTTGTTTACCACTTCACAACTGAATTCTTCTGATCCATGGAATGCGACCATTTCCGGAGCTCCATCTCTTCTCCTTCGCAGAATAGTATTTTCAAAAACTAATAAATACGTCTTTACTCTTTTTTGTTGAAAATTTCGGAATGTTATCCACCTGGAAGTCTGTAATAACACTTTATTTCCGCATAAAGCAACAGTACCAGTGTCAGTTGCGCGTTTTACCTATTTAAACATGAAATTGAAAATAACCAATGGTGTTTAGTCCTAAATTTTTCTTTCTTTTTTTTTTTTTAATCGTAGTTTGTTTTTATTAGAACGAGCTGTTGCATTTTTATTATAGCTAGAAAACAAACAAATGCCTTCTGCATCGATTTTATTTGATTTTTTTCATTCATTTTCTTTTTCATCCCATTGGTTGATAAAGAGGACGGTCAACTTTACAGAGATTCATATAAAGAATTTAATTAAATAAAAATATATTGTGTAAATAGAAATTTAAAAATAATCAGAGTCGACCGTCCTAATTTCCTATCGCAGAGGAAACCTCGAGATGCTGCCCCATTTCTAAATTTGATGAAACTTGAATTAATTAGAATAATTGAAAATCCAATTTGATTGAAATTTTCCATTAAATCAGTTAATTCCGAATTTTTTATTTAAATTAAAAGGAAAAAGGCTCTACCTGACTCTGTCGTCCTAAAAAAAAATCATAAATTCAAGAAATTTCAAGGCACATGTCGTCGGAATGATATAATAATTTTTTTTCAAAATTAAAATTATCTCAGAGAAGAAATTAATTAAATTCAATAAAAGAAAAATTCCTCTTATTTGAAACCGAGCATGAGACACAATTTATTGCATCGTCAAATTACTCTGATTGTTTGAGAAAATAAAATTTGAAGAAGGATAAAAGCATTTATTATGAAAACACTGACACACACCACAGAACACAAATAAAATATCTAAAAAAAAAATCCATAAAAGAGGAAATAACAAGAAAAAAAAAAGAGAAATCTTCATTTGTATGTAAATAGTAGACGCACGCTTACGTTTAGGTGATAACGGGTTATTAATTTCTATCAATTATTTTTTTTTACTCAATTTTGTTAATCAATTTGAACGGAAAAGAAACATGAAAAAGATAATAATTCGAAGACATTACATTTTTTATATACGCTTTCATTATTATTCTATTTCTCTATTATCACTCACCGTATGTGTTTAGATAGAGGCTGGCTTTTTATTTATATTTTATAACTTAATTCACTCGTTTTTTTAACAATTTGGCCTAATTACACAAAAAATAAATAATGTGATTGATGGAAATAAAAATGAAAGTAAATGATTCTTTTATTTATTTTTTTTTAAATAATATATGATGAAAATAATTTACATGATATTTTTTGTACACGCCATTTTGGTTTCCTCGTTGCGATTTGTCTCGTCACATTATTATTGATATCTGTACCACCATATTATATTCATGCGGACGTGTCACGTTCGATTCCACGGATGACCGACGACATTTAAAATTTAAATTCTTGTGTTGAATGAAATTTTTCACACACATTCAAATTGTCAGATTCTTTTTATTCTATTTAATTTGAATTTATCCGTTCTTTTTTTTTTTCCCGCCGGAAGAATGGCGATAGAGCGATTTAATTGGGTGCATTGAAAATGACGGGAAATTTTATGGAAATATTTTAAAAAATCACGTCCATTTTGCCCCCACATTTTTGGAGGACGTTTTTTTATTTAATTTCATGAAAAATTCCCGGAATTTACAATGAATTCATAAATTCAGTAGTGAAGTGGTAGATAAGGTTAAGTGTATAAGGCATCCCTATATGACTTAACCTTGTTTACCACTTCACTACTGAATTATTGCTTTGGCTTTTCTTTACCGGAATTACACGAAAAATGTCCGACGACATTGAAATTAAAATTAAATTAAATGACTCGAAGCGATGCAAACTTCGGTAAAATATTTTTGAAAATAATGATAAAATAACTGAGAATTATTTTTGAAGAATCTTGAAATTTCTGAGAGTCAAGGGCGGCAAGTACGGTTAAAGCTGCCCATTTTCAGTTGTAAAATAAATTTAAAATCTATTTTTTTTCTTTATTTTTCATAACAATATACACAATTCAATGAAACACAAATAAACACAGAAAAAAAGAGTCAATGAATTTTTTCGTAAAGTTGCATTGCAGCTTCGGTCACGAGTAGAATAAAGCTCTTTGTCTCGTTCTCTCATTTTTTTAAAATACATTAAAGAGAAAATAGGATAAAAAATAATGAAAAAAGATCTCAGGATCTCGCGTGTCCCCAGATTATCTAAAATCTGAGAAGAACTAGGTGCACAGTAATTATCCCATATGACCGTGTCGATTGCGAGTGCAATTACAACTCGAATGTGTCGCTTTAGAAGCATTAAAAAAAAATAGTAACAAAATAATTCACCAAATAAAGATAAAAAGGGGAATTAATTTCTTTTATATTAATCATTTTTCTCGCACTCGAGTTTTCCCATTTTCTTTAACATAAATTATCATCAAACGGGATTTTTTTTTTTGCAAAACCCAGCCAATTAGTCCACTCGTGATACAAAAGATAAAGATAAAAAATTCATAAAAGCTCCTTTTTTTTTCATGGTAAAATAGAGAAAAAAAAGAGAATGGTAAAAAATAAATGAGAAGAATGTAGGCGACACTGTCGTTGACACAAAGGCCCGAGGTATTTCGATTACGGTGTCTAAATAACATTGCCAGGGGTAGAATGGTATACCTTGGTCGTCTCTAGTTGAACTTCTCCAGCTTTGCCAGCTCTCAAAGGCAAAACCCCATCCATTTTACATAAACGTTCTTTTATTTATATTTTCCTCTATTTTTTTTCTCATTCCTTTAATCTTCACTCTGGTGCAAACAAACCGTCAATTAATGTTTCTCCTCCGAGAATAATAAAAAAAACACTAATTAATTGAACAAAAAAATCAACATTTGTCTGAGTAATAAAAAAAATATAAAAATAATTTATTCAATATATTCTATCGATAAACCCAATTTGAAAGATTGAATTGCTAATTTCAGTTGAGTCCGGAAATTCTCTCCCATTTCAAATATTTCCCCGGGAAATGATTGAGTGTAAAAAGAAAATTGTGCAAAAAAAAAGGAAGAAACACAAAGTTGATCAACGAATTGATTTATCAGCAATATTTTTTTATTGCAACCCCATTTCCGCCCTTTTTTTTCCCCCCAGTGAGTAACGCAATTTCTGAAACGTCCACGGTAGTAGTAACTGCCGATGGCGGCCTCTCAAACTTCCCCCTCCACTTCTCTGTGCCCTCTGGAAAACTCGATTATCTTCGTATTCCCTCTTCTCCACCAGCATGGCCCACTGCCATCCATCTCTTTTCATTTCACTTCATTCTTTCTCACTCCCTCGTGCACTTCTGGACTCAAATCCCTATAGTAGGGCGAACCTTAACCAATTCGTTTAAGGGTAAAAGCACTTTGCACCCTCGACACTCGATTCCTGAACAATTTTATCGATTTTTCCATTTAATTTATTCCAAAGATTCTTTTTTCATATCCAATATCACTTATGAATTTAAAAAATCATGAATATTTTATTCATAATTTTTTATTAAATACAGAGATCTTCTGTCTTGATTATCTCGGAAGTGAGTGGGATTAGGGGAAAAATGGAGGAGACCATTTTTGTCGGAAATTTTCCGGGCTACAAAAAAGGTCTCTTCATAATTTTCCCTAAACCCAACGGTTTTCGAGATATTCACGGAAAAGCTGGGAGCCTTTGGTGTGACATTTCGAGAAGATAATTTAATGTAAAAATGGATTAATCATCCAATCAATCGTTGATTCTCTGTCTCTGAAAGACACAATTTTCACTGACGGTTCAATAGAGAGAAAATGAGTCTTCGACTCTATTACACCCTCTCCCTCTTTTCCGCGGGAGAAAGAAAGGGATGTAGTAAAGTTGCAATGAAAACTGAATGCTCCATCACGACATTCTCCACCCCTCGGATATCCTTTCATCTCAACGTCTTGGAGTCCAACGATTTAATTATCCGCAGCACACGAAGTCTAACCCCCACCCCATCATCATCCCCCTGTATTCACCTCAGACGTTCATTGTCGACGGGCATTATAAGCACTGAAAAAAAAAGAGTTTGAAAAGGGAGGAAAAAAGAAAACAAATAGAAAAAAATGAGAAAATGTGAGACAAAGAGTTAGAACCAACGTCGTACGCAAATGAATCTTTTTTTTTTTTTTTTTTAATAACCATAAACGAGATGAAAGAGACGAAGAATTTTCCTTTGTAATGTGAAAAATGTGTTATTCAGAAGCGATGGAGATCATTAACTCTAACGAGTTAAAATGAATTTTTGAATTTAAAGTGAAGAAAATTGGGTCATTTTAAAGGAGAAAAAATTTACAATAAAAAATGATTCTTTCTAATTAATTAATTTCAAATCTCTATTGTCTTGAAAAATGTTTAACAAATTTTCCACAAAATTCAGAGAAATAATACACACAAGAAATCGTTAAAAAAAAAAAATACACAAAAATAATTTACTCATTTCTGAGATCATAAGCAAGATGATTAATTGGATTCTCTTGGTTACGATACAATTAATTACAATTGATGAAACAAAAAAAAATGATAATATTAATATTGTCGGCGGGACGTGCCCGTCGAGCGTGGCAGAGTCTGTAAGTTGAGTTTAATGCATGTTGTTTTGTCTGTCCTTGCATGCAGGGATTCGGTTTTGTAACATTCGCGAATAGTGCCCATGCGGACCAGGCACGTGAGAGGCTACACGGCACCGTGGTTGAGGGCAGAAAGATTGAGGTGTGCATGAAAAAAAACATTACTTTTTTCTTATTACTTATAAATATATTTAATTCGTTTTTTAAATCAAAAGAAAGAAGAGAGGGAGAGAGAAAGATAATTTTTTTTACATTTACATGATACATAAATACATATTTATATCGTATTTTATAATGGAAAAAAAAAAAAAAAAAAATGATATATTCATTCATTCATCATTAATTAATTTTAATTTAATATTAATAGATTTTATTTGTTCTTTTACTTTTAATTTGTATTTCACAGGTTTGAAGCACTGGCGCCTGCACGACCTTAACACGTGCACGCGTCCTTGCTTGTATGTATTTTATTAATTAATTTTAATTAATTAAGATAATGAATTATAGACTGAATAATAATTGAGAATTATTAATGAATTTTCAATGATTATTTTGTGGGTGAAAAAATTACAAATATTCATATTTTCATAGAATTTGAAATTAATTTTGTAATTTTTTTGTCTCATGCGATTAATTAATTAATAACCGGATGTATCGTAGGCCCATTCATTATTTATTTTAAAAGAAAATTCAACATCGAATTTAATTAATATAAACAAACAATTAAGAGATAGTGATTAAAGAAGGAAAAATGTGATTTTTATAAAAGAAAAATCTCTTGTTGTCCCTTGTAGAGCTTCTCGCGATGGCGATTGAATTGTTGCGAGATTAAGAGAGAGAGATGAGGAATAAACGAAAAAATGATAAAAAAATGTGAAAATCTCGTTTTTAAAGAGAGCGAGCGAGCGAGACATTTTCTTTTGATTAAGAAATGAAAAAAATTGATATTTGAGGAGATAAATTAAACTGAAAGAAATCAAATATCTAAAAAATTTACAAATACTATTATCTCCTCATTTAAAATTCTCTTTTGGAAATTTTGAAAGATAAATAAATTGTCATCTCTCTCAAAATGTCTCGTAAAAATGAGAGTTTAACTGGGCAAACTGAGGACACTGAGGAGGACCTCACCTCACGTCCAAAGTGTCCCCAAAAAGGTAAGAAAATGCGAAAGAAAAATAAACAAAAAAAACAAATTATCAGAAAAGAGAGAAAAATATGATTAAAAAAAAAAAAAAAATAGGAAAAAGAAGTGAAAATTAAACTCGCACTGCCCGCTCTCTCACGAATTTAATTCACACGTAATTTTTGTATTAAAAAAATTTACTCTCAAGGGTGCATTTTGTCTTTTCTTTGTAACTAAAAGATGGAAACAATTTATTATTATTAATTAACAATTAATTTCAGTTTCATATCTCAAATTAATTCTCATATTTTCTAAATGTTTAAATTTTTACTTTTTTCATTCATTTACTTTCTTCATTATAATTTATGTAATTTGTGGCACTCGTGTTTTACGCTTTTTATTCATCATTTATATTATTCATTATTGTTTCATTATTTCGTATAAAAAACATTAATCTGTCATTGTTATTATTTATCTATCACTTTGAGCTTTTTTTGAAAGAGGTAAAGTTGCGAAAAGTAATTAACGTCACGTGAATATGAAAAGGGTTTTCTTTCGCACCAGTAATGTGTATTAATTTTAAAAAACAAACTTTTTCTGTATTTTTTCATGGAATTATGAAGTGGGGGAAATTGGGGTAAAATGGACATTCTGATTGAACGGTTGGAGATAGCGATTTTCTGATGATTCCATTGGAAAGCTGAGGAAATTTTAGGTTTAGGAGTTAATTTTTAAATTTTATTTTAAAAATTCTATCTCCAATATTTCTCTTGATTTCTCGTAATTTACAATTTAAAAGTGAGCATGTGTCCATCTTACCCCTTGTGGCCTTTATACCCCATCTTCCCCTATAGCTCTCACTGTCGACAATTTTGAATTGCGGAGTGTATTAAGGCGTTGCTAGATTTGCGCCTGCGATTAACATCTCTTAACTTTATTATTTTTAATTCAATTGTTGAGTGTGATTTTTCGTTATTTTAAAATCAATTTAAAAAAATTATTTCCATCAATTATTAACAAATCAAAGGAGTTTAATAATTGATTGAGAAAAAACTCGAATAATTCAACATTTTTATCCTCAAAATTGCAGATTATGCAGTAAACACTCAATAACTGAAATTCCTTTTTTATTTCAATTTTAAATAATAAAAAAAGAGTTCATTCGACACGCATGTGGGCACCGGGATAAAAAGTAAGTGTCCTCGTCCACTAAATTTAAAAGTATTAAGTATATAAAAACCCAAAGTGAGAGGAGAAAAAAAAGGGGTAGTCTGAGAAAGCATGAAAAAATATTTAGCACCGTGAGATAATGAAATTCCAGGTTAACTCGTCATTTCTACAAAACTACGCAATTCAAGTTCTCATAAATTTTCCACCCATTAAAATAACTAAAAGCTCTGGAATTTTTTCCCTCACGAGAGAAGAGAAATAATCGGATTCTTTTTTTCTCTAAAATTTTTTGTTAATAAACCCAAAGTGATTTATGAATGTAGTTTCATTCTGAAATTAATTAATTATTAAAGTCACAAAATTGGGGGTAAAATTCCACGAATCATTACACGTTGAATTTTAATCAAAAACAAAAAAAATTCATTAATTATAATCAAACTGAATTCTAGTATTTAATATTGAAATTACAATTGCGTGTGATTCTTCATGAAAATTAGCCGCAAAACTCGATTATTAATTCCACTGAATAAATATTTTGAAAAAATAAGGGGAGAAGTGAAAAATATTCCTCCCATTCTCACCCTACTATTACTCCAAAACTCATGAAATATTGCATTTTCTGAAAATAAACCTCACGCTAATTAATAATCGATTCAAACTCAGTAACAATAATTTCCACGCTTTCCACGGTCACGTGAGATCGTAATTTTCCTATCACGAAAGCCCAACTCAGTGTTTCTCAAAACTGCTCAAGTAGAAGGAGTAATCATTAACGTAAAACGAAGAAAATATTCAATTCAAGTGGGATTTTTATCGATGCAAATGAAGTAAAAAATCCGTAAACACTATCCCCCTTTATTCACCCCATTTATCAAAGATATCTCGGGAACCGATCGAGATAGAGAAATTTTCGTAGATACCTTTTTTATAGAGAATTTCAGGAGCTACAAAAAAGGTCTCTAGACTTTTTCCTCTATCTCTCTTAGTTTCCGAGATATCTAAAAAAAACTGATGTATACGTGAATTCAATTCGTCGGAAAAGTTCAATTTTTTTGTTATTTTCAACAAAAAAAAAACTGCCTCCATTGACATTCATTCGAATATCATTTTCCCTGACTCGTGCAGCAATTTTGTTTTTTATTCAACACCATTGGATCCAGTGACATCGAAAAAAAGTACACGTGTTTTATCCACCCGAGATTGCGACGTGAAAAACGAAGAAATGAGAGATGGGGAAAACGAGTGGGTGGAAGGCGATAATGGGGATGGGAAGAGAGGTTTGGGGCTTTGGAAATTTTTGTAGGCTTTTATTCAAACACACGCACGACCTTTGACGAGGAAAAATAGGGGGTGTGGGGGGGTAGGTGATGGTGCATATGCAACGGCGTCAATTCTACCCCACTACCATTACACTAATGAACGTTCTTTGTAAAAGAAATTTCTTCGCTTCTGTACACAGTTTTTTTTTTATTTCTCTTTTAATTCATTAAAATTCTGGATTTAGTGAGGTGAAAATATTTTGACAAAGGAAACTACAGAAATTCGTTAGAATTAATTAATAGAATTTATAAATTCATGTTCAGGTGAATGGAACAATTATTTTTCCATTAATTTCCACATGATTTTATTATTTTCAGGATTTAATGAAAATAATAATTTGGGAAAATTTTAGATTAAATTTTGTATAGGTGGAATTTAAGATGACGGACGGTAGTTATGTATTGTTCAATCTTTTTTTCCCTCATTCGAAACGATTTAGTGGTTAAGCTCCAATTTCCGTATGAATTATAGACACGTAAAGCTCAGTGGGTTTTTCTTTGTATGGGTGTATGTGTAGGCGCTTCGACAGCCCAGCCAGAAGGCTTTATAACCCTTCATACAGATTTTACTGGTGTGAGGTGTCGTGGGGTAAAATCATAAAATGCCGTTAGTCTTCAGGTCACGAGTTAAATAACCCATCACTGGGAGTACATTCATAAATCATTTGGGGATTAAAAAAGGAAAATTGGGAAAAATAGTTTTAGTCTGGAAAAATCTCGTGGATTTGATGGAAATACTCGGAAAATTTGAGGTAAAAAATTATTAAATGCTATTAAATTCACATCAATAGTTCACAGGTTAATTAAAAAATTATTTAAATTCTCATTTTCCTTCTTTTAATTATCTCGAAGAGTAATGGATTGAAATTAATTGTATTATAGTGTTTTTCGGGGTTAAATTTCCTCGGCTTTCGAATGCAATGATGATTTTTTTGAAAAATCCGAAAAATTCACGTTTCGCTCGGAAATTCTTTAAGTAGTGTACACAGTTTAAAAGGAAAAAAACCCGGCAATAAAAGAATGAACATTACTATTATTTGCTAGATTCTCCACACTAAGTACCCGAGGTACGTGCATCGTTTTCCCTCCAAGTACCTCCAACCAACCACATGCATCCCTTAGCTATCTCGTGTTATTCCTCCTCCCACTGTTGGGTCCAGCCACTCGACCCCTTCTACATTTTCCACAACTCTCTCCTCTCTACTCGAGTTTGTCGGGTTTAGCAAGTCAAATTAATGCAGATTTTGCGACCCGCATATATTCACCCCGTTTTACCCCCTGCCATCTCTCATTCCCTTTTTGGTTTACCCACGAAATTTCATCCAAGTTTCTCTTCTCCAACAAATTTCACGCCGTCAAGATTTTGAGGGTTTGATAAACATTATTCTCAAGTTTCAATCAAACTTTTTAAACTCAAAAACCCCATTTTTTTCCCTCATTCATTAATTTAATCATCATTAAGAGTGAATTTTAATTATATTAAGAAAACGTTTTATTTAAAATTCTCTTCAGATAAAGAAAAAACATATGAAAACAATTTTTCTCTGTCATGAATTACCTCCAATTGACTCTTCAAACCTTCCATATTTACCAATAAAAAAAAAAACGGGGGAGAAAAAAAAAGTATTTTATTCTTCTCGCCATTTTGTGGTGACGCAATGTGCTCGATCATCGCGTACCCATATAAACAAAGGTCAACCGCTGGAACGTTTGTTTGTCGTAGGAACTACAGTGCGTATCCAAACACAAATAAAAGCTCCAAAGCCCCCGAAAAAAAAAAGAAGAAAATAACACAAAACAATCAAATAAAATATCGAAGAGTAAAACAAGAAAAAGAGAATATTCCAGAAAAAAAAAAACCGGAAACATTTGAATCGTTTCGTTTATTTACAGAGGGATTATTGCGAAGCGGAGTCTAGCAATTCATGTACTTAATTTTGCCCCTCCTTGTCGCCGTCTCCAGACTGTTCGTTAGTCGAATTACTCGGGGAGCAAAAAAAGCCCTCTTTTAACCTCATCCCTCACTCCACCTCTCCACATACTCCTTCGCTTTGCACCTCATTCTCACCACACAAGCACTTGTGACCCACAAAGCATATGAAGTTGCCCCTCCCCTTCGTCTTCTCTTGCCTTTCATTTCCGGGAGATGATGCAGACACTCAGAAACATTTCCTCGTAGTAATTAAAATTGCTAGATCAAATGAATTCATTTTTTTTTCATTTGTAGATTATTCCCTAACATCGAAATTCGTGTTGTGGAAGAAGCAGGGAGGCATAGGGAATTTAATGATATGAGGAGAAAATAAGGAAAAATACATTTTTAATCATTTTTTTAATTCGTTGAAGTCAATTGATTTTATTCTGTTTGAAATCAATTGAATTCATTAAAATTACGTATTTCAAATAACTTGAGTGGATTTTCCAGTTTTTTCGATTTACATAAAATAACGAATTTTCATGCTTCCTCAGTGCTGTAATTTTAAAATATTGCCTCTAGCGCGGGAAATTGGGATACTTTTGAAATGCAAATTCACCCAATTTCGTATAATTAATTAAAGTATTTTTACTGGGCGAGGACACTTCAGGTTAGTCTAGTAGTACTGCGGAATAGTTGATATCATTGAAATTTGTCTCAAAAAGAAGTGCCTCAATGTTAGAGGTTTTGAAAAATTTTGTATTCTTATTTTTGAGGTGAATTTCACAATAATTTATGCACGTGACGAGAGCCAGATGTGAAATGCACTCTAAATTGAAGGAGAAAAGCAGAGTTATCAGAAAATCTTCTGCAGCTTGTCTTGAAAGCTATAACATAAGTGATAAAAGCAGTTTTTTTTTTTTTTCTCTTTAAGTAGTAGAGTGCCTTTCCAGTCGGGCAATGAAGCGAGTGCCATTGATCCAAGATTAATAGTAATTTTAGTAATTATCTTAATACGAGTGTGCGAGCACTGGCCAATGGTACAATGCAGAGTCCTTGGGCCCTTTGTAAAATCGATATTCACTCGGAGATTAATCGAATTTGTGTTATGACCCTCCTGTTTAATTGAAGAGAAAAGGGGGAGGATACTTAACTTTGGGATCATGACCCAAACGAGGCAATTACCAGTGCATTGCAATTAAAAACTTTATTAATTCATTAATATTGGATTTTGAGGTAAAATTTCAATGATTCTTTTTAATTAAAATATTAATAAATTCATTTGCTTTTATTAGAGGAGGGATTTTAGGATTTTTTTATTTGTATTCTCCGTTGGCCAGAGCTCATTTTTTTTAGAAAAAGAACAATTATAATTATATTTTTCATGAATTTTTCACATTTCGTTTCGACAATTCCAATTTGTAGATTTAATTAATTTATTTGTGTAATTAATTGAGTAATGAAGCTGATTAAATTCATTAAATTTTTGTTTTGTATCTTCTTAATTGTGACAGTAATGATCTGTGACCTTGAAACGAAATTTGGAAATTGTAGAATAAGTTTAAATAATTCATAAAATTTATTTACTCTGAAAAACCTACCAAAATTACGTAATTCTAGATAAATTCATTTTTCATTTAAATTAATGAGGATAAAAAATATTTAAAAAGATTGGAAACGTAATTTTGGCTCAGCTAAAAGTATTACAAGACTCGCATATGAATTTTCTTGGATTAATTACATTAATGTTCAATTGAATTAATTTAAAAAACGAGAAAATTCATCCACGAGTTAATTTCATAAATTAAAAACTAAGAACATTCATTAATTAAATTATTTTATGAATAATTCACAGGTTAACAACGCAACGGCTCGAGTGCAGACGAAAAAACCACCAACAGTGCCCAACGGTAATTATTTAATTATCAATTGAATTAATTATATTTAAATTAACGAAACACGATTATTCCCATATTATTTCAGTTTTGTCCAATTATCTCGGAAAATAATAGAGATACAAAAATTTTCATAGAAACCTTTTTTGTAGCTCTCATTCAGCTCTACAAAAAAGGTCTCTACAATTTTTCTCGTATCTCGCTTAATTTCCGAAATATTCGATTAAACATAGGAAAATCAAAATCTCCTCATTTAATCTCTTTGATTGATGCTTCGTTACAATCTATTTATTCATAAAAAAAATGATTTAAAAAATTCTCTCAATAATTAGAGGGTAATGAACGATATGTAACGTTTTGCTCGACATTTTGCCCCACGTTGGGACGAAGGTAAAACGCGCAAAGGACGGAAAAGAGGAGGGGATCGACCACCTCGCTAATCCCAGTCTAATCTCGTTTTAATTGTGTCGGCATTTGAACGCTGACTTAATCCGGATTACCGTGCCAGCTGCACGTCGTACGCGCTCTCATTCTCCCCCTGCCACCCCCCAACTCTATCACATACACATACACACTATTACCCTATCTTTCATTCTCTTAAACTTCCGCATTAAACAGTGATTCACAAGTTTTTACTCATTTTTCTCTCCACATTTTCAAAAATAGCATTTATGAAATTCATTATTTCCGGTTGTCTGAGTGTCTCTCTCTGTTCTCAAACTATTTTCCATTTCTACTACAATTTTGTCTAATTTTTCAACAATCAATATTCCATTATTCCTAGAATATCTCCGTAAATATTGGGTTTATCAAAAATTATCAGGAGACCTCTTTTGCAGAGAATTAAATTCCCCACAAAAAAGGTCTCTTGACATTTTCCCGTAAACCCATTCGCTTCAAAGATATAATCCGATTTCTTCATTAAATTATTAAATTAATTAAAGTTACCTCAGTAAAATGTCTCGCCATCATTCCATCAATTCCCCAAAAAAAGCAAATCCAATTAAATCACCAAAAATACCCGAGAATTAAAAAATTTATGATGAATTATCCGGAGTAATTAACTCAGATAAAATCATAGACGTAATTAAATTGACTCAACTATTATAAATAGCCACTAGTTAAGTGTGTGACAATAACTAGTGTGTCTGCCAAGCATTACCCAACGGGTTTTCCATCCGTAAAGCCCCTTCCATTTTACTAGCACACCCGAAAACTCATGCCTCAGAGGTATAACAAGCATATTCTCCTCTTCACTTGGCTTGAAAACCCACGCAAACTATGATACATTTCACCAACACAAACTCCTCTCTCTCTCTTTGTCTTTCTGGCCTCTAATTATAACCAAATTCATACGACCGCATTCTCACCGATCGACTCACCCCGTTGACCGTTAAACTGGTGCATCCATCAAAATCTATCCTTCTCTCTGTCTATCTCCTCGTATCAAGCCTCTCCCAGCGGTAGAGTTTGCTCACACATACAGAACAATGCAAATTTAATGCCTCGTATAACATTGCCAACTTTGGTGTACGAATTATCATCACTTCCTGCTTTCAGATTAACATGTTACCATGAAATTATATTTTTATTTCAAATCTTTCAATTGATTTTTCCCATCTTTTATTATACTTTTTATTTTTCCTTGAATTTCCACATATTTTCGATTTAAAAAAAAAAAGGTAATTTATAACTCAAAAATCTTCATTCTTTGTTTTCCAACTGCAAACAATAAATTCTCCTTTTTTCCCAGGCGATAGAAGAGCTTTTAAACGAAAAAGCTAAGCCACAGTTAAAACATTGGTCCATCAAGGGATGAAAGCGATTTTTTTTTATATATTTTTTTTTTTCGTTAAACTTCTCTTTTTTTACGTTTTTTTTTCGTGTTTGTATTGGTGTGTAGAACGATAAAGTTTGCCCGCGTTCGAACGACACCTCGTTTGTCAACATCTCGCTTGGATCCTTTTACGAGGAAACGTTACCTCTCACACTAGTCTCACTGCTATCCCCATCCCAATGACAATACTCGTTTTACGCTGAACGTTTTACGAGTATCGTTGCCTTGTATTTCTCAAAATGTTAAATATCGTTGAAGTTTAAATTGTTTTTCTTATTCACAAAATGATGGAATACTTATGTGTTTTATATTCTTATTTATTTTGTGAAAACTGTGGTCATAAAATCACTTGAATAAACCTCACGATTTCGGTTAAATTGGGGAAATAAAGTTTTGTAATAAAAGTAGTTGAATTGAAGGATTTTTTTGAATTTAAAGAAATTTTCCATATTTATTACAACGAAATAAATAAATGAATTTGCGCCCGATCAATAATGGCCCAATGCAGCACGTTGCCTCAGTGTAGAAATAAAAATAAAGAAACTACAGAGAAAAAAGAAAATAAGGCCTGGTGAAAGAGGACACCCAGAGGAGTTGTAAGATAGTGGAGTCGCCTTAGGGGAAATGGCGGGTATATATCTTGAAAAATTTATCGCAGCCCCTTTTGCTCTCTCCTCCTTTTTTCTCTCTATTTTCTCCTCCTTTCCAACCACTTTTTGTTCCATCTCCAACGGTATATATTTCATTGGTACAGAGAAGGGCGGGAGAAAATAAACATTTTTGCCAGTGGAATACGCCGGTGGTTGGTCAGACGGGTTGTGCAGAGTGTGTCACGTACAAACGCAATTTTCCACACTGCAGAGAGAAACATAAGGGACACTCCCTAGTGATCTTTCATCTTTTCTTCTATTCTTATTTTTTATTCTATTTATTCTTTTTCTATTTCTTCTTCTGCTTCTTCTTCATCCTGCACTTTCTTGCAACTCTTCGGGATCTTGAAAAAGATACATTGACAGTGAAACATTGATTCAAAGAAAGTTCATAAACTCGAAAATTTATTATACTTTATTTTATCGTGTGAAAAATAACTAAAGTTTTCTGACAAACTCAATTTTTCTTTTGGAGAATTAGTTTTTTGGAAATTTTTGATTTGTGATATCTTTGGTGCGGTTTGAGATACAGTGATTTTAAAAAACGGAAAATTTTCGTCGTCTCAAGACCTACATTTTATTATTCCAACATTTTTTTTCTATCTTTAACCGTTCGTCGGATAAATCGATTGAAAGAGGAAAAGAAAGAGTCGATGAATGCGACCTAAAAATGAAAGCTTCACTTTCATATTTGAATATCTCCGGAACTACTGTAGCTACAGCGGCAAAAAAAATATCAAAATTCTCGTCATTTTGAGACCTTTATTTCACATTCAGGCGTTTTTTTTCTATCTCCAACGGCTTCTCCGATAATCACCTCTACAGGGAAAAAAACCCACTCTATTCTATTGAATCTAAAGAAAAATCGAGAAAAAAATTCAACATTTCAAAGGATCATTAAGAAAGTACTAGAGACACTTCACAATCCCTCATTCTATTCTTCATATCTCTGTTCAGTATCCACTTGCGACTCTTCAGGCAGTTGAGATGAAGACACCGACGGTAAAACATTGTTCTCAAGAATTTCTTTATCCATTAACTCGTCTCGAGCGCTTTCTCATGAAATATCTCGGAATCTATAGAAGATAGAGGAAAAATCATAAGGACCTTTTTTGTAGAGGAGAAAAAAAGCTACAAAAAAGGTATCTACAAAAATTTCTCCATCTCCCACAGATTCCAAGATATTCTCGAAAAACCCAAAAATAACGAATTCAGCACTTCGAAATAATCATCGAAACTGTCCGAGCGACATATTTCCACAATCCCCTCGTTCTATTTTTCATATTTCCATTCAGTATTCACTTGCAGCTCCCCAGGCAGTTGAAAGGGATACATCGCCAGTAAAACATTGATTTCATAAAGTTTTCGATGAATTGGTAAAAAATTTCCAGTTGAACATTGAAAAATAAGAGTTTGAAAGTTTTGATTGATAACCGAGAAAAAAGAAGGATAAAAAAAAAAAGGGGAATTATTCACTTCTGCAAAGATGCGGCTTTTTCTCAGTGAAAAAAGCTCGTTATTCCTTTATTTTTTATACTACGGATCGTTGCGTTCTTCAGCCAAGCATTAATAATTACTGCAACGCTGGTACTCATTAATGGGCCACTCGTGAAAGAACATAAATAACGTTTTTTTTTTTTTTCATACTTTTTCCACTGAAACTTATAACATTTCATATTCTTCTACTTTATTCCATTATTTAGTTTTTCTCGTGTTATTATGATTTTTTTATTTATTTTTTTCCGCAACTTTGAGAAAAATTTCACATACAGAGCAAAGCTCTTCTTTTTTTCTCGATTTTCAATGCTACTTCATCCGTGAAAACACTCGACCTGTCGGAGTTTAGACCAGTGAAATTTGTTACTTCGAGTTTAAATGCGAGAGAAATAAATCTTGAAAAGACTTTTGGTGTTTCACAAAAGTTATTTCTTTTTTAACAAAAAAAAAGGGGAAAAAGGGCCTGAAGTTTATTCCATAGTGAAGCATAAATGGAAAGTTTTGAAAAATAATGTTAGATACAAATGGAAATGAAAATGTTTATTGCTGAATGAAAATATGTGAAAACTCTACAGAATTGTTGAATTTGTTGATTCAATTGGAGATTCTTGTTTTCATTGAATACCTCGGAATTGATGGGAGATAGAGAAATTTTCGTAGAAACCTTTTTCGTAGCTCTCGTTTTCCTCTACAAAAAAGATCTCTACGAAAATTTTTGTATCTCCCATAGATTCCGAGATATTCACAATAAAACACTGGAATAATATTGACTCTTTGTTTCCCCTTTAAATGAAACGAAACGCAATTCTTTTTAAAATTATTCAAGCACTTTGCTCTTCAGTCTGAAGAGTCTCGAATGGATCATTGAAGACATTTTCAGTCTGCAGGACATTTTGAGTTAATGGAAGAACGCTTTTCTTGGCAATTCAACTGAGAGAACAAATAATGACGAGAGAAAAAATCCAGAGGGAAAAAACCGAAGAGTTAGTCACTTTTAACTGAGGTGACTACTTCCAGTTGTTACTGGACTCTTTTCATTTTGAAGACAGTAGAAAATGAGAGATTGGAAAGAGCCAGTGAATGAAAGATGTCTATATATATACAGAGGCGACACTGTGTGATTAATTTTCCACGACGTTGGCTTGTGTCTCAGTTTTCCCAATTTTTTTCCCCTTTCATTTCACTTTTTTTGCAATTTTTTTTATCCTACACTCCAAGACGTGCTTTAACGGTCTGCGAGGGCTTAAATAAACTCCTTATATCGATCCAAGCGTAGAGTCCATCTCGATGTCATCGTGAAAATTTCAAAAGTGACATAAATCCAGTGGCTGAAGGAGAGATAGAGGCCTTTCAAGATTAACAGCATCAAAAAATCATGAAAGGAATATTTCAGTCTCAATAACTCGTGGAGTAATGGATGAAATTTAAGTTGGATAATCTTATTTCATTTTTGCCTCTCTCATTCCTCTTTGCACTCCAGAATGAATGCCGAGTCAGCAAAGAGTGTTGGATAATTCAAAGAAAATTCGATTTGCAGAAAAAGGCGAAGTGGTGAATCGTTTTTTTAGAATATCTCGGAAACTAAGTGAGATAGAGAAATTTTTGTAGATACCTTTTTTATAGAGAATTTTAAGAGCTACAAAAAAGGTCTCTACGAATTTTTCTCTATCTCTCATAGATCCTGAGATAATTAACGAAAACTGAATTTTAACATTGCAATGACTTAAAATGGAGGAAAAATATTATCAACTGAATATCGAATTATTTTTAATTAGAAAACAATTTTTACGTCCTTTGAACTGAAAGAATTGAGAGAACGATTGTTATTATTCCATTGGGAATTAAACTTTCCATTGCTCTCTTGGTTGAAGAGAAATAAAATGAGAGAAAAATCTACTTTCTTCCATTTTTTCCATCTCTTTTACCCAATTAATTCTCCATGGCCTTTTAAATGTCTCCCCAGTGAATTACCCAGGGCTTTTTCGTAGACTACCAGCCATCTCACTAATGAGAAATTCCAGCTGTCTTATATTTATCAGTGAATGCCATTAATTTATTGATCGAAATCCAATGATTGCTTTTGAGGAAAACCCATACGTCATGGCATCCCTCATATCGAGGGAGACATTGGCGTAAACCCATTCGCATATTACGGTCTACAAACATAGTTTCAGGTCAATTTGACTGTTTAATCGTCCATGTGATAACCAGCACCCAAATTACGGCTCAATTGACTTTTCAAGTCATTAGTCATCCAGAATTATTTTCCATCATAATAATATATTGGAAAAATAAATTATTTACTTAATTATTGAATTGAAGAATTAAAATAAAAAATTTCTGATGATTTCATTGAAAAACTTAAGGAATTTTATGTGGAAGTCATGTGTAAAGATTGATTTTTTTTCAATTTTTCCAAAATTTTAAGGAAAAAATCAGTTTTTCGTGAATATTTTTGGTGCTATTGATCATATCAACCTGGGATTCCTCTCAAATGAGAGGTGAACTCATTTTCCATCGATTCTAGTCGATGAAAATGAATTTTTCATGATTTTCTCATCAGTTTAAGTGCCTTTTGTGGAAAACTGTTTTTCTCCTATAATCAATTGAATAATTAATTCTGTCACATGATGTCTATCTAAAATTTTCTCAATCTCCCAATGCAATCATTAAAAAAAAACGAACCTTTAATAATTTCTTCAACTTAAAATGATTTCACCTATTTTAAATCACTCTAATCTATTATTAAAAATGAATAAAATTTTAATAGAATTATTTTTCTTTTATTTGCAGTTTGTGTGCAGTGGCCAGAGGGTAGGTGCATCCACGACGTACCAGAGGAGGCTCTCCTCACTCTTTACACGGAAATACGTGAAAATTGCCAGGGATTCTCCTGAAGTGCAAGTGCCAATCGACCAATTTGAGACACGCAAGACTATTTTTTTTTTTAAACCATTTTTTTTTCTCTTTCGTTCGATAATTTTCTTTAAAAAAGAGCAGATTCAAAATGAAAACTATTTTTCAATTGCGGGTGCAACGAACACAAAAGTTCTCCAGTCGGATTCAACAATTGAAAATGAAAAAAATAATGGAGAATAATAATTCGCGTTATTTTGCAAAGAGTTTTAGTGATTTTCAATAATGGGAAAATTAATATCAATTCAATAATTATTATTCAGAGACCCACAAATCCGCCACACCACGACCAAGCCATTTATTACGTCAGAGACATATTTTTATATATTTTTTGAGAATATTCATTGGTATTCAGATGAGAGTAAAATTCAGGCGAATAAAATGTCAGAGATCAAACATTATTTATTATATTTAAAATATTTATAAAGAGGGAAAAATAAGAGGCAAAAATAATTAAATAATTTGTTGAATTCAACAAGTTAGATGATGATTTTTAGAAAATGATTTGCCTGTTCTTACCTCTTTTCATTGATTAGGAGAGATTGGGGTAAAATGGACATTCTGATTGAACGGTTGGTATTTATCTGAAGGGAAATTTTTTCCGGGGGAATTTATGTAAACGGAATTTTTCCAAGGAAAACCCCTTCAAATCTGGGTGAAAAAAAATCGACTTTTCAGAAAACTCGAAAAAATTAATTTCGACACATGTTTTCCGTCTAAAATTTCCTCAGCTTTCCGATGGAATCATCAAAAAAATTCTATCTCTAATATTTCTCTTGATTTCTCGTAATATACAATTTAAAAGTGAGCATGTGTCCATCTTACCCTATTATAAAAAATTGATGATTTTATTATTTCTTTTGGTCTCTGACATTTCGCAAGTCACATCAATGTGTGTGGATGCGTGATCCCGGTCTAACACTGGCCTGGTAAGGTCATCGGCGCGTTATTAAAATGCCACAACTCCCTGCAGCCAAGGTGGGTCAACTTTATTTATTTCGTAAATCACCAAAAGAGATTTATCAGAGAAACGTTGAAGCATCGAGAACACATGAAAATGAAATACTTCTCATTTTCCGCATCTCGAGACTATTAGTACTCCTGCCAAAACTTCAAAAAATGGTCGCAGGCTCCCTTTCCCCACTCAATTCTTTTTTATTTCATTTATTTTTTATTTTTCTCACGAGAAAAAACGAGGATTTTTCATTTTATCAATTTAATTACAGCGATGACCGAAATTTCAGGTCAGTGCTAGGCCGAAAAATTTCAAAATAGAGTTAAAATTCAATAGATTTAGGGAAAAAAAAGAATCTTGATGACGTGAAAGTTGTTATTCAAATTTTCTCTCTGTATTTCTAATTGAAAAAAAAAAAATGAAGTTTCTGGGAAAATCGATGAGATAGAGAAAATGGCAGATGCGCCATCAACGATTACTTTTTTTTAGCTTTTAGTTGGTGAAAATAAAAGAGAAGGAAAGAAAAAAAAAATACGGAAAACCGTCAGAGGATTTTAATGCTGTAGTTGCAAACAGGCATTTAACGTTTATTTCAAAATTAAATGGACACTTCGTCGAGTTTAACGACGAATATCATTCCAAAAGAGAGAATTGCCGTTTTTTCATGCTGTTGATGGTGGAAAATATTGAGTAAAGTCAATCATTAAATTTTAAATTGTTTTTTTCTTTGATTTATTAGAAAAAACGAAAACTTGTGAATTTTCATTCAAAATTCATTTCTAAAAAATTCACTTTTTTGTTCATTTTAATTGGAATTTTTTCATTCAATTAACAGCATGAATCTGTGGAAATTTCTTTATCGTGATTAAACAAAAGACTCGAAACAATTACAGGGTATATTCTAGTGATGAATAAAAGTATTTTTAATAATAATTAGAATAGGCTGGGACCGTTTACAATCCCATAGGATACAAAAGAATTTAATAAAAAAATTCTCGCTAATCAAAGGAACAAACGTATATACAAATATATATATATTTAATTAATGACAAAAACATTGAGAGAAAATGGTCATGAACGTGAAACTGAGAGAGACAAAGATAGCGTAATTTTTCAAGTGGAAAAATACAGCGGGTGCTTTTGATTCTTTCGTTAATACCGAAAGCTTTTTTATGCATCAAAAAAAAAAGGAACAATAATAATAATTTAAAAAGAGAGTAAAATATTGAACGCGATAACGAATGCCAGTGAAAGAGAAGTGATAACACAGACATAAAGAAATAAAAATAATATTAAAATGAATTTTTTTAAATAAAAAAAGAAGTGATTTTCATAATTAATTAATTAAATTCAAAAGATTTTTTCTGTTGTTTCCATTCAGTTGAATAATTCAGAATTAAATTTAGAAGAAAAATCTATCTTTATGATGAAAGAATTTATAATATTCAAAAAAAAAAAAAAAAAAAAAACAAATTGAGAAAAATAAAGTGGTCCTTAATTAATGAAAAAAATAAATAATAATTAGAGTTAAATCATTTTTGAAATTTTCAAATACTCTTGAGAATGAGAATAAATTAATGTAGAAAATTTGAAACTAAAATTTCATAGATAATTAATTACTAAACAAAAAAAAAAATACATGAAAGCATGCAATTGCATTATCAAGTCAGTGTTCGTGTGTTGACACCTGAGGACTCTGCTGAATGCATCTCCACTTTATATATTTTTGATTACAATTTTTATCATTTTTTTTTAAAATCTTTCAATCAATTTTCATTGACTTTACAACGAAATGAACATTAAAAAAAATTATTGTGTAAAAAATTGCCGGCACTTTGATTTCTAGAAAATTTCGAGGATCATGAAAGAGTCATGTATTTCGGCGGTAAATTCAAAAATTACGAGCACATAAAATTGAGGCATTAAAAAATGATAAATAAACATTTTTTTATTTTCCCCTCAAAAATTAAATACAAAACTTATGGGAATGCGTTTATTTTTAGTTCGGTATTAGCAGAATTGTGTTGGAAAACCAATTTAAATTAAATTTCGTTGGTATCAATGAAAATCGATGAAATTTCTTTGGCCCCTCGCCTACTGTGTCTTTGCCCCCAGTGCACAGATCTATCACTTCCTTTCTCCCCATCTATTTCTCATGGGATACGTCAACGACCTGAGTAGAGAGTTGAAAAAAAGGAAAAATCTGCAGGAAAAGAGGAAAAAAGGTGAAGAGAAACGTAGTTTTTTCCTGCGGCAGTATAAGAGACACGTAGAACTGCAGTGACTTTACTGTACCCTCGAGAAAAGGCAAAAAGGGATTGAAGTAGTGGGGGAGCATAGAAGTGCACGAGACGAATGAAAGGAGGCAAAGAGGGCTGAATATATATATATATATAGTGACACGAAATTGAAACGAAAGACTCAGTGGATGCCACGTGAAAGTGGGTACAGTGTCAAGAAAAAGCGGAAAAAAAGAGGATAAATAAAAAAAAAAAAAGAGCTTCTGGGGATGGGAAACGAGTAGGAACGACGAGGCTTTTGCCAAAACCCCCAGGAGCATCACTCGCAAAAGGGATTGCGTTATTCTTCAATGCTATCTAGCACACACGAGGTTTCTCCTTTCACTCATCTTCAATTCCTCAATTTCCATCTTTTTTCCGTGAATTAGTAGTGAAAAAAAATATTATCTCAATGGGAAAAAATGGAGTTTTTGAGTTTTTTGAAAAAAAAAATGGGAGAATAAGTTTTTGGAAAAAAAAAATTAAAATCCTGGGATAAAAAGACACAGTGAGGCGAACGGGTAAAAGACTGAATAATTACCTAAAGGGAGATAATTAATAATAAAAAATGGCTGCGACGTTTTTCACTAGCTTTTATTATCAAAAAATAATCGTAAAAAAAATACAAAAAAAAAACCGAAAATTTTCGCCTAAGTAGCTAGCCTAGGGCTCTCTATCCAGTGGTAACGCATGAGGTATTTTTTACGTAAATTAATTCGTAATTTAATAATTAACGTTTTTTTTTTTAAATTATTATTTACTTCATTGCGACCAAAAAGTATTAAAAAAAACATCCAAAACATATCCTACATTATTTTTTATCTCTATTTCATTTTGAAATTGAAAGAAACACCGTCATTATTATTTTGCAACAAAAAACTGTCTGTTGATCTGTTATTTAATATTTAATTTCTTTAATACTATTTTCTTTACCACCGTAATATCACACACGTTGTCCTGGAGCCCCCCCGATCATCCGATTAATATTCCGATTGGCATTTTATTGACTGCAACTACTGTTAATATTGAATCACGCCATTTATTGAATTGAATTTGACTTGAGATTGATTGAACACTTGTTACTATATATTTCACTTAATTTTATCATTTTTTTATTTTGACTCTTTAGTTACCATTTTTTTTTTTTCATTTCTATCAAATCAATTCAGTTGTTAAAACGGAACGATTAATGAGTAATTTATCAATTCTACGAATTATTAATTTTTTAAATAATGACTTTGGCCATTCAAATTTACCGCCATTCGAGAGAACACAAAATTGACGTATAAATAAAAAAAAAAAAAACAATAGTTCCATTATTACAAAAAGTTCCAACGAAAAAAACGATTTTTCAAAATCAAAATTTTCACTGGAACTTTTCCAATTATGGGAGAAAATTGAGTTTTTTTTTTTTTCATTTCGATGCAGAATTTTTCGATCTATCGAATGGTGCTGATTCTTTCATCCCCACTCCTTTACGCAGAATAGCTCTTTTCTTCTGTTTAAATGTTCCAAGATAATGTCTGAATGAATTGAATAATTATTAATTATTTATTTAATTTATTATTTGTTTAACTATTAAATAATAATCACGGTAATGCGCCACATTCACTGGTTGATGACTGTCTCGTTGACAAAGGCCCGTACCTTGCCTGTGGTTGTGCTTGGTTGTGGTTGGAAATATACGCGGTTTTGGGAGAGAATTTTTTTTTTTTTCATTGCTTTTAATTTTTTATTTAATTTTTTTTACAAACAATTATTACCTATTTTTTTTTTTTAATTTGCACGTCTCATGTCGTGGCCTTGGCTTGCCTTCATATGAGATTCACCTGTGAATATATTATATATACATTATACATATATATATCTCGATTTATTAGCGTTTATTATATTATGAATAATTTTTTTTTTTCATTATCCTTTTTTTTTTGAGAGAGAATTGATGGCCGTTGAAAATAATTGAAAGGAAAAATTCCTCGCACTCTCAAAGTACTTGTGAATGGGGAATTTTTTTTTCTTTCCTAGTAGATATATATATATATTTTTTTTTTTTAATGGCAAAAAAAATTATTATTGGGAGATGATGAAAAAAAGAGATTTGTAAATTCCTTTAAAAATTTTTCTTTGTTTCTTGGGAAATGTTAATTTTCATTGAATTTAATGTTTCATTGATCGTGGCACGGTGTGTTAGTTGGCGAGAGAAATGGCCCCGGCAAAAGGGTTGCTGCATGAACAGAAAACAAATGAATAAATAAATTGCCGCATTTTTTTCATTAGTGGTAACTAATTAATTCAATGATTCTTCCTTTTTTCCTGAGTCTTTTCGTCGTATTATTTGTTTTCATCATTAAAAAATAGTCGAAAAAAATCGGAAAAAATTCAGATACACTCTCTGATTAACAAGAATTACCTCAAATTTTTTTTCAACTCAATAAATCAATTTGCATGTTAGAGAGAGAGAAATTTACAAAAGACTCGGGGAAAAAATGATAAATCACATTTTTCCTCGCATTAATAATTTATTTACTTAGTTAATGGCAGTTAATTTGCGTAGAGTTAATTAGTTACCGCAAGAGCAGATTTACGAAAATGCACTAGATTTGATGAGACAAAAATTGACAAAAAAAAAGAAATCAACAAAATTCAATTTTTTTAAATCGATATTGAATAATTTTAGTTAACATGTTTACATTAATTACGTTTTTTTCATTCAATGGACAAATTTACAATGTTTGTCGTGTTATGTGAAGCATTAGAAGTACAACAAAGAGGTAATATCGACCTTGGGTGCCCTGGACACCCCTCACTGGGCCTATCAACAATGACCAGAGTACCCTGGGATCCTGTGTCCTGGGGTAAGTGACCCTTCAAACCACTTTCCCACACCACCCACTCCCCCAAACAATTTCCACCCACTTGAGATCACCGCAACGAGCATTAAACTAAAAAATTCACCTCTCAAGTGCTTTCGTTAAAATCACCTCATTATTTTTCCAAATAAAAATGGAAAATCATCGTCTCTGATATTTTCAAAATTCATCAACTCAATCAACTCGAATTCCCTCCAATTCCCTCATATTCTCAATATTTCATAAAATCCTCGATTTTTCCCGAAAAAAAAAAATAAATAGAATCAGCTCTCATGCTGTTTGCACGTACAGCCTCTATATCTCCATCTCCATTGATAAAAAGTTGAAGACCCTAGGGAATTTTTCGTATTACTTTCCATCAATTTTATTTTTTTATTTTTTTTCCCTCCTCTTTTTCACTCCAATTTTTATCTACTAGTTCTCTCCTCACTCAATTCAGAATTTCCAATGTGCCAATGCTTTTGCAGATGCCTTACGACCGCCATTTCCCCGTGGATTTTCAAACCCATCCCACGAGACGATATGTCTGTCTCTATTATATTTTTTATTTATTTTTTTCCCAATTTTTTTCGTGCTCCATTTCCCTTTGTATTTATTCTACTTTTGCATTCAATACACTGGACAATGGATGCAAAATTATTAATTCTGGGGACAAATCAATGATGCGAGTGAGACTGTGACCTTTTGCCATTCTCCACAAATTTCAAATTCATTTCTATTCCATTTAAGGAGCGAGCGATAAGCCAGAATTGTTTAATTCATCAATTGCAATTACGTATTCAAATAGACTACGAAATACTCATGGATTATCAATAGCGTTGAATATTAATTTCTCTTGATTAAAAGGACCCATTAAGAATTCTGATTAAATAAACCCCAACATTTCCGCACTTTATTACAAAAAGAATAACGCAAATTCATCATTAAATCAAGGAAAATCCAAAAAAAAATCCCCCAACAAACGCACTATTCATTAATATTTTTCCAACTTTACAAACTCAAATTCCATTCTTTTTTCCAAAAATAACGAGCAAAAAAATGAAACCATAGAGCCATTAGTTTTCCTGTTTTCATCAAAGAAAAAAAGACAATATTGCTAAAAAATAAAAAAAGAACGCACAACTTTTTGCTCCCCTGCATTCAAGAGGTGTGAGTATAGAAATAGTGGGAGGGATGGAAGTGGTCCAGGGGGTCGGCTGGCAGCGGCGGCATTTATTGATCGCTGGAAGCAACCCTGGCAGCACAGTTGCCCCCTCCCACTTCAGTTGCTCTCACAGCCTCCTACACCTCTCCTGTCTCTTCGTCCCTCTGGGTTTTCCGTATCCAGCAGGCCTCGACCCTCGACCCCAGCACGTCAACCATTCTCCTCTCCTCCTTTCCACCTCTCAACCATCCCTATTTTACCCCTTCTCACGACTGAGGAGAGAGGAATGATGGCTATGTATGTTAACCCCTGTATCCTCAAACTACACCCACGGTTCAATCATATTAATTACTACCAGCATCAGTGAGATACCTCTCCCAACATTATGGCCTTCATTCTCCATCAAAACCTATTACTATTAACGTGACATTTTTGACACCCATAAATACCCAGTAATAATTTTACAGAGAGCTATGAAAATGGAGGGAAAAGCGTTGACTGGATAATCCTTTTAATTCCTTCACTGATTCAATTCCTTTTACCAGTTTTTTATTTTCATATATTTTTTTTTTTCAATATTTTAGAGGATAATAAAGTTAATGGATTTTGGCAATTCTGATGATTTCATTTGGGATTAATGTAAATTAGAAGGAATTATCAGAATTCAAAGTAATCAGTGATCATTTGATTAAGTATATTTTGATAATAATTTTCTAGCCATTTTCGATCGCCACTAACGACCGTTATCATCGAGATTTTATTTATTTTTTTTAATTAATGGGGAAAAAGAGAGAGAAAGAGTTTATTGTTTGCGATTATTAATGGGACATTATTGAGGGAAAAGGAAATTTAAACGGTTCTTGACAGGATACAGGTTACCAGCAATGCCCTGGAGTTGGCTGGGTGCTGCAACGCCATCGGCAGCCGCAGCAGCAGCTGTAGCAGCAGCCGCAGTGACGCCATCCCCTACAGCCGCACCCCTCGTCCTCGCCCCAAGGGCAGCGACGAGACGGAGGTACCCCATAATTATTTTAAAAATCACAAAAATATAAAAAGTTACATACTATTTTCCTATGACTCTCGAGCCTCTCAAAATTTTCATTAATTCACTGAATTTAGTTTAATTTAATTATTTTAATTGAGAGGAGAAAAAAAAAAAATTGACATCTTAGATCGATTTTCCATCTTTAAAAATATCTTCTTAACACTCTTCATGTTAGCGTTTTATTAACGTGTGTTAGCCCGCACTAAATTTGCTCTGCATCTCTAGAATTCACCCAAATATCTCTCGATAATAATGATTAAAATTAATTAATCGTTTAAACCTTCACACAAGCACGCCTTTTGGTGTTTTTCTATATATCTGTATCTTAATTTCCACAATTTAAAACAAATTGGAATTATGAATATTTCAACTTCGCTTTAGGACAGTAGCATGACGTCACAGTCTGATACGACCCCTTCGTCCATTTTGTTATCACACTTGCCTCCATTTTGAATGCAGCCTGTTACTTATTAATGCATTGCCATTATTTGCCATTTGTTTTTATTCATTTTTTTTTTTTCATTCAAAATTTTTAAGAAAAAGAGAATCATAAAGGTTTATTCATCTCTCCGTATTATAATTCATTAGAAGCATAACATTGATCGTTTTATTATTATTCGTACTAATTTATAAACATCGAGGAAGAACTGGATTAAAGGTAGGACACAAAAATCCCATTTGTGCACCATGGAAATAATAAAGTGATAGAGTGCGTCAGTTTTTATTGAATATCTCTGAAACTATATGAGATACGGAAAATTTTGTTGATACCTTTTTTGTAGCTCTTGTTTTTCTCTACAAAAAAAGTTATTATGAAAATTACCCTATCTCACTTAGTTTCCAAGATATTCGAGGAATAAACCCTCGAAAAAAGTCATTGCCCTCGCATCACAATTCCATTACTAAAATATCTCTATTATCAATAAAAGAAATTAAAACTCCACAATCATAAAATTCACTAGCCACCTGTCATGCGTGAATTAACAAAATTTCCAGTCTGATAAAATCATAAAACCAATTTCGTCCAATTATTTATATTAAAACCTCGGGAATCTCCATTTCCATTTTGAGTCACATTTTCCATCAGTTTCGTGAATAATTAAATGAAATCGATTGAATTTTTTTGCAAATTCTCCATTTACCAGATAAAATAATCACTCGCATCAAATTCCCCGAGCGAAAAGAACTGCAACAACGAGAAAACTGGGAAAAATCACTCCAAACAACAAGCAAACAAATATTTCACAGAGTTTTGTTCTTCTCAGACACTTTAACGACTCCCAGCAGCCCAATCGTTGTTCTCCATCGTTGAAAACGATCCTACAATGCTCGATACTGATCTCAAGATGACAATCAGTCTCCTGATGTCCAGAAGACAGTGAAAATCTTCCACTGGATAATCTCCTGAAATTCCGTATCTTTTTGTCGTGGATAACGGTGACGATGGAGTCTTCAGACGACGAATCCTCAACAAAATTGATCACTTTCTTCATTTTTTTTCGGGGGTATTTGGCCCTGAATGCTCCTGCCCTCACCGGCTCAACATAACCCGCACCTAGAGAAAAATGTAAAATTTCAAAAAAAAATATATTTTACTTAATCATCAGTTTTTTAAAGATATCTCAGAAACTAAACGAGATACAGAAATTTTCATGGATACCTTTTTTGCAGCTCTTGAAATTCTCTACAAAAAAGGTATCTACGAAAATTTCTCTATCTCATTTAGTTTCCAAGGTATCCTTGAAAAACTAATGAGGGAGTAAAATGGCACCTAGAGGCCCTTTTTTCATCAAAATCGACGGTTTCGTCGGATCAATGACATCAGAATTATTTCTCCCCGATGTAGAAGCCTCCATTCTCAATACCCAACTTCATAAATCCCTTGATTCAGTAATTATTCACTCAAGCACTTGTACAAAAAAAAACTTAATCGACTTTAACTCGTACTATCACGAAGCTGACATCACGTTTCAACAGTTTCACGTTTCTCGTACTCTCCTGCCTTAATTCGTATACAGTGTCACACTTTATTCAAAAGTTTTTGGCAGTAGGATGATACCACTTGGTTTGTGTCTAAAACCATTTCAAAATCGTCTCAAGAAGTTGAAGAAAACTATTCACTACAGTTCTGTAAGGTTTCTTCAACTGGAAGTTCCCAGTGAAAGTTTAACTGAGATTTTTCTCAGTGAGTTTGGAATAAAAAAAAAGGATGATATCCAAAGTTTTTCCGGTGGATTCTCACAGCATATGGAGGTGGGAGGGAAATTGGATTTATTCTGGTGAATTTATTGTTGAAGTCGATGACATGAGGACAATCGCTTTTGCCCCGTTACCTGAAATAATATCGAGAGCAGAGGATTCAGTTGATTAGTTTTATTGAAATTTTCTCGAAATCTGTGGGAGATAGGGAAATTCACGTAAATAACTTTTTTGTAGAGAAAGTTTAGATCTACAAAAAAGGTAATTACTAAAATTTCTCTATCTCCAACAGCTTCCGAGTTATCCAACAAAAACACTTTCAAAATTAAATAAACTAAACTAACTATTTTTGTGATTTTTTGTGTTCATTCCCTCCATTACAATAATCTCACTAAATTAATAATAAATGGAACACTGCTGCTGCTGCTCTGCCGATGTCGTACAGCCTCTGGACCAACTCCTGGATTATCTCTCGTTCTATTTTGTTAAATTCTACTCACGGTGATGGTGAATTTGATTACAAAGGTAGGCCATTATTTTTTTGGCATGAATGTTACAGCGGCTGCACTTCGTGGAGTTGCAATTCAACGTGGAAGAGTTGGTGCTACCACAAGGACCACATTTCCAACTGGTGCAGCGGCTTTAGCGCTTGTCCGTAATCCTGGCCCACTAGCGGCAGCTGCAACTGCCCTTCATCCCTTTGCACCAGCGTAAGTTTGTCAATTTTCTTTGTACCCTCATCAAACAGTGGATAATTTAATTAAATCAATATAATTGCACGTTTTTAATTGTCACCTTCTTGGTACTGTAATTAACCTAATTAGGCACTAATTTGTCAATTTTTTTAACGGGTTAACCGAGGAAAACAATTGAAATACTTCAAATGAATTTATTACATTTTTTTTAATGAATTATGAATTTAATTTAATCTAATTACTTCTTATTTTTCGCAGTGTTTACTATGATCCCTTCCTAGCTGCTCATGCTGCGACGCAGGACCCGAACTACAGGCTCCAGGTGAGTCCCATGCACCTCTCTAGTCTCTTTGGAGATGAAAAAAAGGAACTGCACTTTTTTTTCAAATTCAAAGACAATGCTAAAGTACCGAAACTCTGTAATCTATACAATTATTCACAGAATAATTGAATTAAAAGCAATACAAGATTTTAATAATGTTAATCATTACGGGGAAACAGCTGGAATGGCCGCAAGCAACAGCCGACGTTAGTTTCATGAATTTCTCCTCCATTCGTATTTTATTTAACTTTATTTTTCCGAGTCATGATTCAATAATCCAAGTGAATATTAATTTGAAAAGTTGAGGGGTATTTTAACGTTAAAATTGAAATTCTTCGGGAATTAATAATGGAATTTTTATGAAATTGATTTCATACGAAGGTTCAGAAAATTTCTGTATATTTTGAAAAAAAAATGTAAACCATTTTGCCTCAGAATATTTAATGTTATAGTTAAAATTCACTGGATTATTGAATTTTAATATCAAAAATTTATAAAACATGCCTTCGCATCAATTTTCATGAAAAATATTAATAATAATTCATTTTACATGATTAATAGCATTAAAGAATAATTTCGGGATTTATTTATCACTTAATCATCGCAAAATTTCACGATTTTCAATTAAATTCACTTTATAAAAATTTATTTCTCTCAATTAGTGAATTTTCTCAGTGAAAAAAAAAAAAGAATGAAAATTGTTGGAAAAAAAAAAGAAGTAATTGAGAGTGAGGGTAAATGGGTCTTGAGTACTTTTCTTTCAGGATTGCCGTTTGTGTTTCAGGCAAAAACACCCGCACTGGAGGTAGGAGTAACGGTCTGACCGTTAACCCCCTTTTCTACTTGCTATCACATGAAATTTCTACTATTTTCATTTCGTTTTATTTGATTTCATTTTATTTCCCTGTCTGTCTTTTCAATCCACTAGCATCAATCTTCGTCTTAGTGATACCAAATAGAACAGAAATAGAATTATCAACAGAGAGAAAGAAAATGAGAATTTTAAAAGCATTTTTACGATTAAAAATTGTGAAAAATTACTATTTAATATTCAATGAAAAAAATCGACTAAACTTTCCAGCTCTTCTCCCCTCAATATCTCAGAAACCGAAGGAAATACGAAAATTTTCATAGATACCTTTTTTGTAGAAAAAAAGAAGAGGAAAAAAAAAGGTCTCTACAAAAATTCTCCTATCTCCCTCAAATTCCGAGTTATTTCTCAAAAACCAACTTGCTACGTTACACTTGACTGAATCACCTCTTCTCTTCTCTAACGGTCCATTTTACCCCAGGGCTCTATTATTCCCCACTGTTTCATGTTTCTTAACAACGTTGAAACTCGAACAAAAGTATCATTCATGCTCTTATCACTTCGCCTGGACATCTCGCCTGTAAAACTTACTCAAAGAGAATGAAAAAAAAAAAAAAGAAACCGTCGAGTGATCTCATCAAGATTCACGAGGTTTTATATCCGTTGAGACTCTCACAAGTAGACCACCCATTTGGCTGCTTTTTACGAGCCCCAATCCATCTCAACTCCCTTGTTTACGTTTTACATAATGCACGTGTTACCGAAAATTTAATGATTGTCTGGTTTATCCATTGAGACTTAAAAAAAAACACACAAAGCAAGAAAAAATTCCATTTAATTCTTTATGATGTTTCTAAAAATAATGAGTTCCATGAGAATCTAATGGATCCAGTCTCTTCATCAAGATTACCAGAAAGGGAAAAACAATAACAACAATTGCCATTACTCTGTGAGCAACCAATGCTCTCAACCCCCACTCCACCTTCTGGCGAGTTTCTCTTCTGTTTGAATTTAGTTTTGTGTACGAGAGTCACCCGGAATACCTTTCATCCCCCTTGTGACACAAAACAAACTCTGTAATACATACACACACACATTTACAAACACACACACACGTGTGTCCACTTTAAAAACATGAACGTTTAATACTGTGGAAATTTCTAGTTTTCCCAAAAGCCCATGCATTTATATTTTCCCCTTTGCTTGACAAATTTGTAGATTAATGATGTTTAAACATCACTGTATTTTTTCAGTCGCATGATTCATTAATTAATTTAATTAGAATGAAAAGGATGGGATTTTTTTTCAATTGAGTTAATTGAGGGGATTTTTTCGAGTTTTCATTGAAAATTACGGGAGAAAAGCTCTCTGGATGAAGCGAGAAGGGACGAGTGGGAATTTAATTATTTGTTTCGTTGAGGCCTTTGAAAACATTGGAGATTCCTCGGAAACTAAAGGAGATAGAGAAATTTTTATGGAAACCTTCTTTGTAGGTATTGAAATTCTCTATAAAAAAGGTTTCTATGAAAATTTCTCTATCTCTTTTAGTTTACGAGATATCTTTGAAAAACTAATGATGAATTTATTCTCAAATTTGACGAAGAATAAACAATTTGAAGCCCCGAGCTCGTGTTACACAATTTGATTAAATGATACACTCTGCACCAGAACAAACGACCCTGGGGGAAGTTCGATAGTCCCTGGGAAAACAAGATCGTCCTCTGAAAAAACATCCCTCCCACACGAGAAACCCAGGGAAATTGAGCGAATATTTTTACTCCAATTTCTTTCAAAACAAATTCCTCGAAAGCATTCACAAAAAAAAGAGATTCTCTTTTTGTTGCATTCCCAAGGAGTCACAGAAGTCTCTCCATGTCTATTTGAGATATTATTCGTGAGTCGATAGAGACAGCTTTGTGTTCCTTTGAAAAATAGCAGGAGAAAATAAAAAGAGATTGGAGAAAAAAAAAGAAGAGAATTCTAAAGAATTCTTTCAGTCTTTAAAGAAATCTGTCCAAGCAAAAGTTTTTCATTTTTTTTTTCATTCACTTTTTTTATTTTTATTGTCAACAGCAATTCGAATAACAGAGAAAAGTTTGCGGGCGTCAAAAACTTTGCTGGCGCCCTATGTTTTTCATGCCTTTCCTATTTTTCTCATTCTCTCAATTCTTTTTACTTTTTTTTTATTTCACTAAATTTCATTCGACGACTGAAACGTTAAACGCCATTACTGACGCACACTTTTATTTTTATTTATTTACCTTAACAATAAACATTATGTAATAGCGTGAGAACAATATTAGAATTGAAAATCGTGTAATTATGTGTAGTAAATTATGAGGATATGAAAAATATTCGCACGAATATAATTCAATTGAATTTAAATTTATTCAAGCATGATTTTATTAATTAATATCACTGAGTTAATTACTCATTTTATTGATGATTAAATATTGATTTCATAGAGCACTGTGTCACGAAAATTTATCGCATCCTTCACACTACATGAGTTCAAATTAATTGAGGTCACAGATTATCATGAGAATCATTGATTTTTCTCAGTAATGCCTTTTTTTTATTCACCAAAAAACTATTAAAAAAAAATAGATTAATCCTTTTTCACATATTTTTTAATGATCTGTGACCTTAACTAATATTACGGAGAATTTAAAAATCCGTGTTAGGTTCACAAGTGATAGATGTTCTCTATTATTTTCTTGAAGAGGAACAAAATAATACGTAAATCCTTTAATGAGATTAATGATAAACGTTCACTTCACTAAAAAATTAACGCGGAATTAGAATTTCTTTTGGTATTCTGAGCTTGCTTGAGAGCTTGCATGTGCTTGTATAAATGTTACAGGCAGCAGCAGCGGCAGCAGCAGCATCTCCATTATTGAAAACGCCACTATCAACAGCACAACAGGCAACATATGCAGCAGCTGCTACGTACACAGCAGTAGCAGCAAGGGCTTATGGTGCAGCACAACCTGTTGCTGGATATGCTGCAGTCACTGGGTAATTATTCATTATTTATTAAATCTATCTGTTTTCTCATTTTAATAATTTATCGGATGAAATCTTCTTGGGAATCGGAAAATAATTGCACAGATTCTCTCGTTCATTTCCCAAATCATTATCATGTTTTGTATCGTTGTCAACATTTTACAGAACGAAATCCCATGGTCGTGCAATTAGAAGCCGCAAAAATGACGAAGACACTCCTGTCACTGAACCTTAAATCCAGTGTTCGTATCCACTTCTAATCCTTTCCTCAATTATTAATAATCATTCATTATTCAGTAACTGATTAAATAATTATCAGATATTCTTGAATCACATTTCGTGGAATATCTCAGAATCCATGGGGTTTAGAGGAATTTTTGAGGGGACCTTTTTTGTAGAGAATTTTCAGAGCTACAAAAAAGGTTCAGAGGCAAAAAGCCGTATCTCCATTTGTTTCCGAGATATTCAGGAAAAACTGAAAATTGCCACAGGAATTCCTCGAGGGGATAAAATTCATTGTAATTACTTTATTAATTGATTTTTCATTTTTCCAATTAGGTATGGACGTGAGTACGCTGACCCTTACCTTGGACACAGCATCGGGCCCATGACAAACTATGGGGTGAGTTTTCCCATTAAATGATTGAATGGAAAAAAATAATCATTTCATTATTTTTATCGTGAAATTAATTGAATTAATGTTTTTTCAGGCGACCGTGTACAGAGGTGGCTACAACAGGTTCACCCCCTACTAAATAAAATCCCAATTTTGATTTTGGGAGAGAAATCGAGCAAATCATGACCAGTTATTAGCAGGAATAATTCAAGAAATACCAGAAAATTAAAAAGAAAATCATCATTACATCTTCAGGACATGTTTGGATCCTTGGAAGAACTCATCAGGGACTAGCCTGAATTACCTGAATCATGCCCCGCCCCTTTCCCACCTCTCAGCCCACCGGAATCCCTGAAAATAGAATTGGGAAAGAAAATCGAAGAAGAAGAAGAAGAAGATTCTTCGTGGAAAATTCATTAAAACAAGACAAAATCCTCAATTACTTCGCGGGGATCTTCGTGTTCCTGAGATTCTGTAGATTCGCACAATGAAAAAAAAAATAAGAAACCCTGAAAAATAATAATAATAAACCCTGAAGCCTCCATTTTCACGTTGGGATCATTCGCCAAATTGTAATATAGTTGTATATCGAGTATCACTGGAATATTCGCTTTTTAATCGTTAAAAATTATTTCTCCACATTGAAAAGAATAATTGAAAGAATTACCAAATTATTCATTGATATCATAAATAAATTGGCTAATAATTTCTGAAGGATTCAATAACAAGTGGGGAGAAATATCAATGAGAGGATAAAGTTATGAAAAACCTGGATTTTAATGAATTATTTGGCAATTATTTTCTATGTTTTTTTTCTCTCTGTGAAAATAAGAATAATTAAAATTTAGGTAGCTAGATTACGACTTAGGGATACGTGCGTTGGATAGGTTTCTATGCCAAATATGTGTGTA
Source organism: Aleiodes testaceus (assembly GCA_963565655.1). Taxonomy (NCBI): domain Eukaryota; kingdom Metazoa; phylum Arthropoda; class Insecta; order Hymenoptera; family Braconidae; genus Aleiodes; species Aleiodes testaceus. Next base: position 3,220,392 of record OY751423.1, read on the forward strand.
GGTCGTTCTGCGAGCCACAATTTAAATTTTAAAGAAATATGAAAAGTGGTTGAAAATAGTTGAAGAGAAAATTTTTTAATGTTCAAATTTATTCAGTAAAATTCATTTCTCAATTGATTGAATAGAGTTGAGAGAAATTTGTAGATAACTCGGTAAATATGAGAGATAGGGAAATTTTTGTAGAAATCTTTTTTGTAGAGCTCATCAAGGCCTACAAAAAAGGTCTCCATGAAAATTTTCATATCTCTCTTATTTAACGAAATATTCCATGAAATTCAATGAAACTCTGGATTACCTCGAATTTTTCTCAATTAAATCAATTGGGGAATTAATTAATATTAATAAAATAATTTTTTTCATAAGATCCAATGGATTCTGGTAAAAACAGGGTCTAGTCACACACACACAATTAAAAAAATAAACCTGGACACAATCGAACGCGTTTTTAACTCATAGTTTAATATTCTATATAATAAAAATATTATAATTTCTCATTTTCTTTGGATTTATTTGATGAAAAAGAAGAGAAAAACGTCGATGAGATTATTGAAAACGAATGGAGAAAAGTTAATCATGTGTAGATAAAATACATTAATTGACGTGCAAGCCCCCCCACCACCCTCATTTTCTCGACGTACATGCCAAGAGAACAAGTACGTACAACTCAACATAAATTTAAGTGAAAAAAAAAAAGAAACTGAAAAAAAAGAAGAAATTAAGAAAAAGATTAAAAATAAATCGACGATTAACTTATTTATTTACCATTAAGTTAAGGCGATACATGACATTTTCTTGTTTCTCTCTCTTTTTTTATGACAATTTAATTATTGTAAGTTTAGGGAGTAATTGAATCTCATTACAGTGAATTTCAAGTGAATTTGTAAAAAGTATATTTTTCAAATTCAAGGAGGAAAAAAAAATGGATTTTTTTTGTGAATTATTGAAAAATATGGGGAAAAAAACGAGTTGACAATTTTTTTTCGTTATTTTTTCTTTTTGTGAATAGTCATTTGCGCACATTTGAGAATCCGAATAAGTCGTACGCACATGAGCAATTATTTTCAATGAAATTCTCATTATATTGATGAATTAGCTCTGAATAATGAAAAATCATTGAATTGCATTGGAAATTATTGAGTGAAAATAACGTAATGAAGAAATGTGTAAAAAAAGTCTCACAATAGTTTCTTTGAATTATTTTTTTCGAAGCATTTTTTCTTTGGTATGAAAGAGAGAATGCGTGCACAAAAGAAGGGAAAATAATCTAAGAAAATAAATTAATTGAAATAATGAAGAAAACAGAAAAAAAAATAAAAAATAAAGTCGTGTGAAATAGCCAAATATGATGATGTTAGGGGATTAGTTAATGGCGTTATGTTTTAATATAATCCTCGCTAGACTAGGCTAGTAACTAACAATTTAAAGTTGAAAAAAACAACATCTTATTAAACAATTTAAAGAAAAAAAAAAACAAATGCAAATCATTGAAAAATAATGAGGAAAAAATTAATAATGAGATTTTTGTGAGATTTTCCTGTAAATAACGACAAATAGTGTCATTGCACAAAATAAAAATCACTAAATGGATTTAAATTAAATTTAACAAAACAGAAACGATGTGAGAGAAGAGTGAAGTTGATTGCTTTTTTTTTCGTGATTGAATGAATTCATTTTTTCCAATTACAAAAACGAATCCTCCATAATCACCTCGTTTTCGGACGATATCTCGGAATTGGTGTGGGATACGAGAATTTTTGTAGATACCTTTTTTGTAGAGCACTTTCTGCTCTACAAAAAAGGTCCCTATGAATTTTTCCATATCTCTATTGGTTTTCGAGATATTTTGAAACTATTAGTCTTGAAAAAATTCACTCAATCACGAAAATTCCGACGTCTTCATTCTCTCGTAATAGTTCTTTAATTGAATGAAAATAATTAAGAAAAAAAAAATACGTAGAATCATTAAGAATTGAAATTAGTGATTAACTGTAACAGCCATTACAGAATCCTCGAAAATTGTTTTTAACAGAAAATGAAAAGAAAAGAAGAAAAAAACCAACTTAGTCGTTAAAAGAATAAGTAAACTTTTGTAATTATTTTAACTGTTTGTTTTTCAGTTTATTTTCTATAATTTTTTTTTTTTTGTAATTAAAAAAAAATCCACTTGCTCATAAACACGGTTTTCCATGACACAAATTTTGCTCTCTCAATGTTTTTTATTTTTATTTTACCCTCTCTCTCGAAGAAAAAGAAATACAGAATTTTGAAGATAAAAAGGTAAAGAGATGAAAATGAAATTATTCAAGTGAAATCTTTGAAAAATCCTGTATATTAATTAATGTAAGTACGATTTATACTATTCGTGATTAATTACCTCTATCGATAGGTTTATAATTAATAAAGAATGATAAAAAAGAAGAAGAAAACTTAATGAGAAGATAATTTCATGACAATTTAGCAGCTAGAGTAAGTCAAGCTCAAAATCGAGGAGAAAATGAATTTTAAAACTTTTTTCATCATTAATAAATAAATCTCAAAATTTATCAACATTTTTTGTTTCGATTGTCAAAAGCACAATTTAACGAATTAATTTATGAAAATAATTATAATCCGAAAAATTTCTACTTTTATTCCTAAATTTTATGCCTCATTTCAAAATTTCTATCTCTCAAAGTTCTTTGAATTATTAATTGAGATTGAAAGTGATGAAAAAGAACAAAAATTAATTGACTTTGAAAAATGACATATCCTAGTACGTACGTTGGGCTGAGGATGCCCCTTCACAATATCATTGTAATAATTTGTACGTAAAGAATGAAAAAAAAGGAAAAAAAAGAGGAAATCGCACAACCAAATTGTTTTCTTGCACGTAAAAAAAAAAAAAAGAAGCAAAGAACAAATATTATTTTCCCTTGCGAGAAAAATCATGAACAAAATTGACGAGAAAAGAATTACCAAATTTTCCTTTCTCCCAAAGTGATATTATTTACCGAAAACTGTGTTTACCAAAAGTGAGATTGAATGAATAAAAACCAACGGACAAGAAATAATTCTCAAAAACCTGAAAAAAAAAAAATTAAATAAAACCTAATAATAAATATTCAAATAAAAAATCCTAGAGCCTCTCGAGTGCGTGTAAAAAAAGGTATAAATTTTTTTAAAGTAACTGAAAGAAAACTGAAAACTACAAAAAATAAAATGAATATAAAAATTAATGATAACTGTCATTTTTAAATTAAGGTAGAAAACAAAAGAATGAAAAAAAAAAAAATTAAATAAAATTGAATTAACTTAAATAAAATTGTAATGAGACAGAATTTTAAAGACGAAAGAATTACGAGCTAATGGCCACTCATTTTGCTTCTCGCAGTGTAAATTGATAACGAGGATAAAATAAAAGAGGAAATTAATTAATTAATTAATCATAATTAATGATAATTTAAAAGATAAAGAGAATGGTAGAGGCGAATGCAAGAGTGAGAAAGAGAAAGAGCGCAAGAGAGAGAGAAAACACTTGTGAAATGAAACAGAGAAGATTATTGAGGTGTTTTTTGGCTGTAATGAAAAAAAACACATTTATCATTGTCTGATTTGATATTTTGTAAGTCTGGACCAGTTATTAGGTTCTTAATTACTCCCATAGCGAACTTCTTATGGCGTATTTTCTCTGTATATTGTCAATGTTTATTATTAAATATTTTTCAAATAAATTTGAGTAATTTTTATTAATTTCCCAGTCACTAAGAGTAATGACAACGATTTTATTCAAATATCTTTAAAAAATTTATTTTGGTCAAGTATTTTATTGTCACAGTTGAATAGTTAATAAAAAAATCTTTGTTTAATTTCCTTTGGATAATATTATGTCGTTAATTCTTTAGTATTTGAATCAAAGTTAGCTTAGATATTCCCATAATTCCATTTTCTCTCTTGATTCAATAATAATTCAGAGCTTAAGGCTCTCACATGTAATTTATATTATTTATCATATAATCCCTGAAGATTCTTAAATATCTATATAATTCACTGAATAAAAAAATAATATCGTTGATAACATGGCCCTAATAATTAACACAGGTCCCACTCATGATTTATCACAGGAAAAAATCATAAAACGTAGCTTCAGTACTTAATTTGCACTATTTTGTCATTTATCAATGTCTCATGGTTTTCATCTCCTTTCCTGAAGGATTCCCACATTATCCAAGACGAGCTTTCTTCGGTTTTGAGCCAGGTACATCGAATACATGATTCCCACTTCTCTCCTGTCGTTGAGCTACTCTTGCATTTTCGGTTGGTGGAGTATTCTCGGTTGCAGCTGTACCATACATGACTCTATTTACTTCTCTCTTTATTTCAGTGTCTTTCATCAGCCAATTGTGCATGAGGACTCTCCTTATGTTGCTGCGTCTCTCTGGATTTACTGTCATCATTGACTTAATCTGTGGAATAAAGAAAAATTAACGAAACTGGATTTTAATTTGCTACTAATTTATTTAATCATTAAATAAAATAATCTCACCAGTTCTTTGGCCTCGGGACTAACTTTTGCGAATTTCTGAAGGGGAAACCTGAAGATTCCCCTCAGGATTTGTTGGGATAAACTGTATTCCTTGTTGGCTTGATTGAATGGACACAAGCCACTCAGCATTACATAGAGAATGACTCCAAGACTCCAAACATCAACCTGAGAAGTGTATGCCCCTTTTCCATAAGTCTTTAGTATCTCCGGGGCAACGTACAATGGTGTACCACAAAATGTCTTCATCATCGATTCAGCATCAACGAACTTTGACATTCCAAAATCTGATACTTTAACAAGTGGATACTGATCGTCAGAGGCAAGTAGAATATTCTCTGGCTTCAAATCTCTGTGGGTTATACCATTCCTGTGAAGATAATCAACTGCATGGCATATTTGTAAAAACATGAATTTTGATACTTTCTCCTCGAGTCCACCATTCTCACTGATTCTGTCGAATAATTCACCGCCTTCCATCAATTCAAGGACGATGTAGACCTTCTGAGGAGTGTCTATGATATTCTCCATCTTTATTATGCAAGGCTGAAGAGAAAAATAATATTTAGAGTTATTGAAGTAAACTATTGATTTAGATTTGTTTAGATTGATTGAAAAATAATTATCTTACATGTTTCAATTTCCGGAGAATATTGACCTCGTTCTCAATTTTTTCGGGATCATTCAAAGGACTTGGATTGCCCTTCATTGTCATTTTTATCTTGGCAATAGCTTTCATCGCAAATGTATTGAATGAACTCTTTGAAAATATCATATCAACTTCACCAGCAGCACCAGCGCCCAATTTTTTCAATACTAAATACCTCGAGCTCAATTCCCGTGGTAAATTTGTGCTCGTGTACAAATTGAAATCCGTGAATTGGAACACTATAGTGCAATCAACATTTCCTTAAAAGTTTGTTGATTTTTTTATAAATTAATTACCCACAGCCTTCACCACATTCATTCTACCTCTTCAGATATTATTAATTGATGGGATAATGAGAATTTTAGTGACTAATACGGAGATTAATGAAGACGGAAAGAGAGAAAGGGATAGAGAATTTTTAATTTTTTTGCAATATCTCGGAAATGAAAAGAGATAGAGCAATTTTGTCCGAGTCCTTTTTTGTAGAGAATTTCAAGGGCTACAAAAAAGGTACGAAGTGAAATAGCTCTATCTCGCTTAGTTTCCGAGATATTTTCAAAAAACTGATGATAGAATGATAACTATTTGCCCGACAACGTCAAGGTCAAAGAGAATTCCGAGATATTCCATTGGAACAATAGTTTTTTTTCTTAAATCCAAAAGAAATAATAAATAATTTATGTACCAGTGAATTGAGGCTTTCCAATAGCAATTCTATCCTTATTTTCCAAAAGCACCTTGTTCCCCTTGCCAACGAGTTTCTTATTAACAAAAGTCCCATTGTGACTGTGATCCAATAGAAAAACGACAAATACATCTTTATCATTGATCATCTTCTTCTCAATTGTAAAATGGAGTTTACTGATGACACAGAGATTCGGAAGTTTGACATTGTCGACACTGAATATAATATCATTATCTGGACCTCTTCCAGCAGTGTATTTATCATTAATGAGGTTCAATGATGCTAGATGCGGTGGATTTTGGGGAACGAGTCTGGCCCAGTACGAATTAGAATCCTGTGACTGTGTTATGGTGTCGTCCGGTGCTTGTGTTTGTGTCTGAGTTTGTGTTGCAGGTAAAAATTGGTCGTTCTCATCTCTGTGCTCTGGACTCTGACCAATCTCCATTTTGTTGAAGGAATTGTTGGATTCTTGAGGAGTCATTATTTGAAAATAATTACAGAAAAATATTATTTTAAAGAGAAAATTAGATTAGAATAGTTTTTCATAATTTGGTGTTTCTTACCTGTCGTTAAACTCACCGATTTCCACAGGAATTCGAGGAAAATTTATTGATAATGCTCAATCTCTCATTGATTTGAGAGAAATAAATTAATTGCTTGGAGACTGAGCGTATGAATTTCTCGAGAGTCTGAATTTTTGGGGAACTGTGAGGAGCGTTGAATAAAGACGCTTTGTGGTTTATAACCGGCGTTGCAATAGGCAAATAAATAAACCCAGCGAATCACTTTCCCGCGAATGAGTGCATCACGTGACTCGAAAAGCGCAGAATTCCAGTCAGCTGTGAGTAATTGAATTTTTTATTGAAGAAAATTGTGCAGTCGTTTGTGATTCGTTTGGTGGTGATTGTTATATAGTTTTCATTACCCAACACTTTCCCCCTTTCTCCGAGAGTTAACTCAACTCTCGGATTACGCTAACCCGAGAATCATGTATTTTTTCGTTTGATTATTTAATAATAATTAAACAGCTAATTACCAAACAATAAAAACTATGTAACAATCACCACCAAACAAATCACAAACGATTGCATATTTTTTTAATTGAAATTCAATTATTTATGTTGCCAGCTTTGTTTATTCAATAATAATTAAATGATTAACTACCAAACAATAAAAACTATATACCAATCACCACCAAACAAATCACAAACGATTGCATAATTTTTTAATTCATAATTCGAATCTACTTAAGCTACTAAACATCTAGAGATTTTTGACAATTAATTGGTGGCGCCATCTCTTAGAATTCTTGCGAAGCTTGAAACACAAATTGATTTCAGTTCTTAAGAACTCTAAGAGATGGCGCCCCGAATTAATTTTTAAAAATCTCTGGATGTTTAGTAGCTTAAGCAAATTTGAATTTTAAATAAAAAAAATTTTCAATTGTTTGTGATTTGTTTGGTGGTAATTGGTATATAGTTTTTATTGTTTGGTATTCAATTGCTTAATTATTATTAAATAAATAAAGCTGGTAACATAAATGATTGAATTTTAATTTAAAAAATATGCAATCGTTTGTGATTTGTTTGGTGGTGATTGTTATATAGTTTTTATTGTTTGGTAGTTAATCGTTTAATTATTATTAAATAAATAAAATTAACAACTGAATTTTTCATTAGAAAAAATATGTAATCGTTTGTAATTCGTTTGGTGGTGATTGTTATATATTTTTTATTGTTTGGTAGTTCATTGTTTAATTATTATTAAATAATCAAACGAATGACAAACATTTGGTTAATTTTTTCTATTAAACATTCAATAAAGTACAGTCAATTGGATACTGCTGTGAAAACAGTCTCTCTCCATATCATTAGTCGGTAAAGAAGACAGACCTAATTTCGTCTTTCTCCAATTTATGTCACCCTAACGAAGAAGTGAAAGGCATCTCAGTCTGTCATCCCCTTTCAGTCAATTCGGTCGCACTACTTCTCCTCCATTTTCAACAATTCACAAATAAAAAAACTCCTCCCCTCAATTACATTCTAATCAATAAAACAAAAACAATAGGATTCCTCTAACAGTACTATTCAGTGTACTAATGCAAATAATAGAAACAACTCAGTCATTATAAGTCGAACAATTCACTAAATCGTAAATATTTGGGGATGATAACAAAACACCTGAGACTCGTAAATCTTGAGAAACCGGTGAGTAATGATAAATAATAAAAAAAATATATAATTTCACTCCAACACTAACGCATTCATGATTATTCATAATTATTATCTCTTTTATTTCACAGAAGAATTCAGATTTTTTTGACAGGACATCAAAAATTTTCTCAAATTTTTCGCTGTAATAATTATCTGTTATTAGATGAAATAATTCGATGAGAGAATCCAACGATTTTGGTTATTTCTACGTTTTTATTCACTAAAAATTCGATTAGTCAAGAATTTTTATGCAATGTTTCTTTTTTATCATTCTATTATCTCGTTCCGCTCGAACACGGAGAATTATTATCGTTTTCAGCTTGCACAGTCACGCATACATCAAGGTTTTTTTCCTGATTTTTCTCTATTTCTTCTTCTTTGAGTGCAATTCTAACAAATATTACATTGAGTGCATTTTCATTCATTTTTCCTGTTAAATCACTACTTTGTTTTATCTCATAACTCTATGCATTCCCATTGTTGATGATATTATTGTTATTTCAGTTGAGAATGAGAGGTCGATACAAATCAACGTAGAGTGATAAACTTCCAAAGTTTGACTATCAGAAAATGGGGATAAGTTGGAAATGAATATATATTATGGAAGTGTGAGGTTTCATCCACAAGTCGGTGTATCGTAGAATATGGCACAGCAAAGAATATCAGCTTTCGATGGTAAGTTTGTATTTAATTTTATCAATTTATCGCCTCTGAGTACACAACAGAGAAATCAACTGAGATTATCCAATGCAATAAAATCTGTTTTTGATAATTATCTCAAAAATTATGAGAGATGGGAATAAAAATTGTCGAAATATTTCCTCGATATTCTCATTTTTCTCTACAAAAAAATCGAATATTCATTTACATAATATTTTCCATGTAAATAGAGGACGTCATTAGATATCGTTGTTATCGTTTTCTATCAACATTCCTCGTTCAAATTTTTAAATACATTACACGTGTTATTTTTTTTGTTTTTAGGAGGACGTGGAGGACGTAGATTCGTTCTGACTCTCGCTGGTGGCATGGTTTTCGGTTTTTTATTAGCTTGCCTACTGATTACAGCTACTAGGGACTCATCGAGAATGTTAAATTGGCTTCCTGGCGGTAATTCTTATCGTCATAGAGATCCTCATCATTACTCTGATTTGGATTCAGAGGTCAGACTCATGTAATTTTATATAAATTATCAACCGCTGAATAATTACGATTCTGCATTCATTCAGTTTTCCTGAAATATCTCCGAATTTATGGGAAAAAGAGGAAAAATTCTTATCATCTTTTTCTGTAGGAGAAAATCATAGAAAGTCATGCCTCTAGGTCTCATAGATTTCGAGATATTCAGTAAAAAAAGATTACGCATTAGTAAACGCATTAGTATCCTGTTATTCTCAGTTTAGCATTTAATTATTGTACTTCGGACTTTGGCTCAATTATCCACGTTTAATATTCTTTTGAAAACCATTAAGTAGCTCATGCTCTATTCATTGCCGTCAGAATACCATTTCCTCCCACAAAATCCATGGGACTTTAATGAATCACTATTGCAAGATAATGAGACGAATGAAATTTATTTTCCGGGATATTTTTTTGAAATATCTCGGAATCCGTGGGAGGCAGAGATATTATTGTCAGAGCTACGAAAATTTCTGAGATATCATAAAAAAAAGATTCGAAAAGAGCTGTTATTAATTTACGACTGAAATCAGTATTTTTTCATCTTCTCCAGGTTGGACCTAAAACTGAGGTCAAATTTCATAGTCAAGATGAAGATTTTCACAAAGGTGAAGACAAAGTTGCTCAAGAGATGTCTAAAAAAGTACGTGTACTATGTTGGATAATGACAGGACCAGCTAATCATCAATCTAAAGCGAAGCACGTTAAAGCAACTTGGGGAAGACGTTGCAATATTTTGCTATTTATGAGCTCAACTGAAGGTATTTCGTTAATTTTTCCGTCTTTCTTGCTTACGAGAGCATTAGTTTTTCTGCCTCGCTGACACATTCATTTTAATTCCACAATAAATATGAACAAAAAAAATGAATATTGAAAGTGCTTACATGGAATTTATTTTCTTTATTCAAGATAAGAGTTTACCAACTGTTGTGCTGCCTGTTAAAGAAGGACGAGACAATTTATGGGCAAAAACAAAAGCGGCATTTAAATATGCCTATGAGAAGTATAAAGACGAGGTCGATTGGTTCATGAAGGCTGACGATGACACGTAAGCAATTTTTATATATGAAAATAATGAATGAAGAGACTGACAAATAAAATCTATAAATAATAAAGAAATTCTTGTAGCTCTAGTTTTTTCCTTGAAAATAATGAATTTCTTTATGCTTTCAGTTACGCTATTATCGAAAATTTACGATACATGCTGTCGTCCTATGATCCAGCATCACCCCTGTACTTCGGCTGTCGTTTCAAGCCCTTCACCAAGCAGGGCTACATGAGCGGTGGTGCTGGTTACGTACTTACTAAAGAGGCTGTACGTAAATTCGTTGAGGAAGCTATTCCAGACCCAAAGAAATGTCGATCCGATAACGGAGGCGCTGAGGACGTTGAAATGGGTAGATGCTTGGAAAATGTTGGGGTTAAAGCAATGGATACACGTGATCCATATGGACGTGGTAGATTCTTTCCATTCGTACCAGAGCATCATTTGATACCAGATCATACTAATAAGGATTTTTGGTACTGGCAATATATTTATTATGAGACTAAAGATGGATTGAATTGTTGCTCAGATAGTGCTATATCGTTTCATTATGTACCACCAAATATGATGTATGTACTTGAATATTTAATTTATCATCTCAGGCCATATGGTATAAGTCATGGAATTGAAAAGTTACCAGTTACATCATTTACCACGACAGAATACTAGTCTTAAATCATTTTTATCAGAAGATCGACGCTTTTTTTTAATGAAATGATAAATGGAGATAAAGTTACTCCATCTCTCGTGAATTACGAGATGAAATTAAAGAAATGAAGTTCTCGAATTTACAACTTTTAAAGAATCTTGTTTTATCATTTTACAAAAAAAAAAGAATCTCTTAAATGGCAACGTCAATTGTACAGTAATTAAGAAAACGAATTGAAATGCTAGTCAGCTGAAACCAACGAAAATCACGAATGAAGAATGAAAAATTATTTGATATTGTTAATGTAATATTAATCAGCACTAGAATGAGATAATTCGTACTCACAACATGAGCATAATGAAAGCATAATCAGCACAAATTAGGGAATCTACAAGAACAGAATTGATAAAAAAGAAAATTTCACAAAAATGATTCTCAAAAAAAGGTTTAGAAAAACATAAAATGTGAATGTGTTTTTTTTTTAATGCAAGAATGAAGAATATATAATTATATATACACATAAAACTTGTATTTCATAATGTTAATGGTAATAATATAATATAATAATCCCAATAATGTCGTTTACTACCCAAGTAATAAATACTATAGATACAAGAAAAAAGTGAGTTCTTTGAGGATTCCTCTGTGTGAGTAAATAAAACCAATTAAATTTCACATTTTGTCTTATTTCAATCATTTTTTTTATCCTTTTGTTAAGATAACTTTTTTCAAAAGGGTGAGAAGGGGATGGGAATTAGGGTTTTCCTTTTTTTTTTTAATCCTATGTACAATTCATTATTTGTACTATGCGACTGACGCAGTGGCCCCGCCTCAGACGCGCCCCATTTTTTTATTAATTTTTTTTTTCACTCAATCTCATCGAAAAACAGAATTTTTTATCTTAAAGTTGAAAAATGAATCGTAAAAAAAAAACCCAGAAATTTTCACAATTTTTACCATTTACTCTCTCATTTCACCTGTCAATTATATCTTCCTCATTAAATTGCCTAATTTTCTTCATTAATCGACGATTAAACTTCAAATATAAATTACTTATTCAATTTAAACAATATTTTACATTACAACTGTTCTCATTTAGTTTATTTATAATAGATGTCTTCTATTCTCCCTTTTTTTTTTCCTTTTTTCTCTCAATTATTTTTCCATTCTGAGTAAAACGATCTTTTCGGCTCTTTCTCTCTCTCAAAAAAAAAAAAAACGAAGAAAATAATTGAAAAATCATATACAAATATCACGCGATTTTTTCATACTGCATAACTCTCAGTGTATTTACACTAAAAAACATGATAACAGAGTGATAACACTGAGAGATTAAAATTTTCTTTCTTCTTCACATTTTCCTATAATTCTTGATTATTTTCTTTTGATCGTTTCGCGTCATTTTAATTAATTTTCTTCTAATATCAATTATTTCATTCACTTGGGGCTTGTACGAGGCAAATTTGGGGCTTTTAAAAAGAAAAATATCAATTGAAATGAAAGAAAAAAAATCAACGAAATTCATGGGAAAATGCTAATTGGAAATTTATCTAATTTTAAGCCCCACACGTCCTCATTATCTTTTTAAAATTTAATTTTCACAATTATCATGGTGTTTTTTTTTTGTTCATTCTTTAATTAATCTGCTTTGTTCATTTATATTCATCTATATAAAATTAAAAAACAACGTAATATTCGTTATATTACTTTGTCACTAGTAATAATTAAAAGCTTTGTACAAAAAGTCAATTTACAATTAAAAACATTTTTCCCATTGTTCATTCACTATTTTTTTTTTTGCTTTTTTTTAAATTACTTTTTTTACGTTTTCTTTCTTTTTGATATTACGCAACCATTATTATTATTATTATTTTGCTTACTAGAGATTCTGATTAATTTCTTCGTTCATTTTATTATTATTATTCTTCCTTTTTTTTTTCATTTTTAAATCTTTAATTATTTTATTTTATCTTCATCTCTTTTTTTTTTAAATTTAAATTCAACTATCTATAAAATCGAAGAGGCAATGATTTCATTTAAATTTATTTATGCAAATAAAAATTTATAATAATTAGATTCTATTATGCAAACATTTCAATTGTATTTTTAATCCATTTCTCTTTTCAGATTAAAAAATTCACCTCAATTCTCTCTCTTCAGCCAAATTAAATTTGTTTTTAAAAAAAGAATAATATTTCAATTGATTGAAAGGAAAAAATAAAAAGAAAAAAAAAACAGAAATTGATTGGATACTTTATAGCTGTCTATTAGCTGCCTCTATGCTTTCTGTTTCTAATTATTATTATTTTTCTTCTATCTTCCTTTTTAATAATTAAACTTTTTTTTTTAAATTTATTTAGTTTATGTATTTTATGGTTTTCTTTATTATTCGTTTTTTTTAATCGGCTTTTAATGAATTTTTGATGCAGAAAAACTGTCATGAGGGCGTATTAATTTGAATTGCTCTCGTTGAAGCCCCACGTGTTTAATAATATTAAATATAATAATAATAATTGCGTTAGAGAGATAGAGGGGTTGGTAATTATGCACTAATAATTTTGATGGTCTGGGTCAGACGAGGGCAGCCGATGCATGATAAAGCTGCATGAGCGCTTGTACATGTACTGGTAAACAAGAAAGACGATCTTTTGTGTTTGAATCAACTGCTAGCCATGATAATGCATTGTAACCTTCCAATACATATCTAGAAAATTAATTCACATTTATTATTAATTATTCCGCTACTAGTTTATGCGGATTATCTCGGAATCTGCGAGGAATAGGGAAATTTTCAAAGAGACCTTTTTTGAAGAGAAAAGTCAGAGCTACAAAAAGGTTCTCCACGAAAATTTCTCTATCTCGTTTAGTCTCCAAGATATTCAACACAATACAAGAATAACGAATTTGTCGAGATAATTACCTCAATACATCGGTAGTATACTGCGAGTCCAATGGATGAGCAGTTAATGCACTCTGTTGTTGTAATAAATCATCACTGTTCTGTTGTATCGCCGGACTGTGCAAGTGCAGTGCATTCTTTAAGAACGCAGGACAAACACCCTCAAGATGAGGACAAGCTGCCCAAAACCATGGCGGCATGCGTCCAGTTGGTGCTGTTGATACCAAATAGCCGAGCGCCAGCGGCTGTTGAAGTAGTGTACCAACTTCTTCAGCTTGATCAGCAACTGCAACCTATCAGAAAAGAATTATTACTATTTTTTTCATTGACAAAAATAAGTTATACACAAACAACTGAAATTTATTCTATTTTAGAAAGAGGTACTCCTTCAAATATTGATCAAAAACATTCGCCATTGAATCATCAGAGAATCTACGTCTCGCACTGTTCAATTGGATTTCCATTTCACCTCAACTTCCTCAAATAGTTAGAATTCAATAATTACCCTCGGTGTATTGCTGCATGGGTATGGACTTCCTGGTCCATCATGATTACCCATACCAGATCCACCACCATCACCACCAAGCGGTGAGCCCTCAGGACGATGGGGACTGCCACCAGGACTTTGTCCACCACCTCCAGTTGCCTCTGGCCAAACATTGAAGATATCATTGAAATCACCCATTCCCTCCATGCCCTCGGGCATGTCGTCATTTAGAGCTGAGAATAACTCATCATCACCAAGCTCAGGGCCATTGATGTGCTGCTCCTGGAATGCAGTCTGGGAGGACTAAAAATAAACAAATAATTAATAATAATTCTAGACTCTTTCCATTTCTCTCAAACTCCCTAAATTTAATTTAATTAAATTACCTGGGTCGTTGCTGAAGTTGGGAAAACCAGTATATGAGTACACGTGACATCCTGGGGTGTTGAAAGTTGACAATTAACCGAAGCCTGACTAAATCTGTCATCAGGTGTAAATTGATCAGCCATTAATCTGAGCGTTGAATCAGGCTCGAGTGAAACAAGACAAGCACTCAATACACATGGTGCTGCTGATGGATAAAGTAATGCACACTGTCCACATATTTCCTTGAGATGCTTGGATGCCTTCAGCAGTGATTTGCGAGAAAGTAACCAGCTCCAGCCCTTCAATTCCCCGTGTCCAATTCTGCCGACACGACCAACAACTAGTCTCCAAGGTTGAACCTGAAATAATTCGAAGACAAAGAAATTTAATAGATCCCTTACTTCGTACATGAATAATAGAATTAAACTCACCCCCTGTGACATAACTCCAAGAATAAAATCCATGAGTTTCTGCAGTCCAATTCTCCTAGCAGAGGCTCTTTTTCTCCTCTTTCTATTTGGAATATCAATATTAATTGAAGCAGTCTCGAATATTTCACCCCTATCATCAGTAGCAACAGCCAAGAGCCTCGATTGATCCTCAGAAAGGCAGTAGCTCAAATAAAGTACTGAACATTCTTCAGGACCAGCAATACCAAATGACTCTGGTGCCTCGCTCTTGGCTCTCAATGGTGCCAATACATAAGCTGGTGCATAAAGACGATAGGGCGAACGATTTCTGTCATCTTTGCTCTTTAAAAATAGATCAGCAGTAGCAGCTGTACCAAAACCAGTCAAACTTTTAACAGTTGAATTATGATTAAGCAATCTTCTTCCTTGCAGAAAAACATTGTGGGCAAGTGATCTCATTTCATCCTGAATTTTTCTCCTCTCACGTGCACGTCCAAGCTCCATTATGCTCTCCAACGATATCAACTGTACATTAATATTCGATCTAATATTATCAGGCATTGAATTAATAGCAGCTGAATATGCTCTCAGCAGTGCCAAAATAGCTAGTCTCCTTCTGTCAGGATTCTCTGGTCCACCAATTGTAAACGGCTCAACAATATAAACAACAACAGCTGGTGGTTCAATTTCATCTTCATCAGGACCAATTGTATTGGTTGTGATACCAGTACTTTGTCCAACTGGCGATGTACCAGAATTCGTTGGTGTTGTATTGCCAATTGAATTTTGATTATTTGGAGTGTCACTTCTCCCTTCACTATTGTCCCCAATCTCCTGCTTGATCGTAACAGAACCATCCGGAGTCGGTGGCATTGACTCTGATGAGACTGACGAAGGCTGCGCACTTGATTTCACTGAAGAATCAGATGGATCCAGCAGACTCCGGTCCTGAATTACCTGAGTGAGATAGGGACCGAGACGATGCGAACAGACTTGTGCATACAATCTCAATTGTTCACCAAGCTGATTCTCACCGAGTAGCTTAAACCAATCATCGATCGGTTGTTTCCCAAATTTAGCACAAGTATTTTTTCCAACTCTTATTATTCCATCTCTCGAGGTCTTTGTTATTGCCGAATGTTTGCCCAATCTACAGATTTCATAAGTCGTTGACAGTTCACGGAAGAAATATTTGACTTTGTTGACAACTGGCTCGTTGTCTGGTGCCAGTACGACATAGGCAACATCACGTGGACCAGCGTAAGGCTCCAGGAGGAGTTTCTCCCAGTAATTGAGAGCGTAAGGGGACAGAGAGAGCCAGTCCCTGTCGTAACCAACTACCAGTGCTGGAATAGGCTGGGGTTCACAACGATCATCTGTGCCTCTTCCTGCCAATCGATGAAACTGCCGCCAGGTCAATGGTCCAGCTACAGTGTAAGGTGCCTCCCACATCCTCGTCGTGCACTTCTTCTGCACAGCCTCTTGCAGAAGTGGCTGAAGTGCTCTCATCATTCTCACGATATCACCAGTACACTGTGGACCTCGCGCTCTTATAAACGCCCACCTGTGAACACCAGTCAGTCTGTTTGTCCTCTCGATTTGTCCACCATCAACTATCTTCCCCTGCTCCAGTGCAGCCAACGACAGCTCATTGCCGTCATTGAACTCAAGATTATTCAAAGATGGATTCGTGGTAACTTGACTGCGGGAACCAGCGTAAATACGCGCTGCTCTGTACAAACTACTCGCTGAACTCTGGACAATTGCACACTGTTCGCGCAGTAGTTCGAGGACACTTGATGGTATGACGTCTATTCCATCCGGTGATTTGCAGCCAGCAACTGCGACGAGTGAGCCTTTCTTCTTGTCAGCTGGATCCTCGGCTATTCCAGTTATCTCCATCTCGTCCTCATAGAAGAGACCAGCCTGGTGTGCTAATCTCCTGTTTACAACTGCTGAGAAACCACAGGAGCAGCGGATTTGATCGTCATCGTGATATAGACCATTGTTGTTCCATGAACCAGCTAGGTAGACACCTGCATCAGCACCTTTTATGTTGCCAACTACTTTTGGTCCAGCATTGCAGACGCATAAGCTGCAGCTGTCGAAATTGTGATCCCTGAATATGTTCAGTGCTGTATCGCCGAGGAGAATGTTGACGATTAGGGAGTTTGATTCTGGTGCACGTATTGGTCCTGGTGTGTCGGCTTCGATGGAATTCAGGTTCTTGTTTAAGTAGGAGGACGTTGAGGTCGCTGGACTTGGCTGATCGTAGGGCGGTGGTGGTGGTCGCCCTGGGCGGTAGGGCGGGCCTATTGGGGCTGGTGAAGGGGGACAGATTTGTTGAGGGGTGGGAACTTGTTGCGGTGGGTTTGGTGGTGTTGGTTGGGGCGTTGACTGGTTTGGTGGCTGCGCTGGAGTTGCAGTGGTGCGGGAGGTTTGGTTCGTTGATTTCTCGGTGTTGGAGGACTGGTTGCACTGCCAGGATGGTCGGTAGATGCAGTGCGATGGCAGTGATACTGGCGGCAATGATTGACTCGGGAGATTTGTTAGTGGAGCATATTTTGATGAACCGACCAGTTTGCAGATTGATGAGGGCTTGAAGACGTAGGACCAGTCGTCGATAGGCTCCTCTGGAGGTGAGCCCATGTTTGGGTAGATATCGGGGAGTTGGCGCTGTCGCTGGGAGAGCGATAGCTCGGTTTGGTCCATTGGTGCATCGCTCAGTTGACAGGGTGATGCTACGGGATTGTGCTCCAGTGAGGGAGGGGTTGGGAACATTTTTGATAATTCCTCGGGGCGAAGCACACCCACTCCACGGTTGTTGTGTTTTGTTGAGTCCAGACGGGTTGAATCATCGTGAATGCCACCGGATTTATTTGAACCCGGAGGCGTTTGGACCTGCAGTTGATTCAGGTTTGTCTCGTCGCTTGAGGTGTCGGGGTCGGAATTGTCGAATATCTGATCCAGGTCTTTGTAAGAGGCTTGGAGACCCTCGGAGGTGAATAGAGAGCCGGGTTTTGGCTCTTCTCGTTGACGTCGGAGAGGATCACCGCCGTTTGCACCGTTTGGATCGTCGGTTGATTGGTCAAAGTCGTAGGGATCGTTTCTGCCGCCTGTGCATTCACCCTGGGAGTAGAAAAAGTGGTTGTTGATTATTTTTTTTTTGGAGATTAAAATATTTAAAGAGAATATGTGAAAAGTGATAAAGAAAATGAAACTCACAGTGTTCAATCCAGGCTCCTGCTTAATCTCGAGTTTTGGAGCCTGCTGTTGATTAATTTGATTGTTCATTGGTGGATAGAGGCTCATTGAACGTTGATGAATTGGTCCAGTTGCTGGATTACCCTTGAACCTTTTGACTGGATGATTGAGCCATGCCTCCTGGGTTGAATAATCATAGAGCCATGACAATGGCTGTTCATCATCAAGTAATGCACCTTCATACTCTCTTGATGCTAAAATTGGTCGTTTGAGCGTTGGTCCTGGTGCTGGACTTGGCATTTGATTATTATTATTGCAGCATGCTGATGATGTAGATTTTGGACCCTGTGATGGTGTTAATGGTGGGGCAGTATTCGAATGACTTGGCGGTGGTTGTGGACTCAGTGTTGGCATTGTTGGATCAGCTGATGGTGGTACTGATGCTGGCTCTGAATGCGGAGTTGGTAGAGGAGATGGTGCTGGTGAACCTGGTGAACCAACTGATGGTACTGGTGGACAATCACCACCAGTTGGTGGACCACGTGAATAAGATGGTGGACCACCTGGTGGTGTGCTTGGTGCATCTGTACTTCTGTTCAGAGTTGACCTAAATCATAAATTATTTTTTTTAGTATTAATTAATTAACATAATTTTAATTTATTCAGCTGAATAATTTGAATTGAAATTTTCTAATTCTATTGAACCCAAACCCAGATGAACTATTGTGATGAAGTGAGCGATGATAAAGCAGATGTTAAATGTTTTATTCAAACTGTTGTGAAGCTCCTGGATTTTTGAGATACTTTTATAATTCCAGAGGAAAGATTAGAATGGCATTTTCCATTCTCGAATTTTTCAATCTTTTTAATGGTATTATGGAGAATTCACAAATCCGGAAACTTCGGTATCACGAAAATGAGGATTTTCATGGAATTCCTTGAGAAACCTTGAGACAAGCGAAGCTGCAATCTATTCTGCAAATTTATTAGTTCTACGATCATGCAACTAGTAGTCCTTGAAGATAGTATGATAAGCAATCTGTCACCTTAAGCAAATGAGATTAGAGGCATTTGTTTAATTGAAATGAATGATTAATTTATATTTTTTAATTCGATGAGTGATAAAATGATTCAATTATTTTTGTTAAATTTTGTTGTTCTTTTTATTTAAATTTTTAAGAAATTTTCTTAATTGTCGGGGGGCAGATACCCACCTGGGGGCATTAGCAGGGACAGAGGGGGAAGAAGCATCCCACTGGGTGGTAGGGCGTCGATGAAAGGGCACGACCCTCCTTCCACCTTTATCAACTCTTTCCCTCTGAACCTGAGTGGAGGCGAGGCCCTTCCAACCCCCGGGGGTCGTGCACCTGCAATCGCGTATTTCAAAATCGTGAAAAATCCTATTTTTTAAAGTTTATTTATTCATTTAGATTAATTAAACTCACTCATCCTCTTTCTCATTTAAATTATTCTGGAAGATTTATTTTTATTTAAATTGACAACGACTGAGAAAATTTTTGAAGTTTCAGAAAAATACGATTTGCCATCTAATTTTCTCGCAAATTTCATAAATTTCATTTTTCTTATATTCATTCAAATATTTTTCTCATCGTTATTTCATTTATGTTTTCATTTCTTTTAAATTTATTCACATGCATAACACACTGCGGACAGCCACTGGAGACTACATTTTCTTGATTTATCGATATTTTCATAATTTTGCTCCCCAAAAAATTGCGAAAATTCTACTTCCTAACATGCACGCCTGAATTTTCGATGACTCTCACAATTTTAATCGATGAAAAGTTCTTCTCCATTAACAAATAAATAATTTCCAGATAAAATAAAAAAAAAATAAAAACTATAATCCTTTCATTCAATTAATCATAATCGAACGTAATAAATGTCATGCCTAATTAAAAAATTAAGACATCAATAATTGCATAAAATAAAAGATAACTGAAGAAAAAATTAACTCTAAACTCAATTAAAAAACAAAATATATATTAAAAAAATGAATAAACTCACTTTGAACAGGTGCAGGAAGACTTTTGTGTTGCATCAACAAATGTCCAGGTACCAAGCTCTGGGGAAGATGCATCATTATTATTTTTGGAAGATAATGTAGAATTAATTGTACACTCAGCCCAAACACGTTCTGGTAATTCATTGGAAGCTTTTAAATCACGTTGTATTGAATTTGGATTTTCATAATTTGCTGTAGCTGGACTGTATGGTGGTGATGGTGGTAATTCAACTGGTAATTCATCCATATCAGTGACGAGTACGTAACAAGACGGATAACGCATTCTAACACCACCAACGAGTACTTCGACGAGCGGTGGAAGACCAGACTCCACGTTTGTTCCATTAATCGGATAAAAGTGCTTCCATTCCTCGAGTAGTTGACTATCAACACGGCCAACTTGGCCTGTCAGAGTGCCGGCGAGACCATATGGTGCTAGGATGACTGAAAAATCAAGAGAAATTAATCAATTAATTTATTAATATCTTCATCTCTCCACAGAATGAAATTGATTTACTGAGTTTCATAAATTCACTACTGAACTACGGAATTTTCGAATGAATTATCTTGTCGATAGAATTGAAAGTATTTGGTTGTATCAACAGGTTAATTCATCTGCGATGGAGCATGAAGGAGAAAAATATACGTAAAATATTGAATTCTCACCCTTGACACCATTCTGAGATGTCTGCGTACGTTGCAAGCATGTCCGTGTAAGATGTCGTACGGCTGGATGCTGTCTAACATCTACACTCGCACAAACAGTACTCTCACCGTGTACGAAGAAGGCAAATGAAAACGACAGGTGGCTGCTGAAATTTTAATTCAATAGATTAATATGATTTCCATTAATTGATAAGTGAGATGTGTCAAAAATAACTTTAGCAGCTTTTCTCTGGAATAACTTGTAAAGTATCAGGTTCAGGAGAAAATGTCAGAAGACCTTTTTTGTAGAGAATTAAATTTTCTATAAAAAAGGTCACTTGACATTTCCTCCTAAACCCACGTGCTTTCCAGATATTCTTGGATTAATCTATATCAAATTTATATTGATATCAAATATTTTCTACTAAAGCAAATAATCTCAAGATCTCTTTCTTTACCTGTTGCAGCGATGCTTCTCGAAGCCATCGTATGGCTGAACAAACCATTTACCAAGTCGCACAAAGTCACGAGAGAGAAGACAACGTTCAATTAAATTGTGGAGTGCTTTGAATAAGAGAGAACGGCACTCGTACGATAATCCACTCTCCCAGGAGCCTTGTTCACTTTCTGGAAGCATAAATAAATGGAAAATTAATTTTGAAACAAGAAAAACATGGATGCAAATGTATTTAGTCTTCATTCAATGAGCAATTGAGGGAATCGGGTATTTTGTTAAATTAATGTTTTCGCTAAACAATAGAAAAATAATTAATAAAAATCCAAAACAGTCACTTTTTTAGGAATATCTCCAGTTCTATTGGTCGTAGCAACCTGGGACTATTCTCAAATAAAAGGTGAGCTCATTTTCCATCGATTCATGTGGTTTTATTTTTTTTTTTCATTGATTTTCAATCAGGCTGTTTTCTGGGAAACAATTTTTGTTCTATAAGTACTTGAAAACCACATGAATTATTGGGAAATGAGCTCACCTTTCAAAAACTAAAAGAGGTAATGTTGGTAAAAAAAAATGGAATTTTTGGATAATTCAAAAAAATCAATTGTGGCACATGATTTCGACTTGAAATTCCTTCAGCTTCAACATTTCTATTGATTTTCATAATATAAAACCTGAAAATTAAGGTATTTCCATTCCACCCTCGTGTCCCTTTCATCCCATCTTCCATCACGAATTTTCCGATTTTTCCATTGGCGCCGCGAAAATCCCTCCAATCTCTCATTTTCAGTCTACCAAAAGCTGAGACATGAGAAACAAGGGTTAACATGAGGAATCCCCACCCAAGAATCCAGAATTTCATTTTTCCCCGCCTTTGGTAGTCTACGAATATTGAATAAAGCCCTCGCTCTCTCTCTCTCTCTCTCTTTCGAGGGGGTTACTGAGGACGAAGAGGCGTCGGACAAGAGCCACTGGCCGGCTACAGCGACACGTGTTCTGTCCGATCGATAAGCCGACCAGGTGGGGGGCTAAAAGTGCATCGTCGCGCCTCATCGACATCCTGTACTCCTCATCTTTCTCTCTCTTACACCGACGCAAATGTAGCCCCTCTCTTTTCCTAGTGGAAACAACGGGGAGAGGGGTTGGCGGTAGCATCGCCACCGGAGACTTGCACCAACACCGAAACCCCCATCCCCTCCCCCCTCTAAAAATGGGGGCGCGACGCTTCGATCGAGGAACATCGGTAGGTTATACCCCCAACGCAAGCGCAAATCTGCGATTCTTCCGAAAAATGGAAAAATAGGGGAGAGAATTATTTAAAAATTTTCATGAATTCAAAATGATTTAAAATTTTTTTTTCAGTCCATTTATCTTTCTCTTGAGCTGCTTTAGAAAGTGGAAAGTTGGGGAACGGTTCAATGGGCATAATAACAATATTTTGAGGGTGATGGGGTAACCGTGTGGAAGTTTTTGAAAATTCGAGGACTATGGATACTTAGATTCTTCAGAATGAGAGTAATGCAAGTGGATGATAATTAGGTCAATCAAGTTTACTGAATTAAATCGATAGAAAGGGCTGAGTTCGTTGCAATTAACATTTCATGCACGAGCTTGAGTGGTATCACAGGAAGCTCCATTCTTTTTTTAATTTTTACAAATAATTTCGGAAGTTTGAGGGATTTTATAAATGAGGGAATCCCCTAGTTTTATTCGACTCGACGTTGCCGGAATCGCTCCTCGCCGGATGACAGGAAGTCGACGGTTTTCGGCAACGCTGCGTAACGAAAACACGTCACGGTATTGGTCAACAAGAAAAGCGCCTCAATTAATTCTGCAGCGAAGCAAAAAAACGTAGCAAATCGTTTATCACTTGCACTTTATTTTTTGGAAATATCTCAGAATCTAAAGGAGATAGGGAATTTTTCGTAAGGACATTTTGTGTAGCTCTTGTTTCTGTCTACAAAAAAGGATTCCATGAAGATTCCTCTATCTCCCTTAGTTTCCGAGATATTCCCAAAAAACCAATTCGAAAGCCAATGTCTCTAGAAAAATTCATAGAATACAATAAAAATTCTAAAACAAATCTTTATGAATTTAAATTTCGTTAATGGAATGAATTGAAGATAAAAACTTAATCTGTCAGTCAAAAAAATTAACGATCGCTCAAATCTTTCATAAAATCGTTAAAGCATTTTTATTACTGTGTCATTCAGAACATTAAACTCCTAAAAATGAAAATAGAATGAGAGAAATAAATAAAACGACTGTTCAAATATTTATAAATGAACGTAAAGAAATTGTAGTAATGACATAACGGTTTGTACACTGTATTAGTGTAAAATGCAGCGAAGAAAACAGCACCGGAATTGACGATTCCCACTGGTCTCTAACACTCGGGTAGAGGGGCAAAAATTTTCTCGTAGGTTTGTATATAACGTGTAAAAAGGAGTGAGAAAGACAAATGGATTTTATATACATGTATAGTAAGCGAGAAAACGGCCACTCGGTTCACCGACCCCAAATGCAAGAAGCCTCGTCCGCTATAAACGCGCGTGGAGCACACGACGATCCTTCTCCCAGTTTGTACCAAGTCGTGTGCCTTCTACCACCTCCACAGAATGTACTTTCGTTTCCTTCGAAAAACATTTTTTTCTCCTTTTGTTCAGACACAATGGAGATCTCCTTTCATTTCACTTCAGACTATTGTTTCTATTCTGTTGTAATGAAAATTAGAAAATTTTGTGATTGGTTCCTTTAGAATTATCTTTGAATCTGTAGGAATAGGAGAATTTTCATGGCAACCTTCTTTGTAATGAAAAAAGAGAGCTTTGAAGAAGGATAATTATGAAAATTTTCTCGAAATATCTTGAAATCTATGGAAAATAGTAAAATTCATAGCTCTGCTTTTCCTCTACAAAAAAAAGTCACCACATTCGAATTAATAAATTTTATGATTGAAATAAACTCACCACAAGCAATCAATTCTGGAGAGACAAGCCCAGAAAGATCAGGCTCCTCGCCATACCAAAATATCCACAATTCTTTGGCAGCAGTTAATGACAGTGGTGGTGGTGCTGGTGATGGTGCAATACCAAGATCAAATATGCCACCACCACCGCCAGTTGATGGTGGTGTTGCTGCAACACGGCGCCATACACAAAGTATATCACCCGCCAAACACCTTGAAAAGCTCGACAGCACTGGATCCTCAAGGGGGGTACCCCCAAATCCACCTGTCATCTCGCCCCACACGAGCTTTCGCCATTTTATCCCACAGAGGTCGGTCTGCAATGATAAACATAATTAGTACAACATCAATTAACTTCATTCATCAGAAAATTACCAAAATTTTATTGTATCCTATTCCCTTCTAATAAAAAATCCATCAACTTCATCATGATTTTCCGTATTTTCTCTTAATTTCATCAGTAGACAAATAAAAATGTGTTAACGAGAGTATTTGAGGGGTTTATTACCCTCGTAATGTCAGAATGCAGTTGGTAGCAGGAAGAATGCCGGGTTTAAAAGACGATGGCACCTGTTACACGCGCAGTCGCCTCCTTCCACTCGACCTACCACCGTCAACGTGGGGCTAGGGGAATCCCACGATTTCCACGCTCTTATTTTAATTCCCCCACTATCTGTCATTCTCCTACCCCTCCGCTGAAGAAGGGAAAGAAGCACTGGGCTTTTGTTACTCCATATTTTCCTCCTACACGCATTGTCGTCATCCGAAGAAACTCGACGCTATTTTTCCAACCCCAAAGGGGTGTAATGCGCACGCTCATCTCAACGACAAATATTGTTGCAATAAAAACGTTTACATGCACGTCAGAGAAACTCGTTATGAGGTGAGGAAATTGTCACGCAAAGTGATCATGCGAGTAGGTTACTTGGACGATTTTTTATTAGTTAATCTGCTGTGACATGGAATTAATTAATTAACACTTTTTTTATTTGTGTGATAAGAAATTTTATTTATTATTAGGAGAATCCGTTATTGGGATTTGATAAAGCCCGCGAAAATGGAGGAATTCGAAATTGTTTTTAAGTGAGAATTGGGATTTTTGAGGGTCAGGAATAGGGACATTGAAAGAATCGACAATTTGAGGAAATTTTTTTTCAAATTCTAATCATTCAATGACTAAACATTTTTTATTACTTATTGCCATGCTTTATTGCATTCATTGATTGAATTTTTATGGGAAAAAAATCACCGATTTATGAATATACACGGTTTTAACAACGGAATTTATGGATACCAGCACGCGTATCGGAGTGGTTAACAAGAGGTTGGGTACCCAGAAACCTCGGGGCGCACACCGTACACAGTTAGGTACTGTCAAGCCTCCCAACGCCTGATCAATACGAGCGAGGGGGAAAACTACGTGCAAGGCCGCCCGCGTGGCTCCACACCTCTCTCTCTCTCTCTTGCTTCTCTATTTTCATTATTTTTTGCCAATTCTTTCTCTCCCTTTTGTCTACTTTTCGCCCACCCACAAGTGCCCATATTCACCTTCGCGGCCATCTTATTTACGCGGGAATTCATAAAGAAATCAATGAATTTCAATTTCTTTTGAAGGATGTCAATGATTGATTTTTTAGATCTTTGGAATTTTCAATGTTTTATCGAATTGCCGGGGAAATTTACAGTCGATTTTAGAATTCTAAAAATACGAATTATACAGGGAATTTATTAGATGATTTTTTATTCATATTTCCTTATCTTCCCATTGATATCGATGAAATTTCGAAAATCAATAAATTCCATGTACCAAAAAGAATCAATTGCCTCCAATATAAGCGTATTAAATCAGTGAGTCAATGACCGGCAGTAAATAACTGATAACGACGTAGAAATATGTAATAAGCCTTTAAACACATCATTAAACCACACTTCCCAATCTCCCACTACTCGCCCTGTGAAATCCATAAAGGCGGTAAAATTCAAAGCACGAGAAAATAATTTGATTTCAATTACTCATAAAATTACGATTTACTTAAAAATATTATTTCAACGATGAAAAACTCCTTTCTACACAATATTTTATATTTTTTGTCTCGTCTTACACCGGGGCTTTCACCGAGGCTACTCTACCCCCCCTTCTCTCGCCCCTGTGCTCTATTTTCCCGAGGCATTCACTCCATAGAGAAAGAAAAAAAAATCAAAACACAACGAAAATCCAAGAAACCGAGAATTCATTCTTTGTATTCGGAAAAATCGAGAAAATTCTTAGCCAAAAATCAATTCGTTATCTATTCTCTTATCAGAAGACCTTGTCCATTGAACCCACAAAATCCCCGAGAAATAAGCGGGAATATTTGAATTTTAGAATTTAACAAAAAACCAGAAGAATTTCACCTTTTTCACTCACAATTTATTGTTACAATTATTTCTCTTTTTTTCTGGTTTCACCAGTTTCACCGTGGGATCACTCGCACATAGATGCAACGTCGTTGTTCACCTAGCTGCACACACACACACACACACATATTTACAAATGTTGCGATGAGGTTTTATAAACGAGAGAAACAGAAAGAGACGAGAGAACCACACACTCTCCCTTCCCCTGTATTTATTTCTTTTTTTTTCGTCATCCGAAGGAGGGGAAATGTTGTCGCATACGGCGCCTGTATTTCGCCTCTATAAATTCCCCAAAAACCCTGAAAAATACTGACTCCTTGAAGAATCCTTGAAGTGCATCATTTTCTTCGTCGAGTAAAAATTGTTTCTCACGACAACATTTTGACGTTACTCGCTTGACACAGTTTCCCCGGCTGATGGAATGTTACGAGAAAAAGAAACTCACACACGCACACACATACTCACACATCAATAAAACTATCGCAAATGAGTGTAAAAAAAATATCATTTTTTTTTTCTCAATAAAATGGAAAAAAATGAAGAGGCAAAAATGAAAAAGGAGAAGAGAATTCCTTATCTTTTGCGTTCGTTGATACTCTAACGTTGGAGGCGCGATAGTCGAGCCTTCAGGACATTCCGGTGCTCCCAAGAAAATAAAGAAAAGAGGCATAACCCATTTTGCCCCTAAAAACCCACCCTATTTCACTCGAAAGTCTCGAAAAAAATTGAAGAAATATGCAAAAAGTTGAAATTTTCATTTCACTAAAAAATGTAAATAATTTCTTCACATTTAAAAATAATAAAAAAAATAGTGTCATGACCCCCCTTCCCCCTCCTCTTTTATCGTACGTTATTTTAAAGAATTGTGATGATTTTTTGGCTTTAATAATATTAAGTACGGTTTGTTAATTTTGCAAAAATACGAGAAAGAAAATGTCGAAATTTTTCCCCTAGATTTTTAAACGCCACGAAAAATAACCATAAAATCAAGCAAACACGTTGATAAACCACTCAAAATTTCACCAATTCAATGTTTAATTAAATGATAATATTGCTAATATTTACCAGTGCGAAGAAATTCGTGTGGCAGTCCTCCAAGCTGGCGCCGTTAGTCTGATGCGACGGGTGCGTCATGGCTTCTCCATCGTACCAGAACGATGTTAATTTATCCCACCAACAAGTGTACCCCCTTGAAACACTGTACCACAATCACACACACACACACAGATAAAGAAAAAGAGAGAGAGAAGGAGAGAAAAAAAACTTGGGCACCACTTGGTTGATTTTTTTTGCCCTCTCTTTCGATGAAAAACTCTTTCACAAATCCCAATTTAATCACTTTTTATCATTTATTTTCATTAAAAAATAAAGAAATCATTAATTCTGAATTTTCATCGAGAATCAAAGAATATTTCACATCCCCACGTATATAAATTAATCGCACAGTACGTTAATATTTGTTGCAATAATTCCACTATTCTTTCGCAAAGAAAACGAAGAAAAAAAAAAAGAAGTGAAAAAAAAAATGGAAAAAAAAACCGAAGAAGTGAGAAACTGATTTAATTAATTTAAAAATGAATAATTGTACATTTTCTTCTTTGATAAATTATTGACAAATGATTATTCAATAATTTTCGTAAAATCACAATGTAAAATATTAAAAATTTATTATCCATTTATTATTATTGTATTTTTTAAAATAAAAAACTCTTTTACACAACACACAAAATCGTGAAACATTTAGGAGGATTTTCACCTTTCAATGGCGACTGTAAAATGGCGGACGCGCTCACTGGGAACACAACAAGCCTCAAAACGTTCAAGCACAAATTGCCCCCACTCCCTTATTTTAACATTTTCACACAGTCATAGAAACTACAATTCGTGTGTATCAGTGTATGTCCTGTGTCTGTTACAATGAGAAATACACTATATATAGGGAATTACAGGCGACAGAGTGGGGGGAAGTGGAAAATTCACTAGTGGCGCCCCTAAACGAGTGCAATTGACACTAGGGATATAGTGATATTGTTTAGCACTTTTTTTCACATTGAAAAAAATTTCACAAATTCATTAATTGATTGTGTAACTTCGGAAAATTCATTAATTTACATTATTATTTTTTCACAACAAAATGGCGGCGCTGGTTGTCAGTAAATTTATTTCATCAAAATACGGATTACTTCGTGCAGTTACGGTGAGTTTTAATGAGTAAGTTTACGGAGAGATTCTTTTGGAGCACTTGATTATTATTATGAGAATTAATTCGGTTTATTAAACTGTCACCTTGATTCATCGATGAATTACGTTTACCGGGTTTTTTTTTAAGGTTAATGCTGAGAGTGTGAGGTACAAGGGACCGAGGCGATTGCCACCGAGAAGCACGATACAATGGAAGTTCGAGTGGACTGAAAAATCACTTGCTTCACGTGGGTGAGTACTTTTATGTTATTTCTTAACGTTAATTATCTTGTTTCAACGGATTTTTTAGGGGTGCGAGTGTGTGGGATCGGTTTTAGCGGTATTCGACACCCTCCCGGTGCTCAAGGACTACCGGCCATATTGGAACGCACAAAACCCCCGCCTCTTCCTATTCGCACAATGGGAGTAAACATGTTGGACGTACGCAAGGGCTTTGACAGATCAGGGACGGATGTGTTTTTGATAATTGATTTTTTTTCCGAATTTTTGCGGTTGTAGTAGACGGTTTTTTGAGGGCTTCTGTGGTGGGAGTGGATCGATACGTTTTTTGGATTTTTTTGGGGATCTGAAGGAGGGGAAGAGGGAGTTCTTCGAGGGTGGAAGGAGATAACGAGGGAATTTTAACGGTTTTTAGGGAATATCCCAGAATCTACGGGGGATAGGGAAATTTTCGTTCCCACCTTTTTTGTAGCTCTCATTTCGCTCTACAAAAAAGATTCCATTGAAAATTCTCCTATCTCTTTTAAATTCTGAGATAATCGGGAATAATTGAGGTGAAAACGTTAATCTGTATTATAATATTTTTGAATGAAAATTGATTTTTTTGCCGGAAATTATCAGACAGATGAATCTATAGAGATCAAAATTCCTCTGAATATAAATTTGATTGAAATAAGAGTTTCTTCACCTTATTGAACTGTAAGAAATTTTCTTGTTTTTGTTTACATTGTTGGCGATAACTTGTCACGTTACTGATAACCGCTGAAAATTGTTGGATGAGGGCAGCACCGCGTGGTTTGTGACATCGATCCCTGTTCCCTCCCCTTTGCAAACTTCCCCCGCGAAAGCTCCTTTTTTTTCTCGTTCACTCGGACTTTTTTTCTTCCTTTTTTTCTAAAACACAAATGTGAAAACTTTCCACCGTAGAAATGGATTTTCCCTCGGGAAAGAGTGCTGAGCATATTGATTCAATGGAGATACCTTTTAGCAACTTGGAGTATTGAGAATTCTCAAAAATTCAAGCGAAATTGCGAGAATTTCGGATTACTTTGAAGATTTAAGAATATATAAAACTGAAAATTAATTTACAATATTTTTTTCAAGGTTCCTGAGACCCCTGAAGCCTTACAAACCACCAGCAGATGTTCAACAACGTCTGAGAACCGTCTGCGAGTCACAGGGAATATCAGATGATGATTCCACAAAAATTGGAGACCTTGAAAGCAAATTCAACATTCTTGTGGCTTGTGAGAAAGCATTTGATTATTCAGTTCCGAGTTCTCGGCTTCACAGGATGGAGACCATTGGTAAAATTGTTAATTAAATTTATTGGAGAATTTTTAACAGTCCGGAAGGGGTAGAATTAATTAACAATACTCTTCTACACTTTTTTGCAGATAATTAATTTTTTTATGAGGAAGATCTCTTTACACGTTCTGTTAAAACCACTCATTTCCTTCAAGAATTAATCAATTATGACTAATGTATTTTTTAACTTCCAGGAGATATTCGTGAATTCTACGAGACTCCAATACACACAATTCTCCCATTCGACGCAGCGAAAAAAGTAGATTTACCAAAGAATCTCCACATTCAATACGACTACCACAGATTTCATCCAGCAACAGACACTAAATTCGATGGAAAAACAGCATTTCCAAGGAGTTCAACAATTGTCACTGGCTTGACATACAAAAAGAAGTACAAGGGCCATAGTCAGAAGAATCCATACGATGATTAGATACTTATTATAATTAATCTCGTTTTTATTAAATAAAATGAAAAATTCACTTCACCTGAATTTCTCCGTTTTTCTTTTCCTCGAGAAAGTCTCAAACGCCGCAAATTACATCAGTTACGTGGTGGAACGCATTGAAGTAGGTTGATCGACCCATCATAACCGTAGCAACCCCCTTTATTTAGCTGTCTCCAATGCCCATCAGTTGTACATACTAACTAACACCAGAACAATTTTACTATCAAAAGTTTCAAATAAAACGTTCCAACAGACAGTAAAGGGGTGGCATATTGCACGGTTTCGTGTTGCAATGTTGAGCATAATAACTCTGGGTCAGGTGAAACTTCGTGCCAGTGTTATTCATGTGATGCAACAATGCCTGGTGTATCCAGCAGCACTGGACTCATTGCTGCACGGGTCAGGCCGATTTATAAACCAAAGCCAAAGGTAAATATTATTTCTTTTATTCAAAGAAATTGAGTGAAAAATAAACTATCTCTGATTTTTTACTGCGAAAATTCAGAAAATTGAATTATGTGGAACATCGAAACCAGCACCTTTCACTCTTCGCCCATTTGCTGGTCTCTTCAACCCTTTTCCCTACGGCTGCTCAGTCCTGTGCAATCATCCAGCTGACTGTGAAGCCAAGGAGTTCGTCAAGAGAGCGAAGGAATCATGGGTAACTATTTCCAGCTATTTTTCAATGTTCAGGATTAATTGATGAATTAATTATTTCCCCAGGCAACAGAAGGAAAGGCTCTGCTTCTTCCAGCAGAAATGGAGTTGATTCGTGCAACACTACTAGCAGGAGGAGTAGCGGATTCCTCGAGTCCCCAGGAGATTCCGGGACAAGACGTAATAGCAACGACAACAGTGCCCGAAGAATTATTCCGAAAATACACGGAAACTGATTCTCGCCCATTAACTCCAACTCCAACTTTAGCATCTGGACCATTAACAGCCCATCGGAATTTACCAGATGACCAAGCAACGTGCAATCCACGTGAACGTACCACCTTGATACTCGACCTGAGAACAGCATCGCAGGAACAAGAAGCTGAGACTCTCAGCTGGCATGCGCTCACCCTAGAGCCACCACCGAGTCCAAGACGTCCAAATGAAGTCTCTCGACCACTCCAACATCAGCAGATTCATCAGAATCGTCCGGCTGCTGCTCCACCACCACCATCCCCAGTCCAAGGGATCACTTCGGGGACATTCTCAGACCAAGGATCATCGAGGAATGAAGATCAGGATGATTCGGATGCTGATTCTTCGGAATCACCGATGAGGAGAAGGGGGAAGCGATTGAAGAAGAGGAAATGTCGTAGGGTGAGAATTTAATTGATATTACCGTTTTTTGAGATTATCTCGGAATTTATGAGAGATAGAGGATTTTTTGTAGATATTTTTTTTGTAGAGAAAAAACAGAGCTACAAAAAATGTTTCTATGAAAATTTCTCTATCTGCGATAGTTTATGAGATATTCACTAAAAACCGAGTTTGCTAATGAATCTGTCCTCACCCACAGGGTTCAGCGTATGGCCAGCAGAACGAGGTGCGGGATCCTCCAGA
Organism: Aleiodes testaceus; assembly: GCA_963565655.1. NCBI lineage: Eukaryota > Metazoa > Arthropoda > Insecta > Hymenoptera > Braconidae > Aleiodes > Aleiodes testaceus. The sequence continues at coordinate 3,252,921 of OY751423.1, forward strand.
GCCCCCAGAGACTCAGGTATCTCAAGTGGATGATGAGTCCCGCAGGAACTCCACACAGCATCAACCCGGGACAGACTTGAAAATCGAACCGGAACGCCCAATGACTCCAGTTCAGGAGCATCATCCAACCAGTTTCCTAACCCCGGACATTCTTCGTCACCTAAGCCGTGAACTGGACCGGGAGACAGTCGAGGAGGAGTTCAATCTGCGGAGGAAACTGGCGCTCGAAGAGGCATTGAGAATAAAAGAAGAGACTCAGCCGAATGTCAAGACAACTCGAGTCCAATCAGCATCTCCAGTTTGTCAGAATGCACCGCGTGTCTTTTCCCGGCAATCAGCTCGCTTTGAATTGCTCGATTCAGCAAGCCTGATGTCGATGAAGCCGCTTGATTATCTCGGCAGATACGTTTTTTTAACGCCCGGGAGAAAACTGATATTCGGAAGGACATTCAGCAAATTTTACGAGGACACGATGGATGGAATGCGGTATATTCAGCCGAACGAGGTCATGGAGGCTCTGGAGGATGTCATGGGTAGGCCACTCAGCAATGAACAAAAGGCGAAATTCCGGGATTTGATTGGAGAGATTAAGGAGCCTTTGGATTATCGGACTTGGTGCGGAATTTGTGCTGTTTCCGAGAGACTTCTTTCATCACTGCCACCAAGAGAACTCGATCCACCGTCATGGATCGAACGTGCTGACTTTGAGGCACTTGAGAGGAGGTTGAATAATGCTAGCGTTGATGATAAACTTGTTAAGCTCCTGAGGGAGATTAGGGATAAATGAAATTATTAATTGAATTTGGGAGGAAGAGGTGAAGTGAGTATTATTTCAGCATCTTTTTTGCATTATCTCGGAAACTAAGGGAGATAGGAAAATTTTTGATAGAACCTTTTTTGGAGAGGAGAATAAGAATTATAAAAAAGGTCTCTACGAAAATTTGTCTATCTCCTTTAGTTTCTGAGATATTCTACGGTTTGAGTGAAAAGATTCGTTGGACGTATACATTGTTTCATTTTTGTTTTTTACTCTTGATTGATTGATTAATACAACATAGAAAAATATTCAAGTCTTTGGTTCCTCTTATTAGATCGTTGATAGTTTATGATGTTATATGATTAATGTTATTAATTATTTAATTCTGAGGAAATAAAAAATGTGAGAATTTTCTAAGTATTTTGAGAATATCTTGGAATCTATGAGGGATAGAAGAAAATTTGTAGAGACCTTTTTTGTAGTGGAATTTTAGATCCACAAAAAAGGTAATTGACAAAATTTCTCTATCTTCACTAGTTTCCGAGAAAATTCAGAAATAATTGAGGAAATAATCTCATCTCGTTTTTTCATTTCTTTCAATTCAACTCATTTCTTTGAAGAATTAATTACTTATCAAGTTATATTACTATATTTACTTGATAATTAATAAATAATCAAACGTTTATTTAGAAAAGAAAATTATCCACTTATGACAAAGTAACACTAAAAATACCCACTTTAAGCGTATCATTTTCCACTGATATTTCAATCAGTACTTTAAACAATTATTTAAATGTTTTTCTCGTTGAATAAAAAGAAAATTGAAGTAAAAACAACTCCGTAGTTCATGCATCAATACAGTTAATGAGGAAATACTTAAACACCTTTTTTTCTTTTTAATTAACACTTTTTGGCATCACTTCTTCGTTATCAAATAATTCTCAAAATGCTAACACACTCAGTGCCGAACAGTTAACAATGACAATGGCACTTTTTTTTCCAAAAATATACACAAATGTATACAATGATCCCCGATAAATTCGAGAGGCACGATAAAATTCTCAATATTAGAACTAAAAAAATAATTCCACTTTAGAATATAAGTGGAGAGAGATTTTTTTTAATAGGTGAAAGAAAATCACGGATGATTCCATTGAGAAGCTGACGAAATTTCAGGAGAAAAACATGAGTTCGCTCCATTTTCCTATGCAAATTGAACAATGTACAAAAAATGCCACCTCGAAATCTATATTCCCAGAGGTCTCCTCAGAATAATCCAAGAAAACCTCGAAATCAAGAAAATAATCTCTCCCCAACAATTCCAATAAAAAAACTACCTAATTTATATTAAGGCACGACTTTTTTGAGCTTAGGCATTTTTTTCGGACAACTGATGACATGCCTACTCCAGTGTCTAGTTTGACATGTCTCATCACAATAAAACGCAACTTCACAGCCAAGGCACTTGAACAATGGACCTGCTGATGAGCAATTCGAGCATTCCAGTGTTTTAGCTGTGTTTGGTGAATAATTAACTTTACCTAAATGCGGTGTTTCACAGTTTCTCACAAGGTCAATAGAATCTTTATTACTCCTGTTTCTCTGCATCATTGGAACTGGTGTTGAATAATTTTGCAGCGCCGATGGAGTTAAAGCAGCGAGGAGTGAGCAAGGATCGGAGGTCCAATTGGCATTGATGGGATAGTTTCTCGAGGCGATTGGTCCTGGTGGCAGCATTGGACCTCTCCAAGACTGTCTGTAAGCGATTTGGTCCCTTTGAGCATCAGAAATTGGTGTCCTAGTACGGGAGTCGGCATAGACACGTCCAAACTGCTCCCTGGACTGTTGTATCCTCTGATTGTTAATATCAGTAGCAGTCTGGTGGGGTGAAACTGAAGGATGATCATTTCTTTTTGTAACCACACTGGAATCATAAACACTTGCGGCATTCCTCTGGTTCTCTGGGACTCTGGAGACATCCTGAGGCAGTTGAGCCGTACTCGCATGAGGGTACGGAGGCGGCGGTCCTCTCGATCCAGGTACTGGGCCCATTGACAGGTTGTACTGAAGGGAATTTGTTGGCAAACGCGGCTGGAAAGCCGGGGAGAGACCACGTGGTCGGAGGTATGGGTATTGGAGAATCGCTCCACTCCAGAGGGAGGCTGCTATTGCTGGATGATTGTAGCCATAGGGTATTCCGTATGGATCCATCTGGAAAAACAAAAGAATATTAATATTGAAGAATTCTAAAAATTACTCCAAAAACAGAATGAACTTACTGGATAATTCCTCGGGTAATATCTTCCAATGCCCATCGGTGGTGGACAATACTCTTGTCCCATCTGTTGGCTCGTCTGATTGACCATCTGTGGACTAACCATCCCAACGCCTCCGTTACCATATGCACCAGAATTCTGCTGCATTCTCTCCTGACTCTTCCACCTCTCCTCTCTCCATCCTCTTCCTGCTTCTACTCCGCCGTTGCTGTTAATCTCAACCGCCTGAGTCTTCCCCTGATTGTAAGCCTGAATGTTCCCCTGAAAAGCGGGACTCCTGCTCTCAATAACAATCTGCTCTTTCTTCTCCTCTGCCTGACTGACAGTCAATTCATTCGGAATCTTCGCTGACATTCGTGCCAACCAATTGCCCAAACTCGGGAACTGATCCCCAATCATCAACTCCTTGTTTCCCAGGTTTTTATTCTCCTCACAGGAAGAGGAGATAATAGGCGCTGGTGTCGTAATCCTCACGCCTCCCTCGTTTCCTCCGACACTCAAATTTCCCCGCAAATTAACAGTCTCAATAGCGCCATTGCTCGGTTCGCTTCTCTTTTCAAATTCCTGGAGAACACTAGTCGTATCAATAATCATCTCGCCCAAACTCGGACTGTCCCTCAGATCAATCTTCATAACTTCCTGAACGTCTCCCAATGTCCTAATCTCAATTGTCTTCACTTCACCAACTTTAATCTCGGACTCCGTCATTCCGTTCAGTCCAGCTTCGAGTATATCGCTTTTTGTATCCAGATCAATCTCTTCATGAATAGATTCAACAGTTGTCGTAACATCTGCCGATTTATCTACAGATAAATCCTTCCGATCTTTCCCCTTTCTTGAGATCTTCAAAAGTCCCCTCAGACCCTCAAACTCCTGCCACGTGTCCTCCGTCTCTTCTCCATGGAACGTAGCCTTCGTCAGTACTGGTGGACTGTTCCTAATCTCTTGATTCTGATGATCAAAGTCACTCTGGTCTTTGGGCGAAAGTTTCGGAGGTTCATGTGACGAGACATCAGTGATTATTGGCATAGATTTTCCCTGTCCCGGGATTGTCGACGTCACTATCGACGGCAGCAGCTCCTCCAGGTGATCATTGAGACTGATGGAAGACGCTGCCTCCGGCAGTTTCTTCAAGAGATTCGTCAGCTTCTCTATTTGCTCCTCATAAGAATCAATAGTCTCTTGAACTGAATTATCCGGTGACGTTAGAGCAGTCCTCAGCATCTCACGGCCCAGTTCCACAGTTTTTCTCTTCAATTCTCGGAGTTTCACCTTCAGTTTATTCTGCTTAAACCGAAGCTTGTCGTCTTTCTGTTCGGTTCCGGAAGGGATAGTGCTGGAGTCCACGGGCTCGTCATAGGGCGGTGTCGTTCCAGTGACTATTCGGTATTTCGATGAATCATCAACGACCTCCGGCTCTTGCTGATGCGGTTGGTAGAAGCGAAACCCTGCGATTGGATCCTGGGGCGGATCCGGCTTTTGCAAGTTACCCCAGGTCGTAGCTACGCTTGTGACGTCCTCCTGAAGCGTCTGGATTTTCTTGAGGCGCAGAGGCGGAACGATTTTCGAAGGCTGTTCCAAATTTATCTCGATTTTATCATCGTCCCTCTTCAGCTTCTTCCTACGCTTCTTCTTAGAGGCAGTATCTTGGTCTTGCGGTGAAGCCTTTGGCGTTTCTGCAGAGGAGCTCGAGGCTGGTGAGTCCTTTGACGATTCTGAACGGTCTGGACTGTGCGAGATATCTATCACCGTGGAATTTGAAGTGGAAACATTGTTTTCTGATTCCGGGGCACTTCTCTTCGTTCCACGATGGGGCCCAGAGTCCGGGGGCTTGTCCAGGGTCGTTGAGAGGTTGATGATGTTGATGTACGGCTGACGTATGTCATTCTGCCAATTCTGGACACCTATTCTTATTATACCCATGCTTGGGTTCGTCTGCTCTTCTTCTTGGTTTGAGGAGGTGGCGACTGAGGAGGATGGGGAGGTATCAGCGGGAGAGCCCTTGGCTGACTGACCGGAGTTCGGCTGGAGGGTACGACGAGGGGGGAGACCTCGGCACGGTGTGTGAGGTGCTGGACGCACCGGCAGCGAACGGTTCGGCTGGTTCGGAATTGTGCAAGTGGAACGGTCGCGGAGAGCTGTTGCCAGGCCTGATGAGGGTTGAGGACTGCTGGAGTCGATCATTGTGAATCTCGATGTTGCTTGGTCCGTTCCCAAACGAGGCTCTAAAGAGAAATTACAGTTTTAATTAATTTGTGTTGAAAATAAGGAGATACTTGGGGATTAATGAATCACCTCAAACCTGTTACACTCAAAAGCTCTAGGTATAGTGCCAGTAATTCCCCGTAAAAAAGCCCCAGAATCAATTTAGCCCATTAATCCATAAGTTATTCACGAAAGCCTTGTTAAGTATCCATTCAAGTCCTTGTTGAGCTCATTCAAAAAGTTCAAGACAAGTCCTTACGCATAATACGAGATCGTGATCGTCTTTACATTGTGAAAAATTATGATAAACCTTATAGACAATGAACTGCAGGAGGGGTCTATACACCCCGTTACAATTCGAATTGATCGATATTACCAGAACGTTTCATCATAAAGAACAAGCGTCTATAACCAGAGAAATTTACCTCCTATTTCCTTTTGTTCGACATGAACAAAAAAAAATAAAGAAAATATTCTGTCAAAACCGTTGATATCGTCTTTATTATTCAAGAATACGAATAAAAAAAGATGAAAGAAAGCTTTCTTCTCTTTTCACCGGTAAATACTACACGTGCTATTTTATGTTGTATTCTCACCTTTTTCTCCATACAGAAAACGATATGTAATACGTTTGACTATATCTAGAAACACCGAATCGCGTGAATAAGTCACGAGCCACCCCGACGTCGTTATATCCCACCCCTATCATCTTCTGTCTCTTTTACCCACGTTTTCACCCTTCGAAACGAAATAATAAAAAAAAGAGAAAATGCCATTCTCTTGGGCTTTTTTGCATCGATCCATTGTTTCTATTTTTTTTTATTTTTTTTTATCAAAATAAACCTGTAATTTTCCGTGTCTCTTATCGGGAAATTACGGGATTATTGATCGATCCGGTTTTGGCGGTGCAATGCTATAAGACAATCGTTTTTCACCCCATAATTTACAATGTATCTTGGAAAATACTGATGCGAAAGGAATTTTATGGGTTTTTTTTTAAATTCAAATTTACTGTTCTTTCAAATGAAATAATGAGAATTGTTTCCTTTTGCATTTTCGATATATTTTGTTGTTCTCAGAATTTGAATGGAGTTAAAAATTATTGAAAATTTATTCATCTCGCCCACGTTCTAGGTGACGATAGGGAAGTAACACGAGCCCATTTATTACTAAGAAATTCCCCCCACTCTCCCTCTCTCTCTCTTGAAGAGTCCTCTAACTCACAAAGAATGCCTCTCACACACAAAACTTCTCTGTTTACAATTTTTTTATCTCTCTCTTTCTCTCTCCAATTTTTTTCACGTCTGTTCTTTCTCCCTCTGATGTTTTGACTGAGACAAAAAAAAAGCTGTTGTGAAGAAAAGAGAGAGAGGAACAAATATAACAAAGAATTGAAGAAAAAAATCATTTGAATTCTTGAACTCGCGCGCGTTTCAACTGGTTTTTCACACGTGAACCGAGAAATATTTAATGCGCTTTATTGCTCGTCTCAAAATCCCCGGAAAAGTCATTCATTTCACATTAAAAAAAAAAACCAACACGTGGAATTAAAAAATCAAGTTCTTACCAATCGTGCACATCACACTTTCCCTTCGTTTCTTCCACCTCAGAGCCAATCAGGAACATTGAAAAAATAAAAAATCTAAACTTCTCGATTGATGACGTTATTTTCATGCGAACAAATATGAACTGAACGTTTTGAGTGACTAGCGTCGACTGACCGTCGGGAAATGCAAGAGTGCCGGCTCCTTGCACGCTGTTATACCCCCCTGTATATATTATATCGATGTCAATGTAAAGACTTCAGCGGTCACACGAATACTCTATCTACAATGACTCTCTATAGTTCTTTTCCCTCGTACTTTCCACCTCTCCATCTTTACCATCCATTTCTTCAACTTTTTCCAGTGTTATTATTATTGTTTTTTTTTCTTTTTAATCAATGAATAATCGAGTGCGGGTTTGTCCATGGGAAAGGGGGGAAATTATGCTTGTAATTGTTGTTTCTTCTTTTTTTTTCTTCTTTCTCTTATTTTACGAACGAGCCACGTGGTGGTCAAAGCTCTCGACGTGTCTCCCCGCGTAAACCGTAAAAAATGAACGTAAATTTTTTTTTATGATTGCGGAATGTGGGACGTTAACTTTTCAGAAGTAAAATAATGGGATTTTATTTTTGAAGGACAGATTTTATGGAATTTTTTTGTAATTTTTCCTCTTGAGTTTTGAGAAATTTAAGGTGAGAAATTAAGGAATTTAAAGAATTCTCATATTTTTTATTATTGTAAAATTACATTTTTTAATATTTTGTTTTTTTGTGTTCCAGAAAATTCCTTCAACTTCACTATCACTCAGCGATTAATTTTTTATCAGTTAGTGATACATAGTATGAAGGTGTAAATTGTGTTTGGAATAGGTAGAAAAAAAAGAGAAAAGAATTGTGAGAAAATAATTGCGAGCAATTTGACTGAGGGAAATGATAATGCCATTGGGAAAGTATGGGGCGTAAATTTGTATTTCTCCCTACGTGCAAATTACGATTCCCTCTTGCCCTCTCACCCTCTCACATCTGTTCGTTACTCACCTTACAAAACGTTCTTCATCGTTGCCATATTTTTTTCCATCTTTTTTTTTTCGATATGATTTCTCCCCCTTTTTCCCTGTATTTCTCACTAGCAAAATAAAATAAAAAAAATTATTGCAGAAATGAAACAAAAGTTTCGTTGCAGTACTCCCCCTCTCGCTACTCGTTTCTTCCCTTTTCTGCCAATTGTTTATGAATAATTAATAAAGCGACGAGGATTTTACTGATTTTCTACCCCCCCAACATTTCTTACCTGTCATTAATATAAATCCCTGTTATTTCAAAATTCACGTTATTACTGGTATTAGAATCAATTTTTTAGTTATATTGTCCATTGAATTTCCCATGAACAATATTCCAAAAAAAAAAATGATTTTTGATGATTCTAGAATGCGTGAGAAAATTAACTTCACGATATTTATTACCCCATGCAGTTGAATAATAAATGCATAGTTTATTATTAGATAGTTGAGACTCTAATAGTTGAGCGACCTTACCAGAGGTCACGAAGAAAGTGTCGTGACCCCACTTCGACCAGGTGAAAAAGCTCGCCAACTATATGCAGTTTGTGCAATCGATTTCTTTCAACTGATTTCAATTGACTTATTTACTTTCTTTATGCTCTACTATATATTCCGTTGCTCAATTCGTATCGAACAAACAATCTCCAATGCCACTGCTACCGTTGGCTTGACACTTAGCCTTAAACTTAATTCTCCTCGATTTTTTTTAAATGTCTTTTATTAATTTATTTTTGGTACAATTGTTTTAGTGAAATTATGGCGAAAAATCCAGTGAAAACTATTGAAAGAAGAGTCACAAGAGTCAAAAGTAGTACGAGATTGTCAAGAAATGGTGATAATGAAAGAGGTTCTGCTGTCAGAGCAAGCTCTGCACCACCGAAGAAAGTTCAAATTAATTTCAAAGACGTGAGCAATCATTATTTAATTAAATTTCATTCTTCTTAAGTAGAATTGATTTTATTCATCAGTTTTTTTTGAGATTATCTCGGAAAGACATTCGCACTATAATGATCATATGATTTCATTTTTTTTCTTCCACAGACGACTCAACCACTGCGAATACCATGCAACAAAATTCCCCCGAAACTCCCGAAATCAGCGAAAGTGATAACAAAATCAGAGTACGAATATTTTCGTACACGTGCTCTTGATGGCCTGCAGACAAGAGAGGAGAGAGAGGCGATTTTGATGGATGCTGAACGTGAGAAGACGAGACTTCTTGCTGAATCGATGGCACGAAAAGAAGAAATGCGTCAGATTGACCTGAAAAAACGTCGAGAGAAGCCGCTCAAGCTCGATGATTTAGAGTCAGAAGCGAGGAAGAAAACGATGCACCTGTTAGAACGAGCCAATGACCTGAGACTGGAGCAGGAAGAAGAGATTCAGAGGTGCAATCGATTAATTCTGCAGACAAAATGTCGGGCGATAAGGGACTTGCAAGTGGCTGAGAAGGAGATAATGAAGAAAGAATTGAACGACGAAGAAAAACGTCTGCACGAGATGATGGAGAATGAGAGGAAGAGGAAACTTGAGGAGGAAATTAGGAAGGAGAATGAGGCAGCTGCTAGGAGGAAGACATTCTCCAAATTATTGAAGGATCAGATATTCGAAAATGAGGAGCAAAAAATTATTGAATTCGAGAGGAAACAGGAGGAGGGGAGACTCATCAATTTGAGCAATATTGCTTGGCAGGACGAGGAAATTGCTAAAGCGAGGAAGAGGGAGGAGGAGGCTGCGAGAATGAGGGAAAATTTGATTATTGAGAACGAGAGGTTGATGAGGTTCAAGCAGTTGGAGAAGGAGGAGCAAAGGCTTCTGGATTTGAGGTGAGAAGATTGGATTTTTGTAGTGGATTAAATTCTGCAGAAGAATTTAATAAGAAAAGGATTTATTGTAAAATTCATTTTTCAGGATTCAAGAGTACCAGAAGAAAAAGGCAGAACGTGAGGATGCACTGGCGGAAGCTCAACGACAGGCAAAAGCCCGAAGAGATCGTGAACATCTGAGAATGGCAGCACAAGCCCAGCAAGCCACTGATCTACAATCCCAAATTGATGAGATAAATGCAGCAAGAGTTCAAGAGGAAGTTGAACGTGAGTGGAGAAGAAAGGAAAAGGCAGAAGCAATGAGACTCTTGGAGACACGTAAAAAAATGGCCCTAGCACGTGACGATCAGATTAAATACAGAAAAATGCTTCAGGCCATGGAGATTGAGCGTGATAGACGTGAATTTCAGAAAATCGTGCAATTTCAAAGAGAAGCTATCTGCAGAGAACAGAGAGAAAGAGAGGAACGTTTGCGCGAAAATCAACGTCATCGTACGCAAATATTGCAGCAGGTTAATGAAAAAGAGAAGGGAAAAGTTGAAATGAGGAGGAAATTGTTTGAGGAAGGTCTTGCCATAAGAGCTGAGATGGAAATGAGGAAGAAAAAATTGAGAGAAGCTATGGAGAAAAAAGTCAGGGAAATGAGAACTAACAAGGTTCCGGAAATGTACATTAATGAAGTTAAAGGGATGATTGATAAAATCAAGTAAATGATGAGATGCAATGTTCTTGTCTTTTAATAAAGAAAATATCATTTAGTCAATTGATTCTAGCTTATTTTACATTCGTGGGTTTAACTTGTTGATATCTTTAAATTTCAGTTTATTAATTCCTATTATTTAATCAGATCATTATTCACAATTATTTCCATAACATTACAACATTCGGATCCTTTTCAACAGTTTCTTCAATTTGTGCAACTGATTGTCCAGTGTTACAGCAAATTTCATCGAGACTGTAAGAGCCAGTGAAATATTTATATATCGAGTCACGAGGCTCCTCGTCTTCATCGATCTCTGTGCAAGTTCCTTTTATGTGAATTGGATACTGAAATTAGACGCAAAATATTATTAAATAATGTGTTAATTATCTTGCACATGAGTGAGACGAAGAAATCTCTTTTTACCTTGTAGACACGACGAATGAGAGCTTCAATTAAGCCAAACTGAACGAGTCTTCTTTCATTAATCCTCAAATTTTGGGGATTCAAACGTTGACACAAGTCTCTCATGCTCGTTCCATGTGTCATACTCGCGTACATTCGATAGATATCACGCAGATACGCTGGTTGTCTTGCTGAAAGAAAAATCAAATTATTGAAATGGAAAATAATAATTTTAGAGCAAGCATTCTCCACCTGACTTCGAAGCATAAGAAATACACCTCTGCTGCAAATTGTGGTCCTCAGCAAGTTCCTTGAGTTTCGGAGTCGTAGCATAGACATTGCTGTATTGGAATATCGGAATTAACGTGACTACTCCGTAATAAACTAGATTTTGTACACAACTCTTCACTAAATTGTTATCGACATCAGCCTCAGCTGCGATTCTAGCAACATGATTGAATCCATCGATGTACGGGAGGACTTGTTGAGTTGTCAGGTCCCACTGGTCGCTGCAGTAAGCCTCCTTGCCTTCCAAAAAAATTGGCACTTGATGATCAAGCACTGGCTTTGGTTCTGCTGCTAATCGCACGACTTTTAAATGTGTTGTCATCGTTCCCTCGGTCAATTTACACATCTTGTGGGTATTCAAGTCATTCATCACTTGTCGAAGCATCTCAGAGAGTCTCGATTTGTCCTCTGATACTGATGAGAGGAAACAGTTCTCCACCTCTAATGCCATCTGGGGAAAATTAATACTTTATTATTTCGAGATACTTTACATGATGAATACCTCGGAAAATATTGGGTTTAGAGAAATTTGTCAAGAGACCTTTCTTATGCAGAATTAAATTGTCTACGAAAAAAGTCTCATGGTAAATTCTTCTAGAAGCAATATTTCCCGAGATATCATTAAAAATAGGAGAATTTACCAAAAAATCAGACATTTTCTTAACTACAGGCTCGTAATGAACAGTTCTGGCTTCAGCATCACAAACGAAACACAAATTGAAGTAAAATGCATTCCTCGCATATTTTTTGTCGTCAATTTTAACCGGAAAGCCCAGGATTTTGCAGTCCCTCAGAGTTCTGTGTTAGAGAAATAAAAGGAAATTTATCAACTTTAATAGTTTATTAATTTTTGAAGGTTTTTTATACTTACACGGTGATTGTACTTCTCTGCAACTGAGCCTTAGGAATTATATACACAGAAACATTATCAAAAATATCTTTAGAGACGTAGTTATCAGGTACCTGTACCCAGAAAAATCAGAATTCATTAATAAACCCATAAAAACGTCACTGTATCACAACAAACCTGACAGGTGATCTTGGGTCCAGCTATGTGATGGAATTCCGAGAAGAATATGCACCTGATGGCACTCTTGTCCTCTCGTGACTCCTCCGGATCCTCTCTACTCGCCAGAATTTCCTCATGATCCCCATTGGTCATCCGAATTCCTCAAGAATAACAACTACAGAATTTTCAGACCAATTAATTCAAACTCACCGGCAGTTTTTTTAGAATATCTCGGAAACTAACCGAGATAGAGCAATTTTCATAATGACCTTTTTTGTAGCTCTTGAAATTTCCTACAAAAAAGGTCATTATGAAAACTGCTCTATCTCGTTTAGTTTTCGAGATATGTCTAAAAACTAGGGACTAATCAGAGTAAATGTTTAAAATTCTTTCTTTTTTTTTTATTATCAGCTGAACTAACCTCGAAAAAATTCACTCTCCAGTATTTAGCAATCCTTGGAATAACATAAATGACCTTGAACCCTCGATTCGATGTACTGATGGAGCAAGGACAATGTGCAGGATGAAATTGCTTAGAACTTGAGTATTTCAGGGATATTTTGAAGGTTAGAGAGTTCCTGAAACTCAGAAAATGCGCGAGAAATTGCAAGAATGAGACAACACTGCGTTTATTGCTGTACAGTTATGTAGAATTACGTCATTCTCACCTGGATGATAATTTTTTTGGAGCAATCGTTGATAACGCATGAAAAGGCAGTGATAATCCTGGAGAATAGGTATTTTTATTGTAAAACAGTATTCTTGAGCTTAATTTTTTGATTAATCAACTGAATTTTTAGGAATTGACTGATTTTCTTCTTTTTTGGAGCAAAATGACAATTAGTGTTCACTGGCCGGCACTTGCGGGTATCTTACACCCTAATATTGGTGGATGGGCTGGTGCCTACATCACCAGGAAGAACCTGAACCCCTGGTATGAGGTAAGAATGAAAGAAAACAGAATTCGGTGATGATTCAGGGGATTTTTAATTTTTCAACCTTTTTTGCTGATTATCTCAGAATCTATTCGACATACAGAAATTTTCATAGATACCTTTTTTGTAGCTCTGATCTTCCTCTACAAAAAAGATTTCCATGAAAATTTCTGTATCTCTCATAGATTCCGAGATATTCTCAAAAACAGATGATTCACTTGGGTTTCAGGAAAAATTCATTGAATTTGTTGAAGAATTTGTTATTAAATAGTGATTATTTATTCATTTTCAGTCGTTGAAAAAGCCGACATGGACACCTCCAAAATGGGCGTTTGGTCCAGTCTGGACTGGGATTTACTGCTCAATGGGTTACGCATCCTACATGGTTTATCGTGACGGTGGTGGAGTAAATGGAGCTGCTCTTCCTCTTTCAATCTATGGGGCTAACTTGGCCTTGAATTGGGCCTGGACACCGATTTTCTTCGGTTATCACAATATAAAACTCGTGAGAATCAGCACAAATTCAAGATTTTCGATAAAACTTTTAGACTGAAAGGTGCAGATTCTTGTTGAAATTAATTTTTTCCTTTTTTCAGGCATTTTATGAAATCGTCGCACTCTGGGGAACAACTGTGGCATTGGCAGTGGCTTTTCATAGTGTCAATCCAGTCGCTGGATATCTCATTCTCCCCTACATAGCATGGAACACTCTCGCTACAGCTCTGAACTATGTTGTCTATCGTGATAACAAAGAAACACCAGCAATTGAAGACAAGAAGAATTGAATAATTTCTCTTATTAATTAAATTGTTTGAGTGCCTTAAAATTCTCCACTGCGTTTCATCACAAATCACATTCCAATTGCTTTTAAAAATTCTCATGCATATTTTCGTAGTTATTGTGGAATTTCAGATGGAGATGGTTTCACTTTTTTTATGTTGAATAAATATTAGTATTTAAAAAAATAGAATGAACTCTATTGAATTTTCTCATTTTTCTTAAATATCTCCGAAACCGGAGGAGTTAGAGGAATTTTTCAAGAGACCTTTTTTGTACAGAATTTTGAGAGCTACAAAAAAGGTCTCCTGCAAAAATGCTCTATCTCCCTTAGTCTACGGTATATCTCCAGATAACTGATGACCAAATAGAATCGATTTGCCTGAAAACTTCAGATTCCTAAAAAAATCATCAATCATTTGTTCCCAATTCTTCCTGAACGACCATTGACACCTCCAAGTCCTTAATAATTCCAATTGACTATTACTCCAACAAATTTTTCGAAAAATAGAGAATTTTTTGAAAAATTCTACCTGTCATCGATTTTCCCCCTCTCTCCAAACTTCCCCTAGCCTGCATCGAGCGCCTCAAATCAGCAGAATTTAATCGTTTGCAAGTGCGTTTCCACAGAATCAAAAATGTTGAATTTATCAACAATATTTAGTGAATTCAAATAGATAATTTATTGAAAAGGAAAATATTAATTATGGAAGAAGTTGACGTTGTTGATGGTGAATCTCACATTGAAAAATTGTGTACAGAATTGTTATTAAAAATATTTTCATATCTCGATGTCTCAGAGAGGATTAAACTCGAGCAAGGTAAAATTGTCATTTAATTTCATCAACAGAATGAAGAATTTTGAGGAAAAAATCATGAGAATTCTTCGATTTCTTCTATTACAGTTTGCAAAAGATGGAGAGACATCAGCAGAGGTGGTTGGCCGGATATCAAGGAAATAAGCTGGTCTTATGGAAAGGGATTCGAGAAATTGATACTATTGAGGCGTGCTGGTCCCTATTTAAATAGGTTAGAAATATGCGATACATGTAGATTACCATTACCAAATGATTTCGAAAAACTACTCAAGACTTATCAGAATTTACAAAAATTCACGTACATTGCATTGATATCAAATTCACCATTCAAATCACAATCCGTATGGAAAACACGATATGGTTTAGCTGATGCTATTGATGCACTACCCAAGAATCTGACTGAATTGGAGATCGAGGGTGACAGGAGTCCAATTTTTTTTGTGAGTAAAATCATTTATGGAAGTTTCAGATCAACCTCATTTCATCATTAGTTTTCTGAAAATATCTCGGAAACTGACCGGGATAGAGAAATTTTTGTAGATACCTTTTCTGTAAAAAATTTCAAAAGCTCCAAAAAAAGTTTATATGAAAATTGCTCTATCTCGTTTAGTTTCCGAGATATTCGCAAAAAACTAAAAAATTTTGGGAGAATAATCTTCAGCTCTTGTCTCTGTCTTCCAGAACGTTGGTAAACTCCAGTCTCTCCACTCCCTTTGGCTCTGGAACGTCACTCTGAACGAGGGCACCCTCCAGGGTTTAAAAAAACTAAAGAACCTACGCACCCTCCGCCTCTGGAGGAACAATATGCACGAGAATTACTTCGAAGAAATTCCATTCCTGAAGAATTTGGAAATTCTCGATATCAACTACGGTCCAATGAGCGACAAGCACCTCCTGAACATCGTCGAGAGTTGCACAAACCTGAGAATCCTGCGATTACGAGGTAACAAAGTCATTGAATCCTCCGAGAAAATTCCCAGAATTTTTCTCAATAAATTTAAATTCCTTTAAATTTCATTTCAGATATGAAAGATTTAACATTTCGATGTTACGATAAATTATCACAATTAACGAATCTGGAGGCACTGGAGATTGAAGGTAAAACGTTTACTAAAGCTAACATAAGAGACGTGAGTAATTTAAGATTAACTAATTTACGATATTCATAGTATATTGCACATTGTTTATTAACTTTATATGAAATAAAGATTAATCAATGACGATTACAATTACATTAGTTATATAATTTAACTTTTTTCCTCAATCATCAGAGCATTTTTTTTATTTATTATAAATAAAATCAAAGGATATCCATCACTTCGTCCTCTCATTGATAATTTTTTTTTTGTTTCATTGCTCGTTAATTTCTCTTGTTGCATCAATCCATTTATCTTAATTATGGTTTGGATACAGTTAATTAGTTTGGATCGATTAAAACGATCCTAGAGGTTTATAATTTTATACAAGCGTTACGTGGGATCAGTTGCGTAGATGTAGCCCTGCTGTTGAAGTACGTAAAGTCGTTTTTCTACTGCTGTTTTATCTGTTGAAATAGAAAATCATGAGTAATTTGAAGAATAATGTGAAGTGAAGAATAGTTAACTCTTTTTAAATTCAGTTCTTACATTTTATTAGCAGAGCACGGTCTTGACTGTGACTCACATGCTGTGATAACGAGTGCAGGAGAATCTGGGCTGTGTGATATCGCTGAAAACATTCAGCTGGATTACCAAATAGTTCGTCCAACGCTGCTGATTGACACTGAAACAAAGTATTTTTTTTTTCTAGATTATCATTCCTTCTTCATCAAATATCTCGGAATCTATGAGAGATAGGAGAAAAATTGTAGAGACTTTTTTCGTAAAACGATAAAAGAGCTACAAAAAAGGTAATCACAAAAATTGCTCTATCTCGCTTACATTCCGAGATATTTCAATAAATATAAAAATAAAGTTACCATCTGAATTGCGTGATTGTAAAGAATTTTATCAGCAGTTGCGCCCGTTTGCCTCAATAATCCAGCGCTATTCAATTGCTTGCATTCAGCAAGAAACGATCTGAATTTATCATTCATAGTGTTGACAACATCCTTGACACTAGTAGTTGGCTGTAATCTTCCAGCTTTCAATTGTTGCGTTGCTAAACTCAATCCCGAGCTCAACCATTGCAGTGCTCTAACCAGCAGTATCACTTGTTCAGCTCTTCTCTTAGTCGCTGCATTACTTGCCTGCTCTAAACCACCCAGTGGTGCGCCCAATGGGCCAGCCCGTGTTCTTGCAACTTCACTAACACAGTCACACAGCGCAACAACGAAATTTAATTTAGCAAGAATTTCATTGTGTTCACGTTCGAGTAGAGTCTCTTCTGGTAGCTCAGGAGCAATGAATGTCAGAGGCTGATCATCTGATGAGCCCGGGAGAAGCTCCGGAAAGAAACTCTGGAAACTTCCGGCTTCTGCAAAGATACCAAAGTGAAGAAAAAGGGAATTATTAAATGTTAAAAAAAATTTAGTTACATTTTTAGCAAATATTGAAGTATTGCAAACAGTTTCAAGGGAAAAGACGGAAATTACCTGATATCTCAGGAAGTGTAACAGCTCTGGTACCGAACGGTATAACAGGCGAGTGCCTCAGTGTGTTGTTATTATCCTGAAGAGCCCTTGCAGTAGGTGAGCCCAGAACAGCAAGTGGTCCAGTGAGCAACGGCGAACTAGCACTGTTGTTGACCGATGATCTCCTGAGTGGTGATGCACCACAGGACAATTGCGAGTGCCTAGCGACTGGACTGACCTGCCAGGTGTTTGGTGGCGGTGGTGTTTCGCTCATGCGTCTACCAGGCGGTGTACCAATGACAAATTGGACACTCGGTGGACTCAGTGAGCCAATATCAACTTGCTGATGACAATGAGAATCAACTGATCTCTTGACACAGCTTATTGGCTGTGATCTAGGTACAACCGAGCTGACATCACGACAGAGTGATGTTGGTGATGACAATTGGACACTGCTGCGTTGTGTTGGCACTGGTATTGGCTCTGATATCGGTAGAAAACATGGACGTGGTGGTGATACTGCCTCTCTGCTTGTTTGCTTTGTGTATTTAATTTGCTGATGATTCGGATTATTCTCTGTATCACTGCTCAAGTCACTTGGCACAAGTACAAAGTCATCCTCTGGGCTCGAGCACGGACTGTTAGTTTCTGGACACGAGAGAGTTACTGCCCCTTGCAGTTGGGATTCAATTGTTACGGGAGATGCTGGTAATTCAACCGGCACTAGGCTCGGAATTTCGGGTGGACCTTGGAGAAATGAGTGATTGAAAAATTCTTCGAACGACATTCTGTCACGTGCGTTGCGACGAAGAAGACCCATGAGGAGGTGGGTCAGCTCGGGAGACGTTCCTGGTGGTATTCTGGAAGAATGCAAGTTTTTTTTTTATGGAGAGTTCAGATAATTTAGTTGATTATCTCGGAAACTAAGGGAGATAGGGCAATTTTTATAGAGATCTTTCTTGTAACTCTCAACTTCCGGATTATGTAATGGTAACTTACTTGGGACTCAAATTGGCATTCTTCTCGTAGAATAATTTTAATGCCTGTGGTGTATGGGCCTGGAACGGTGCTTTACCAGTCAAACATTGAAATACAATGGTTCCAAGTGACCAGAGATCAGCTTTTGCGTCGTACTGAATTGACATTATGACCTCTGGTGCCATGTACATTGGTGAACCGCAAAGTGTTGCTGCCATTACACCGTCCTGAAGGAATCTGGCGAAGCCAAAGTCGGCTGAAATCAAATAAAATTCGTTTCAATACAGTTGAAAAGGTGGAGAAGCGACTCAAGTGATTTTCCATCCCCAAATTCATCATTTTTATCATAACAAAAATAAAAATTCTCATTCTACCTATTTTTAGAGTTATTTGGTGAGGCTGAGGACAAGCTTTTCCGCAGTTGTGACTCAGCAAAATATTCTGCGGCTTCAGGTCTCTGTGTACAACGCCTTTGTCGTTGAGTGCCTTCATGGCACCAGCCAATTGCTTCAAAAATACTCGAATTGTGTCCTCTGACAAGGTGCCCTTTGCTAAAAATTATAGAAGAATTATTTCATAACTTTCCTCGATTTTCGGAGTGAAGTCGTTTTATGAGAATATCTCGAAAACTGAGTGAGATAACGATTTTTTTGTAAAGTCCTTTCTTTTAGAGGAATTTTAGGGCTACAAAAGAGGTATGCACAAAAAATTCTCTATCTCTCTTAGTTTCCGAGATATACAATAAAATCAACATTCGACGCTGAGTCATCTTGTTTCATCGTGTCACAAAATTCCAATGATTCCCTCTTGAAATCAATTTTTGGGACTCACCACCGAGATAATCTGCCAAATCACCCCCATTACAATACTCCATAACCAGGAAGACATTATGATTTGATTCCTGCAAATAAATAAGTCGTTAAAAAAAAGTTAAAATCATATTTACTCAAAGATTTTCACATTCCTTTAGTTTCTTTGTTTTTTTATTGTTGATTCAATGACTCACCTTGCAGTCCAGTAGTGCCACAACATTTTCATGATGAAGTTCAGTTAATTCCTGAAATCAAAGCGATTAAACGATTAATATAAAATCTAATGTTCAATAATTTTCATAAATTATTCAATGAATTTTATACTCGAATTACCTTCAATATCTTAATTTCCTTTCCCAATAAATTCTGGGACTTTGCCAGGCTCTTTTTCGTTATACTCTTGATGGCGACGACGAAATTTGCTTTCTGAAAGGCAAAATCAAAAAATAAACACACGAAAAATGATAGATAAGAAATTTAATAGTGGAATAACAAAACGTCTTTAATTTATTTCCTCAGTTTTCTTGGAATATCTCGAAAACTAAGCAAGATAGAGAAAATTTCCTAATGACCTTTTTTGTAGAGCAGGAAAGGGCCTACAAAAAAGGTTATATGAAAAATTCTCCTATCTCGTTTAGTTCCCGAAATATTTTCAGAAAACAAAGAAAATCCCACTTTTTTCACTCCAAAAAAAAACAAAAATCGAATGAAAAAGAATTAAAAAAAAATAAAATAACTCACTTTTCTGTGTCTGCCCTTGAAGACAACAGCAAAGGCACCATGCCCAATAAGATCCTTAGTATTGTACTCGTAATCACCAACAGTCTCCATAATTAAATCGTTGAAAATAATAATCACTTGATTTAACCCTTCTCCCGTACAAATTCACCCAAATAATATAATTAATAAATTTAAATATATTTATTCATCGTACGATTGAGTTATTAAGAGGTCAAAAGTTTACAAACACGCTGGCATGAGAGTGTATATATGCGATTGCATCGTGGGATCAATACGAAGGATAAACCCCGAGTTGAATACACGTCTCCATTGACTCCTCGAAGAAAGAATTAAAATTAAAATAATAATAAAAAAAAAAATAAAGTAACAATTAATGATGGCCCGGGGCTACATTTTGTTGTATTTTATAAATTGTACATTAGTTCACTTGTTAATTCCATTTTTGCCGAATATCTCAATTGTTATTGGATGAATTTTATTGATAAAATTTCAACTGGACGAGAATTGAAACGCACGAGAGAACTGAAACTCACGACGAGTCGCAAAATGTCAGAAATTGAGTTGTGGAGGGGATGAAAAACGTGTTCATGCGCAGTCAGCTGTGTTTTTGGAGCAGACGAGTGAGGGGGGAGTGGGGGAAGTGGTGAAGAGAGAGTTGCTTTTAATTTTTGAGGTTAAAGTCAATATTTTGTCGGAGAATTGATTCCCTTTTTTTTTGTCAAATTTCTCGATTATTTCGTTGGAATAATGAGAAATTACAAGAGAAAAACGGACAGACAGAGCTGGAGCTCTACGGGCATGGCCCAGGCCATTGTTCTCGTTGTTGAGAAAAAACTTGGGATTAATAAAGCTGCACAATTGTTCGCTGTACCGAGTACAACACTGCAGAATAGAATTAAGAAGTATCAGAGTGGGTGTACACTGGAGGAGGCATCTAAAAAGGGTAAATTATTTTTTTAAGAGATTATTGGATTTCTTGGTATTTATTATTCGTTGCAGAAGAGATTCCTTGGAATTTGGTGAGAGTTTTGAGTCGGTGAGTTTTTGAGGAATAGCTTAGAATCTATGAGAGATAGGAGAATTTTGCATAGAATATTTTTTATAGGGTTTTTTTCGCTCTACAAAAAAGGTGATTATGAAAATTTCTCTAACTCGCTTGGTTATCGAGATATTTAGGAAAAACTGGGGACAGGGAAGAGATGATTTTTAATTTCCTTAATTTTTTTAGAAAAATCCATGAAAATCAATTCTGATATGTTTTTTCAATCCACTTTTCTTCAGTTCTCCTTTGCTATAAAAAGAATCTTCAGAAAAATTGAATTTTCTTCCTCAGATTCGTAGAGATACTCTCTAGAGAGCTCTGCTCCTGATTTTCTCCTGATAAAAATTGAATGTCTTCTTCTTCAAATCAATAATTCATCAATTACCCTTTCAGGCTTGGGAAAATTCAAGGCAATTTTCACCGAACTGCAGGAGAAATGTCTGGTCGAGTACATCCAACAAGTCCAGAAGAACAATACTGAAAAATTCACCACGAAAGATTTGAGAAGACTCGCTTATCAATTGGCTGAAAAATGCAATGTCCAACACAAATTCAATGGGTCAGACGGTATGGCAGGACTAGACTGGTACACTGGCTTTATGAAGAGGCACCCAGAGCTATCATTTCGCAAGCAGAAGAGTATGGATGAATATCCAGATCATCACAGTTGTCTTGAGATCATTTTAGAAGAGGCAGAAGTCAAAACTGAACCCGCTGAATCGCCAATCACTTCCAAATAACAGGAAAATCATGAACAAAAGAATTTAATCATCAATTTTTAAATAATTCGAGATCTATAGAGGAAAGTGGGGTAAAATGGACATTCTGATTAAACGGTTAGAGATAGAGATTCCCAAATGATTCATATAGCTATCTTTAATATTTCCAGTGATTTCGAGTACTTTTCATAATCTAAAATACCAAAATTAAGATGTGTCCGTTTCACTCCTTGCGCCTATTTTACTCCACTCTCCCCTAACTATTTTATTACTTTTAATCATATTTATTATTATGTAAGTCCTCAGTATTATTCATTTCATCGATGAATTTATGAAACAAAATGAGTTTATTTCATATTGAAATCAGGTTTTCCTGAATATCTCAGAATCTTTGAGAGCTAGAGAAGTTTTTGTAGAGACTTTTTTTGTAGAGAAAATTGAGAGCAACAAGAAAGGTCTCGAAGAAAAAGTTCCTATTTCCCATAGATTCCGAGATATTCCACGAAAACCAAATCTGCAATTAAACAACTCGTTTCGTTGAATCACTTCATTACCGAATTCCTCGGAATTCATTACACAAACATCACGATAATTCATTTTTCTAATTTATTGTAAATCAAATGAATAATTTACTTCCTTTGAAACTCAAATAATCCCAGAATTAATAGAAATAAATCGAAGTAATCATTGAAGCTTAAGATTTTATTCATTTCAAAAATAAAAGCGAGTTTTCATCAACAGTTTTCATGAGTTCTGCCGTCGACAGTGATTCTCAACCAGTGAGTCTTCATCGTTGATATCAATTTGACCGCGCGGAACGTAAACGAACGTTTGCATCGATGATAAACATTTGAATAATCAATAAACAATTATAAAGTGATAATTATCCATTAATATATCCTTGAAATAATCGGAAAATATAAATCCATAGTTGAGAGTTGGATTGAGAGTTAATTTTGTGGTTGGAGGACTGGTGGCACCATGGCCTCCATTCCACGAACGCACGAAGGTAATTACTGCTTCTTTTCACTAATAATTACCCCAAAAATCACCCAATTTCATCGACAATTCATTAATACCCATAAATTCATGATTTTCGAGTGAGAAAAAGGGGAAAATCCTTTTTATTTTTATTTTTGGAATTTGAGGTTAGGTTTGGACATTTGGGAAAATATTTACGGTTCATATTTTTCAGATATCGAAGCCCAAATCAGGGAAATTCAGTCAAAGAAGAAGGAAATTCAAAATGCAGTCACTGAAAAGGAGCAAGTGGGTCTTGGAAAGACTGGATTCTATGATCAGGACATCTACGATGGCACCAACAATAAATACGATGGCTACGTCACCTCCATCGCGGCAAATGATGAGATTGAGGTAATAAGTCACGATTATGAAGCTTTCAGACAACAGGATTTTGCTCATTACTTTTTTCAGGATTTCTCGGAAACGAAGAGAGATAGGGCGATTTTGCTAGAATACTTTTTTGTAGCTCTTTAAATTCTCTACAAAAAAGGACTCAGACAAAATCGCCCTATCTCGCTTAGATTCCGAGATATTTAAGGAAAACCAATGCCAGTGATATTAATTTTTCTGAGGACTTCAATTCCTGATTATTGAGGGGAATTTGATGGTAATTGGTTTATTTTTGTTGCAGGATGAGGATTATGAACCCACGTCGTTCTCGACGAAGCAGAGGTCCGGATACACGGCCCCTGCAGCTCTCCTTAATGATGTTGCTCAGGTAAGAATTCATTCAGGAGGAGAACGCGAATCTTTGTACCTTAATTTGAAAATATCTCGAGAGCGGTTGGGTTTAGGGAAATTTAGCAGGAGACCTTTTTTGTAGAGGAGAAGCAGAGCTTCAAAAAAGGTCTCTACAAAAATTCCCCTATTTCCCATATTTTATCAGATATCTCTTAAAAACAATAAATAAACCTCAATTTATTTTTTTTCACAGAGCGAAAAGGAGTACGATCCATTCGCAGACAGACGTAGACCAACGATAGCGGACAGAGAGGACGAGTATCGTCAGAAACGTCGTCGTATGATCATTTCGCCCGAGCGAGTTGATCCATTTGCCGAAGGTTTGTAAAAACCCAATGAATTAAAAATTATTCTACTAATTAATCCTTAGTCTTAAGTGAGTCAATAAAAATCGACATTCAAAAAAATCAATTCATGCAAGAATAACTAACTAGTCTAAAATTTCACAAAATTATCGAGACCATAAGAAAATCATGACTTTCTTGCATTTTTAATTTCAAAACTTTTTTCTTTTTGAGAATGAGTGCAGAATGAATGTGTGAGCGATTGTGGAATATTTAGTTTTTCAAAGTTTATACTAATGTATGAAATTTGTTTTCCAATCTTAGTGACGGTCAGCACATTTGGAATCATCCGCTTTCCCAGGATACCTATGTCCAAGGTTAAAAAAAGAAAAGAAAAAATAACGCGACAATTAATGCAAAAGTTTTGTTGAAAGAAAATGGAACAGGACATTCTCCGTTATTTAATCCCCTTATTTATTAATTATATTTTATGATCAGTTATTAATTGAAAAATTTCGGAACGTCTGTTTCATTTCACGTGAAAACTTTGCATATAGACTAATTAAGCAGTGAAGTGGTAAAAAAAAACTATGAACAAGCATGAAATGGCGTAGTTGAACCATTTCACTGAGTAATTTTTTCATTTACATAATTTAAAGAAAAATTAGAATGAGTGGTTTATGAATGAAGAGACAGACAAATTAATATTAACGAGAAATGAGTTGATTTTTAGATGGCTATTTGAATAAAATACGTTGGAAGAGATGTGAGCAGGACATAATGTGACTGTGCAACCAATAATGAATCCCCATCACGTACGTATTTATAAAAATGCCCTGTTGACTACTGTTGCAGTTCTTTTCCTCTGAAATCTAATTTTTCAAGATTAATTTATCCTTTAAATTCGCAAAAAAAGTATCCGAAAATTGAGAGAAAATGTGAAAAAATTCTATTCAATTTGAATTAAATTTGATTAATTAATCAACTAATTATGACGAGAGAAAAGAGCCAATTCAGTAGTCTACCTTAAGCATCAAGAAGACAGAAATATCGTGGGCATTTGAATTATTTTTAAATAAATAAACTCGAAGAAATAAGGATTTAAGACTTTCATTAAGTTAAATGAATGAAACAAATTTCTCTTAAGTTATGACTTGATGTTTAATTTAATTTTAATAATTAATTGTTGCGCTATGCGTGACTTTTGATTCGTGGTTACAGGTGGAAAAACACCGGACATTGGCTCAAGGACTTATACAGAGATTATGAGAGAGCAGATGCTGAAAGGTGAACAAACTGAGGTAAATGAATTTTCATTTAATTAAATACTCCATTTTCTCCAGCAATTCGTACTAATCATTTGAGGGATTTCTCTTTTTTTCAGTTGAGAAAAAAAATTGCTGAGAAAGCTAAAGATGGTACATTGAAAGCAAATGGTGAGCCAAAACCAGCACCAAAGAAAAGAGGCAGATGGGATCAGACTGAAGATGCGCCAGCCGTTAAGAAAGCTGCTGGTACAGCAGCTACTCCAACTTCTTGGGACAATACTGATGTGAGTATCTCTTATTTGAAAGAATTCAATTCTCCACAAAAGAAGTCTTTTGCCATTTTTCCTTAAGTCCTCTTACTTTGAAGATATCCGCAATCAAACCTAAAAAAAACCCTTGAATTTCAGGTAACTCCAGCAGCAGTGCGATGGGACGAGACCCCAGGCCACGGCAAAGGCGGTGAGACCCCAGGCGCTACCCCGGGCGTGTCAACCCGAATGTGGGATGCTACCCCAGGTCATGCGACCCCCGGAGCAGTGACACCAGGCCGTGAAACCCCGTCAAACGACAAAATAATAAGTCGCCGCAATCGCTGGGATGAGACTCCGAAAACAGAGCGAGAGACACCAGGTCACAACAGCGGCTGGGCAGAAACTCCACGAACAGACCGTGTGGCTGGTGACTTGATCCAAGAGACGCCGACGCCATCTGCATCAAAGCGCCGCTCCAGATGGGACGAGACACCATCAAACCAAACCCCAGGTTCAATGACACCACAGACCCCAGCAACGCCAATGACAACGCCGCATCAATCCATGATGACCCCAAGTGCAGTGACTCCAACTGGTCCTAAAGCAATGGGCCTAGCAACGCCTACCCCAGGTCACCTGATGTCAATGACCCCAGAGCAACTTCAAGCATACCGCTGGGAACGTGAGATCGACGAGCGGAATCGTCCGCTCTCCGACGACGAACTAGATGCACTATTCCCCCCAGGCTACAAAGTCCTCCAGCCCCCAGCAGGTTACGTTCCCATAAGAACACCAGCTCGAAAATTGACTGCAACTCCAACCCCAATATCAGGAACTCCCCAGGGTTTCTTCATCCAAACTGAGGACAAATCAGCAAAATTCGTGGACAATCAGCCGAAAGGCAATCTGCCATTTATGAAACCCGAGGATGCACAGTACTTCGACAAGCTTCTAGTCGACGTGGACGAGGAATCCTTGAGCCCAGAGGAGCAGAAAGAGCGTAAGATAATGAAGCTCTTGTTGAAAATAAAGAACGGAACTCCGCCTATGAGAAAAGCAGCTCTGCGTCAAATAACCGATAAGGCACGTGAGTTCGGTGCGGGTCCGTTGTTCAACCAGATTCTCCCTCTCCTCATGTCTCCGACTCTTGAGGATCAAGAGCGTCACTTGTTGGTGAAGGTAATCGACCGGATTCTGTATAAACTGGACGACTTGGTTCGTCCCTATGTCCACAAGATTCTGGTGGTGATTGAGCCGCTGTTGATAGATGAGGACTACTACGCACGTGTTGAAGGCCGTGAGATCATCTCGAATCTGGCGAAAGCTGCAGGATTAGCTACGATGATCTCGACGATGCGTCCGGATATCGACAACATCGATGAGTACGTCAGGAACACGACGGCTCGAGCATTCGCAGTGGTTGCGTCTGCCTTGGGAATCCCCTCGCTCCTACCGTTTCTGAAAGCCGTTTGCCGCAGCAAGAAGAGCTGGCAGGCACGACACACTGGCATAAAGATTGTCCAACAAATCGCTATCCTCATGGGCTGCGCTATCCTCCCGCACTTGAAGAGTCTCGTAGAGATCATCGAGCATGGGCTCGTTGATGAACAGCAGAAAGTTAGGACCATAACGGCCCTGGCAATTGCTGCATTGGCAGAAGCTGCTACTCCGTACGGTATCGAGAGCTTTGATTCCGTTCTCAAGCCCCTGTGGAAGGGTATCAGAACACATCGTGGTAAGGGTCTCGCTGCTTTCTTGAAGGCCATTGGCTACCTGATCCCCTTGATGGACGCCGAGTACGCCAATTACTATACACGAGAGGTCATGTTGATTCTCATCCGAGAATTCCAGTCCCCTGACGAAGAGATGAAGAAGATTGTTCTGAAGGTAGTGAAGCAGTGCTGCGGAACTGATGGTGTTGAAGCACAGTACATAAAGGACGAGATATTACCGCATTTCTTCAAGCACTTTTGGAATCACAGAATGGCGCTGGATCGGAGGAACTATCGTCAGCTCGTCGACACAACTGTCGAGATCGCAAACAAAGTTGGAGCTTCGGAGATAATAAACCGAGTCGTCGATGATCTCAAAGATGAGAACGAGCAGTACAGAAAGATGGTGATGGAGACGATTGAGAAGATAATGGGGAATCTCGGTGCAGCTGATGTTGACTCGAGACTGGAGGAGCAGCTGATTGACGGTATACTCTATGCATTTCAGGAGCAGACAACGGAGGACGTTGTCATGCTCAATGGCTTCGGGACGATTGTGAATACCCTGGGAAAGAGAGTGAAGGCATATTTGCCGCAGATCTGCGGTACGATTCTCTGGCGACTGAACAACAAATCGGCAAAGGTCAGACAGCAAGCGGCTGATTTGATATCGAGAATAGCAGTAGTCATGAAGACGTGTCAGGAGGAGAAGCTGATGGGGCATTTGGGAGTGGTCCTGTACGAGTACCTCGGTGAAGAGTACCCAGAGGTCCTCGGTAGCATTCTCGGGGCACTGAAGGCCATCGTAAACGTCATTGGAATGACGAAGATGACGCCGCCGATCAAGGATCTCCTGCCTCGATTAACCCCGATTCTTAAGAATCGTCATGAGAAGGTTCAAGAGAACTGCATCGATCTCGTTGGAAGAATCGCCGATCGTGGGCCCGAGTATGTCTCTGCTCGAGAGTGGATGAGGATCTGCTTCGAGCTGCTGGAGCTCCTGAAGGCACACAAGAAGGCCATTAGGAGGGCCACAGTCAACACCTTTGGTTACATCGCTAAAGCCATCGGTCCTCACGACGTGCTGGCGACACTCCTGAACAATCTGAAGGTCCAGGAACGACAGAACAGGGTCTGCACGACTGTTGCCATTGCCATCGTCGCAGAAACGTGCAGTCCGTTCACTGTTCTCCCGGCTTTGATGAATGAGTACAGAGTTCCGGAGCTCAATGTCCAGAATGGAGTTCTCAAGTCGTTGAGCTTTTTGTTTGAGTATATTGGGGAGATGGGGAAGGACTATATTTATGCGGTTAGTCCTCTGCTTGAGGACGCTCTGATGGACAGGGACTTGGTGCATCGACAGACGGCCTGCGCTGCTATTAAGCACATGGCGTTAGGTGTTTATGGCTTCGGTTGTGAGGATGCACTCATTCATCTGCTCAATCATGTTTGGCCGAATGTTTTCGAAACCTCGCCCCATCTTGTGCAGGCCTTCATGGACGCTGTCGATGGCCTCAGGGTCGCACTCGGACCCATCAAGATCCTTCAGTACACGCTGCAGGGACTCTTCCATCCTGCGAGGAAGGTGCGGGATGTTTATTGGAAGATTTATAATTCACTTTATATCGGAGGACAGGACGCACTTGTCGCCGGCTATCCGAGGATCCTCAATGACCCCAAAAATCAATACATCAGATATGAACTTGACTATGTTCTTTAAGTCGATATTGAATAACGGAATTTAGAGGTTTCAGAGTCGATTCCTCTTTCAATTTTTCTTGAAAGGATATCTCGGAAAGTTAGCGAGATAACGCGATCTTCGATAGGACCTTTTTTGTGAGGCTCTTCAAGAGCTACAAGAAAGGTCTTTAAGAGAATTTTCCTATCTCGCTTAGTTTCCGAGATATTTCGGAGAAATTGATGGCGGGAATAGTCGACTTGTTCTGTTTTTACCTCTGCACTACTGGATCCATTGATGAATGTCTCAGGACCTCTTTCAGGAATATGCGAGGAGTCATGGGGATTTTCTGAGATAATTAATTACCGATTTTGTCCAAGTATTTCTTCATTTTTCTTTTCTTGACTTCTTTGGAAATTCTGCGCAGAAAACAAAGGTGTATAGAACGTTTTCATTGAAGTTCTTCGTAAGATTTAAGTATGGTTTTATTTTACAATTTAATGAATAATAGTAATTATGATAATGACGAAGTTAATTATTGAAGATCGGAGATAATTTGTGTTAGATAATTTTTGAATTGAAGGTAATAAATTGCTGTATACAATTGACGAGTTTATTTATTAATCCTTGAAACCGTTGCAAGATATGACAAAAAAGAATGAATAAAAATAATACCAAACGTTTTTGAAATGTTCATAGTGTCACCGAAGTCGTCAAACGTGGTCAAACGCCACTTTGATGTTCGAAAACTCACGTATTTGATCAGGAGAACAGAATACTGCAGCAAGTTAACACGTCATTTCGTAGTCCCGCCTACTACCAAACCGACCCAATTGCTGAGAAGACCGAGAAAATTTCTCTTTTATCGACGAATCAGGCGATTACCTCCTCCACTATTCTATACTCCTAATTATTGTATAGAGTCTGTGGCCCGGAATATGGCGGTCCGGCGCGTTTTATTCGCATACTTGCGATTAAATTTCATTGGTCCTCCGTGAGGTTCGTTTGTGTTCGGGCTTCATCGAGTTTTAAGTGACTCTCATTGGCTGCGAGACGTTTGAATTCTCTTAACGTTGTTTTGGAGTTGAGAGGCCATTGTGGCATCTGTTGCACGCTCTACTAGTGAGAATCAGACAATTTGTTGAGGTAATTGGAGATCATCCTGGTTTTTTCGTGTGAAGAAGAGATTTTTTGTGAGTGGAGAAGATGGCGGCCAATAGGGACACCATGAACAGCGTTCATGAGCTCGTGGTCGACGTGGGGCTTCCAGCGACTCTCGAGGACTTCAAGAATCCAACAGAGGACTTCATGGTCAACATTATCACGGAGTTTTTCGAGGCATTCAGCATTGATGTTGCAACCATCAAAAGGGTAATTCTTCAAAATTCATTTAGTCTCAATTTTTTTGAAATATCTCGGAAACCATAGGAGATACAGGAATTTTTGTAGAGACCTTATTTGTAGAGGAGATCGAGAGCCACAAGAAAGGTTATTACCAAAATTTCCATAACTCCCATAGATTCCGAGATAATTCGTGAAAACTGTGTAACATGAATTACCACAAAAACATTAAAAAATTAATTAATCTCATTTATCGTTTCACAGTTGACAATGGACCAATTGACAGCTCTTGATGTCACAGGCCAAGAGAATGCCTCGGTCGCTTCTTTGATAAACCTCCACGAAGCAATGCGTATAATTGGCCAGGAGATATTCATCAAAGAATTCAACATAACAGACATAACATCACCTCGTCAAATTCGAACGAAGAAGCTCTTGATGCTCATTGGCAACTTCATGCTCTATGCAAAAAACAAGAAGGGGGATATTCAGGAGAGAATAGACGAGGTCCTAGGTATGAATTAAATGTTATATCATCAATTCTGTTTTTTCACACAGACTATTCGTTTTTCCAGGTCGAGCCCAACAAATGCAGGAGCTACGAAAGCAGCAGGAGAATATAATTGAGAGGACAAACAAAAAAGCAATGGAGACCCAACAGAAGAAGATTGAAATTGAGAGAATGAAGAAGGAGCTTGTGGAGAGAGAGAAAAGAATTGATCAGAATAAATTAAAAATTTCGAAGAACGAGAAATTGATAAAGGAGAGAATGGCAGTTAAAGCCCAAGGAATCGCGAAAAATCAGGCGAAAAGAGCAGAGCTTCAGAAACGTCAGGAGCAATCGGATCAGTTGAGTGCGAGGGTTGTGCGATCGCCGGACAGGATCAGAGGACAATTGAGGGACTTGGAGAGTGAACGGAGGAATCAAGAGGAGAAGAGGGAGGACATACAGGCAGCGCTCTTGGAGAAGAAGGCAATGGTCCAGAAATATGAGGAAGCAGTTGCTCTCGTCAGGAAAGAGCATCCGAAGCTCAAAGAGGTCATTGAGGATCAGAAGAAGCTTAATCATGCGAGGAAAGAGGCGGAGAGAATTCATGGGGAGATTGATGAAGCAATGAGGACAATTGATCTTGAGGAAAAACTTGGGAATCAGGAGGATCAACAAGGGGTTGCTAGGGCTATTCAAGAGTCGGAACGGCAGTGTCAGGGACGTGTTGATAAACTTAAAAAGATTTATACTGAATTGGATACCGAGAAGAAGGCTTGTGAACGGAAAAAAGAAAATTTGGAGACTCGGTATAATGAAATTAATGCGAAAACTCGGGAAATACGAGGATCAGCTACGGAACTTGAGGAGGAAATTTCTGGATTCTTGAAACAGTGTCAGGAGCTTTATGAATCTGAATTATCAAAGGTTCAGGAGTTGCATCATTTTATTGAGCCTGAACGAAAGAGGAGAGAGAAGGAAATTCAGAAGTAAAGAGGGAAATCTTCGAAGGACCTTCAACCATTGGAAAAAGTTCAGTATTATCTTCAATTAAGGTGAAAAAATGTAATTAAGATTTAATTATTTTTTAATATTCTTTATTTCCCAATCTCGTCATACGTTAATTATTCATTTATTTCATCAATAAATCGTATATCTTTATTATAATAATTGAATTCCCACATTATATTTCATTTTTTGTTTTACGACACAATCAGATAACATTCATGAAGGAAAAATATTAATCGATGAAATTTTCGTGATTAATTGCTTCGTGATTTCTTTCATTGCATTGAAAAGAGCCAAAGAAAAAATGAAATTAAAAAATAGATATTTAAATACATTTTTTTTTTAAGAAAAATAGTGTTCGTTTTTTTCATTCTACTAAGTACAATATTGGCTCTCTCGTGTTGATTCTCAGTGATAATTATTTATTTACAAATTTGATGAAATGGTACATCGATTCTAGAAGAATTAAAGGCCAACGTTTTTCTTTTCTTTTGAATTATAATCAAAGTGAAGACAATTCTTTTTATTTCACGAAGAAAATTGAGTTCTTGTTTTTTTCAGGAATTTCATAACTTTATGTTATTTACAAATTATGAAATATGCTCAACAATTTTATTTAATCACAATTCTAGCTAATTAGTTAATCAGTACAGATAAACTATTATTGAATGAAATTTACAACATTTAACAATATTATTCAAGATAGAACTTATGAATTAGGTTTATTATCGAATAGAATTCGAATATTTACATATTAATTATATTTATTTTCACGTGCACATTTTCTAGAAAATTTTGACTAATTGCCTAAAAATTTCAGAGCCAATTATTAATATTTTCAAATTATTTCCTTTCTTTTGTCAAATAGAACATGAAATCATTAACAAAATTGATATTCATCTTTTTTTCTCTAGATTCTCTGAATTCTGAGATGGCAGTGTTCTCCAATAGACAGATAAAAATTTCTGATAAATTTGAGGAATTTCTTCGATTTTAATTGATCCCTAGGACTCGAGAAATTAAAGAATAAAAATAGTTTCTTTCTTTCAATTTAATAACAGGAATTGAAAATAGAATTATCCTGTTTCACCTTTTTGCAGTTAAATTACTGAATTTCCAATGGATTTTTTCAAACTGAACTGACTTGAACCGACGCCGGAATGTTGTCTTGGTCATTGTGCCTGTGTCCAACCGATGAATCCAGCTCAACAGCATCCGATCCATCAGCAGACAAGTGCCTCTCGTGCTCTACCCCAGAATTATTCTCATTATCATTCTTCTTTTTGCCTAAACCACCATTAGCATCAATTTCTTCATTATTCAGCATTGCACGACTGCCCCGAACACTCTCCTTCGACGAGGCTTGACCACTAGTCTTCTTCTCCTTCTCATTACCCTGTACATAGCCGTTTTTCGCCGATTTACCATCCTTCTCTCTCGGCTTCTTCGATAAACTGAAATTCGCTATTTTCGAACCACTTTTACCGGTCGATTGACGTAGGGAACCAGCTCTTGTTGGATCAGCTGCTTCAGCCTCCTCCGTTATCGAGACGAGATTGGCCTTTGCATCACCACCTCCCTCTTCCTTCGCTACTATTGGAATATCATCTGCAAGCAAATAAAAAATCGAGAATTAGCACAGAAAACACGGGACCAACATCTTGAAGCCTTAGGAATCATTTTTCTTGCAAGATATATAGAAAAAGCGTGCGTGAGAGAAAATTTTGAATAATTTTAAGAAATTTGTCACTTTCAATTCGTAAAATTCCTCAAAAATAATTCCTAATATTTCATCAATATGTTTCTCAGTTTATTCACTGTAATTAATTGTAGTAGCTTCTTTGCTGTATAAAGCGTCGATAAAAGTGCACAACTCCAATTAGTGATGAAAGTGAAATTGTGAAAAAATTGCCACAAAATAATTTCACAATTTTGAAGATCCTTTAGATTATTTTGGCTGCAAGTACAGACACACGAGTGTGATAGAAACACGTGCAGCAGTGGCGAAGTGAAGAACAAGTATTTCATTATTTTTTTCTCATTGCCATAAAAAAATAAATAAATAACTATAGTTTCTTAAAAAATTTAATTTTACATAAATGGCAATTTTTCGTAATCACTTGATTATTATTTACATACAATGTATCAATAGTGGCAATTATTTTTTCACCAAGTGCCTGTTCTTCAAGTACACGATAGAGTCTAGCACCAGCTGACAAACGGCTCTCATTTCCTGGTGATGAAGTTTTATTCTCCTTTCTTCTACGATGTACATCTTCATCCAATTTTTTATCTCTCAGTTTCTTCGGTGAATTACGACTTGGCGAGCCATGATTACTCGATAAACTCTCACGCCTTGAATTATCAATTGATGGTGGTGCACTACGGCCTTGATGAACTTCTTCATCATCAAGTGAATAATGCATATGTTTTCTCAGCCAAGCACGACGTTTCCCAGTTGGCAGAGCTGGTGGTGCTGATGACAACTGGATACCCTCGGGTTTTGGCTCGATTGGCCCGAATAAATTTTCATCGAGATCGTCTAATTGAAATTAGTAGTTTTGTCATGGTGATTGACTCGTTTTTTTGTGCATTGGTTCTTGCGAATATCTTTGAAACGCGTGAGTTTAGAGGAAATCATCAAGAGACCTTTTTTGTAGCTCATCAAATTCTCTACAAAAAAGGTCTCAATGAAAATTCTTCTATCTCCTTTCGTTCTCCCAATAATCCCTCAATTTCATTATGAAAACAATTGCATCAAAATTCAATTTAAATTCTCTCTGTCGAAGAATCCGCAAAAAATGAAAAAGAAGGATTTACCTGGTAATTTCTTTGTTCTGAATGAGGCATTAGTGATCATGGACTTCGATATCGTTGGTGTTGCCGTTGCTGGTGACAATGCAACACCAGCACCCATTGCACTGTCTCCGGGTTGTCCTGGAATTTCATTGATTTAAAGAAATTAAATGAATTGAATGAGCAAACATTTAACGAATGAAAAAAAGAGTTTACCAGAAGGTCCAGAACTGCTCGAGTTTCTTATCGCATTAGTCACAAGCATAACGTCAGGATATGCGTCATAGCAAGCTCTATTGTGTACGTCTTCAACTGCCTGACAGCCGACGTACCAACAATCATTGTACATAGCAAAATAAATACCATGGAGAAACTCCAATAAAAATTGATTCGATACTGGTATACGCGGTAATAAACGTGGTACGAAGCTTGATTCGCTGTACGAAGATCTTTGGTGATGACCTGGTTTCGTAAAGCCTTGAGTAACGAGCCTGAAAATAGAGGCATTTGAATTAATTGATGAATAAATGGCTTCTGCAACAAAGGTATTATTTCAATTAAAGCATCATTCATATTCTTCCGCAAATATCTCCGGAACGAATGGATCTACGGGAAAATATCAAGAAACATTTTTTATAGAGAATTTTATGAGCTACAAAAAAGCTCTCTTCATAATTTCTCGTAAACCCAATAGTTTCGGAGATATTCCTTGAATTTATCATTTCCTTCTATTTCACTTACTTCGTTGCAACTTTGCACAATTGCTCTAGCGCTGATTTATTGATGTAACTCAACTGTTGATTATAAAAGAATAAAAGTGCTGTCATAACCTTGAGCCTGTTCTGAGCATTGAGTGTCTCAACTTGCTGGAGTGGTCCCCAACTGACTAGTTTTGTATTACATTCTTCGAAACGTCTCACTGCACTCTCTGTAAGTGATGCTGGAGCAAGGCTCGACGGCTATTTCAGAAGGAAAATTAATTTAAAGTGAATAAATAGTAGTGTCTAACATGTTCCGCAGTTTTTCTCAAATATCTCAGAATCGAATGGAGGTGGGAGAATAATCGTTATGACCTTTTTGTAGAGGAGAATTAGGGCTACAAGAAAGGTCATTACGAAAATTGCTCTATCTGTCTCCGATTTTGAGATATTTCGAAAAAACTAAAGGAGGAATATTCATTTCGCTATTAATTGTTTTTTGAAATGAAATAATCAATTCTCGTATTACCTCGTGATAAATTGACAGCATAGCAAGTGATGGGAGTCTGAATGACATTGATTTTGGCGCACCAGCCTTGTCCACAACTTCCAAATTATATAAACCAATGAGCAGAGTCTCTACAGACCGGCAATTCTGTGAAAAAAAATCAGTTTAATTATTATTGATCGAATTCTGGACTGTTTGAAATTTGAACTGATCCGATAGTGTCATTCCGAGGCCTATAATTATCAGTATGCATGCAAACTCCACGGGAACACTTACATAACTAAAATCAACTTAAATTCATGATTCATCATATTTTTTTTAGTTTCTCTTCGTAATTTACCTTGATGTCTCCATGCGCCACTGCATTCAGATAAATGAAGATGAGAGTTGGGACGAATTGAAGTGTGAATCTCTGCAGTTCTATCTCTCTCGATCGATAAAAATCGAAAAGTTGATTACAGACGGTATCCACCAGCTTCGGAAGATTGTGAAAAAATCATTTTCTTAATTTTTGAGAATTCTCTTCAGATGTTTTTATGAAATATCTCGGAATCTAAGCGAGATAGAGAATTTTTTGTAGATACATTTTTTTTAGCTCAGATTCTTCTCTATAAAAAAGGTCTCTACGAAGAATTCTCTATATACCTTCGTTTTCGAGATATTTGAGAAAAACTCATGGAAAATCAGGGTTCAATGAATTTACCTCACTGTACTTGCTTCTCTCCTCTAACAAAACATAGAGAGCCCGGACAATTTCACTGTCCTGTGCCAAAGTACTAGCAAAACTCTTCAATTCACTCGAGGAATAATCAGCACAGTCTGCAAGCCACTCATTGATCAAGCTCTCCGTCATCTTGATGTTATTAATTCCCCAAGAGTTTCAGAAAGAAAAATTGAAGACAGAAGAAGCTGAAAATTAAAGTCAGTGTTTCGTTTCAAAATCAATGAACCTCAAAAAAAATTCAATGAAAAATACATTTTTTACCAATGAAATATTGCGAATTATTATAGTACTCACGTTTATTTCGATCTTTCAAAGATTAAACTAGAGTTTTTGATTGATCTCATTGTAGATTTGATGTGTGAATTGATGGAGAGGAGTTTTTTAAGGAACTTGATGTAAAATTATATTATTGACGAGTGGATTTCAGTGAATTGAGCAGAGTGTGCTCTCTCAGAGGTTTGGAATGTCAATGAGGTGCGCTGGAGATTTACTTGGGATTAGGATGAATTTTCATGAGAGCTGTCGCCCAGTTTCAATCCGAAGAACTCATGGAAAGCGATCAGCTGATGGACTCCCATCTTTTGCAGCAGTCGGTAAGTAATGGAGGATGGAGAATTGTTTTTTCTGACGGTAAAGACGTTAACTGTGGAAACATAGAATTGGTATCACGTTGATAATAATGAAACAATTGACTATCAAACAATAATAACTATATAACAATCACCACCAAACGATTCACAAACGATTGCATATTTTTTTAGATTAAAATTTCAGTTTTTAATTTTATTTATTTAATAACAATTAAATGATCAGCTACCAAATAATAAAAACTATATATCAATCACCACCAAACAAATCACAAACGATTGCATATTTTTTAATTGAAATTCAAGCATTTGTGTTGCTAACTTTATTTATTCAATAATAATTAAACAATCAGCTACCAAACAATAAAAACTATATAACAATCACCACCAAACGAATTACAAACGATTGCATAATTTTTTTATTCAAAATTTAGATCAACTCAAGCTACTGAACATCTAGAGATTTTTAAAAATTAATTGGTGGCGCCATCTCTTAGAATTCTTGCGAAGCTTGAAACACAAATTAATTTTAGTTTTTGAGAATTCTAAGAGATGGCGCCACTGGTAAATTTCTAAAGCTGCAGAAATTCAAATTTCGAATGTTTAAACGTGCAGTGGTGAAGGAGGTTAAGTCAGCGGCCTCTTGACTTGACCTCATTTACCACTTCTCGTTTGAATGTGCCGTTAAACGCAATATTCAAACGAGAAGTGGTAAATGAGGCTAAGTCAAGAGGCTGCTGACTTAACCTCCTTTACCACTTCTCGTTTGAATATTGCGTTTAACGGGAATTTTAAACGTGCAGTGGTAAATCCGGTTAAGTCGGAGGCCGCTAACTTAACCTCCTTTACCACTGCACGCTTAAAATTGAAAAAAAATGCCCAAATTGAGTCAGCTGCACATAATTGGATTTTTGATTTGAAAAAATATGCAATTGTTTGTGATTCGTTTGGTGGTGATTGGTATATAATTTTTATTGTTTGGTAGTTGATTGTTCAATTATTATTAAATAAATAAAATGAGCAATACAAATAATTGAATTTTTAATTAAAAATATGGAATCGTTTGTGATTCGTTTGGTGGTGATTGTTATATAATTTTTATTGTTTGGTAGTTGATTGTTTAATTATTATTGAATAAACAACATTAACAACTAAATCTTTCATTAAAAAAATATGGAATCGTTTGTGATTCGTTTGGTGGTGATTGTTATATAGTTTTTATTGTTTGGTAGTCAATTATTCAATTATTATTAAATAATTAAACAAAAAAAACATGATTTTCCTCTTTATCGGCTGCTAAGGCTGAGATTTTGATTCTCGGATTAGCGTAATGCGAGAGTTGAGTTAACTCTCGGATTATGCTAACTCGAAAATCAAAAACTCAGCTTAAATAAAGAAAGGAAAAGAGTTGAGCAATAAATAGACGTTCATTGACAATTCTCTTTACCGATCAAAACATTTTTATATGTTTATCCCTATTATTTACGGCAAATCATAGAAGACATTAATGGAGAAATTGGAAATATACATATCTATGTGTGCATATATATATATAATCATGTCTCAAACGCATTGACGAAGAAAAGAAAACATTCAAACGCTTTTCCAATTATTTTCCACTCCCTGATTCATAGAATAACAAAAAAAATGAACGAAATCCACACTATACATTTCTTTCATCAATACCCCTTCATTCCTCCCAAAAATGTCTCCAGACTAGACAGTATGACGCAATGCTAATGCACACAAGCCCATCGTCTATCTCAGATTCTCCAACAATTCACCAACATTAGTCTCCCATCTCTTCTTTTTTTCTTCCTTATGCGAAAGGGGTTTCGTCTGGCTTTTGAATGTCAATGTCTTTTGTCTAGCAGTTCTTTTTCATCCCTTATAATCCCCAGCCATATTTTCTGGCTTCCGTCTGCAGACCAAAATATTGTACATGCTTGAAAAAAAAAAACCCCCCTCCAAGAGCAAGCGGGGGGATTGGATGTAAAAGTTTCGTGCAGAAAGATGAAAAAAGAATGACTCAAATTGAATACCAAAAAAAGAAAGAAAATGGGAAGACAGAAGAAGAGAGAAAGAGTTGGGAAATAGTAAATATGAAAAAGAAGGAAAGCGAGACTGGTTTCATCCCCACATGTCTGGATTCTGGCACAGGGTGGCTGTGGGGTAACAGAGTCTGCTGGATAGGAGGTTGAGGTCTTCGGGGCCCACGGGAACGAGGCATTGACCTCCAGTTGAGTTAGAATGTCTGCTGGTATTGATTCGGCTCGTAGCGTGCTTGGTGCACCAGGCTCTTTCCTCTTCTCATTTCACCCCTTGGATGAGAGGGAAAGAGAAAGAAAGTAAGAGGAAAAGGGAGGAGATAGGGGCGACGGTGAAATGCGAATATGTTGGTGCAGAATAGTGTGGAATGAAGTAGGCAAAAAGGGCGACGCGACGCCGCGCCATTGGGGAGGGACTGGTTGGGCAAAAGTGAACAGAGAGGATGAGGAAATGTGGAGAAGGGTGCAACGTACTACAGAATGTACTACTTGGCTGCTTCCCCTCACGCGATCTCTCGTTTTCTCTCTCCGTTACACGCCGGGGCATCTGTGCCAAAGGGAAAGAGGAAATTCATAGGCCAGACACAGGGAAGATGCTTCCAAGTGTCGGGCTATTCAACATCAAATGCATGTGTGTTCGTGCCAAATTATACAAATGTAAAGTGTACAAAAAAATGGAGCTTTTCTTTTTACTTTTGTCTAATTGATGAATTTCGTGATGATCTATAATGCAGAGATAGAAAGTATAGGCTTTCAAGGATGGAAACATGAGAGACTAAAATGGCGGAGAGAACTTTGGAAAAGATAGATTTATGGCTAATTTTGAAATTCTGTCAAATTGATAACCTTCTGGTGATTATAAACGTTGAAAGCCTTGGGTGGTTGCGATGGTGCAGTGGAGCGGTTTAGAATTACAAAGAGACAGAGATGGGGGGAACGTACCAAGGGAGGAGGAGCAGAGAGGGTTATGAGGGGGAATACGAGCTGTGCTCGAGTTATTCTATACCGAGGCAGACAGGATGGAGGCACTAGAACGAACTTTCCCTCTCTCAATCCAAACTAAACCTACTGAAGCCACTATTTACCTCGTTCGAGTTTGGGCTATCAGTAAATTCATTCTCCGATGTATCGATGATTATTGACTATACTCAAATATGACTAGAAGAAATTTATTTCAGATATAACTGTTTCTTCAAGAGCTTTCGAATGTATGGAAAAGGTTTGAGGCTTGGACAACAAAATATTCTCGAAAACTAAATTGTCAGAAAAGATTAAATGATAATAGGTTATTTTCAGACACAATTTTCCATGAATTCACCATGTATTATCCACAGATCGATTTTAAGGGTTCAATTGCACTCGTCGCCAGACAGTATGGCGCATGGGAGTGTAATGTTAGCCTCAACTATCGTAACACGCGATGCAGGTGGTTAAGTTGAATTCTACCCCGACTCTTCCCTCTATGCCCACCCCCATTCGTCTCTGTCGAGTCACGAGATTTTCAAGTCGTAGACTTGGCGCCTCCTTTCCTTCGCTAGAGACACATAACGTCTGCAAAACTATGGTTTTTGCGAGTGACGCCATCGTGTCTATGTTAACATGAGGCTTTCCCCAGAGTCATCGCATTGGCATGAGTACTACTCCATAATTTTCTTTCCTTGTGTGACTAAATTGATGATTCAGTTTTGGCAAATTATGTAATAGCTAAGTACACAATTGTCTCATACTGATAATCATAATTACTGTAATCAGATGCCAAAAATATCACCAAATGATTTCGTCATATGTACCATTCATTTCTCTCTATGTAGGTGTGTATATTGCATAAATGAAGAAGTCAGTAGAAGCTTTCATGTTTGAGTGCAGTGAAAAAACCATATCCTCAGAAGTCTCCCAATCCCACCATATCAAGCTACCATAATTCTCATTTTTCAAGTACAGTAAAAGAGTGTACCCGAGACGAACTAATTGCGTCCTCCAAACTCATTGAGACACACACGTGATTTTTACCATGTCTCCAATCTGCCTACACTCCATCCACTATGGAATGCAGACAATCATTAATTAGACTCGAGTAATTGGATTCGTTGGGATTTAGGTATTACCAAGAAAATTCACTGACTACGTGTCATTAGTAAAATAGATTCTCTCATTCCCTTCAATTCCTATTAATTCCGACTCTTCTAAACTGGTTAAGTGCAATTTTGTTCACCGAGGTCGTGTTTATGGTGGAATGACTGGTGAATTCTGTTCATGGCAGCGTCATTTCCTTGAGCTTGCGTGACTGTCGCGACTGGATCAATGTTTCTGTGGGGTGCTTTCAAAATGGTCCTACGTAGCGATAAGAGCCCAGATATAAATTGCCCTTCGAGGAGGAAGAGAACGAGGGAAATACAGTTGTGTATTAGAGTGTTTTATACACAAGTCCCCGTGACACCGTCCCTTTAGTTGCATCGTCTGTTCTCTTGACTTTCATCCATCCCTTTCTTTCCTTCGGGGGTGAGCTAACGTGCCAGACAATGCCAATGTTCAATGTGGATACATGTGAAGAGCCAAGAGTGAGAGAGAGAGAGAGAGGCTGAAGGAAAGAAAGAAGAGTAGAGAGAGAATTTCACCCCCGTCGTGCTTGGGTGAATCCTCTGCTTTCTCTCTTGCTTGGCAAAACCGAGATATAGAGGAGAGTAGAGCAGGGATGCATGCTTGTGTTGGGAATCACTTGAATCACTCTGACACGGAGTTCAATCTGTGTGGGTGCAGACAGAGGGGAAGCTTACGCTTTCCATAGCTACCCCAACCCTTTTCGTCTGGGCGCATAGGCGTAGTTACGTCCAATGCCCCAGCAAGAGAATCTCGTAATCGGGTCAGCTGGATAGCTTCAAATTGAGATTGCCAGCATTTTGTTACATCATTCTGCTACTATTCACATTTTCGTCATTCATCTATGGGTTCAGATAAAAGCTTCATCTATCCTGTCTTATCTCTTTATAGAGGGAAATTTCGAGAGGTTCAGCTAACAATAATAGCATTGTTGGGGTCATAATTGTGATTACGAAATGGATGATTTTTGGCATGTGATTACAGCAATTATGATTGTCCTTTGTTGATCTCCTTCGGATATAGCAGTTTTTGTATAGCAAATTACCGATTTATCAAGAGGCATTGAAATAAAAGGAAGAAACGAATAATTAATTACCCAAAATGAAATTTTAAGTGACAGTGAAATGTCTATTCATATTTCAGTTGCAATTTTTTTCTCCCATGTTTGTCGTATGCAATAAAAAATTGAAGCACCGTTGATCAATTCGAGTGAAAGCCCTGTCCCGACGGAGCTTTTGCATCATCCCCCGATGTTCAGGGATTGGCAGAAAAGGACAAAAAAAAGTGCGACGGGAGGGTAGAGGCAGCCTTGCTGTCTCGACTAGTGGGTGAATTGTGGGTGGATAGTGCGCGCGCATCGCGCAGTGCAGTGGAGGTCATCCACCTGAAAGGTCGGGGTCATGCTCTTACCCGTAGCTAGAAACGTACCAACTCTACATTGTGGTGGAGGAGGTATACAACGACCGTCGACTCGCCAGGGTCGGGGCGGGCTTTGGCATATCACCATAGCAACCCCCACGCTCAGTCAAGGCTAGACTGTTGGTTCTCAGTGCGGTTTATTCCCCTATCCCCCTATGTCTCAAACTGTAAAAATAGTCATTCTAAGAAATTTCATTCTTTTTCAACATCTTTCGGTATCTTGTAACTTTTGCTTCATCTCATTGATGATTATGGGATGAAAATCATGATTGAGTTTAAATTTCAATATTTCAGAGACATTAACAAATTATAGTCTGAATGTTAATGGAATTTCATCATTCATTTGTAATCATATGAATAATGCATTAATTTAAAATTGGAATGAGGGCAATTCCACATTTTGACCATGCATGAATTCAAATTCAATGTCAAATGATAAACGAATATCTCATTTTAAACGAAAAAACGTGATAATGAGAAAAATAATCATTCACGTAAACAGCAATATCTATTCATTACCACAAAAATGACTTTCTGAGTCTACCCAATGAAATGATGAGAAAGGATGTGGGCTGAATAAAGTGAATATAATTAATCACACACTTTTTAAGTATGTTTTCTTTTCCTCATTTTTACGATTTATCAACAGTATATTACAACCGAGTGCATACAGATTATTTATTTATCTTTTTTAATTATTGAGTTTCAAAGTTCTCTGTAAATTGAACCTATAAATGATACACCAGAAATAATCAACGTCTGACGTGGAAATGTTATGAGCTGATGAGCGAAAAATATATGACAGCTTTAACTTTTGGATATGTTTTTTTGTGGAATAATCGGACGATAAGAAGTTCAATGTCAAGTGCATGATTATGCAGGTATATATCAGACTATGCTGAATGTCATGAACACTTTATAAATTAGTTTTCATCACTTGTCCATTTCCTGATTATAAAAATTACAGATTGATAAAAAGGAAAAATTTCCAAGGAATATCTGTATCTGCTTACACTATTCATATTAGATCAGATTCGGAAATAATCGTTTATTCAAAAAACACAATAATCCCTCAAGAATTCAATGTTCAACGACTTGTTGATGATTTCCAGATTAAACATGTTGACACCTCTCAGCATGATTGACGCATGTTTACTTAAAGCCTGAAGATAAAGACCACGCGATACTGTAATTACGACAGGTCATGGCTGACAGTAGTGCCACTGCTAATGAATTTTCACATTATTATGATCACTTCCACTTCTTTTTCGGTTGTTCCACCAAGCAAACCCAGACAATGAGTATTATATTTTGTGACCGGTTCAACAGGTGTGAAGGATAATCTCAAATTCTTTGTGCTCTTGTAGATTCACTGGGGGACTCACGACATCTCCTATCACTCTACGAGTATGAGTAAGGAAGGTCCTAGAGAATGAAATCATGACCCAGACAATAGTGAGTTTGTTGGTTCCTTTCCAGTCCAGTGCATTGAAAATATTTAATTTAGAGAAAATGGTGAATCAGCAAGAGAACCTATTTTCTACATTCAACGTAAACTTTAGGTCTGAAATTGACCGAAAAAGGATAGAGCACATTCAGCCGAAACGATGGGAATGGAGCTGTATTCAGTGATATTCAATGCTTGTAAGGCTGTATGTAAATTGGGTTATGGAGCGTCTAGACGTAGAAAAGGGCCTGCTATGCAGGTGAAGCATACACCTCTGAAAGTTCGGCCCTGAGAGCGTTGAGACCGGTTTGATGTTATGAAGGTCACTAGTTCAATGGCGTCGAATACAACCAAAGGATCGTTCATTTGAGAATCTCAGAGAAATTGTGAAGAAATTCATAATGAAGGTGAGAGTTGTACATATATGATAAGGAAGCTCGCTTTCCATCTACCACGGAGTTGAATGATTTTCGCATTCTTTTCTCTTAGAAGGGACCCCATACGCGCCACAGTCAGGCACGCAACGGGGCCTTTCTCACTGTCGCTCTCGATGACGGCCAAGGTGAAAGCAA
The DNA here is from genome assembly GCA_963565655.1 of Aleiodes testaceus. Taxonomy (NCBI): domain Eukaryota; kingdom Metazoa; phylum Arthropoda; class Insecta; order Hymenoptera; family Braconidae; genus Aleiodes; species Aleiodes testaceus. The sequence goes on from OY751423.1 coordinate 3,297,053, forward strand.
AATACGTATACAAAACTCTCACTTTTTCCTGCGGTTCACGTATTCAGACTTACTTTTAATTTTCAGGTTCTCCAAGTCACTGCCCTCTTACTTTCAGTGAAAGTAGCCACGTCTCACTTTCAAGCTGATCACGACACATTTACCTACATTTTATCTCCAATACATTAGGCGCTATGATAATGCATCATCTGTCGTCCAACGGTAATTTCGAAAAAAGGTGTCAGAAGGTTCTGACCTGATGCCTAAGGCACAGTTAATTGATACGATCAAAATGGTGACTGCAGCTACAACTTTACAACTCAATTCTGCCTCTTCTCCATTTTACCGATGATTTTACTACATGGCCAAAGTTGTAGCCCCAGAACCCATGGAAATGAATAAAATCAGAACAAAACAGAAAGGCTTACTCCTGTGACCTTGATCTCCTCTCGTTCTCTCTCATACAAAGCCGCATGAACTTGAACCAGTCTCAACACAAACGCAACAATAATGTTTGACATGCGGCTCACCTGGAGCCCGCAATCGTGTTCTACAGTTGTTGTTGTTGTTCACCATTTCCGCTGTGAGCTTTGTTATGTATCAGTATTGCAGAAGTTCGTTAAATTATACAACACTCCTGCACTGACTCATTACAATTGTTAACTGCGTGACACTTTAATGTAATATTCATTACATTGATGTACTACATTTTAATTAATAAATTCCTACAATTTAAATGATTATATATATTCTGTTTATTATTGCCCGTTGTTTGGGTCAATTCTCAGAACAAAATCGATTAATTTTACGGAGAAAGTAACGGATGGGGCTGCCTGAAATATTGGAAAAAAGAGGAAGCTTCTTGAAGAAGTCGACCTTGCTTCTAACATGGCTCTCGAATTCTCTAGTCACACATGTTCTTTCTAGTAGTTTCAACAGTCCTATCCTTACCTAATACACTGGATTCTCGGGCCCAGCCCTATTCTCCCGACACTGCCTCTCCCCTCTCTCTATTCCAACTCATACATACTATAATAATAATATCGTGTCCCTAACCTAATACAACTTAGGCGCTGGTATAAGCAAAGACCAGACTCAACCCAGTCACGCCAAACGACCGGTTATTTTTTAAAAATCCTTAACTGCTTCAAGTTCATCTAAATCTAAACGCATGGACGAGGCAAGAATTTCATTTTCTCACAGCCGAGTTTAAACACCTCTGAAGTCAATTAATAATTTATTTTCTTCCAATCATGATTTCTCTTGTTTTTTCTCTCATTATACTGAGGCTCTGATTTTATTTTGTTTTAGTTGCGTGAGAAGGTGCAATTGAGAAGCTGTTTTATAATTGAAGTCGTTGAGTAAAAGTCGCTGGATTTATGGTTGCATTAATTTATAAGTAAATCGACTGTATGCATCGTATACCTTTACGTACATAGTCTTCAAATTGCATGTAAATTTGAAAGTAGTCTATTTAGAATTGAAAAAAGAAGCTTTGAGAGTAAGTAGAGAGAGGCAGATACTTTCGAAGCAGTTATTATTATTTATTTCATTAATATAATTAATTAACGTAATAACTATGATTATCATTGATGCATGTATTAAAATGTGATTGAAGGAAATTAAAAGGCATATTTATATAATTTTTAATATCTCCATTTTTTTGTCCATATTTTGGGTCCTTAATTGAAGGACAAGGTTGATGTTTTTTTTGTTTGCTCCTTCCACGTTCTCATATTTTTATTTCCTTCTCTTCTCGTCTCCTCATATTCTTTGAAAGATCCGGTGGAGCCTTCAGACAATAAGGGACTCTGTGAGGGCCAACCGCAGTTTCTTAGGTCCAGTTGAAGAGAGACCTTGACCTCGACTGGTTGACCTACAACGCCCGCTTCCAATCCTACTGTCTAGCGGGGCCTTTTTTTGATTTTTTTCAAATTTTGTTTTCTCCACTCTCAGCCAAGCCAGAATTCTAAAGATTTAATACCCTAAAACCACTCGTGTTCGTTGTTGTAGATGTTATACATGTGCTACCCCCTATTATACGACGATTTCTTTTCAAACCATATGCTCCTCAGACGGATTTTTGTTTATTTGCTAGACTGAGTCTAACACTCTTTTGACCTTCATTGTAAAGTGATTTTCAATGGAAAAAAAAACATAAGAAATGAAGAGAAAAAAAAAACATTCGAAGCACTACTTTGATTTTTTTTCCTCCCGAAAAATATTCAATTTTTCTTATTGTCAAATTAATGGACTATAAAGGAGCCATCAATTTTAAATTCACTTTGATGCACCAGAATATGTGCTGAGTTGATACGGCATTGCATTTGGAATACATAGATGGTTATACAGAGTGCGTCGAAGTGGGATGCGGGGGCTGATCGATAAAAGCGGCTGTCGGGTTCACGAGCCTCGTTCAAGGACAAGGCCATGTGATAGCGTACGCGCAACCGCGTCCGCGCACTCAACCACCCTTGTACAGTTGGCTCGTTGGCCGGCGGCTTTACCTCAGGAGCGGGGACACTATCATCAGCACCCCGATCCATTTTCATCTCAATTTTCAAGTCCAAGATCAAAGTTGCAAGTGGATCACTTCGGAATCAAACATTTCCATTGAAACAATTCGATGACAATGAAAAATGAATAAAACAAATCCCCTTTCTCCCCCGAATTATCAAAATTAAATTGAGCAAGTTCATTGAACTTAATAACCATTATTATTTATAAAAAAAAAACGTGGGATGAATCTCCACTTTTCGTCCAACAAATTCTTCTCCCTCCACAAAACCTTTCTCCACTAGAATTTCACTAGAATCGTCTCTTTCACAATCTCACCTCATTTGAAAAAAAAAAAGAGTGAAAACAAAGGAATGCAAGAAATCTATGAGCATGTAAAAGATAACTCTGAAGATTGATCACGCGCAGATATGATGCGTTTTATCCACGTTTTTGGAAGTAACGCGCGCAGGATATCAGAGTCGGGAGACTGTAGTTGGATAGAATGGTGGAAGCATTCTAGGAGCAGAGAAGAAAGGGAGTAAAAGGGAAAATATACAGTGTTAGGAAAAGGGGAAGAGGGGGAGGGCGAGACAGAGAGAGAGAGAGAGAGAGAGGAGAAGTGGTCGGAGAGTTGGACTGCCTGTGGGGCTCTAATGTGGAGTAGGAACGCTAAGAGTACGCGCGCGGCTTATGCACCGCTGAATCCACACAACCGACCACACTCTCACTTTCGCCGGCGTCGACGACGGGTCGTGTCGGCCGATAGCGTCGCACCGGCAGTCGTGTGACACAGTATTCACTGCCACAAGCGACCCCCACGACGTCTCAAGCACAGCTGTGTTGTTTTTTTTCTCTCATTAATCATAATTATATATTTCTTATTTCAAATAAAATTATAGGAAACAACAGGAAAACAAGTGTTTAACGAATCCTTTTTTTTAATATATTCTAATCTTCAGTGAAAAATATAAAAACAATTGAAGAAAAAGGGGGTTTTTTTAATGAATTATTTGTTTCTGTTGAATTGTTTGTTTTTGAATGGCAAATGAAAGGATGGAATGAGACAAAGAAACTGAGTAAAAATAAAAAGAATAAAAAGACTGTGCAGACACTAGGAGACATCCTCACGCGTGTGTCATCTCCTCTTATTCGCAGAGGGATTGTCGCAAGGGTGGGGGAAATCAAGGGAGAAAGAGAAAGAGTGAGAGACAAGGGGAGAGAGCCACGAGAGAGCGTCAGAGCCGCGTGGACCTCATTTTAAAAAGTGCCGCCGACGTGTCTTCAAAACCGAGTAAAACAGTGGACTCAGTTATAGAACAAAAGCATATTTTTATTTTCATCTACTTCTCTTTATAACAACAGTGAACTGTACATTTTTAAGAAACATCTATTTTCTTTTTGTTTTTTTTTTTCGTGTGTGCACATACTTAACGTGAGCACATTTTTCTGGAATATACAGCGAGATCGGAAAAATTTGAAGTGAGGAGATAATAAAATGTTTGTGGATTAAGTGGAGACGATATTTTTTTGCACATTTTTGTTACTGCGAGTGGGGGAGGATACTTTGAGTGGGAGAGGAACGATTTTGTTTTATAAACTCGAGTTTGTTTTTCCAATGAATCTCTCACTTGTAGGGTGTTGGTTAATGCGGTTGCTTTGACTGTACGTGTGAAGATTCATTGAGGATTATATCGTGACTGTTCATACAGTTCAAGGACTGTCAAGTGACTTTTTGATTAAATATATAATATACATTGTGTTAAAAAAGTTGAAGCGAATAGTAGAAGGATTAAAGAATAACGTGGATACTATTGATGTGTACGAATGTGAATAAAGCTGATTGAGTATCAAAATAATAATTGATAAATGTGCTAACCCGCTTACGCGGGTGTTAATACATTAAAAGTGGCTCATACGGCAGGTAGAGAGAGGGCGGCGGAGTTACAGGCGGAAGTTAGGAGTGCCATAAGGGTGCTCAACGGATGGTGCCCAAGAGGATCACAGCAGCAGACAGCAAGTGGTCACGCGCGTGGTGACACCGTTCTTATGGCACCACAGACTCAGTTACGTGGTACAGCTCATGGACATCGGCCCGTTGGCTCATCTGCACCACCTACGAGTGTTGTTGTCAGTTCAACTTCTAGCATGAGGCCACCACCGCCACCTCCACCCCCAAGGGCAAGGCCCTCAACTGAGGGTAAAGGTCATCATGAGGAGCCAACTAGTTCCATACCTGATCTCGGTGAGTTTATTCTTTCTATTATCATTAATTATTTTATTATTAATTCATTTCTTTGAACATTAATGAAATGAAAGAAAAATTCAAATAATCAGAATTAATAAAAGCAGTCAACACAATTATATACCGAATCTAAAGAATGGTCTCTCAATTTGTCGATAAGCAGTTGCAGCTCGTTTTAATGCCGTGTTTTTTTTTTTTTTTATATACAAGGACGTAACGCAGAAAAAATAAAAAATCGATCGATAAGAAGCGTGCATTAACGTGATTAACGGACAACGATAATCGTTGATTTGTTGCATTCAAAGCTCTCACTTTTATTCAATGGAATTTTCGAAAAATCAAAAACGCCTCAAGCCTTCTCCACAAATTATTGAAAATGTCATCATTATCTCCCAAACTAATGCCCCGAAAAATCATGTTTTAAGGTTTTTCTTTTTGTTGCATTTTGAGAGAGAGAATGAGGAAAAAATGGAGGATTTTTATCACTCTGTTATTGGCGACGGTTGAGCACATTGCAAAATGATATTCCATTTGGCAGCGAGTCGGTGGAATAACAAAAGAATGCAAGATTTCAAAAAAATCAGTGACTCTGATTTAAAAATAATAATAATAATAATTATGCTGACACGTCATAGCATCAGACTGTCCACGTTTTTCGCTGGTAAAAGAGAGAGAGAGAGAGAGGAAAAATTGAGTGAAAAAAAGAATTTGTATCATGATCCGAAAATAGTCCCATGTATCCAAGTGCTACTCAACAATAGTACCAAAATGAACTTGATCGATTCCGAAGGACGCCCTCACACAAACTGTATTAGCTACGCAGTAATACAATCAACAGTTTCATATCGTGCATTGATCGTGACCTCGGACAAGGATGAGCTCTTGATGCTTATTTTTCTTTGAAATTTTATTTCTGTAGCTTTCGAAGAAGAAAGTGTCGAGAAATGAACTGAGAGAAGAAGAAGAAGAAGAATAAAACGAATTGAAAAAAGTGTAAGACAAAAAACATGGGTGCATCGATGCGTTACGTAATGTATCCCGACGGGCGCGCGTTAAATTTCTCGGTGAATACATAGGACGATAGACTGGGGCAACACACACCGGGTGGAAGAGAGAAGAATTGACCGTGACGACCTCACGGAACGCGCGGGCGGTCAGCAAAGCGTGTGCCACCGTGTTAAATAATCTGAGTATAATGTATGGGTTAGTGAATCTAAGATTCATCATTTGTGACGTCAAATTTCATTCTCAATCACACACACAATGATTATCGAATATTTAAATAAATGTTTAACAATACTCGGGCCCTTGAAGTTGAGCCTTCATTCCGACTTCAATGAGGGAACGAAACGTGCACTGGTGAAGCACTGAATCCGTTCGAACCTATTAAATAATTTTTCATGTTTTTAAATGGTTGATGGTCAAATATGATGATAACACAATTTCAATTGAAGGTCAATTTACTCAATGCATTAATCCCTCCTATTCCTCAATTTTTAGAGTAGAATTATTTTATGTACAAAGTGCATATTGTGGCAAGTTATTTAATTAATTATTAAATGAATTCCCCCTTTTTCCACTATTTCCCCAGCTTTGTACTCAAATTTGTTGGGCGTCATGGAATTTTATCCGGTTGTTTCGCGTAAGCAAATTTCGACGCGGGAATGAAGAAATTGGGAGAGGGGCTGGGCTGCGGAGAGTGTGAGAGAGAAAGAGGGTCGACGGAGCAGTGGGGAGTAGCCGCAGGTGACCTTGTTCTCTCGATGTGTAACACCCGGTACGCGGGGGATAGCTCACAAATTCTCTCATGGTCATGGTCAGCAAGAGTGGCGCATCTGTGACGTCATACTTTGAGTATTGGTTTTGAATTCAGGAGTTTTCATGATGTCTCTTTTTTTATTTCTCTTCTAAAGTATTATCGATTTTAAATTGTTTTACTTTGCTTTTTTTTTTTTTGAATGTTCATCGTTTTCTCCTTTCTCATCTTTAATAGCTTTATTTCATGACAATATACGTGATACAACGGCACTAGACGGGGCCTGTAAGGTGATCACAGTGTTCAAGGATACAAGGCAAGATAGAATAAGAGAATGAAAGAAAGTAACAGAAAAAAGGCAAAATGCGTGTCTGTCGAATATATACGGGACAAACGGTCGATGACATTGTCAACTCAGTTTTCAGGCATCGTGTTTTATTCTGTGCAATGTCACACCACATGAAGCTTTGGAAAATACAGAGTTAAAGATTGTATATAAATTATAAATGTTTGAAATTGTGTTGGTACGTCAGTGGGGCCTTGGCTTCAGTGGCAAGGTGATAAAGTCGAACGACGGCGATAAGACTGGCATCTATTTCAGACGTTTACAAACAGTTTGACCTACTCAAGATCACCACCGCATACCTCATCCAGACATCTTCCCCTTTCTGTTTACCAGACGAATAATCTGCAGTTGGCTGTAATCAAATAAATAAATCATAAAGATTATTTGTTCATTGTGGTTTGAAAATACTTTTGATGCACATTGAGTGTCACACACGCATTACAATGCAATTTTTCAAAGATTTTATGAAGAAGGAATTGTGAAATTAGCAGCATCTTCATAATTATTCATAAAAAATTGAATAAACTCAGGAGAATTAACAGAAGCTTTCTATCTCGTTACTATTAATTTCATATACATAAACAATTGGAAAGTTCATAATGTGTTTGATGAGATCATTAATTAACTCCACGAGGGAGCCTTGATTGGACGTAAAGTATCGCTGCTTTGCGTGCAGAGAGAAGTCATTGTCCGTTTGATAAAGTAAAGAATAAAAGTTTGTGAAAGACATCATAGACTTTTACTCTCACGATTGCTTGTCTATGAAAAGATTTTCTTCATGATTATAATATCATGAAGGATGATTTTAAAAATTCTGAAAATAAAAACGAAAGGTTTTCTATAATTTTGGAGAATTTAAAAATAGCGAAAGGATAAATTTACATTCTAATTCATTAAATTCGACGATGCGTGTAAACGAACGTCTGGCATTGAGGACTCATCATCGGAGGTTGTGTGTCATCCTTCCTCTTGTAAGAGGTTCTCGAGGGCACGCAGACGCCCTTCACAAAATGCTCATATGCGTGTGTGTATGCTACATTGAATTCAGTGTCGGTGAATTCCCCCCCTGGTATTTGCCTGTTTTTTTTCCCCTGCCAACTCTCTCTCTTCGTTTATTTTTCTTTTATGTAGAGTACGTGCACATACTGTATCGTTCACTTTTCTTCTCTCGAGATTTGTGCAGATATTGTGAGTAGTTTTCATTTTCTTTTAAATTAGTGACATTAATTTTCTTTTATTTTTCAACATAATTTGGTTTATTCGAAATCATTCTTCTTTTCATGAAAATCATGCAGATTCTATTGACATTAAAGAATGGAATAAATCCACTTGAATAATTGATTTTTTTTCCTCTAATTGTTACTTTTGTGTATGACATTGCATGGTGTACTCACCACGAATATTGTACCATTGTAAACGTTCCGGGAATTAAAATTGAATACCAAGCTGTGTTTACTGAGTGCCAAGTATCGATTGTCGTGTTGAGCGACCAAGTGCAGGAACACAATGAAGTTTTTTTTCTTCTTCTGTTATACTTCTTTTTATTTCCTCGAAGAAATTCTCGGAGAGAAAGTTCGATGCTACATTGAGTTTATTTGATTCAATGAACAATTAATCGGCCTTGTGATATTTTTCTATGTTAATTACATGTGGAGGGAATAGAATCTTCAAATAGAATAATTATAAATAAAAAAATATAATTTTCACCTGAAATTTCTTCAGTTTTTTGGAGATATCTCGGAAACTAAGAGAGGTAGAGCAATTTTCATGGAAACCTTTCTTGTAGCTCTTGAAATTCTCTACAAAAAAGGTATCTACAAAATTTTCTCTATCTCGTTTAGTTTTCGAGATATCTTCAAAAGAATAACGATGAAATGAAGTGGATTTGTCTGAAAATTTCACAGTCGTTTAATTAGAATTCCCATTATACCCCACTTTCTCCTACATTACAAGTCAATTTGCAAAAATGAAAATGGATGCTTGAACTTCGATTTATTTCCCCCGAAAAAGCCAAAGTGCATGCAAATTCTTTATGGGCCCTTATTTCCATTCTGTCTACACTCATTTAACTTTATTTTCTTCATATTCAGAAGGGACAACGGGGATAGGAATCGTTAAAAGCACGTGCTAATTGGTACAATGATGTAGTACGAATCACGTTGACCGTGGAGTCTGCGACCAGACACGACCCCACCCTCGAGACTGGCTCCTTTCATTCGTCCCCCCACTATCCCTTCTTTATGTGACGCGCTGACTCACTCAGTACGTTCATACTGGGGAGAGAGTATTTTCCTCCCGTCCTTTTGTCTGTCCTTTCTCTGCCCTCATCTTTCAACATTACTGTCGCGTTCCACGCTTTTTTTTTTCGCTTTATTCTACCGTCTCGCATATCTACCATGACTATATGATGAACAATGATTTTTGAATATGTGAATAAAGTAGTATCAGCAAAATTAAAAAAAAAAAAAAACAGATTTAAAAAAAAAATCGTCAATTTTATGAAAATAAAATTTCAACTTCATTAATGAAAAAATGAAATTATTGTATTGAAGACATGTGAATGATATTTTTTCTTTGATATGAAATAAGAATCGTTACCAAGAATGTTATACGAGGATGTTTAGTACCTTATACATACTCAAAAAATAGTGATGTGTATGAATTTATGCTCAGCAGAAACTGTGTCATGAGAAGCACCATAAATAGTGCAGTCAGCACCATTTTGTTTTCAATTCGGTTATTTTTCTTTTTTATATCATCGCCTTAAAGTCAAGGTTGAGGTCCTTTTCACTTTTTCCAACACACCTGATAATAAATAGAATTCAGTAGTGGAGTGGTAAACAAGGTCAAGTCATATAGAGAGAGTATATATACTTAACCTTGTTCACCACTTCACTTCATTGTAATTGAAATTCATTTAAATAAGAAACGTTTGAGCTTATAAAAATTCGAAAAATTATATACTGATTAAGTAAATTCAATTAATTTCAACTCCTAATAACATTAAACAGAACTCGATACAATCAAATCAATTATTCGTAATCACATCAAGGCGTAAACAATAATTAAAATTCATCCTCTAATAAATGATAAATTAGTTAAAAATACGAAGAATCTGTGAAAATGAAAAAAAAAAATCATCGAATGAGAAACATAATCACGAAGGTCAAATGATAATTTTTTTTGATAATGTAATTTTAATTAAAATTAAATGAGATAATTAGTTGTGAATTGAATTGAAATGAGGAAAAGAATCATTGATATAATTTAGATTGAATGTTGTAATTATTTGTTGAATTTAGTCATTTTTTATTTATTATTGTGGATCAGTGGATAAATTAGTCGTTTATAGTCTCAAAGAGACGTAATTGACCCAATGGAATGAACGAGTGCAGTTCGTAAAGTTCATTGCCACTAGCTACCATCGGATATAGATAGAGTACTAGCATTTACGCCTGTGCACGTGATGAATGTGAAACATTGAAAAAAAAAATGAAGAAGAAATGAAGTCGATTGTTTTCGACATTGAAGCAGAGCTCGGAAACTTGAGGGGAAAAAATTCTCAATTTTTTCAGACAAGTCAATTCTAGTTTTCTCAAGATATCTTGAAAACTAAGCGAGATAGAGAAATTTTCATAGAAACCTTTTTTGTAGAGAATTTCAAGAGCTACAAAAAAGGTTCTCATAAAAATCACTCTATCTCGCTTAATTTCCGAGATATCTTAAAAAAATTGATAATTAAATATAATCGATTTGTCTGAAAACTTCAAAATTTTAAACAAACTACAAAAAATATTTTCATTTCTTTAATAGAATTCTGTATTTGCTTTCTCTTCACCTAACTTTAATCGTAAAAATTCGTATATATCATCAACAGCATGCAGATCTATAAGAATTGCATTAATATTCATCATAAATAATAGGAAAACCAAAAAAAAATTGTCTGTGAACTGGAGGGATGATGCAGCAAAGGGTTCAGTGTCTCACGTTGACCCTCGTGCGTTACTCGATAGCACTAAGCCATAAGGGGGAATGACCTACTAGTACTCCCTTCTCTCGTGTCTATTTTCTCTCTCTCTCCCTCTTCTCTGTGCACACTCACACACATTCGATGCGTTTTGCGTCGAGGGAGTATACAGAAACACATTGCGCAAATATTTCCTCGCATGAAATATGTTTCAATGGAAAAAGAGTATTCGAGAGTTTATGTATTGAATTTGCATTATCGTTTTACTGAATTTTTGGTTATTCACATTTATCGTAAAAATGTGGTATTACTTCATTATCACGAATGAACGAATTATCGCTCGGACACGTACAAAGGGAGAGTGTCCAGATGCGTTCCAGTAACCGGATGGACCAATAACATATCTGGGTGTTTGAATACCGATGATAATTGGGTCTCTAGAATCAGCTTTCAGCTGATATGTGAAACTCTTCCATTAATTATACCAATTTCTACGATTTTTTAAAAATTTATTTAACGCAATGGGAATCACGATAAATTCAGTTTTTCATCTAAAATTCCCTCATTTTTCCGTCAAACCATTCATTAAACCAAAAATTCTCTCCTATCACTCTCACTTTTCACTTGAGACTGACGAAACTCCTAGAAACATATACAATACGTGAATTTGCATTAATGACTTGGGGTTACAAAGAAAAATAAGAGACTTTTGTAGTTGAAAACGTTCAAAAGTCGAGTGAAAAAATTCTCTCCCTTTTTATCCTTCGGTTTTATTCTTATAGTGGAAATCTAGGGACTGAAGAAATTGAATTAAAAGTGCGTTACATGTGTCTGAGAGGGTGAAAGTTGCGTTGAAATTGAAAGTCCGTTGTTGAACGTTTAATATTTCTGCATATTTCGCTCTCGTGTTTCATGTAATTCGTGAATTTTTATCGTCTCAACGATCAAAGTAAAAATATTTCGGGGGATTATAAACGTACAACCCTCTTTAGAATGGGTGAAGTAACGGTGAGGTCATTACAAGCAGAGCTCTGAAGTATGTAAAGTTGGAAAGAGGGGTTGACGGTGAGAGAAAGAGGAGTGCAGAAAATTGGCAAGCCTGTAGGGACTCGGTGCTTTTTCAACGGAAACAGTGTGCAAGCGTTCTATTATTGGCGGTAAACGGAAAGTTTTCACTCTAAGATTGATTTTTCCTGTTTCACCCATTATCTTCAATTTGTCCAACAATTCTTCCAATCTCTTAATACCAAAATATGATAAAAAATTCCACAAAAAACCTTGAAAATTCTATGAAACTATAGTGCATTTAAAATGAAAAAAATTCTCATTATTGACTCTGTGAATCTATCAGTCACGTGCAAATATATAAAATGATTGCGTGAAGTTTACGGTGTCAAACACAAGCGCACACGTTCATCAGCATCCACGAGAAGAGGCCAATGCCTCATGACTTTACGACACGATAGGTTAGGTACTTTCAACATTTACAGGGGAAAGAAGCAATTGTGGTAGGAGGAGGGTTATATCGTAAAAGCGTTCGCTACCATTTCTCGTCATATCCCCTCGCAGTATACCCTATCCCTCCTCTCGCCGTTTTGCACGCCGAGGGAGAGAAAGAGAAAGGGAAGGAGGATGAGAGAAGGAGGCGGTCGTGGCCGCGAGTCGACGGTGCCATTGCACTGCACTGGGTGAGGGTCATTACTCCGAGCAAGGCGAGCCGGTGACCTCGGCGCCAACGCCCGGAATCGATCCAATCCCTCCTGTTCTTCCTCGCAGACACATCGAGGGGGGTGAAATGCACCGCCCCACCGAACACACTCCTTTTATTATCCACCCAACCTATCCCCCCACATTCATCCCATCCTCATCTTTTACGTTTCATAAACTCTTCATGTGACGTCGTGTCATGTGTTGTTATGTACCTTCCCGTAGGAGCTCTTACTCTTCACACTATTCCATTCTCTCTCCTTTTCTGTTTGTTCACAGTCTGGACGCTCTCCCCCTCTCTGTTTTGTTCCTCCTCCGGTTGTTTTATTGTTTTTCCTCCTTTTTCAGGTTTTTTCGGGACATCCAGACACGAAAGTATCGTTGGAATACATTGTTTTTTTTATTGACGTTCTTCTTTACTTCGTGCATTTTGAGGGGATGAGTTTCCTCGAGTTGTGGAGGAAATTTGGGGAATTGAATTGTTGGCGGGAATTTTGGGCCCGTTCGCTGAAGATTCGGGACCTAATTCATAGATGGCTCTATGGGGACCTTTATGGAGGAATATTCCGTAGAGGCTCTTTGAGAATTCGGTAGAGTGCGCCACGAATTTGAAAGAGAGTTGAATTGATGATGGATACTTTTCGATAGAAGTTTAAAATTAAGAAGCATATTTCATTTGTAAGCCTTAGAAATCATTCATCACTGACTTTATACAACAATTGGCATTTTTATTATTCTTTATCGAATTTGATTCGGTCACGACAATACTTGACACATGTCCTGATACACAAAGTAGTGCCGTTAGATTTTTTACTTTTCGTCTATTTCAAATGAGATTTCCGGAGTCGTAGGGATGCTCATAAAAAATACCACCACGTGCCAACCCTCTTCGATAACTTCACCGTTATTACGTGAAAGACGTCATCCGTAGGAGGTTCGTATTACAGGGCGCGTGTCGTATCCGAACCGTTTGCTAGTTACCGACCACAAGGCACGCCAGATGCAATTTCTAGTCTGTAAATATCATCGGCTTAAGAGGTATATAGAAGGATTCTGATAGAACTTTGATGCGTTATTATTTGTTGGGTAGTGAGGATGCGTAAATTGGATGAATTCGGAAAATATGAATGACACAAGAGATATTCATTCCTCCGACCTTCCCAGAATGAATATTCGTATCGAATACCAATCTTTACCATCAACGAAGACTACAAAATGTCGACATCTCCCAAATAAATAGAATTCATGAAAGTCTCCATGGTATTTCGCCAAATATTCTCACGATACCTTGTATTTTCGAGAAACCCTTGAGAACCGAGGGAAAGGGTTGGGGTCAATGTTTGCAGAGGGACTGTTTGCCGTTAACAAACTTATATTGGGGTGCTTTTAGATGCATGATACAAGAGCACATCCGGTCAGGCACTGTTCCGATTACTCTTGAACTGCAATAGTAGCACGTTAAAAATGTTATTCAGGTAACTTACATGAATCTGCCATGTAGATTATTAATTAATAGAATCTTATCAGCACATTTCCAAATTAAATTATTCATTACAGCGATCAACGGAATAGGAATTAATTCCTTTAATTCATGAAGTGATAAACAAGGTTAAGTATACATAGTATCTCTGCTTGATTTAATCTTGTTTACCACTTCCTTAGTGAATTCTACGGATTTTTTTTACTGGAATTCTATCCATCCTCCATCTCGAATTCTTCTAAATGTTTTCTGCAGATGAATTCTTTCTTTCCTAGATGAACAACCGGAAATCATGCAGACGCGCGACAACCGGATATCGATTGACCGTTTAAGATATATCTTCACATCTCGAATTGCCATCCTGAATGATCCATTGCGCAACCGCATATCTTCATCTCTCCCTCAAATTCATTACTAACGAGACAGATTTTTCGTTGCTTCCTTTCCATTATTTTTTATATGTGTATTTTCTTCTTAGTTATTGAATTGCATAACGGAGGCGGATACGCGCGTGTCTTAAGTATAAACCAGCTGCGGTCTCATTCGTCATCATCAGTTGAAAAGGACACGCGTCCATTCAATGAGCCCACACGAGCGTTTTATTCATTTTTACCTGCCCCTACAGGTCTCGAAATCTGCTCAACACACCTGCTCTATCGTGATTGTTCCATTATTTTTTTTATGGGTGAAAATATTTGATAATATACAGAAGATTCTTATGAAATTCTTCTTTGATTGAGTGTTGATCATAAAATTGGATTTTATTTCCTTTATAATGAAGGATTCTTTTATAAATTATTCCAGTGACATCATTAAGAACGATTTTCGTAACACGACTTTTTTTTTTCTGTTTTAGGTAAGTTGAAGCACCACAGCCTATTGAACATCTGCCCAGGAACAAAAATCCTATTAAATAAAGAAAGTCGAAAATCTCTTCTCTCTTTCAATATTATATTTCATCGAGCAGTGAAGAATCATCGAAGCATCTGCTCCATTATTACATCTAACACTCGGAAAACGTAACCCATTCTTATTTTTCTGTAAACACATAAGTATTCCGATGGAAATCCTTCTGCGACAAACCAGATATTCCATAATAACACAATTGAGCCTCCAGAATCCAGGCATCTGTCATTTTTACGTAAAATCATTCAATCTTCAAAGCGATCATTGCAACCCATGAAGCATCTGTTTGAAATTGTGAAATTCCAATGAATGAACTTGATGCTGACACAACGGCTCATCCATTTCATTCAATCCTTTTATGAATCCCTTTCGATATTCACAATTTTTTCAATAAAATCACGTGGAATTTACACATTATGCATGAAAATAGTGAATCGAGGCAGATGCATAGAAGAAAAAAAAAGGGTTTTCTGTTCTTTAATCTGAATCCTGAGGAGGCATCTGCCTCTTTGGGTTAGGGGCAAATCGTTGCGGTCATTTTGGCGTTAGTTTTGCGTAAACAGCAGCTGTTACAGTTTTCGTAAAAATACACACATCCAATATGCACTTTTGAATAACAGAAAAGGATAGAGGGTGTCACTGCATATTAGACACCTGTTGCAGCTGCCGTTTATGCAATAATATCCACCCTCACATTGTGAGAATTGTTAGAGATGTAACATGAATAGTTTGTTTCAGAATTGCATTCTGATCAAATGAGAAGAAATTGCTTCCTGAATGGAAGAAAGGAGACTAATAAGATACAATTACTTGAAACAAGACGAAAACAGGAAAGAAAATGGGAAATAAAAGGTTTCGGGTTGAAACCCAGGGGATGAGAAAGCCCTCGGGAGCAATGCGCGCGCACTTGTATCATTAATCTCTTTGAGCTCACTTCCGGCTTCGCAAATCTTCCAGAACAAATAACTATGAATGTGAAGAAACAGAATTAGAAAAATGTGTTTAATGGATCGAGATAAAATGAATTATGAGGTATCGTAAAAATATCGAAATAATCACTGAAACGTAAAGATATTTCACTTTACTCCATTCGCTCTTCTCCCTTATAATCATTATTATCCTCAAGTTCACTTTATCTACAAAGAGCATGTAGAGAAAAGCCGTGGTAAATGAGAATAGATAAATTCTTTTCAATGTGATTGCACTGGGTTTTATGCATACACTCGTAAGATCCATGCGCAATAATATAAAACGTGCGGCCCTTTAATATATTATGAAGAATCCATTTTATGTTCTGTGTTGATTACTCCTAAACCACCCATTTTCTCTAATTTTTAATCTTAAATCTCTCTCTCTCTCTCATTATTCTTGTTTTCTTTCTCTAAAAATAATGCCCTCGGAAATTTTCAAAGGGGTAGAAGAAGCAGAGAAGATGAAGTTATGGGATGAGAGAAGAAAGTAGAAGAAAATAAGCGAAAAAAAAGAAGCAGGTGCGGCAGAATGGGAGGAGGAAGAAGAGGCAATTCTGGCGAGCCTCTGTCAAGGTCCATGGCGTCCGTTGATCTTGCACGGTCACAGACCCGATCCAATGTCTCTCTCTTTCTTCCATATTCTTAGAGTAGTCAAGAGGCCCTTTTTCCTCGCAATTTAGCCAGTCGAGTGCAGAGGGACGCGTGATACTTCTGCGCGCATGACTCTGCGCATTAAACCAAGCAAAAGGTCTCCCTTTGGATGCCCCTCACACGCTCGTCTCTGCCTTTGTCTCTGAGCGGATACTACAGCTTGATCTTCCTCTGCTTTGATTCAACAATCTCAAAGGCTCAATCTCTATTCTCACTAATTTTTCTTACACTAAGAGAAAAATATAGTTTTGGTCACAATTCAAATGTAGTTAATCGAGTCGTCAACCATTTTGATTTGATAATGCTGACTTTTTTAGTATTCGAGAAAATCTTAGAGGAAACTGCGTCAGTTCATCAGAATTATTTAACCAACATTTTAATTAATTTTAGATTGTCCAATCTACGAATAAAATGACTTTTCAAGTCTCTCATTTCTATATTGAAACCCTGGGGAATTTCAAGGATAGACGAGCTCCACTACAGTCACGGAGTCATTCTAATATTAGTTACAATTCAGATTCATTTTCTTCTGTGCAAATGCGAAAAAAGAATTCTCATTTAATTCAAACTAATTTGATATTAACGCAAGCAGTTTCTCTGTGAATTCCCCTTATTCTGTCTCGTGATTTACACAAAATGTGTTCTTCACTTGATAAAAAAAGTCACTCCATCTAGGGAAGAAGAGATTCTTCAATATCTCTTACACTTTGAGCAACAGAGATTTAATGAGAAAGATTTTTCAGATGACGCTCCTTCGGAGTCAGCCCTCTTCAATGAGAGTAAAGAAGGGTAGAAAAATAAATTCATGCGGAATCATTGGAAGTGCGTATGCCGTTGAACCTGAACATTCTGTTGGAAATAAATATCTTCCTTAGGGTCGGTTCTTTTCTCCTTCTTTTTCCTTTCTCAGATGCGACCTTGAGGGGGTATTATTGAATCGCGGAAGTAAGGCAGGAGCTTGCGAAGCCTCCAGGGATGTGGAGGGTGAAATAGGCAAGAGTGAAAGTATATTGATATGAGAAGAGAAGAAAAAAGGGGGATGATCCGACCGAGTGACTGAAAAACACGGGAATAGTGAACCGAGAAACAAAGAACATTTAAGGGGAGTTTAAATTAAGACTAAAGTCTCCAATTCAAATGATATCTCTGCTGCGATAAAAAGAGAGCTTAAAAATAATAGTGCCCCAAGATTTTTAGCATAATGAAGAAACTGTAATCTTCTTTGTCATTTTTCTCCATTAGAAAATACGCTAGAAACGAGGACATTCAAGGTTACTAACGAGAATAACTAGAAGATGCTTGTCAAAGTAACGATCATGCTGTTTACCAGCCCCGACCTTGGCCACACTTGCGTAGCACCCCATTTCGGAGATGTTCTCTCTGCGCCCTGTCATCCCAGATTTACCTCACTTCCTCGTTCCATTGTAACTTGAACAAAGGACTTGTGTATTTCAGTTTAATTTGCTCTTCATGAAGAATTTTGAGGAATTTCCGTAATTCCGGAGCCATTCACGAATTAGGTAATGCATAATACTGATTAGGTAATACATAATCTGATCATTTTCATCAGCAGATTATATATATACTCCAACACAATATTCATTGATCCCTGTTTTTCAAACATTCCAAATTTTCATGGGAAAAATCCAAAGATTTCAACCATAAATCATAAATTGAAGGTATCGATGTCACAGAAGGACATGGCCAGGTCAAAGAATAAGTTTTTACCTAGTGCGAACCAGTTAAATTATTAGCCCTGAGTATTGTGGAAGCCGAGAGTGCGGCCAGAGCCAAAGGCGTCAGAGACGAAAGGAGAATGAAGAGAATGGAATTTGCGCCCATAGGTATCCCAACACAAAGGCATCAACTTCGCCCTTCCATCCCCACTACTATCGTCGTAATAGTTTCTTTGCTAGTATCTAGAGCGAATGCTTCGGAAAAAGCAAAACCATTTATGATCACAAGGTACATCTTTTATTCTTTCTCTATATTTCATCGTCAAAAAATAGTGAAAGGGGTTTTGAGTAATATCCTTTCGATTTATCGAAGGCTATGATCGAAACCATTATATTCGCGTGGGAAGATTTTCCGAAATTCTGAAAAATAACGTGAGGATGCACAGCTGCGTAGTAGCTGAAAGAGCCCGGAGGCTCTTATGCTCATTGTTCAAAATAAATCGGAAGGGAGAAAAATATTCGATTCAATCCGAGGGATTTTTATATTGAAATGTTTTTTTTTAAAGAAGGAAAGTAAAACGGGTTAAGGATGATTCTCTTTTTTTGGATTTCTGATAGACGCTTCCGTCCCTCTCATCTCTTTTCTCACATTTCACCAATTTTTGGAGAGATATGACTAACAGGTATTGGACACCTGCTTTTGAGAAAATTCTGGAAGAACTCTTTATTATTACCGAATAGTTTAATATTGTTTTTCCAATGAATTTCATGAAAGTTTTATTCTTCTACTCCAGTTCTTCAGAAAAAGAAATGATCCTCATAAACTTGTTAGCAGTCGAAAAGATTCAATTTTTTTCAAAAAAAACCTTCATTCTGCTCGTAAATTACACAGGACACTTTACTTCCAGGTTACCTCATGTACTTTCTTGTAACACTCTTAATCTGAACTGATCTCTTTGCTGCAAAGAGAACCACGTGACCTCGAACCTCAGTAAACCTATAATGTTATTTGTGTTTCAAATCATCCGACCCTCGTTCTGATTTATGAGACATCACTGGCCACGTTTATTTACGATAAACCATGGCCAATACAGTTTAAAAGATGGATGAAGCTGTCACATGAAAATAAGGCTGTTATTTATGTACTCAAAAATAATTAGCAACATGTGATGGTAGTTTAGTTTAGTGACTTAGGTGGCAATATCGTAAATAAATTTGATGAAAGTTTTAAAACGTTACTCGCGTGCCACACACACACACACACACAGACACGAGTTCTTCGCAAACTCTCGGAGTTTGAGAAAAGAGTGCAGTGCACGTTGGAGGCAAGAGCAAGGACCTCCGTTGTGAGGACGATGCACTCACAATTGCGACCTTGTCCCAGCTATAATATTTTTAATATTCAATTTTATTTCAAATATTTAATCAAAGTGATGGAGCTACTGAGTTATGGACAAGTTCCATTAAACAGTCATAAATTATGTAACTGGCTTTCGACAGATGTTAAATATTTTGTTTAACAAAGTTCGGATCTTGTGAATCACAAAATAAGGACCAACTTCACCAATTTACACAATCCTCCGTTATTTCTACGGATACCTTGTGTGGAGATACAAATGGTCCCGAAGGTCAGAGGCACAAGATTTTGCACGTAGATATCAGTGTCCTGGAATTCGGGCACCGGATCTGGAGATAAATGGGTGATTGACTCATTCACAGATGACCAGGAAGCCATTTGATGCTCACTTAATGTCTTATTTGAGCTTCATCAAATGCTCCATTTTCTGATAGAATAGAGCATCAAAAATAAGAACGAATCATTCGCAATAAACTTGGATGCAAATAATTATCAATCTTGATCAGTTCACGAGAGACGAAGAGTTTAGGTCAAGAACCTTTGAAGAAGTGCAACGAGCTATAGAAGATTATGCATGAAAATTTGATGCAATAAAAGCATTCTCATCTAAATCAGAGATAAAAGTCATGAAATTATTCAATTGCTCTAAAAAAACGACGTTACATGCTCCTTTTCAGTCTAATCTCTGTAGATAAAACATAAGCAGGATAGTGACTGCAACGCCATGAGATGTCGGTGACCGGGACGTCTATCCTGCGAAAGAGGCGAAGGACCTCACTGTGTCGATTCTCACGAATCTCACGTTGTAATATCTTCGTGCGCAGCTGAGGATGCGCCGAACCCAACGCTTATTACAATTAATTCATGCTTAATAATGATAAGAATAAAAGGGAATTATTCCCCCAATAATTCCCACCCATTTTCTATCTCAACAAATTGGAGGAATATCTCTTTGTTACGGTGATTCAGTAAAGCCTTCACTGTGTTACCAAGACAAAGAGAAAAGGGACTTTCGAAATTCGATCAAACACTCGTAGACTCCACTTGTACAATCAAAATTAAATATTCTGAATTTTACCCTCTCCTCTCGAGCATTCAGGAATTCCCAGTGAATAACCTTCTCCAAGTTTTCTTCTTTCACTCTTCATTTTTTTGTTCGTTTCAATTTCGCTTGTTCCTCTGTCTGTGAAACACGAGCAGACAAAGTAATGCGAGCAAAAAGTTGGGCGCAGTATCCATGGACGAGGAGTGCAAGGGTAGTTTAGCGGCGGTCGTCATGGTAACACGCTCGACTGCTAAACGTACACGTTGCACCCTATCAAGGACCTTGAACGAGAATCGAAGGGCACAAACGAGGGGATGGAATACAACTACAACCTACCATTATATTAGTATGAGTCTTATCTGCTTTCTCACTTGCTCTGCGTTTTTCCTTTGTTTTCTCTTTTCCAGTGTCGTTTCTTGGTCTCGGTTAATACTCCTTCGTCCTGACTTTGTCCGGAAAAATGTCCAAATAATTATTTTTCTGATGACGATTCTCTTTAGAATTCTTTCAATTTTCAAATATTTTAAATTCTTTTATTGTGAATAATGAGAGGGATTATTCTACTGATGATTTTTTTGATAATTACAGACAATTTGGTATTGAATGCACTCTATCGATTGTCAGCGGTGGTCCGCTGGGTTGCTATGGCTACACCAACACGCATAAACCATCCTCACTGTGTGCTTTCATATCACAGTCCTCTTCCTCCTCTTTACTTCATCCCTCTCTTCCTTCTTCTCTAACTCTGCTTGATTTCCACGAGTTTTCTTTTTGCATCTCTCATCCAACGTCGTCCCGGTAAACTGGAAAATCGTCTCTCTACTTGACCTTCATCAAGCTGCATGAAAATGCAGCTTTTCCAAATTTTCAAAATGATGCGAAATGTAATCCTATAAAAATCCATGAAATTTCCACTACATTATTCTCCGTCTGACATTGGAAAAAAGCCATTACAATCGCATTAGATAAGAAAAATCATTGTCTTTATTCTCATCTTTTCTCGAAGTGATCCCTGAGACAGTGGGAGTTATATAGAATGTCGAAGGAAGACCCTTTCAGTGCTCTCTCGAGAACGAACAACGAGAAATGGGCGAAAACGGGAAAGAGGTGGGTTTGGGATTTTAGACAAGGGGTGATACCGAGGTTTCTTTTTTCGTGAAAAATACACGTATTGGTGGCTGGATTATATCCACTATCCTTTTGAACGACCCCACAAAATTGGAATATTTCGAATAAACGATACATTATCGAATTTCATGGGCTGACGGAGAACTCGTAAAGTATTAACTTTATGTCAACCATTGTCTCTCGTGGATTGTTGAAAATTTCCATAAACCGAGACTTTTCGTTGGAAATAATAAATTGATTATTGTATTTACAACAAACGGAAATTTATCTGCTTGTATTTGTAATTATAAAAATGTTGGCAAGAAAACAGATAAGAAATCATGGAACATAATGAAGTTGCGGCACGCATGTCGTGTTCATTCGAATAAGTTTGCCATTGATGAGACGATAAAGGGGCGAATGTAAGACATTCTCTCCGATTCACCCCTTTTTTACTCGAAAAAAAGTCGCAGCACACTTCTGCCACTCGAGAAGTCACTCTTTTAAAATCCTCGATTATCAGTGGGGTTACACAAAATGTCGTTTACACACTCAAAGTCATTGGTAATAGAAGCACGTGCGCTGAGAAAGAGATGGCAATCACTGGGATATATGGAAGAGTAACAAAAGAAGGAGAATCCAGGGGTTTTTGGCTTTCGTGGCCTTGGCCAATTGCCTGATCAACGTGTAACATTTTAGGGAGGGGCTTTTTTTTATTTATTAGAGTTTGTGTTTAATTGAATAACTTTCACAATAAAAGAGCATGAAATAACAGAATTTTTCTATCCCAAAAAATTCCCAGAACATTTTCAATTATTTTATCATTCTACATTATTGCAATTGACGATTTTATTTTTTGTAATTTTCACCTAAAAATAACCCGGAGTTAACGCCACATGAGTAGGCATTCAGTTATACCGGAAGAGATTTTCACGGAGAAATCGAGATTCCGGGGTTGCGCGGGACAAGGTCGTTGGGTATCCCCTAGCAACGAGGCCGACACGTGCTTCCAAATGCTCCTATCTTCTTTTTTTTTTCTACCACTCTCCTCTGCCCCCTCCCTCTTCTAATAAATTTCCCAAGGCACGTAGTAAAACACGTCCGAGCACAGTAAAGTAAGGCGTTAACTTTATTCAGGAGTACATTAAAATTATATTCTGGAGTGTCTCAATCTCTGGTAAATTGTGCCTCATCAATTCGAAATTGAATCTACATAAAGAATCCTCCTGAGGGAGTGAGTAAACACATAAACTTCATCCAGGCTTTCATCGCGCACTTGAAATCATCTCGATTTTGTTAAATAATTGATGAGAATTCGATGATACGGTAATGCCTGATTATTCAATGAACCCGAAGGGTTGATGAACCAATCATGGCTGAGAGTTTATTAATGAGATGAGTGCTTCTATAAGGTCTTCATCCCAAAAAGAACACTTCTTCTTCTTTTATTGATGTCTAAAGCTGAGATAATTCTCCCTTTTCTCCTCATAACTCCAATCCTCCATTCCATGATGTCATCTCCATTATTTATCAGTCAAGATTATCCAAACCCCAGAAAAATCACCACAAATTCATGATATTAGTCATTTTTCATTATAATCCTGCTAAATAAGAATTAAATTCGTATCTCTGATAATAATGAAGCTCATGAAAACGAGAGTAGAACAATATTGTCAGAAATTACCTCAATTGTTATCAAAACTATCAACAATTTTTCGAAACATTTCACTGTACTCCTAATTTTCCTCTTAAAAATATTAATGAGGCTTGAAAAAATGAGAGTAATGACGAGAGTAAATTTGCGTGAGGAATTTCCCAAGTAAAAAAAACGTTAATAGTAGCCATCGCAAGGACATTTTGGCTTGGAAACATTTTCCGGCCCGACCCTCAACTCATAGCTAATGGCATCCAGCTCTCACTGGGCTGAGAGAGAGAGAGAGAGATGAGGAGCAGGAGGAGAGGTAAAAGAGAGCCCGGAATCCCGTGAGCTCGGTGAAGGCTAAACGGGGTGAAGGTCTCGGTTTGCCACTGAAGCCTGATGTGCCTGTACACGAGAGGAGCACGAGAGCAAACAGAATAGGGGAAAATGAGAGAGACGAATATTAGGTACTTTGGGAATAAAAGTAAGACAGAATACGGAAACTGGAAAAGCTATACCTCTCCATTGGCTTGCGAGATCCTTTTTCGACCCTTCATGAAATCTCCATTGACGTCTTCCGGGTTCCTTCACCCGAGGACCTCGTGTGTCCTACGGTTTTTCATCATGTCGACTTTATTTCATGGAATTCATTTTTAAAAATACCATCAATCCATATTAAATTAATGGAGAAAATAATTCCATTGCAATTTCTGTTTTTCACATGAAAATAGAATTTTATTATTACGAGAGAGAAGAATAAACTATTTTTCCTGATTTTTTTAACGAGTTTTCTAAATATTAAAATGAGCAAAAATTCTTTTAATTCAAATATGACAATCCTCTCCAATTGATGCACACGTGACTCTGCATGATTCAAGTGGGATGGGCACAACTGGAAACAACTGAATTTACCGAGTGAATCGATGCACGAGGGTTGATCATGACCGCGGCCTTCGCTGCGAACTGCGAGAGCACGAGGCTCCAGATGAGGTGAAGGTTACAACGATGCCCCTGCACCCGTACCCACACGCACCTATACACGTGTTATACAATGATAAATTAAATTACATTGAGTAAATACGAGAAAATGCCAGAAGAAATTCAATAAAAAAAATCATAAATTAAATTTGATGAAACGAATGAATTTAATTTGAAATATCAGAAGAATATTCATTGAATTCAATAGAGAGTAAAGCATCAAGAGGACAATGAGAGATATGTTACTAACCTAGAGCAACTAAAATTACAGTGTGGAACTGTATGCGTTGAGTACAATGCCCGCTTCCCAACTGCCATAAAGACGACAAACAAAACGGAGACAGTGTTAGTCTATTGCATTAGTTGCGTTCCACTGTATTCTACGTCTGGCAATGTGTACTTGTACTATCACCAGTGTACAAACGTTTTATATATGAAGCATCGAACAAGTCACAGTACCTCTGCAACTACATAAGTGTATAAATGCATGGGGTGGATGTCCGGTCAGTAACCCCTCTCCTACTCAGATGCAAGTGTGTTCGCACGATGTATACGACGTTCAGGGACGGTCACAGGGTTAGGTTGACGACACAATAATTACATGAACATGTTTGTCATTACTACATTATTCTTTTTCTTTATAAATTTAATATTTATCTCAGTGTTTGTGTTATTATCACTGCAAATTAAAATTAATTGTAGATTATTTAGTTGTATTCATTGTTTGTTTCAGGTAAGTCTCAGCATCTTGTCGACATTTTTTCTCGTGTACTTCCTGACGTGAGTAAGATTCTAGATTATTATGTAATTCTGAAGAAAATTAAGCATAATAATGGGAAATATTGGATTGGTCTCATTTTAATTCAATTTTCACAATATAAAACAGTTGAAATAGTTCAAATTTAGTCTACCGAGCTTTTACCCAATTCAATACATGTGCGACCTGTTGAAATAAGCATTCCTCACCTCACAAGCTTTAACAAGCCACCGATAGGCGGCAGAAGTCTATGCTCATCATCTTCCATTGTTTCAATAAACTTTGCAAGCTCTCCAATAGAGGTCGCAAGACGTCAATTCCTGTCTGACTACTACGGCCATCTACTTAATGTTACTGAGCCGTACTCGGTATGGAAGTTATCTACTGGTTTCATACTGAGGTAGAGAATTATTCCTCCTCTGGTCACTCCAAGAAGCGAGCAACATTAACCTCAGAGTTTACCAATAATATCACAATTCAATTAGTCTTATCACAAGATGGAGATGCGACGCAAGTTCTCGACACTTCAGTTTACATGACTCATTTACATTTTACATGCATCAATTTACTCATTGACTCATGGAAAATAAACACAGTTTTCTTCACTTTTCTCATCAATTAAATTGCCCCATTAATCATCCGACAATTCACGTGTCAATAGACATTACCTATTTTTTAATAGTTTTCAGTTATTAAAACTGTCATTGGAAAAGTCAATTACATAATTCGCAGTGGTAGAAATTAATGCAGCAATTTACTGCGACCCAAAACAAGATGACTATGTAGACACTATGCATTTCACTTTCTTCCATACTTTTACAATCACCGATCCGTCTACTACGACTCTAACTATGTTTCTTTATATTTACTGGCTTAACGACGTGAAAGCTGAAACTGCAGTTTTCACTTTTATTATTCTCCCATAATAGACTTGGAATTATAAATTGATGAACGGAAATGAAGATTCTCGAATAGAGTTTAATCAAAAAATCTTCATCCAATGATTTTCCTTGAATTAAAATTCCCAATTTTTCTGTTAAATTCCAAAAAAATCATGCAATAGTGATGAGATGTATCCGGTATTTAAACGCATGACACGTTTATTTATAATGTAATGATCCCCATGGATCTGAAATTGAAAGACCAGAGCAATATGGGATAACACAAGAGGCCCAACCAACGCTTCTGATTAATTTCTCTACTTGTGTGCTTAATACGTGTGCACTATTCATTTCTATAATGTAACGAGCATTAACAATGTGTGCTGAGTGACACGTGGGTGCATGGTAGTGCCAGAGAGAAAGAGAAAGAGAGAGATAGGAGTAGACGGAGTGTCACGAATATATCGGGACAACGCGGATTCATGCACACACATAATATACAAATACATAAGCAAAGTTCAGTCACTCCGTAACCTCCTTTCGATCGAAACTATTACACACTACTCAGTGATTCTCAATCTGGGGATATTTTTATTTATTTATTTCACTTTCATTACACACAGTTTATGTTCCCATCCAATGAATCTGTATTCAATGGAATTGAAAATATTGAATTCAAACATCTCTCATTGCCAATGAAAATTTGCGGGAAAATGGTGCAGAGACTTTTCATGTAATGAAAATTGAGGAGTGAAGAGGAATCGTATTGATGTAGTATTCAGCATGACAAAAGTAAAAGTTGGTACACGCTGAGGTCTCAAATGCGTCCTCGAACGGTCGCTGCACCTTGGCGAAGACTTGGCCAGTTGCGTTGGGAAACTGCTGATTTTTTTCTCCTTTTCGTTCTCCTTATCCTGGACATTAGCGAATTCCCCAAAGGTTCAAGATGCATCGAAGTATCGTTTTAGTAAAACTGGATGCAAATTTTAACGTGAATCATGAGACACGAGAGGACACACGCAGCCTCCCCTATCTCGTCTATTTCCCCCTCTCCCTCATCTCAAGCCGCAAAAGTGTTGCACATTGAGCAAGCGGACAAATGCGAACGGCACCAGCAGCAGTAGCAAGCGGAGTCACCTCGATAGCGTGTGTTGAACCCGCGTAAATCTAGGCCGGCTTCAACCAGAGTAATGCACACATACACACAGAGGACACACACACACTTATGCAGAGCCCGTGGGATAACATACGAAGCTTTACATTAACAACGCATGCGCAACATTCGTTATAAATTCCCCTACTCATTCTCTGGGTGAGGAAAGAGAGGAGTGAAATAAATAAAATTAAAAAAAAAAATACTCTGGCATCATCATGATATTTGAGCGGAGAATTTGCAATGGCTTGTGTTCTCGTTTGTCCACGCACTCCTGATGATTGACGAGGGTTTGTTTGATTTTACTCGATGGGCGATTAACACAATGGAACACTGCCATTCGTTGCAATATTTTATTCTTTTATTGGATGATAAAGAGGAGCTTAAAACACACAAGATGAGATTTTTTTGATAAAAATTGAGTTTTATCCTTATTTGATGAAATTCAAGAGTTTCGGGAATTGGGACATTTATTCCGATGTCGTTGACCTCACAACAAAAATGTTTGAATGACCCTCGGGACTAATTGCTCCCTAGCTAATTTAATTTAAAACAAATATTTCAATAGAATACCAAAATACTTGAAATATTATTTGTCTGAACTAAAATCAAAATAATTCCTCAATTACTCCAGAATAATTCATGAACTTTTTTAGAATCCTTTAATACTTAAAACAAATTATAGCATTTTTTTCCATTTAAAAATCTTATCTCCATGTGGAAATCGATTCTCCTAGGGTATTCGAATCACGAGAGAAAGAGAGGGAGAAGTGGGATGACAAGGGTAGGTAGACTTTCAGCCCGGACAACTCCTGACCTGGGTTCGTTGTCCTTCGACAACGAGGTGCACTCAGAGCTGGCATCCCCTCTTTTCCCTCAGTAGTTCATCCCCACTTATTTTGGAATCACATCCCCCGATGGAATCACTTCGACTCCTGTATATCACTATACAATAATTAATTCAATTTGAAGGAAATTGGAGCAAAGGTTTCCCTTAAAAATAGTAAAGGAATGAATGAAAAAAGGAAAATAATCGCATTAGAAAGACTCATCCAATTAAACCCATAATCATAACAAAAATAATGTCATATAAAATAATAATAAAATTCTCGCTTTATAAGAGACACATAATTGAGTATCATGACGGTCATTAAATGGTACTTTTATTTTTTCCTTGGCACTTAATAAACGAGTCTCCATTTCTTCGTGTTTTAACCACTGAATAGAACTAAGTGAGGCACTCTAGCTACTAATGAATTTCGCAAGTCTTCTATATCGAGATTATAACCGGAGTTGAACGTTTGTTATCCCACTCGTGGGCGGAATTATCCTTGGAGTTGATTTTTCCACTATGTATCTTCGGTGTATCATGTACGAGGCATTTTTACATCATTAATATCAATTTAACGAATCAATTGCCGTTGGAGTTAATGAAGAAAGAAGTTTATAGGAAAAAACGATGAAAACGAAGAAAACCATAATTATTCAATCTTGTTGCAAAATGATTTTGTTGATAGTCGTTATTATTTTCATTGGTTTTTATGGGACTGAGATAATAGTGGGAAAGACTATGGGAGAGTCATCAGTTGGATAAGGAGAAGTCGATTAAAAGCGAATGTAAATTCCAGTTGGAAAGTTCCTTATTTCGTAACGCGAGCAGTCCGGGTTCGACGCCCGGGCATACGCGCCGCGCCTTCTGTACCTCCAACGCGAAGCGCCACGCCGACCCACTGACAACTCTCCATTTCATAATGTGCATGTTCAAACTCGCCAAACGCTATTTTTTAACTATCACCCATTTTGTAATTTTCATCTTTTCATTCATCGATATGCCCTCCTTTTGAATTTAAAAAAAAATATCATTTTTTCTATTTTTTTCCATTGGATTATTTAATTATTTCATAGAGATGCAACATTTATTTATTCATTTATACGTAGAACGTGAGAGGCATGAGCTCCACAGATCCGCGTTATTTTCAAAGTGACAGTTGCACTTACGTGACAACGAACGTCCCTGTGTAACCATATTTGCATACCACAGTCTCCTATACAGAACCATTTAGCCTACGATAGTTGTGAAATTTGCAATACCTCAAAAACTTATCATTTTAACCTCCCCCACCAGACTCAACCCACTTATTTCTCTCCCCTTTGGTGAAAATTAACTGAGAAAAAGTGTCTGCGGTCAGTCCACGAGAGTTCATTGCACCCTCAGTTTCTTTTGTGCGCCATCTTTATACAGTAAAATGTTGGGGTTTTTCTTTTTTTTAATGAAGGCGACAGTGTTTCTTTTTTTCTCTGCATTCACCCAACTGAGCCAAGGGCAATAGGAGGGCTCAAATCTTCACCTTTTTCTTTTGTAATATCAAAAGTTTTAGATGAAATAATGACAATTATTAATGAATTTCTCTGTCGAACTTTGATAAATGTTTTCACTCAATTGATGAAGACATTCCCTTTGTCGTGTGGGAGTCTCATCATCATCGTTCTAACTTGAATGAATTCTTTTTTTTTTTTTCTTTCATACTCACGCGATCTCGCCACGCGTCCTCGACGCATCCTCGAGGTCATTGAAAGTTATTCTCCCTCTGATGTAAATACTTCTTTGTCTCTATCAGCTAGAAAAAGAGGGGAAAAAAAAGAGTCATACAGAATACATACGTATTTACACATTTTTCCCCTTATCTCATTCATTAAAACCGAGAATTCTTGAAGAACGTGTGAATGTCTGTCCGTATTAAACGTCCTTTGATACAAAGCTCGAGTAATTGCGTTGGCCCTTAGTGACCTCAATTCTCCGCCTGACCTGGTTCACCAAATTTACTCGAATTTTATCAACCTCGGCTTTAATCACATGAAAATCAATTAATTTTCCGAGTGAATTAATTCCCCATTTTTTTTCCCTCAAAATAAGTGAAGTCTTGAGTACCTAATCAGACGAAAAAAGAAACAAGATTACAATTGTCCTAAAATATAAGGAGCATCGTCATATTACATAAGACGTTGGAAAGAGTTACGTCACTCTCCGTCTGTTACACATATTCCCAAAAATTTTCGAGGATAAACTCGAAAGCCACGAGAATGATAGCCACTGCTGAGTACAAGGCTCCGAAAGAGTGCAATGCGCCCTGGTGTAGACGTAGGGTCGAGCAGGCGCATCGAGCGACAGAGAGACACACTGGCAAATGAAAGAGAGAGGGAGAAAGAATGAGAAAAACTGCTGTGTGAAAAAAAGAGAAAAATTGTACTGAAGATCTACCAGCTCTTGTGCATGTACGCCTGTGACTCGAGATACTCCTTTCCGTCCTTCTTTCATTCGCTTATTCCGTTTTCTCCATTATAACGCTCGTTTTTCATCCCATTTCGTCATTTTATCTACACTATCTTGTCTTCTATCTTTTTTATATTTATACGGTGGAAAAAAGAAGCGAGCAAACGAAGAAGCATTTGAGAGCTGATGGCGCTTTGCTGCGAGCTTCATTCCGTCAAGTATATGCGCTAGCGCAGGCGCATTCAATTACAGAACGCCCCCAATTTCGAAGGCCGTTAGGCCGACGAACTATCGAGGACGGGGTGAACTGCAACTGCTGCTGCAAGCACCTTCTCCTCTGTCCCTTTTAACCGTCCAATTCGCCTAAGCACATGAGAATTCTCAAATTCCTTAATTTAACGTAAACTAACTATTTTTTCTTTGTCTTTATGTTTCATTAATAAGCACATATTCGTAAAGTCTTTAAAATTCCTCGGTAAATTATTTTCAAAGTCCTTCCTTGATTCCGCTTGAAGCTTGACCCTCTAACCCCTTTGTTTCAGTTGGTATATACATCCGATGGCCTCATTTTTTTTTCCTTGCTTCTTGTTGCTCGAAGGTTTTTCTGTTCGTTGAACCAACGAGGGTGGAACTCTCCGTTCCTCTAATTCTCTCCCTATTATTCAACCTTGATAAAAATGCATACACTGTAATTGCCTTTTTTCATTCATATTTGATCCTCATTTCTGCGACGAAATTATTCAAACGCACAATTACAAATGGAAGTTGGACTAGTATCTAATTTTAGAGGCACACTTATTAATTCAACTTCAGGAAAATTATGGCCTATGAATTCCCAGAAACATGAAGCATAATTTATTAAATTTCAAAAAATAATTGAATTAAATACAATGAAATAATTTTAATTTAACAGAGTTCATCAGCATGTCCTTCGTAAGTGGGCCGCTCCTATCCACCTATCAGACTACTTTATCATAACTCATTCTTCGGACTAGTCAGTGGCATACACAGTGCATTGTAAACTCAACATTATGCTCCTGCTCAATACAATTCTCCATCTGTTATCCCCCCTCTTTCCTTTCACAAATTTCATAAAAAGGTGGGAAAGTATTGCTTTTACTCAATCCATTATTACACATCACCGAAACTATTATAACAGTGATTGTATGGGGGTTCTATATTAACTCAGCATAATTTAGATGAAAGTAAAACTGCAATTTCGCAATGATTCTCACGCCGTTCTCCACACGCTAACGAATCCATTCCATTCATTTTTCACCTGGAAATTTAATGAAAAATTCACCAAACACATCAATACTCGAAAAATCAATTAATGATCATTACGAAATTAATGAGTTTCTCCTCGAGCTTAGGATGTTGATGTAGGCTTAAGTTAATAAGTGTTCGGGGCGCACACTAACTCAACCAAGTAATGACGTCAGAGCACACAGTTGCAGCGCCCTACATCGAGGGAGGTCACTGTGCGCCGGGCCGATGGCCCACCGAGGTCATACCTCGGACTAGAACCAAGTATTTCGTCTAGTTTTGTTTTCTAGGTTACCTTTGGGATTATATTTCGTCTCCATTTTATATATGATTCATGCTCATGATGAATTAAAATATCCTATATTGATCATGATAAAATTTCTCAAATTCCCATTATTCGATGATTTTTTATAATTTATCAAATTTACTTTTGAGTTATGGATTTAATAGACAGAGGAACAGGTCGAGGTTCGATTGTCCGCTTCGTTCGTCACTGGAACATTGAGCCGCCATGAACTCCCTTGATATTGGCGGAATTACTGGTATGCATGAGTTAGAGAGAGACAGGGATTGAAGTGCATAGTGACTCTGGTATAATATTCTCGCGTGTCACTGGCGTCAAGTGCAGCAATGCCACTTGAAGCTTACAATGGTATCAGAAAATAATGTCGATCACCTAACTAAAATTTTCGTAATGCTTCTTCATTATTTAAATGAATTCATAATGATAGTGTATTATCGGTGATTTAATTTGAATGAAAAAACGATAATTGATTAAAATCTCACCTTGATAGGAGTTTTAGAAAGAATGAATAATAATACTCATTTGATAACTACATCTTCGGCGTGACGCAAAACTTTTGTAAGAGGTGAATAAAACCTTCATTTATACGGTCTATTAAACTTAAGTACTGAGGTAAACACTGCCAGTACATTAACACCACATCTAGGCAATTATAATAATGTTAAATTTCAAGGTATTGATAAGGGGTGTATGTTAGATTGTATTACTCAACGATATAATTTTATTCATTAGAAGCGTAAATCAGGTCCATGAAAGGAAGGACTTTAATAATGAGAGGGGAAAAGGCAGAAAAGCTTCCGATTGAAAAAAATTATGCCTCATTACAGTCTCGAGATATAAAATATTATGAATAAAATCCAGGATAATCAATGGAGAATGATGATTATCTCATCAAGAATCGAGTGATGTGATCAATTGATGAATGTGACATTAACAACACGGCGAGTTCCTGTGATCAAACGTTCACGCAACGTGGATGCATTATGTTGTCCATAAATTCTAGTAACACCAAGAATCGTTAGATAAATTGATATTGACGCTTGCACCATTGGTTTACAATGGGTTATTAAGAGTTATTGAAAGGCAAGCAGTAATTATCGAATTTCATGGGATCACTTCAATTAAAATATCCATTTTACCCCGCCTTCAGTATGTGAATAAAATAATTTAGTTCCAACATTTAAGTAAAGCAAATTAAAATCGCTGGATTACAACATTATTCGATATTAATATGGTCAATACACTTGGATTGCATCAAGCCAGTGTTTCCAATTCGTAATCGAATGTTTCATCTCTTTGGGATAGGTCAAACAGGGGGCGTTACTTGATCATTCGCTCGTTTGTAGCTAAAGGCAATCATGAGACTTTACTGGGAAATAAAACGCTTTTTCAATCGTGACAACGAATTTCCATTGAAATGCCCCGCTGTGATCCAATCTAGTATGTAACAGAACACGATAGAAAAAAGAAAAATAGTAAAATGCGTTTCTGTAGACTAACGAGAATTTGAGGGAACTGTTTGATATACGACTTGCGGCCGAGACGAAGTGTATTGCTCGGGGAAAGTTCTCGAAACACGGACAGCCATGTATATATAAATCGGCTCTCTGTGTGTCAACGATATCAACGGTGACGCGTATAATATTGCGAGGGTCAGGAATCACGGTACGAACATTATTGTGTGCACGAAACGCCTACTCTTGCATCCAACATTATTTTATATTGATGATAACGTAATGAAATTATGAAATTTTGATTCTTCATCATGAACCTCATGAATCATTGAGTGTCTGCGGAATTTTTGCATTTCACTGACTAACATTATTTCGCCCACGTTATTTTTATTCTATGGAATCCAAGTGAATTCAAATGAGGCAGAGAAGAATGCCGATTCACTCACGATTTCAGTTTGGCAAAATGCTTGTTTACAGCTCCCCTAGTTTTGTGACAAACGCGTCACATATGCGGCTTTGAGGCAGCGGCCGTTTGTCCCAGTGAGCGGACATTCACCCGTACGGGGCCGAGGACACCCGAGTAATACCGAACCTCCGCGGAACACCGATGTTACCCGAGGGCAGAAACATTTACCCCTACATCTGCAATGTGAGAGCTTTTCCATTGGGATTGCATAAAAAATCAAAAGCTCTTATTGACACATGCTTTTTGAAGCAGTTACATGAATATTTAGGTCCTTCGGTCTCTCTCCTCCCAACACCTCAACTGTGTCTTGTTGCTTCTGTAATAGAAAACTTTCAAATATTACAAGTTATTTCGCGGTAATGGCGTGCAGCTGATTGCTTTTACCCAATTCCGTGTTATCTTGAGTCTAATTTTCACTCCACAGTTATTTTACATGATTTTCATATATTTTTTTTGCAAATTATCTGATACAGCTACTGAATATTACACAAACACTGTTACATGGTGAAAATCATTGAAATATGTATCAGAATTTCAAATCAAAGTGACTATTATCATTCTTTCTCTTTCGAGCAATTAATTCCTACAAATTCCCTTCATAGCTTCGAAAAAAAAAAAAGGATTACTCAACAATCATCGCTGGATCTCTCGGAGAAGTACCAAACTTGTGCAATTGCGTTCTCATTAAAAGCGAAAAAATATATATTCAATATGAAACATGTCGAGTACACGGGAGCTCTTATTCTCACGTTTGGATGCCAAATGTAAAGAGTGAAAATAGCAATTCCTTCATCCTAAAACTTATTTGTTTCGAAAATTATTGAGTTTTTCCATTGAAAGAGTGAAAGAATCATTGCATAATGCGGAAATATCATGGAAAAAAAAGCCGCATCTCAAATAACGAGAGATTTACCCTAACACAAAATTGGATATCTCAATTATCTTGTTAAAATCCAATCATGTTGTTTTCTTATTGGCCAAAAGAAAAAGAAAGAAGTAATAATAATGAAAGAATAAGAAACGCGTGTCAGCCCATGAATTACAAATGGCATAACGAATTATCACGATAAAATGAGAGAAAAGGAAGAGAAAAAGTCATCGTAAATCTAGCCTGCAAACATAATCGATCGCCCAGTGGCTTTCGAGTTCAACGACCGGGCATCAGAAAGGGTCGAGCTCTTGAGTTGCGCGGGCGCACTAAATTCAAACAGTACGGAAATATACATCTCCATCTACTATATTGAATAATTATGAATACACTTGATGATAATTCTGTCCAAGCGCAATCTTTCTTGGGGGTCGATAACACTTCCCTTCATTGTGCACCAAATTAAACACATTTCATAACTTCAAAATTAGCGAATTGTGATCATTTTGAGCAGAGCTTCATTCTCAGTCGAATATCTCGAAA
The DNA here is from genome assembly GCA_963565655.1 of Aleiodes testaceus. NCBI lineage: Eukaryota > Metazoa > Arthropoda > Insecta > Hymenoptera > Braconidae > Aleiodes > Aleiodes testaceus. The sequence continues at coordinate 3,332,322 of OY751423.1, forward strand.
ACTAAACGAGATAGAGGGATTTCACCTGAGTCCTTTTTTGTACAGAATTTCAAGAGCTACAAAAAAGGATTCATGCAAAAATTGCGTATCTCCTATAGTTTCGGAGATATTTTTGAAAAACTATTCTAAATCACTTAAAAATGATTCTGATGCAATTCCTAACAACAATTCAAGCAAGATACTTATCAGAAAAAAGTTTTATACGCAATTTTTAAAGTTGCAAGATCGTAAATTGTACGTGACACGAAAATAACTAGACGAAATATCTATTTGGATGTATCTAAAATGCTTTGGACTATAAACGTGTGTGATAAACACGTGGGTCGAAGGAAAGTGAAACGGGAGGAGATGACTGGAGCTATTTGCTTGTACAGACCCCATAGATTATACGCGAATATGTCACAGTGGCAACACGTAACTCTCTCTGTCTCTTTCACTCTCATCTACGTTGGGAGTAAGAGAAATTGTTGGATTAACGGGTAACCGAGTGGGCTCGTAAATCTCTGGTCGTCACACAGCTGGCTGAAAATACATACTGTACTGTCTGATACATATGTATTCGCTGGAGCATGACCAGTGAAAATGCGAAATTGTGAGACACTAATTGTGGAAAGTTTATATTATTTAATGACAGATGATTAAAATGTTGTACCGAAAAATTGACATTTAATTAGCGTATCTTTGAATTTTTTTTGGAGTTAGAAAAATCTAGGTAATCAGACCTCTGTCCCTGATTCGAAAATCATTCAACCAGATTTTAGCCTCAAAAGATGGATGATGCTGTACTACTCCTTGATTAAACTCTCTCGAAAGTTTCACCACCCAACATTTGTCCTTCCAACTTTGCTTCAGTTACATGGACATGAATTTCGAAAACTATCAGAGTCTGATTCTCCTCCTGTAGGTCAGTGTGTCAATCAAGTTTCCACTCTCAATAGAAGCGAAAGAGTGCAGAAAGCGAATGGAACGAGTAAAGAGGAGAGAGAAAATTGAATTATTGAGGAAATAAAAAATCCCGGAAAATTCGAGAAAGTCATGAGGTGAATGAACGCTCCACGGTAGACCCAATTGCCCGTTCATCCGCTGCATTTGAGTTCTCTTTTTGATCGACCGAGCTGTCCTGACATCATCGAGAGTGCGAAATACTCGAGTTCTCATGAGGCAAAAAAATTCTCGCAATTTTTCCACTTTTGCGCAAATAAAGTAGACGAAATGTTACATTGTTAGATTTAAGTAACGCAATACTGTTTATGAAAGCACACGATTCGAAGAAAGTTTGTAGAATTCAGTGGCACAATAGCCGTGCAAAATGTTGATCATTAAATGACAGTAATCGGTCTAGCGTCGAGAAGGTAAATCTAAAATGTGCCTACGCGACCGAGTTTTGTGATCGTAAACGCACTCCGACACCCTCAACATTACTTAGTCAATCGCTCACTGGCTAGTTAAACTAGCCAAGCGAATCTTGCTGTTGGCGATGCAATGAATTACTGACCCGTGTACATTCCATTACAGTTAACCATCAACCATTGTATATAAATTTAATTAATCGTTAGATCATAATAGATGCTTTATTCACAAAGGAAGAAAAAATTGAATTTTATAAGATTTTGAATGATTTTTCATTCTGCATTTCGCTTTCGAATTTTAGTCATTACAAAAATAACCCAAATAATGCTTTTATTATTACGTGAACCTACGAAATTTCCTTCTGTGTATTAATGTATTGAAGTTGAAAAACTTTAATTTTATATCACAGAAGTTGAAATTATACGTTTCCACCATTTCGTGTTGAAAAATCGTCATAAGCTGCAATTTTCATTCGCACATACGTGTTACGTAATTGCAGTACTCGAATAATAAAGAAAGTTCTTGATTTTATTCTCCAATTTTTCCAGCGAAAGAAAAATGAAACACTAGAAACGAAGTATTCATTTTCTTTCGTCGCCTGAGGCCATTGAAACATTTCAACAAAAGTATTGCGTGACACTTTGATAAAACGATAAAGCAATAAATATTCATGAGAAGTATTGATAATAAGTCGTGCAACAACTGATTCTGGAGATAAGTTTTCACAAAGATTTGATTTTCATCGTAAACGTCTCCATCCAATCGTGAAAATAAATGATTAATCATATACTTTATATGAATTATCAGGAAAAATCAATGTGAATGGCCATTGGGCATCAATTTCTTTGCAATAAAGTACCTAAATTGTGAAAATCATTATTTTACAAGCAAGTACATTCTAATGATGAATATTCCTTTTCTGCAGATTTAATTGCCCTCGTTTCCTATAATTATCGAAACAATTCTTATTGATTTTTCCAGTATTATCAACATTCCTGATTAAATATTCTCTCCTGAGATTGATTATTCCGCAATATTTAAAACCCCTACTACTTTATGTTAAAATGTAGAATAAAAAAAAAACTGGGAATCGATAACATTAATTCAATGATGAATAATTGAATTGAAATTGTTGGGGTCATTTCCGTAATGACTAAAATTGATTTTAGTGTATAGTACTAAATGAATGATAAATATGATCAAATCACTACTTATGATGATGCTAACTTTGTGTAGCTAAAGTCAGCATTACCAAATGAAAATTTAATTGTTATCAACATTCTATTTTTCTCTCAGTATATAAAAAAGGAATACATGAAAATAAAGAGTTTATAAAAGATTCAGGATGAGCAGAATGATGAGGTGAACAGGTCAACAATCTAGAGAGAGAGCGCATGACTCTTGTATTCTTATTGGCATAAAATAATGCCTCTAGTTAATTTAGATTACTTCATTTCTTCATCCCCTCTGGCGCTTAAATGACCTCTCACATTTCATAAATTATTCCTACAATAAAATCATAATTCTTTTCTTCTTCATCTTCACTTTGCATTGGCAAACCACCATCATCTCATTTTAGTACTTACTACCTATAAATGAAACCCAGTGTTATAACAATGTGCCAAATTAAACCAAGTCATAGAGTCATCGACCGACGAACCTGAACGCAGTAAAGATTCAAAAGCTTGCACATCTAAATTCGTTCAGAGTTCAATGACCGTAATGCAGTATCGTTGAACTCAGATTTCTATTTAAATTCGACAATTTCGGGAATATTCTTCATGTCGAATTTATTTGCATCACTTCAGTTCTATTTAATTCGAACGAGGGAATCACCGGATTTTCATAGCGCTTCTTCCACTTTCTCATAAATGAAAGAGTAAACGATATTTTTATGAAAAAATACCATTTCCGTTCTTCATAAAAATGAGCAGAAAATATTCCGTTTAAAACGAATAAATTTGGTTATCAAAAGCGAATCTCATATCTCAATTACCAACAGAGACACTCGCCTCTGAAATTAGGTGAACAAATACACTGCACGTTCCAGTACTTAATGATTCGTTCAACAGCAATTACGTATGTAAATAATTGTGTTAAAAAAAAAATGTTCAATCAACTTGTTTGGTCTACAGGAATCATCAGTATATTCGTGAAAAAACATAGGAGAAACCATAAAATTTTGATAACTTAGGATCATGGAACTCTTTTGAAGATGAATTTTGTCTCAATTTTTGCTGCAATATCTAAAATTATGTGGGAAGAATAACGTAAAGTAATGTATGTACGTAAATCATTCTTTATAACCCTAATTTTGTGAGTTAGACATGAATTTTCTTGTATTAGAACTTCTGAATTGTTTAATGTCATTTTAAATGTATGTTTCAATCTTATAAATCATTAATTTTACACTTTTATGCTGATTTTCTGAGCAATGATGCATTAATTTTTGCCTCATAAAAAAATCATAACTTCAAAGAATTTTGACATTTATTATTACAAAATTTTCCCATCTCAACCTCAATTCCTGGAAATAACATGAATTTTTTCTTTTTTTTTGAAAATAATGTATAAAACATGGATTTAAATTGTTTAACATTTTACCCAATATATTTTATATTCATTCATGATTTATATGAATTTTCCTTGATGGCTTTGCGTGTTATTATTTTCCTTGTACAAATATCAAATGAGTTAGCCCACTGGCATACATACTCTCATTCTGTATTTTGCAATAGCCATCATCCACGACTCTTTTGACTTGTTTGCTGATGCATATACTACGTCAGCGATTATGCCAAGTGTTTTATGTGTCACCACTTACTGGACTCATCCATTTTTAATACGAGAAAATACGTTTTACTCTGAGTACTTAATTACTCAAATAAATTAACAAGAAAATTATGAATTTTATTTATGATTATCAAAGTATTTCGCAAGGATTTTAAAGGGAGAGATGGAAAAGTAGTGAGAGAGCGTGAAAAATTGCAAAAAGATAAGAATTCAAAAGAAAATTTAGGAACCCAGCGGGAAAAACTCGAGACTTTTTCTTCATGTACTCCACCCTCAAAGTCCCGTTACTCCTTGGGCTATAATTTACGGGTAGTACAGTAGAATGCGGCTGTTTTCTCGTCCCAAATTTATGGCCTACTGCATGAAGAAAGTGTGAAAACCACAACGGTCATAAAATTTTGGCCACAACCCCCGTGACCATTCTAACCCAACTAATAAATCTCGCCTTGACGAGACATCTTGACTTGTACTTGTTTCTGACATTTCTCAAATTTACATGAACTCAAATACAATTCATGTTATTGCATCAAACTATCCGGCGTTTTTAAAAATAATCTCAAGGAATTTTCGTTGAAATGAAGTTTTATTTCGTAAAGTAACAATGAAAAATTCAAAATAAACAGAACGGAAGTTTCGTGCCCTTGAATAAAAGGAAACAGGTGTGTAGGTGAGACCCAACGATTTCTTCAGCCTCCGAAAATCGAGAAAAGTAAGAAACTTGTTTGATTCCCTGAGAATAAAGATATGAAAGAGAAACGAGATGATCGAGAGCAAGAGTACGAAAGAGAGCGTGAAAATAAAAACAAGAGTCAAAGACAGAGAGAAAAGAACTTGCCTAACGGCCGTTTTTATATGAAGCTATCCTTCTTAAATCGTGACTTTATGCCTCTAACGCAAGCTAGCCTGTTTACTATTAACAGGTTGGGATAGGCCATCGACTTTACCGCTAACTGGTCGTCTCGGTTCTTTGGCATTCCCCTACGTCTCACCTGTCCAAACAGAATCCGAGACGATTCACGCAAGTTGACGTCTGGCTGCCACGTGTGTGGGTGTACTTTCACTTTCTCAAAGAGTCAGACAATTCGCCGACTTTTATTTTTGTCTCAGCAAAGTGGAGATAACAGTTCTTTTTATGGATTAAGAAGTTTTAAAAAATATCCGCAAAATTTGTGAATAATTTTTTGCTCTCAGAATTCTTCTTCATAAGACAATTCTCTCATTACATCCTTGAACCTAAAAAAGGGTTAAGCGTGCCAATCAGCAGCTCCCATCAATTAATTAAAAATAATGTTATTGACTCCAAAAAAGCACACACGTGTGCACAAGCTCATACTAAATTGATAAAGCAACATCAAGATATGTTATTTCTCTTTCAAAACTGATTAACCCAAATTTTTAATACAAATTTACTTTATCAACCCACCCACACGTCTCTCTCATTATTTAATCAGTGTAATCAAAGAAAAATAAATGAAGAAAGAATAATCAAGTAATTTAATGCAAAAAAGAAGAAGAAGAAGAAATTGAATATAAAAAATTATAGAAATAATTGAAGAGGTGAACGGGACAAATAGACAACAGACAGCCCAAGAGCACGAGACAAGTGGCGCGGTGGTGAGGCCTGACTTCTTATTTTCGCGCAAGCGCGCAGACGTTACGATATACCCCAACGCGGCAAACTCACTCGCGCACCGCACCGTACGCCATACACAACCACCAACCACGCTCTTTTCCTTCGCCACGCGTGACCACGCGGTCAAGTCAAAACTCAAAGAGTGAAAATAAACATTAATACAATTTATTTTTTCCTCCTTCATGATTTTATTTTATTAAGAATAATCATCTATTTATCTCTGTGAGCAAAAGATAAAGAGAAATGGAAACAGAATGAAAAAAAGTAAACACAGTGAGTGCGCGATTTCTACCTCTTTCATTGACAAATTACAATAAATATTAACAAATGACCTTAAACTTGAGATTAATGTTGATGAATTAAATGAGAACTGTTCGAAATTTCATTGTGAGTGAGGGTTGATTTATTTTTTTTCAAGTGAATACTATTGAAGGGTGTTATGTCTAGAATTCTGAAGGACTGAATTTAAGAAATTGAATATTAGTGTTAGTTTTGAAGTATCAAGTACAGAATCGCATTTTTTTTCCAACTAAAAGAACAGTTATTACATTGTTTACGTGGTATGATAGACAGACGGGTTGAGGACTGTTGTGTTCAAGCAATGACAGTGCAGGAGTTTAAGCCCCGTGGGGCTGGTGATGGACAGCCATCTGCTGATATACTAGCACCACCACCCGAGTCACTAGATAATGAAAAAGAATCATCCAATTATCGTGAGATTTTTCATCCCCAAGACAGCGAGAATCTTCTCGGTCGAGTGCTAGCTGGTAAGCTCCACACAACTATTTATTTCATCAATCCATAAACACCTGAAAATTTCTCGATAAATCATCCTTCATAATTTCCTCCAATAACAAACGAAATTAAAGGAATTGATACAAAAAGTCTCGCAGCGGGTGCGCCGTGAGCGGAGGCGGCAGTTTCACTTTCCAGCGTTGGAATGTAGGTCGAGGGACCCGGGACGAGGCTAGTTCGTTGCCCCTTGGCGGCCTTCCACTCGGTGCTGGCAATTCTTTTTCCCTTTTTTTTCATCCCCACCACGATTTTATCGCGCGTACACTCGTCTTTTCGCCTCGTAATACTCTAGCCAATTGTCTCCGTATATGTGTGTATATATATGTGTGCGTCCCGTTGAAACACTCAGCTCTAGCCTAGATAGAGTACAACTTCCAACGCTCTCCCCACCACATTATCCTCGCGCGCACACACACACACACATAATAATATCGAAAACCCCACCGCAGGCTCATCGACATGCGTCCCACCGGCCCGAGAGCGGCAACTGCCAGGAAAGTGGGTCGGCGGGGCCTTGGCGTGAGGCTAGTTCGTTCACCCTGCCTCGACCCGTAACTGGGGCAAGATGAAATTAACCGAGGTGTCCCCCACTCCTTTTCCCAATTCGACTATCTCCCTCGTTCTCGCTCTCTCCCCCTCCCACTTTATTGGAACAACGCACCGTGCCTCTCTCTCTCTTTCACTCGCTCTACCATACAAATACATGCGCAATCGTGTACACGTACGTATAAATGCGATACTCGTGGCCAATCCTCGAGTTCAACAAACTTCAACTAGGGCTCTATGATCCTCCCCACTCTATCCAGTCCCCCTCCAACATCTTCCTTGCGAATAAATCCCCACCCACGTAGCCACCATCGAAGGTCACCACACACTGCTGCTATTACTAACATGACTATTCCCCTCACTAACACTGTAATATCTATTTCTTGTGTGTATGTTATTATTAATTTCGACGATTTATCGCACTCGTCGGCCCATCATTTCTTCTTAGTTCTTTATTCCTGTTTATAATTATGCGTTTTTTTTTTTTTAATAATGATTTTCTTCTCCTCTTTTCGTGGAGGAATTTCAGGCAATTGCCCCATTATGTAATCAAGGATAACGAAGCCGGTTAGGTAGGCTCATGAGATTCTTGATCTTATTCTTTCTTTCTCAGGTATGAACTCAGGTGAAAGTAGTACATTAAATCCAAGCGACCCCAGTGTGGATCACTCTCGCTTTATGCTGAAAAACTACTTGCCATTTTAGCCTTTCTTTTATTTCATCTTCAGTATCTCACGTTCCTTTTTCATTGGATTCATCAACTTCTATCAGCTTTCACCGGTAGCACAAGCTATCCCGGGCGAGTTTCATGATGCACTTCAGTGCACTGACCTGACTCACTGTCACGATCTACATGATTATAGAATTTTTTTTTTATTATCCCTTTTCTTTTCCTGAAAATTAACGGAAATTTACAGAGTTTTTTTTTTTTTTTTTTTATTGACACTATTAAACCTTTTCGGATGAGAATAATCGCATGAGGTCACAAAATACCCCTAAAAATTCTCCCTTCACAACCCATAATTGCAGTCAATTCCTCATTACCCTTTGAATTACGTTTTCTACCTGAAAATATTTATTCTCCCTTTTATGATTTTATTATTTAACAACCTGAAGCATTTGTATCCTCTCAAAAACGCCGGAAGACCCTCAAAAATCTCGTTACCAAATAATACATATATATATCTGCATATATTTGTAAATGATTACATCAGAAGTGAGAATTGTAAAAAAAAAAAGACGGTTTGAGTCGCGTGTTATGTGTCGAAATAAATTTCTGGCCTCTGGCATCTCCTCTCTCCATCATCCTCTCTCATTCTCCCCCTCTCTGATCTCTTCTCCGCCTCTCTTCATTCGGGAATTTTCTAATTGCGTTGTGCTGACGCTGACGACTGGCTAACCTCAAAACCAAGCTCGTCGAGCTCTCGGGCAATGGCCTAGCCTCCTACCGGCCTCAATTGACCTCGATCTACGTATATATACATTGAAAATCAACATATATACATATACATCTTGCTCCTTTTCTCGCACAGTAGCTGTCGCTATGATTGTATACTTCTTTCTCTCTCTATCTCATTGCATTCGCATTTTACACCGTCCAATTGCGGCAATGGTTTGTGTCAGACTCTTAGCTATACTCTCGGGGTCGTTCTCTAGCCTCGCAACGAGCGGAATAAACGTGAAGAATCAGACGAGATACACAATGTAATGGGAATAGAGACGAATGAAAGCACTTTGCCATCACTTTTCTTTATGAATTAAAAGAGAAAGAGAAACAGCGCTTTTGGCACTTGATTATTTCCATTTGGTTGGATTTTAAAATGTGGATAATACGTCAAGGTGAACAACCTCGAATTGTGTCGGGGGCTCTTATCTACAGAAACACTTAGGGATATGCCTTATCGGACGACTATTCATTTTGTACGAAGACTTTAATGCAAAAATATCTTGATATCATTAATTTCGGATTTTTATTATCGCATCATTATATTTTTTTGATAAATCAAAATTCTATCTATTTTCGGATTTTTTTTCTTCTTTTTTATTGAATTCAATGAGGATGTGGCAAATTGAGTTCTCTCTCTTTTTTTCGGAACTCTTTCACAATGAAAGCATCAAATTGATTTAAATCAGAGAGACTACGGGAGTCACGGTCTAGAATAACGAAAGTAAAAGTGGTTAAGGCCCATCTGTGTCCAGATGCCCAGTGAAAGGGATATGATTCCCTCTCCTCTTCCCTTACGAAGATGCACACACTCGAAGAAAGTCCCCATTCGTTGAATGAGCCTCGGTTTCATAGCCTTTCGCTTCTTCTTCTTCTTCCATAACCGATAAACTCTTGGCTCCGAACGATTTCTTCTTTCGCTTTTCATTGTACTTTCTCTCTCAGTAAAAACCGGCATTACCTATATATATATAGATAAATTTGAAATCCAGTACCGGTCCACTTTCTCCATGTAACTCTCATTTCTTACGTAATTTAATGAAAACTAAATTTAAAAAATGAGTATTCTGTTTACTCATTAATCAGCTTATCTTTACATTTGAATAGTTTTTGGATTGATGAATAGGTATTTTATTTGAGTTTAATTTAACATGAAACACGCGCTGCTCCCATTAGTAAATTGTGAATTAATGCACTTTTTTTTTATACGACGGAAGTTTTAAACGAGTGCCTGGTACAAACACTGGGGAAAACGTGCACTGTCAATATGTAGGGTGGTTGGATTGGATTGAAGGGGCCAATGACCTGTCGACCCAGCTATAAAAGCTTTGGATTCAATTGTATCTCAACTTTGTTCGGTATTAAAAATATTCTTCCATTTTTCTCCATCAGTTTTACATTCTTTTTACAATTCGTTTCATTCGAGAACTCATCTCTTCGTCGAGACTTCTTCATTTTTTTTCCCCCATTTTTTAACACCCATTTTATTATGAACATTAGCCAATAGGTCACATGTCAATTGGAAGGCCGCTGAAGAGAATGAAAAAAGAGGAGAAAAGGAATAAAAGTGGAGACTTTACTTATGAAATAGCGAATGTGTTAGCTGACCTCCCCTGGGACTTGGCGATGGCCTAGTTTCCGATAGTACCACCCTCTTGCACGGTCAACGAACTCACGACCTCGAAGCTCAATCCCAGCCCCAGCTAGATATCACTCTCATCCCCTATTTCCACCTCCACATAACTCTGAGCTCAGGGTTTTTTTTTTTCGTCCTGATTACATTAATCTTTTCGTCCCTTTTTTCATGATTATTTTGGGGTTTTTAGTGCATTTTTTCTGATTAAAAATGAGGAATTAAAGAATATTTATCATTTTCTTAAATTAAAAAAAGTGGAAATGTCGGAGATTTTGAGTCAATTTTTTTTCCAAAGCACTCGGTTTGGTGTAATAAATTTTGGGATTTTTCAAACGGTCATTCGACTAACTTTAAAATGTGCTTTAAATTGTTGTACCGTTTACGTTTTTTTTTTTTTTCACATAGTTTAGTCCGACTTTAACCCCAATACACTGTGAAACTGTTTATTGCAGTGAGGCGAGAATTTTAGAGGGCAAAAAGTAGGGAAAGAGGCAAAAAATTTACCTCTAATCCTTTGAATGTTCTTTTTCTCTTTTACGATGAAATTGGGGAGTTTGGGAAAAATTTGGGATGAAAATTTTCCTCTTTTTTTTCGAATAAAAGGAAGAAAGGGCTGTAAAACAACTTTTGACTTGTTGAAAAATGTGTCTTGACGAAATTTACCTCTTGAAAAAAACCCGTTAGGCCTAACTTTTCGACCCCTTTTTATTTTTATTGCATAGCCTTACCCTTTTACCTTTTTACAAAACTTATACAGTTATTGAGGCACATGGCAACAATATGGCCAGTAAAGAGGCATAAAAGAGCACCACTAAACCTTTTATTTATTTTTCAAAAATATGCTTTTTTCCCTCTCTCTCTCCACATTTTTCCACTCGCAGACTCAAGTGCCTACCTAAGAAATTGTCAATAGAAAAACAACGAAAAAGAGTTTTACTGCGACAAATTGCCAGAAGTAACTCTTGCTTCAGTAAAATGACCCATCATAAAAGGTCTAAAAATTTATTCCATCCCTTCTGCATTTATTTCTAAAGAAATTTCATTTTGGAAAAAGAGAACACAATGGAGACTGTAAATTTTTATTAGCCGAAAGAGCGAAAAAATGGGAAATAAAGTATTGATTAAGGATATTTCAATTTTATTCGTGAATAATACTTGAAATATCGGAAAAATCAAACTCGAAAACTGGGTGCTCAAAATGGTTTACGTAAAACGAGTTTGTGAGCTGCTGGAGCAGAGTTACGAGGTCACCAAGCAGTGCACTACCGAAAGCCGATAGAGACAAAAAGAGTTGACTAAAAAAATATTCAAAAATAGAAGCTCGTTCGTCTGAGTCGTAGCTCTTGGGTCACAGAACATAAACATTGCCGAACATTATCCAGGCGCTGGAGAAAATACTTTACAACGTTATCTGCATTCTCTGAGTTTCCTCATGTGACTATTTTTGGTGCTGTTGCTTAGGCACTTTGTGGCAATCTGTTCGTTTTTTTTTTTTGAATCTCTTTATGGGGTAAAATTTCGAGTGCACCGAACTCTCAGAATTAATTAGGTCGCAGTATCAATATTTTATCTGTTCTCAAATTATTCATTTAATTTAATGAAATAATTTATTTAAAGTAAAAATAAGAGGAAAAAAAATGCGAACTCTTTCTCTCTGTTTTAAATCACGTATGCTTGAAGCAATGAGAAAATTTCTCTAATCCTCCGAGTGAATTCCCACCTGTAACTTATTTGATTCGTGAATAACATAGAGCTTGGGGCCATTAAACTCGATTACGACTATCTGTACAGTGGCGACTTTCACGTTTTCTTAATTTACTTTCACACGAGACACAATTGCAATATTCCATACTCACAACTACATACACCATCTAAATTCTAAAATTACACAATTATAAACAACTCTAGATTTCATATTAAATTGAACGTGTTAATAAATTTTCAACGATTATAAAATTCTGTATGCTTACAATTTTATCAGTATTATATTCTATTTATTTATTCATTATTGACGAGTTACTATCGAGGGCAAATGACTATTATCCTCGTTCTGTGTCGATGAACCAAACTCAACGAAGGACAGACTCGATGATCCGCAACGATTCATCACATTCATTTGAGTCTTGAGAAACTTGATAACAAATTTATCATCAGTGTCAATAAATAATCCATTAGACCTGTGATATTCATTTGGGTTTAATGAGAAAATTTATTTTCATGATTTCCAAAAATTCTAGAAAATTCTCTCATTACTTCATAATAGAAAATAATTTTTTTTCAATTGAAATTCCCATTTTATTCAATTTTCCCTTAAATATTAGGAGAATTTAGAAACATCTAGAAAGCATGGGGTCGTCAGCCGAAAACGAGGTCTCTCCATGCTTGACGTCAGAGTTTTCTCCCACCCCTCGAAGGGGTGGTTACCCCTCTCCCCTTTTCTGGGCCTATAAGCTGCACGCAGAGACTCGGGGCAATGCCCTCGGTGTCACGACCCTCAACTCGGTCAACCTCGACACAGATACTTCTCTCTCTCTCCTCTTCATCCCCTTCTGTATCGTTTATGATTCCCTGGGATTTCCACAGTGTGTTCAAACTTCCCCGGGGAATTTGGGGCGTATCAAACGTATACAGCAATGATGTTCCTGTCTTTTAGCAATAAGTCGTAATAACGAATTTAGTAGGAGAGATCAAAGTGAATAAGTCATTCGCTGAATAAAACAGATTTATCTCGTTTCAATTTATCATTTTTCACTGCTTCCTCGTGAGCAGTTTACCTCGATTTTCTTTCTGAATTAATGCATATCATTAATATTGAAGAACTGAGGAAAATTGAAACAGTATTATTCAAATGAGATGATTAATTCATAATGTTATGCTACTGACACCCGATTACGTGTCCATCTTCCCCTGACGCACAAGCATAGTTTATGTAGCTATGTAATGCCAAACGTGATTGTGCAACTGGTCCCACAAGTACGGATATCCAGTTTTATATGTTCGTTATAACTTTGTACAGTATTACGTACGTCCTCCCAGAAAAATACACAACAAATGAAAAGAAAAAAAATATGTACGATGCAGTACTTTTTGATTGCACTTGGCTTCTTTCAACACAACTTTCACAAAACTTTCTAGTTGTTCTCGTTTTCTACGCCGGTCAATAAACCGAACAACAAGTCTATTCATTAATAATAATGCATTTAATGAATTTATTTTAGTATTAATGTGACAAATAATTTTATTGACATACGTTACTCTTAATTATATAGATTTTATCTGAATTCATTCATTAATTATTATTTTTTATTAATTATATAATAATTTTATATTTGAGATATAATAATTGAATCTGCATCATAATTAATTGGATTAAGACAATCGTGAAATCTAGAATTACGGAAATTCATTTGGAATTTTTCTTATGTAAACCGAAAAAGAAGAGAAACAAAATCTTATGTAAAACCTTCAGCATTTTTGTGCGTCACTCACAAACCCGTATGATGTAATTCTTCTTTACTTAACGGTTCTTCAGTCAAAATTTCTTATTTTCTTCGAGCATCTGCTTCCTCACAATGCTCATCTACTACCCCTTTTTCCTCATCTTACAACACATAATGAATAACATATTGGAGAAATGGGAAGAAAAATATAGAGCGGAAAGAAAAAAAAAAGACGAGAATTTTAAAAATAATAATCCGAAAATAAAAGGAGGCCGGTGAAAAATACATAAACAGTGGCACAAAAAAATTTCTTCTCTATTCTAGTTAAAATCAATTATTCTACAGTTCCAATTATTCTAATTAATTCTCAATTTTTTTTATGAATTTTAATTCAAATGAAAACGTGAATAATGAGCATAAATTTTGTTTGACAATTTCAATGACAAATTTTCGGTATAAACATATGCATTTGCTATAACACAAGAAAGAAAATAAAGAAAAATGAAGAGGGAAAGAAGTAAAGGCGCATGCGTCACTCATCTCAAGGCCTCGCGCGTATTAGCTCTTTTGCGTTCGCCTGTCCCACTTTCCTTTGCGCTCGGTCAACGACCCTTACAATTCTGCTACACCTCCCCACTCCCGTCGTTCTATTCGTTCGAGGTGAATTTCCAAGGTACAACCAACACATTCATCCGCTCAAACACAGAGCTACTCGAATGCGCATGCGTTCATTGCCCCATCCCTCCTATTCCTCTACCGTCACTTGCAAAATTTCTTTCTTATCAGAGTATTCTATCCCTATCCAGTCCGATTCAACCTGAGTGTTCACGAATAAAACGTTGCACGGCGCCACTGTACTTTCGCAATTGAATTCCGCCATGTCGGTACTGTAGATATCGCCGCTCCATGCGAATACGTAATTTTACGAATGGCTTTTTGAGCACGTCGGTAAATAGAGTCGATGTGGCTTTATCAAAGAGGGGAGAAACGAGTTTATTTGATGCTCGAAAGGTGGTGATACAAGGTATGATGTTGGCACCGAAATTGAGAGATTTATCAGAATAAAATTAATTGAAATATCTTTATTCTACATTTTAATTAATTCTACATAATCTCATTAAACATTTAACACTCACTTCAATAATTTTCCTTTCTTTCTGTTCTAGGTAAGTCATTGGACTCTTCCCATGATTCTGAAAGTGTGGGTTTTTTTCCAGATCGTGAGTTCAAAAGTTTCATTCACTATCATATGATTCCTTTTTCCTATCATATGACGCACACGGGAATAAACCACCGCGCCCATGTATCTTTATCAATTACCCTCCGAGGGTTCATTGGTCTCTTTACAAGGTTAAAAATAGAAATATCTATGGTGTCTAGATGATGACAGAGACTTTCCGTTATCGAGGAGGGTGTGAGGTTTAGTCGGTAGAAATAATTTTCATCAGGAATTAGTCGTGCAGCTAATTATCAATGACACTACTGAAATAACTCACACAGACACATGCACATGCATATTTTCATATTTTCCAAGCACTTATTTTCAATTCACCGTAATTATCCTACTTTCTCCCTTTATGTGTGCGTGTATGTGTGCTTTCTACGCCCATACTTAATGTGTGACGTTATTTTTTTTATTTCTCCTGAATGAAAGAGAAAATTGCAACAATGTAATAATGAACAATTAATTCAATGAATTTCTCAATTTTTTTCCATTCTTCAAATAGATTCATTTCATTATATAAATTTTAATTGGTAGAGTTATTTGTTATGAAAAAAAAAGTGGTAAAGCTCATGCTTATACCGGGAAACGCGTGGGCCGTTGGCGCATGCGCATGGACAATTAAACCTGTCATCCCTGGTTCTATTCTCCCTCGATTCATGGATAAACCCTTCACGTACAAGTCTCATTTGCACAGAGTCATCCAAACGTTACAACATTCATCACGCTGTTAATTGTGAAACAATAAATAATAATAATAATCACAGATAAGATTCATTGAATAATATGGTGGGTGATGTTGAAACGTGTTGTGATAATTTACCTGTAAATAATTTACCAAAAAACGTAGTTGAAACTGATAATAAAACAAGTTTGAATCCAGCTGAATTTTGCGAGGTCACAATTATCATCACAGAACCAACTGAGAATATTAAAAATCATAAAAATTATCGGCAAAAAGGTTCGTCCTTTATTAACAAATTATTTCATCATATTCGTTAATCTTATTTAAGAGAAAAATTCAAAATAATTCAGGTATTATGTAAGAATATGAATGTTTATATGATAAATATTTTGGAATTTGTGAAAATTGGCATGAATTCATTTTGCTAAAGAAAAACATCTGTGATTCATTAAAAAAAAGGGGGGCGGTAGGGTGAACCCCCTCATTTGACCGAAACGTATCGATTTTTACTCCCTCCGGTTAGCTACTCACGTGCTCACTGACATTGACATTGCTCGTTGCCCGTTAGAAGCACTGAACGCTTCTCTCCCCTCATTTCCTTGCAAAATACAAGTGAGATCGCCATCTTGCGGACGCAAACTCACTTTGCGTAATTTTCCAATCTTCACAGTTGCGAATAAATGCTACCAAGACCCACCGCATGATGTCACTATTATCATCCTCTTATTCACAATCTCCCATTATTTTCTTCACGAAAGGAAACAGGATTTTCTCAAAAATCAAATTATCCCTTAACACCAAGCATGAACTAGACACACACCAAAACTCTTCATAAATTACAATGAACTCGACACTCTGAAAATATCTCAATACCGTTAAAAAACAGTCGGAATAATGTCGGCTAGGAATTTTGCCATTGTGCCTATGTCTGTGTGAGACTAGTACAGATATAAAAATGCAGAATATAGCAGAACCCTCTTCTGCGTGAGAAACATTGCGGTACTTGATGAAGTTAGCTAGTAAATCGTGGGAGAGAAAAACGGGGGATGGATTTTTCAGGACCGATTTATGACGACGTTTTACGAGCGCCTGACAGCCGCAACACTGTACGGTCAAGAACCTGAAGGAATTGCAGCAAAAAAAAAAAAAAGGATAGATAATGGAGGATGCATCCTATCGAGTCTTCCTCGTCGCCATTACATTCTCAACCAAATTTCTTATGAAATAATGAATCTTTAATCACGTAATACTTCGTAATACCCAACGCAAGACTCGTTTTCATTTGTTTTCATTAGAACATGGTCAATGACCTAAATTCAAAAAGGTCCCCAAGATTGCCCTCTTATTTATTTATTTTGAAACGTAAATAGAAAGCCTAGAACCTTGGAAAAGTTACGAAACAATTATAGTACTTCCATGTGGGCATCACGTGCTCAGTTTGTGATGTGATTTGATACCGGAAATGGGAAAGAAAGAAAAAAAAATAGAAACATTTATATTTTTCATTCAATTTAGTATTCTGATCATCATTTTGTTCGTGTACTTTACGGTGAAAATTCATTGGGGATAAAAAATTATTAGTACAGCCATAATAAAGGCCGGGGTCTACGCCCGCTATTGGGGTCTCTACGAAGTTGTGCGCACGCGCTAACAGTTGACTCCTTTAAGCTAACCATCGCACTGTAGTCCCTTTCTTCTACTAGGATAAATTCAGAAGAGACGCTGAAATAACCGGAGACGTTACACTCGTTTAACCGAAGAATAAACAGTTACAATGCTCAAGGAATTACAGCCAAAAACAAGAAAATTGCTGGGATTTGTTAATTTCTTTTAGGTTAGAAATTTTGGGAATTGATATTTAGCATCAAGTTATAGGTTTGAATGGAGTCATTGCATAAACGAGGAAGAAAGAGAAGAGAATCAAGAGAAGTTTAAATGCGTACAAATAAGCGGTGAGAGTGCTTTCACCTTTCTCCCGAGTTCCATCTCCTCTTGTCGCTCTCTCTCTCTATCTTTCTTTGAGAGAGTTGGTAGTTTCCTTCGTACTCTTCTTTCTCTCACTTGCGAAAGCTTTTACTCTCGATCGCAGCGGCAGCCAATGTTCTCGGTGAAAGCAACGTATCATATTCATGTCCGTTGAAAGCTGTATTAATAGTACACATTGGTCATTTGAATACAGAATATTTTCCCATGAATTTATGAATTATTATTCGGAGCTCTTACGATTATCACATCGATTACTCATTGAAAGGCTCAAAAAATTCACTTTAAATAATGAAAATTATTCGAGAGTTTAATGGAAATTTCGGGAATATCTGACGACTTAAAAATATTGCATGGGGCCTACTTTTCGAAACAGTTGGGTAATGCAAGTATAATCGAGTTTAACTGTCCTAAATGTCGGGCGTTAACCCGAGGGTTTTTGAATCAAGGCTGATATCGTTATCAACACTTTACTTTCACGTATTCTAGACAAAAATTATTGAGTTTGTCAATCGGAAATTGGGTCTCATGAAATTGTTGTCTTTGTTGAGGAGACAGAAATGAAGAATCGACTTTATTTATAAAATAATTTCAATTCCCATTCATTCGCTCATAATCAATCAAAATCATGAGCTCAATAAATTTTCAACTGTCTCTATTTATGATTTAACCTGAAGCATTTTTCGTTTATAAATAGCTCAATTTGTACGGAGAGAATAAATGCCTCGGGTTATTACAAAGTAGTGAGTAACAAAATAATGTGTATGTGTGTGTGTGTGTGCGCGCAATCGGGTCGTGCCTACGACCTGGTGGCCTTGCTTTTTTCACTGGACCGAGACGGTAATTGTGAAATATACATTTTTCATTTACTTTTTTTTCTTTCATGTAGATCGGAGCTACTGCATGATTATTTGAAAATATCTCGAGAACAATGAGGCTTAAAATTTAATCAGAAAACCCACTCATTTCCGAGATATTTTCAAGGGAATTTACAAAAATATGAAAAAGAAAACCGAATTTGCCATTAATTACTTGAAAAGAAAATGACATTATTAACCACAATTTATACTGAAGGAGTTTTGAGTAATCTCGACAACATAGTTTCTAAGCGGTCCGCTACCACTATTCGCGTACGTTGACACGGGATATACATTGGAAGCAGACGGGATGAAAGATTCCATAGGTCACTCACCGTTGCCGTAAACACACGCCAGTGACTAGAAGAAGAAGCCACGTGCTTGAGGAATCTTATTGCGTTGTTGTGTGCGTGCTACGCGCTTTGAGCACTTTGCAAGATTCCTTCTTTTCCTCATTTCCCCTCGCCCCTCCCCTCTGCCCATTACGCATATTCTTCTCTTCCGTGTGTCTATATCCTTCGCAGCGTCAAGGATATAACGGGCCCATGTGGACACGTGCAGAGTATTATCGTCCTGATTTTAAAATGTGCGAGAAAAAAATTGGGATTATATTATTTCTGCCTTTCTTTCTCATGAAAATTATCTTCGATAGAAAAAAATCCATAGAATCCTCGAGTAATCGTAAAACATGGAGAACCCGAATATTTAACTGTTTGAAAACTTCTAGAAACGAATGACTAATAAACCTACATTACGTCTCGATAAACCATCAAACTATTGGTTATTCAAGGAGTGCAATTATTGAGGGAAAAAATCGTTGGTAGTTAAATTATTTTCAAGGTATTTTGGATTATCTGATTTATGCTTACACTCGTGAAATATCGAAATGGGTAAAAGATGTATTGGCCATTGCATAAATTCAATTTTATTACTCAATATCTTGAGATAAAATCGGAGTAAAGTTTTCTGATGAAATTATTAAATGAAAAAGCCTCAACACGGAAGAGGAAATGGAATTAATTCACTGTTCGTGATAATTCTCAAGGATTTCTAACGACATAACTGTCGCGATAGGATAGTTTTGTGTTGAATTGAGGGCACCAGCGTGCACCCGAAAAAAAAAATCGAGGACACTCTGAATAAACAGTAAACACTTTCGGTTAGACCCACTCATGGAGCCAAACGATGCGGGGGTTCCCCTTGTTTACATAGTGTTTGATTCACGTTAGGTGTTTAAGTGTGTACACTCGCCTCATTCGATGTTCCTTCAGTCCCCGAAAAGTTTCAGAAGAAAAAAATCGATTGGAGTTCCCTTCTCAACAAATTCACTTTATCCCTGTATAAAAATAATGTAAAAAATCATAGAATATTCAAGAATAAAGGGATAATTTCGTGCATCAATTCAGAGAATAGAATTAACCAAAATAGAAATGAAATAATGACGCAGTTGGGAACTCTGGAAGAGGTGAGCATGATTTCTGGCATTTCGTCACTCGCCAGGTTGAATAACCGACGTTACGTCATTGGCTCACGTTTGCCGAAGTTGTTACATGGTAAAAGACAGAGAGAGCGAGAAAGGGTAATGGCAAAGTAGTGGGGGAAAAATATAAGGGAATTCAACGAGTCTGTGAGAAGTAGGAAGAAGGGATAAAGAGAGTCAACGAAGTGGGGAGAACGATGGAGGTCGATCACCTACGTACTTGGAGTCAGTGACACCTTGAGGCAAAAAACGAGTCAAAAACTCCTGTCTCACTCAATTCACCATTGGCCATCTCTCTTGCAGCTTATTTTTTTTTCTTCCTTTTTATCCCGCCAATTTAGGTATTCTGAATTGAAAAACAATTCTCACTCGTCATGACACGTGTATTGGCGAGCGAGATGAAAGTATTGAGGCAGAGTGGAGACCGACAAATTCGAGTGAGCCCATTGACCTCCTCACCCGGAGAACCGCGTGATCACGAGCGCAAATGTTTCTCATTGGTCCGTTTTTTTTTTTTTTTTATGGGAAAAGAATAAGTATTATTTCTTTAGGATTTTCTCGGGATTTTCTTTGGTTTTTTTTTTAATGTCTGGATAAATCCAGAGTCGAGGACCTCGAAAATGTCCTGCCTCGTGGACAACCAAAGGTAGAATTGCTTCTGAACGTCCTGTCGTGCATATTGAGCAATCATGACTTCCCGAAAACGAATTACACGAAGTTACATTATGTGAGAGTGGCCACTGACCGATCAAGGACAGCCAACCTAACGTTTAATATTTTATTTTTCAGGGACATTTCGTGATTTTTTTTCAAAAAGATATTCCACCTAGCTTGTCCACCGGAAATCGTACGAGATGATTAATTCCGATATTCATGACCCTGGACTTTAGTTAGCGAGGGAATGGATTTAATGGTTCTGGTGGAATGTCATGGGTAAATTGATATTTATTAATTTCAGAGTTATAGAATGAGTCAGTCGCTAAAATTCGCATTCTTTTGTGATTTTTTTCGGGGAAGAATAGGCCTTGAGAGAATTCTCAAAAAACCTCCAGAGAATTATGGAAATATCAAAAAATCCCTCCTGAAGATTATTTTTCTTCAAATATTTTTTGCTTTTTCGATTTTCTTTAAAATGAGAAAGTAACACTGAAATATAATTCATTTTTTTTTTTTTCGTTTTTAAAAATAATCTCAAGTAGGTGTGATAGATTGTGAGATTATTTCTACGTTTTTGGGTCATTTGTATAACCCGGTTGCACGAATATCAGAAGAATGCGGTCAAAGTAGCCGCTCTACATTTGTCTTTATTACGAAAGTCCATTTCTCTCCATTGGAAAGCTCTCTTTCATCAAAGTCCAAAGGTATGAAGAAAATTGAATAAAGAAGTTTCCCAGAAAATTCAAAGGAATGAAAGTTTACGAGAAATATAGAACTCCTCTTTGTCACCTAGGGGCTGTGATTTTTAAATAATTTATTTAAAAATAATCCCAGAATTCTCGTAATTCTCAACCGACATTCTGGACTCACAAAAAGACATTCTGCAACGATAATACTCAGCCTCGAACATAGCAAAAAAAAAAAAATCACAGTAAAATGGGACAAGTGGACGTGGCAATTCGCTTCCTCGTTTCATTGTCGCGAATTTGGATCGTCTAACTGTATTTCTTTAGCTCTAAGTCGATGCTCTTCCCCCTTGGCCAAGGCGCAGGAGGTCGTGCATCTATAGAATGACTACAACCACGTGACGCCTTGCGGCTCTGTCTAACCTTCGACTTTAATTTTTCTTCATATATATATCCATTTTTCACGAAGTAAAAAAAAGAGCACAACTTCCATTCTCAAAAAACTAAAAATAAAAATTAGAAAAATTATTTTCCATTATTTCATGAAATTCATAGAATCAATTTTTTCGTTAAAAAAAAAAAGGAGAAATAAATTCGTGATGAGAATGCCGGAAATTTTCTTGAGACTATTGGCAGTGTCTATTTGCCCGAGAATCCGACGCGGAAATCGCGCACGTAGCATAGATAACAAGGCTTGCGGTTACCCACGATGTGTGTGTTCACCCATTCTGTGTCCAGCGTTATATGCGTTGGCGTGGTCGCGTACTCGTATTAGCATCGATAGCGGGGTTACTCGGGTCACTGAACTCACTTGCATATATATATGAAAAGTTTGTGCTCTTCATGGGCACCTTGGAGTAAATGTTTATCCTGAAATTATGTGTGAATAATGAGAATAATTGATTAATCATTTTTTTTCCTTTTTCACAAACATTCCGAAATCGTCACGCATCAACCAAGTGAACCGCTGACCGAATAACCAAATTTGTGGCTCGCCTACTTCTTTCACCGTTGCGTAATCCTATGTCCCTCTCTTTTTTTCATCACGCAAAGTTTTATAGTGGAATAAGGGGAAACTAAAATACATCTATTAGATGAAAAATAGTAATTTTCAATGAAACCAACCTGATCTCCGTAAGAATGAGGAAAAATGTTATTTTCTCAATTCTTAAGTTACATAATAGACACCCACAAAGGTAAATAAACTGCGGTCGCTTTTATTTTCATTTCTCATTGGATGGAAAAATGAAATAAAAGAAATTGAATAAATTCAATGGTGGAAAAAGCTTGGAATGAAGTGGCAATAATTTTTATTGAGATAACAAGACAAATCGTGAAACTGGCTTTCGCCCATGAGTTTACTTTCACCTGAGGGGAGAAAAAGGCGTCATTGTCCATTGTTCTTTGAGTGAATTATTCTTTCACTTGGATGAAACGCCGCTAAATATCAGCCATTGAAGAGAATAAAACACAATTGAGCGTATGAAAGTGTTTGGAATATTTAGCATTTTTCAATTTCTCTCTCTCTCTTTTTTTTTTCATTCATATATTTGTGTGAGGGAAAATATGGAGATTCTGGGGGAATTAGTTATTGTGTATTCTTCATGAATTCTAATGGAAAATTATGCAATTCATTTGGGAGAAAGAGGTATCCATGGATATAGAGCAATATGGTTAGCAATGTAAGTGGAGGTGAGTGACCGAGCGTCCAGTTGCGTTCACTGGCCTCACGACGTAGCTGAGACTCACAATCATTTTTAGTCTCTATCTCCATCTCTATTTCTCTCTCCTAGATAAAAGTACACCCTCAGTAAACGACACTCGATATCATCCGATAAATAATCAAAATTTTCCCCAAATATTTTCGTTTTCTTTCGTTATTGAAACAGTTTTTTGAGGATATCTTGGAAACTAAGCGAGATAGAGTAATTTCGTAAGAAACCTTTTTTTTAGCTCTCGAAATTCTCTACAAAAAAGTACTCTACCAAAATCGCTCTATCTCTCTTAGTTTCCGAGATATTTTCAAGAAACTGAGGACAGGGAAAAATGATACTCTATTAATAGTTGAATCGTACGAAACTTCATGTCAATGACCTATCAAACATTAAACTTCGCGGCATGAATACCTAAATACATCGAGTACTAGATAAAGAGGGAGAGAGATGGAGAGAATGGAAGTGGCTCGGTCAACGAGTTGTTTCTCACACTACATTGTACTTCTACTTCGGTCGTGCTCCCAATCAGTCCTCAGGTATTTACCGAAATATGCACATTGTACATGTTTGCGCAAGGTTATAGCACAGCGTAGAAAACAAGTTAAACCGAAGGGGGTATGCACTAAATTCTACCTAAAATTGTACCAATAACCCTCGTCAATGTCAAAAGTAACATCGAGCTTTACGCATGATATATGAATGCAAATGAATAAAGAGTTTGGGAGAATTTTCATGCAACTGGAAAAATTATGGGCAAGTATCAGTGAGGTCATTCGGTGTCACCTTGCAAATTAAATTAGACACGGGTTATGCGAAACGCTCTTGAAACAGTCATATAACTCTTTGAAATCCCTTCAGAACTGGTTATGGACAGGGAATATTTCACTCCATTGAAATATTTTATTTGTCACATTTAGCATGCTCTCATTTTGTTCTATTATTTATGATCACTATTTTACCTTGCACTAAAATTCAAATGCAAATTATTATATAATCCAACTTTTACCTAAACATCCTTCGAATATCTCTTTCACGTGATGATTACGTAAATACTCTGAAGAGGATTTGAATTTATTAATTTTATTCTCGAGCTACCGAATGGCTCAAGTTAGAAAGGACCTTCTGATGTTTGTTAATTATTTTTTCGGGGACGTGTGAGAAAATAAATTAAAGTTTTTATAGTCGAACTGAAGGTTATTTAAATCCTGTAGACAAGGTTAACATCAATCTTTTTTAATTGAATTCGAGAAGAAAATTATTAATTGTTAAAGTAATCAATTAATGGAAAAATTGATATTTCTTTGAAATTAAGTGAGCTTGGAGTTTCATCGTACTTTCGATGAAAAAGCGAGTCTTTCTCACCCAACTGTGTCGTTGAACCACGATATATAGTCCGGTGTATCCTCGAAGATTCTCGATTTCGTGTTGAACTCGTGAAGTGCGATGAACTCGGTCACCGGGCAACAAACTGCAAAGCCCAAGAACCATGGTAGTTATCCCCGCCCATTTATTCGTACACATACACACACACACACTGAATTTTTTTTTTCAAGTATCACATAAACAACGTTTATATGCATGTACGTGAATGCGTGTACGTGGCTGTAACGTGACTCCCTTATGGTCAGTGGTCGTTGCATCGTTTCAATTAATTGTCAACAATAATTCAACGACTGATTGACTTTCATAAATTTACAATATTTATTAAAAGTTAAGAGTAACTCATACCAATTGCATTGCCATAAATTTCCGTCTACTTGCATCACTTAAACTCAACTCCTCCCTTTAGCCTCTGACTTTTCTCAGATTGTGCTTGAATAAATTTTACCATCAATAAAAAATCATAAACAACGTCCTACAACTCCACAACATTTCTCGTAAATAACAATTCATTAACTTCCATTCTCCACATCCAGCAGAGGTCATTGGCCCCCTCGATACATAAACACCCGCGCTATTCGCCATTACAGAGAGAAAAAACCTTAAACTACTTTAGCCAAAAAAAAAGAAGAAGCAGTGATTGCTTTTTTTTTCAAATGTCTTCGAGTTACCCGGAAAGGTCCTGAATTGTCAGGTGGCAAAAAATCTGGAGAATGGAGAAAAAAAACGTGAAATTCATTTTGAATGAAATAAAAAGAGGCGAAATTCCATGCAATTACCCCTGCTTGGAGGACGGGACAGGACATGAGGGATAAGAAAAGAATGAAGTTTCAAAGAAGAATAAGAAGAAGCGGAGAAGAAGAAGGAAGAATAAGTGGGGATGAGAGTGAGTATATACGGGCGTCTGGCGAACGGTGAAAAAGCCCGTAGCGTAACCGTTGCCGCTGCATAGCACGTTGACGTCGCACAGTCGCTAGTGTGGGTTACCTGGTTAGTGACCGGCCAACCGAGTTCACTGGCATCGGCCCTCTTCCTGCGCAGGTTGGCTAATCTCAACAGCTTCAAACTTACGAAGAAGGGGGCAAACAGACCCAACACTCGCCCATCATGCCTCTTTATTCATTCCCTCTCCTCAAATTTCTTCTCCCTCTTATTTCTTACTCCGAGCACTTACCTTCAACTTTTGCACGTGAGTTCATCTCTCCCTGTCGTCTCTCACGGCTCATCCCCTTCCCTTCATCTTCTGTGTACGAGAAAAAGATGGAATTACTTGGCAACTACGTTTCTCTCACTTATATGTGTAACGTCACGCGATTCATTGCAAAATGAGGACGAAAAGAAAAACTATTTTATATATAACCAACTGTGGAATTGGAAGCGTTTGGAAAGAAAAGTCTCTGTATTAATGGGTGGGGGAGGTCGTTTATGTCTTTATGCAGCTGCGAAAGTGCTTTCGCCAGGGATCTTTTCCCCGACATTCGTAATTTCATACTCATTGGGTTATTGAACCACAAATGCACAATAATATTGCTTTCTATTAACTATTCGTTTTTTTAAATGTTTTATGTTGGATTAATTCAAATATCATCGTCCTTCTCATTGAAATTCTATGACTCATGAAACTCCTCGACTCATGGGAAAAGAAACAAAATTTATCAAAATAAATGCGTCATTGAGTCAAAGAACTCAGTTCTTCGTCAGATACATTCCAAGGAAGTGGGTCAAAAAATAAAATTCAACGTAGAATATATCTACACACATATACATGAAAACTTATCAACAGTGACTTAATACTCTTGGATGTATTAGGTCACGTGTTTTTCCTTAACGTAAACACATTGGGCCCGAATGAGATATAAGTCAAGTGGTTTGGTCACCTACGATGCGGGACCAGATACCACGAAAATAAATATATATAATGAAATCATTGTGAAGAAAATAAGTTCCACGGAAATTAACGATAGAACCCTGATAATTCCATGATTTTTTATTAAATAGAAAAATAATTCATTTATTATGGAATATTAAAGTGCATGAGGGTCGATGTCCCCTTGGTCTTGACTGTCGACTCATAGTCCATCGTTAGTTATGTCATTCATACGATGTCTTACGCAGTTGAAACGTTTATTCACGTATGTTGCTGCACGTCTGTCCTCCATGCGACTATTCATCGTGATAATCGTTCAACATATTGTTGAAAAAAAATAATATATACTGTTAGTACGAGGGCTTCATCGCCTTTTATTCCGATGAATTGTTCCCTTACATTTTTATTCTCTATTTCTCTTCATTTAATCGTGACGAGTTATCGATGTTTAATACAGTTATTTTTTCCTGCATTGTTTATTTCGCTGAAAAGGAGAAAAAAAAACGAGGATTATGAACTCAGAGTTCGTCGACACCAGACCGAGTCATCGGCACAGGTTCGCCGATCCTTTGGGTAAACAAAAATATTCTACTTGAATATTGTAGAAGCACTTTGAGGTTATAGTTAATAGTTAAATAGTTTATCACATGAGGTATGTGTGTGTGTGTGGGGCTTTGAAGAGTTAATGATGCTTTGTCGTTACTGATGAAGTTAACCGTTACTCAATTACTATTATTAATTAATAATTAGAATGAGAAATTTGCAGGAAAGTTTTGATAATTTTCACGTGAATAAAAACTTTGATTTACCAAAAATTTTTGTTATGGAAGACAATTCAATGGTCTTGATTTCAAAGAATCCATTGAGAAACGGGAAGTGGTCACTTAACGAATTCTGTTTTCACTTTTTCCTTTCAATCTTAAAAAAATAATCTCAAAAGAAAAATGAAATCGAAAAGCAATGAACTTGTTTGAGTTCAAAGACTCAATGAGGAAGCAAGGAAGTGGTTAATATCAATTCCTGTTCATTCATCTAAAATCACTTTTCATAAATGACTTCAATGTTGCAAGAATGTAAAAGTAATAATCATAGATAAATTAATGAAATATTTCCACAATTGTCTCCTTAATTACGTGAATTTTCACAGAAAAGAAGAAGGAAGAAGGATAAAACAATCTCCAGAGTTCAAGGACTCGCCTAATGAAGCTCTAGTATGAGGAAGAATAATAAAGTAACATGGAAGCAAAAATAATTGAAAAAAAAAGAAGAATTAAAAGAATGTAATTTATGTTTGTGCTGAGGTCTGTAACCCAGTCTAGGATAAGGGCTACAAGGAGCGTTACAAGTAGGTGTAGGGCATTGCACTGTGGTTTTGCCAGTTGGAGTTACCGACCGATGCTCGAAAGAAGTCTTTGCCCGCAGTTAATTCCATCTCTCTCATTCTCATTCTTGGGTAGGAATATAAGAGTTGCATTTGCGAGAAGCTCAGAGCTCGGCACTCGCGTCCAGTGACCCGCCCTACCGTTAGGACGGCCCCGAGGATGCGTTTCTTCTACCCCCCCTCATCTCTCCCCTCTTTCCCCCTTTTGCCATCGAGCATTTGCCACTTCGAAAAGCATCCCTCCTTGTTTTACCTTCATTATTTACTACTGATCATAGAAACATTGCTTTTTCCGTCTTTGTCTCTTCTATTTCACCGGGAAGTGGAGGGAAAACATTACGGAAAGAGATGCAGCCAACTTCTCAATCTTCCTGCATTCTCTCTATCTCTCTTCTTCTTCTCATCTCTGCACAATACGCTGCGATTACTGACCCCCCTTGATCGAGGCTGACGCCCCTAAGTTCTTAGTTTCTATGAGCCTTTTTGCTTTTCATTCTTTTGTTCTTATTTTAAAATATTTCTCGGGACTTTGGGAAACTCAGCGTTTTCTCAATACTAAATTAACGGATTTAAATGAGAAGTAGAAATTAATAACATGCGCACAATGAGATTGTTCAAGTGTGTCCTGAATTTTCATATTAATCATATTCATCATGAATTACTGTGAAACTTTAATCTCAATTTTCCAAATAAAATGAATGAAGCAAACATTTACTAATCCAATTATGAACAAAGAAAGACAATTGGTTACGGGTAATTGAGAAATTATCCAAGTGCATTGTTTTATTTCAAAGAGTTCATCAATGTGTCATAAAATTTCTCAGAGGTGTCTGTGTATTATCGGTATCGTTAAATTCTGGTTAAAGTGTAAATAAAAGTTTTCGGGGCCCCACCTGACCCAGTGCCCCAGCAGAGACTGTGCCTTTTTCGGAAAAATGCCTTTTCCTTTCTCTATCTGGCAGCTCCCATTTGATCCCTTAATCGGATTAACTTCGGAACATTCTCGTCCAATTTTCCACATCCTTCTTCCTCATTTCCTTCACAATCCTCTTCTCCCTTCTTCTCCTTCTCTCTCTCTTTTCGTTTTAACTCTTCTTTTTTTTTTTCGTCTTTTATGTTTTGTTTAAATGCATGATCGGGCGTCGCGGGCGAGGTCGTCGACCGTTTGCGTGGCTGCACCGAAGGGGTCGGCGCACTCCCGCCAACTCCTCTTCCCCACCCCTCCACCCTATTGGGCCTGACTGTTATGTATTGTATATAACTTCATGAAGTGTGCATGTGCGATTGCAACGATGCAGGTTGCTGCACTCCCACGTCCCTATGTTAGTCCCGTAACATTCGCAGAACTGTGTGTTGCGTTCCCCCCTTGTGTATCTCTCACCCCCCACCCGGCCCTCTTCACCTCCTCCTTGTTACTCAACGTCCGTCTAAAAATTTGCTAAACTCTGTGTGCAAGTTAATTCTAATCCAACAGATGTCATGAAAAAAAGAGCATTTCGATGCAATTGCAATTTGATATTTGCAATTGACCTTTTTTTTTTTCAATAAAAAAAAACACATGAAGGTGAAATGAATAAAATGCTTCGTTAATCACAATTTCAAAAAGATTGTGCAAAATAAATAAAAGGAAACGGAAATGACCTTCATGAGCACATAGCCACGAAAAAAAAAAAAAAAAATGCCTGTCTCGAGGTCACTAAATTCTCAATGTCAATAAAAAAAATTGAACGTACGATAATCCTCGAGTCATGAAGGTTAATGCCTCATAGAATTAAATTGATTACCGAGGACAATGAGTTCGGGATTCTTTTTTTCCCTGACAGAGGCCAATAACATTCTTTCGATCCAATAAGTCACAGTGGTACTGAGGTCAAAAATCAAATGGAAAACACAGTGGCAAGGTGATTCACCTCTCTCTCTCTCTCTCATTCTCCCAAGCATTAACCAAGGAGAACGGTAGGTCATGGAACTCAAGATCTACAAGTACAAAGAGAGTAAGAGAGAAAAAATAACGATGTAAATTCTTTTAACCCCTTTGAGTTAAAGTTGGCCCTAACCCGTTCGAGTTAAAAGGGCTTTCTGGGGTGAGAACCGCCCAGAAATTTTAGCCGCAACGTAACGACTTTTGGCCAATTCATTACGACGAAATTCATTTGTCACTTTTCAAGCAAAAGTCAACTTGGCTTATGCGCTTTTGAAAAACTCCTTGAATATTATTTTCACGGATGATTTTAAGCGAAACCATGTAAATGTTTGACATGGATAAATCCATTTGTTTTGGATAATCCTTCCGGGTAAATGCAAAATAAACTAAAAACCAATGAACTTTTGGTAGTCGTTGACAAACAAAACAAGTGAGTTAATCGTATTAAAGTCATATATCATTGTACAGGTACCCAAATAATTACACAGTGGGTGGAGTACTCTTAGTTGATTCGTCAGGATGGCTTACCACACAATGGACACAAAATAGTACTAGCATCTTGAGGAATTACTGTGCTAAATTATTATCCATACTTTCACCGGAACACTTGAGAATTCATTTCGAGGGATTTGCTTGTTTTACTGTTTTTAATCTCAGGCCAATGAAAATTACACGAGGGCGTTCGATCGACTTACTGGTGATCTCAAAGTAGCAAATGGAGAGCAGGGCATCGTGAGGCCGTGCGGCTAGTAGCACAAAACTCTTCCACGCTCTTTCCTCTTTTCTCCCATTAAAACAAGTTACTTATAAACTATTTGTCTCACTCTTTCACGTACTATTTTCTCCATCCAACTTATTCGCATTTTGCAATGAGGCCTTCACTTCGTTCTTCTCGAGTTCTTCCCACGTTTCTACGCTCGTTCTCATTCCTTTTTTTCATCCCCCCTCTCTCTATCAAGTTTACTTCTTTCCTTCCTTCTTCTGTATCATCCAATGCAAGTTCTTCGTGGTTCAATGACGCGAAGGCTCAACGACCGCCAATTGTATTTGCCAGTGACTTTTCCCTCTTTCAGTTCATATAATAACGGAGGAAAAATTGTTCAATTCATTTTTATTTTATTTATTTCTTTGAAAATTCTTAAATAATCTTTAATACCAATCAATTTGTTACTCTGATTTATTTGTTCTACAATAATATTTTATTACAGTCTCCTTTAATTATCATTTCGTGCAATCTCATGTTAAATTTACCAGACAACTTTTTACTTTAATTTGTAATTATGATAATTGTTTTTAAAATTAAATAAAACTGTTTTATCTATTCTGTTATGACCATAAAGGATTTTTAACGTTAAAAACGTTAATTCATTAGTACAATTCTCATCGACCTACAAAGTTCCTATAACTGGAAACTGCGTTTTTTTTTTCCTTACAAAAACATGAATCTCATTAACTCGATGGAAATAAACAGTTCAATCAATTTGAGGATTCAATTTTTTTATTTAAAAATTAAAGAAAAATAAGAAAAAATATATATTTTAATAGAAAATTGTCATTTTTGATAGTGTACACATGTGTAGGAGGTAAAACCGATACATGTTATGTCCAGCTGGCCATAACACACGTTGGATTGTGATGCGTGCCATCATATCCGCCGTGGGGGCCTCTGTAATTTCTTTTTATGCAATGAGCGTGGCCCCGATGATATCTCGTAACATTCGGCCACATTAATAACTCATGAGTCTCCGTATATCTGTGCCACTTTCCCCAAAAAAAGTGCAGTTTTTAGGAAATTCATTTTCATTAAAATATAATTGAGTGAAAGAAGGGGCAATAATTAGCGCCATAGACAACACAGTTCATACTTACAAAATGCAGTACATACTAAGTTTGCACTTTAGGTTCAGTGACATCACACACGCACGTGCGTGACGCTCACATCGCACCGTTATGCCCATACCTAGCCATAGCACCTACTGCGGAAGTTTATTGTACTCATCATCAATAGTTTACGTATGAACGTTGTCTCTCAATGCTATATCGATTAAAGTACTTTATAACGAGGATTTAAAAAAAATATATTGAAATAAAAAAGCTGTATTGAAAGCCTCAGATTTGCGTGTGTGTGTGTGTGTGGAAGTCGACGAAAAAATAAATGAGAATGTCCTTCAAATTATAATGTAGGCAAAATGAATTGAAAAGGGCATTCAACTCACCTCATCATTCAATATTCAATTTTATGTTAATACAAAAATTTATTTCATTATTCGAGAACCCAAGTGCCTAATAACATATTCCCTTTTGTGTGCCGCAACATGTGACCAAAGTTCAGTGGCATAATATCAACAACTTTTCCACGGTCACTCGGTAAATTTTCAGAATTAATCAACAGGAAAATCATGGAATTACATAAATCTTTGGCAGGATTACGCATTCATGACGTCGACACTTTTTTTCATTCAAAAAGAAGAATAAAGGGAGAAATTCAACCGGAAAACATGATAGAATCACTGTCACGAATGTTGTTCTTCATTTCAAAGTTATGAAGGAAATGGATTTTTTTTATTATTTACATGATTTTTGTTATTCTCTGCTTAAACACCTGAGAATAAAGAAGAATAGTAGAAAAATATATGGACATAATTAAAAACGACCTTAAAACTGGCACGAGCAGATGCTGTAAACCAAAAATACGTAAGGATCCCCCCAAAAAGAGGAAATTTCACCTATTTTAAATGATAAATAATAAATATTTTTAGTGAAAAATATTGACACAGTACTGAGCCCTGAAATAAGTGAAACAGAGAGAGATAGAAAATTGAGTCGTAATTGCTGTGTCATAAAATCATGAAAATAAATTATTGCCTCGATGATGTTTGAAACGTTTAACTTCAGGTTGGAAATACGATGGTAAATATTTTTCGGGTACCTGCGCTTGTCTCGAGCGAGGGAGAGGGGTGGAAGGCACACTTTGTCGACTTGTGCGAGGGAAGGAGAAAGTTTTTGTACGAGAGTTTATGCGTTTATGGAGCAGTAAATGAGTGACAATTTTAAAAAGTAAAATTTCATAATGAGTGAGACGAGGATGAAAAATGTTTTATAGTGTGTAAGTACGGTTAGAAATAATACTGGAAATTGGGGTGGGGTAAAAATAAATCGTAGGCTGCATCTCAGAAGGGTTGCCCCGTGCGCGAAGGGTTGGGAAAAGCCCCTTGGGTACCTTTGAACCTCCGCCACTGCAATTTACCCATTAAAAATAGGATTTCTTCGAATGATTTTCAGGTCAAAAATTGGGAATGAACGAAAAAAATGGGAAAAATTCCTGTGTACACATTGGTTTTTAGGGAAAAAATATCGAATTTCGGAAAGGGTAGAAACGGAAGGATTACATCCTGAAAAGGGGAGAGGCACTTCCTCTCCATTTTTTTTTTTTCATATGATACCATGAGAACCTTTCATTTAATTATTTTCTATTTTTTTTGGGCAAAAAACCGTTTACTGCGAACGTCCATTTTCCCCAACTTTTATCAACAATAAACACTTCCAATGAAAATGAATTTAATTTAATAAATTCATGAAGCTGTAACCAAGCGGAAGATATTCACTAATGTCCCCTTGGCAATGAGTCTAAAGGCGTTTGGGTCATGGATAAATGGTTAACTTGTACGTTTTAAACATCGGTTCAGTGTCCCATTCAAGGACCTTCCTTTTCATTTCCCTCCTCTTCCTTCCCCCCATGCTTGAATTACCCCACTCGTTTGCTTATTTTTTTATCGTCATTGCCAATGAGGAAAGTGGCTCGTGCGCGACACCCGACTACGATCCTTCGCCGTTATGGGAAGCCAACGTCCGGTCGAACTCACTGAATTTCGAAGGTAATACATGTCAAATTACATATATCAGCAGAATGTGTTGGAAAAAGCAGAAAATTGAAACCAGATTAAAAAAAAAAACAGTAGAATCATCATGAATCGTTGTGTTTTAGCATTCGTATTCGAAAAAAAACCGATACAATGTATTCATCCTGAATTTCCATTAAACTCCAAAAATAGTTAATTCAAAAAAACATAACTCAAATGCCACAGCCCTGATTTATCTGATTCAAGTGAAAGGAGTGCATCACGGCTGCATCATGCTGCCTGATCTTGCCATGTACATTGAAAAAAAAAAAGCGATAAAAATTCAACGACACAAAACTAAAAGGAGTCTGAAAGAAAGAAAGAAATAAAAAAGACGCAGAAGAAGAAGAAGAAGAAGAATCAGAAGAAAAAGAAAAAGAGAATAAGAATATTCTTGAAGCAAAGTGAGACAGAGTGGGCACGGAATCATGCGATAAATAGAATGGGACAGTGATACGTTGAAACGAATGTTGAGGATAAAGAAAAAAGAAAGAGAGCTTGGTAGAGAGGAAGAGAGGGCGCACTGGCCTTGGCCGCTGCTGTGGGGTAATTCAGTCAAGGTTTCGGACGATGAACTTCTTCGTTCGGTTGGGGAAGGAGGCCCCAGTCGTTATTAAAGTGGGGGAAAACGTTTGGCCAATGGGATTGAAGCGCGCCGCTACTGCTGACGCTGCCATTGGTCCCCAGGCATTGGTATTGGCATTTGTATTGTGGGGCCCCTTTAGTGTGTACGAGGCTTGTCAGTGACCTCCAGCATTGAAAATACGATGAACTCGCTTGTTTGAGCCAAACTTGTGCCTATACTACACTTACTAGTAGGCCGGGGCGTAGACACCAGACACAGCCGTGCGTTTTACACTCACACACACACACAGACACAAAAAGACACTCATCAGGGATACCTTCATCGTTTGGTGTCTCCCTCCCCACCACTCACTGAAAATCGTTTCCGTTCTCGTCCATGGCATCGAGTAAGGGCTCTAACCGGCCCACGGCCAGGTAACCAACACTCGTCCGCACAAAACTCAAGTCAGAGCAACGCGAACCTCCCCAGAGCGAAGACTCACTTTCACTCTCTTCTCGTTTTAAAATCGTGAATTTAAACTTTTCGCTAAACATTATTCATCAACTCATTCCGTAGTTTTTCCCCATATCCAATTGTGTACTTTAAATTGTGTGCTCATTGTTTGACGATTATTGAACACAGTTTATTAATTTTGTGTTTTTGTGATTATTTTGTGAGTGATTGAGTTTATCATTTTAATCTCATAATTACAATTTGGTTTATTAATATGTATGGAAAATTACCGCAGGTGAGCGGCCAGTGAAGTGCCGTGAAAAATAAAGATTTATAAATTTAATACTTATTATTATTTAAAGTGAATGACGTTATACAACGAGGATTTAATGATACCAAAACTAGTAACTGAACATCGTGTCGATAGTTCAATCGATCACGCATATCAGTGGTGGAATACAGATGCAATGATATTGACACCAGACAGTAGTATTCAACAGGGTACTCTGGTGCCACCAATGGCGCCAGAGTCACCAATGTCTAGTGTATCATCGCACTCATCATCTAGGCCCTCGAGTGTAGCTCGCTCTTGTATGTCAGGCATGTCTAGTCCATATCACGTTGCTCAAGTGCCACACATGGTACCAAACATGCCAACTATGGACTCTACAGTGTCATCGGCAAGACCAGAGCCCGAGCTCAATATAGGTATATTTCACTTATTCAAATAAATGAAAAAAAATGATTATTTTTATACTCAGAGTGATAAGAAGTAGAGAAATCTTGGGATTTTAAAAAATAGCGATCCATCGGGGTCGAACAAATCGCAGCAGCGTGACAGAGCCCGAGTGAAAGCAGAAAGTTGTAATACAGCGATGCTGTAACCCCGAGTAGTAGAGAAAGTAACTCTTTTCTCTGTTTCCTTTCTCCTTCGGCTGCGCTGCAGTGCGCCAAACTCTCCATACACGTTTCCGACTGCTCGAAATCCTTATTTTCGCTTTCATCTATCGTTTTTTGTTTTCTTAAATTTAACAAAATACTAATTTTTCCTTCTTTCGTTTATTTTTTGCAGAATTCGATGGGACCACAGTCCTTTGTAGAGTTTGCGGAGATAAAGCCTCTGGTTTCCATTATGGTGTTCACTCCTGCGAAGGATGCAAGGTAAGTTACTAATTTTTTTTTTTTTTCATTTAATTAGAGGGAAAAAAAGACAATCGATTGATGTAAAGAGAGAGCATTGACTTTTGAGTGCAAGAAGTCTTTCGCTTTCGTTGCACTCGATATCTCTTCGGGAAAGTCCACAAACTGCTTCTACTACTTTGGTGAAAGCATTGAATTTCGTTTATTATTTTTATTTCATTTTTTTTCCCCCCTTTTTTAGTCACTGTATTTATTGGACTGTCTTTACATCTACGAATTTTTTTTTTGTCCTCATGATTGAAAGCAAGAGGGATCGATTCAATGATTTCTGTGAAATTAATTTTCACAACCTGTATTTCATTGCAATTAATAGTACATTAGTACTTTCACTTGTGTAGTTTTAATTTAGATAATAATATAAATGATGAAATGAAAAACGATGACTCCGAGTTGAATGCGAAGAGTGAATGTGTTGAATGTATTTTCGAGGCTAAATTATTTCAATGATTTTTTTTCAAGGGCTCACTGTGTTTTTTCTTTACCTCGTGTGTTTTTTTTTTTTTTCGTGGTTCATTTTGAACCCGGTAGTTTAATACTCAAGGCTATAACGTGCCATTGTGACGATTTGCTTCAACGTTCATCATTGATTCCGGTTTTCGTATTTAGATGAGTAGCCAATACACAGCAGCAGGGGGGAGGGGCAATCCATCGTTTTCAAGGCAATGCTTTTTTTCTCTTCGACGAATTTAGAGTGATCTGTAATACTTGACAATGGAGATGGACCGCCTGGTGTCTAAGCCCCCGGAAATTCGTGGTGGCCCAGTAACTGAACGAACGGCCTCGTAACACACAATGAAAATAGTGCAGAGGGTGGAGAGTTACGCAAAGAAAAAAAAAAAAAATGTGGCAAAATTCGATTTTTTCCTAATGTTTTTCCCTCATCTTTTCCCACATTTGACAAGGGTCTCAGGTAGAGGACTTCCTGGTCCCTCATTTTTTCCGGTCAAATATGCAGTGTTTCCACTGCATTGAACGTGAAATTGTGGGAAAAGCAATTGAGTCCGAGAGATCGTTATTCTCATTTTTTTTTTTTTTTTTCATTCAAGAAAGTGAAGAAAAAATGGTCAATTTATATTCTTTGAATTTTGTCAATTTTTTTTCATCTTATTTTCCTTTAAATCATTGAAATTCCTTCGTGTGCTACGTTTTTCTTTCGTTGAACCGGTTATGGCGACTCAGCGGCAGCGATTACTTTTGCCCGATTCGCAATTACGAGAGAAGCCGAAGGCCGTCGAGTCAACGTCCTCGTTGGCTTGGGATGTGTATAATGGTGATTGTCGGCTTGAGTGAGAATATAAGAAAGAGAGAGAGAGAGATGGATTGAGTTAGCGGTGAAGAGAAGGGCAATGTTGAAGGTGGTAGGAGAGAAACAGCGGCGCCAACTCTTTTCCCCCTCTCTCCATCTTTATCCACGCTTACTTGGCGAATAATTTTTACCCCCACCTTAAAAGTTGGTACAATCGCACTGTACATGTCCACCAGGTGCTGAGATCGTCGAACCCGTACAGATGCGCTTCGGCTCTCTTGTCGTCCGCATCCTTTCCTCCAAAGACAATCCCTCATTTTCAATGCACAAGAATTTGAGAAAATCATTCAAACAGAGAAAGTTGAGATGAAAATGTTGTTACATTAGAGCAGGTCAGATTGGTCCTTTTCCTGAGGTTTACCATGTCCAAAAATTCATTCTCAAATGCTCAGTCAGAGTGCAAGTTCCTTTATTCCCCTGTGGAGAACGCAGAAAAAAGAAGCCGATGGTGGGTCCATAGCGGGGGTGCAAGTATAGAGAATCTCGCATTGGTATGCCGCGAGATAATTTCTTCCTGCCGCAAAAAGGAAAAACCATTTCTCCCAAAATGCAGGTAGAAAAACTATTGTGAACCACTTTTCGTTGAGAAAAGAAAAATCGAAGTTGACAGGGTTTTCCAGGTGAGATGGAGGTTAAAAGAGAGATAAAAAAAAAAGACAGAAATTCCTTTCCTGTGAGCACTCAGTGGAAATAGAAGATATTCTTTATGCATGTATTTTAAAGGGGGAGAGGGAAGTGAAGTTCCGTCCGAACAGTGGTACGTTGACTAGGTCAGTAACTTATGGCCGGCGCCCGTAAGAGGCGCGCAGGCTCTACTCCCGAGTGACCTAGCCGCTAGCGGTTTGGCTCGTCTTCTTTATGGGTTGTGCCTGGAAGAAGCTAACTGAGTAGGGTATATCCTATGATACACATGTATATATATGTTTGGAAAGGGAAGAGAACGCGGAAGAGTGTTGGATATGTTGTAGACTAGGTCGCTCGGTCGCAATACTGTTGCACATCACTTATATTTTGTGAATATTTCTCGAAAAATCTATTTATTTAGGAAATTACAAGATAATTATTTCTCACCAATAAATAACCCGTTAAATGGGTAAATGAACTCACGAGCTCGAGAAACTTCACCTGAAAATAGTCCGAACGCGTGGGATCGATAATGAACCACAAATACATGTATGCACTTCTCTGTTGGATATAAATGTTATGCAAGTTCGATCCAGCCTGGCTTTTTCCGGAGAAACGGCAAGGAGGAGGGTTGTAAAATCGCGGTCACCCCCGGGGGTGCATCAACCGCTCGGTCAACGACCTCACAAGCCCGATACGTCATCCACTCTCGCCCTTCTTTCTCCCACTCTTTTATTCACTTTTTTTTCTCCTCCATTCCCCCGTACGAAATCTCACCGCGTGAATATACTCTGTAAAACGCACGCCCGCACTCAAACACACACCCGACGAATCACGTTTGATGTCGTAACGAAACTCAGTGATCTCATTTTCATTTGATTGCACTACGTGTGTGATATTTTTGGCGTACGAGGTCAGTGAACTCCATCACTATACGTGAGTGCAAGTTCTTCGTGTAATTGGGCTATGTAAATTTTGGAATCTTCCACTTCTTTTCTTATCTATAAATTCACCTTTAAACAGGTGATTCGCACTAAACCGTTTTTCCCCCCTTTTTTTCCCTCTCTCTCTCTCTCTCTCACTATTCAACCGTGCTTCTCATTCTATTTAAATCGCTGAAATTACTGAAGTTAAATCCAAAAATAAAACGGGGTTGAAGAGATCCAAATAAAGCACGGGATGGATGAGTAGTGTGGGGAATTATCGGTGATGCCCGGGGTAAAGGAGACGAAGAAATTCTTCGAGATTTTGTACAGACAGTGGTAGTGAACGGGTTAATGCCCCCTGAGGCGTTACAAAGTGTGCGCCCAGCCTGTGCGCTCACACTTACATACAATTGCACTGATATCCAAGTTTGTGCAGGAATAATTTGCGCATGCGCAGTCCTTACGTACGTCACCGTTACTCGGTGTTTCACGGGTTTTCCACTGTTTCCTCTTTACCCTCTCTTCTCTCTTTGCTATTCGTTCTTTTTTTTTTCCCACATCTTTTCCCTATCTTTTCCTCTTCTCTCGTTCGGCCACCCTGACGTCCACCAACCCCCTCCTTTACTTTTCTCTTGAAATCTCGTGGTCGCACGCGGTCTCCACTCCGGTCGTTGGCCTCTCGGGGCCGCGCGTGAATTCCCCCATACTTATGTATGTGCAATCTTCGTGCCTCGTCATGACCGATGCAAACGTGCTTTCATGTTTCTCTTATCCTCTTTTACTCATTTCAAAGTTTACCTCTTTCTCTTCAACTAGCCTCAAATTCACTGAATTTTAAAAAAAAACTTTAAGATTATTTCATTTTTCATTTTTCAATCCCTCTTTCCCTCCTTTCCATTATAACGTTCTCATTTTTTTTAATAATGTAATGAAAATGAGAAGAAAATCCTTGAATTAATAAATTTCAATGATTTCCACGCTTGCGCGGGAAATTTGAATTGTAGAGTACATGGGCACAACTTGAGGAGGTACGCGAAGGTGTTCAACCCCCTGACCCGCTTGTGGAATGCAACGCGCTTCATGATCGATCCGCCCCCACCTACATCTAGGTTCACTTGGGGTTACTGCCCTCGTCCGGGCAAAATCCGAAAGCCCTTTCTTTTTTTTCTTTCAATGATAAAACAATATTTTCAAGTGTGAGAAATCTTCTATCTTCTTTTCTTTCAATGTGTAATTGCCGGAGAGACTCTGGAATTTCCCATTAATTTATATAAATTCACTTTTTTTTCCTTTTGCACATAATAAATTCTGGAAGTTTCGCTTATGTGTGGGATTATTCGGGCGCGCGGGAAAGGCCCCGAGGACGATGGCCGCATCGGGAGCGGTCGTTGCAGTTGCAACGGTACTTCCCTCACCCAAACGTTGAGGTAGGCGAGGTCGCGCGTCTGACGTCATTCAAACTCGTCGTCGTCGGGTGAACGTGTATTCTCACTTTATTTATCATATCCTCCAAAAAAAGTTGACGAGTTAATAGAAATTTTTCATGGAAAAAACTTGGACGAATTTTTCTCCCCTTCAAAACTATTTCAAAACAAATATAAATATACATTTTTTAAAAAACAGTAACACGTCGCATTCTGAAGTGACAAGTTACGTAATAAACGCTTCCTCGTTACTATGCTTCACCCCCGCTCTCCTCCGCCCAGCCTACTCGTACTACAGAATGACTGTTGAGGTCATTGACCGATGGCAAAGTCCATCAGGAGTATTTCCCACTTCATTGTTCATGAGTACCGATTAAATTGTCATTTGAGAAGGAAAAACTGTCACATTACTCTATTCCAGTAATAACATTCCAGAAAATAGAAAAAAAAAAATGAATAATCGATGGCTCAAAAAATCGTCACAAATAGACTAGAACAATTGAAAAACTTAAATTTTAACAGAGACTCTTCTTTTTATAATCTTCCTGGGGAATCTATGATAAATTGGGTGGTGGGTGGGTGGGTTCACCGAACGCTCGAGTACCCAAAGAAGAGCACATAGAGTGGAGGGGTGAAGGGACATACATATTGCGAGGAAGCATACAGATACAGGAGTAAAAAATAATGCAGCAGTGGGGAGAAGTAGGTGAGGGGGAAAAACGAAAAGTGGAAGGGGGGAAAGGGGGCAAGTAAAGAAAACCCGTTAGTAGAGCGGTGCCTCGCAATGGTTTGTAAGATGAGGAGAGAGAGAGAGAGGAGAATCGTGGCTACGGGGTAGTTGCGAGCGCACGAGCGAGAACCCAACCGGCGCGCAGGGGACTCTCACTTTCACGCGGTGAACTGCGGGTGAATGTCCGGGAATTGGGTCAGAGGGCCCCCACCCTGATGCCTGGTGCCAGAGGCAATGTGCCTCAGCCACTATGCTGACTGTGGCTAGAGTGAGCCAGTCGACAGTCAAGCCTCGATACAAACGGTCGTCTTCGGGACAATTTTAGTTCTAGAAAATTCATTCCGTTTATTACGGCCATAGGAGTGATTAAGTTTTAGTTAATTGTGATCAATTGAATTTTAATCGGTGGATTCCATTGCCTATTGGATATAAAGAAACGATCCTTTTTTTTTTTTCTTCTTCTTACTTGTGTGATTGTGTTGATTGTGAAAAGATTTGGAAAAAGGCGCACGGTGAAATCTAATCACTCGATTAGATTCATCACACTTGTTTTCGTTCGTTTTTTTTTATTTTTTTTATTTTCCTCGATTTAATTTTACTTTGGACGGGAATTCCATGGGGTGCTTGTGCGAATGTGATCATACAACCCGAAGAGCGGGGAGCGCATGTTCCTCGGGGTCATCGTCCGACAGTGACGGCCAAACTGACGAGGGTATTACTCGTGATTCGCAGGGATTTTTCCGAAGGAGTATCCAGCAGAAAATACAGTATCGTCCTTGTACGAAAAATCAACAGTGCAGTATCTTACGGATCAACAGAAATCGCTGTCAATACTGCCGCCTTAAGAAGTGCATTGCTGTAGGCATGAGTCGTGATGGTGAGTTTGACAATTCAATTATATATTTATATAAATTTTATTTCATTTATTTGTACAATTAATGGATGAATATAAAAAATCTTGTCTATTCATATTCAAGCGTGATAACCCATTTTTCTCAATTCTTTGCTGTATTATTCATTTTTTCCGCTATGTCAAGCGACAATTGTAGAAATTTGGGTTGTCAGGCCATTGACCATTTACGCAATTTCGTTCTCTGCGCCGCGAGGCGACTCTGTCGCAATTGGCGAAAGTGGCCGATTTGCTGCACGAGAAAGTAACCATTGTAATTTCCACATTAGAAATGAAAATTAAACAGAAAGCACACGAAACAAGAGATATCGCGCAAATTTTCTACCAATGAAATACCATTATCCGGGAGTTAAGTGTCATGGAAAAATCTGGACCTGGATGGCCCGGGCATGACCTCAGTCTGTCGTGTGCTCGGGGTCAATGACCTCCGTGAACTCGTTCATTCGCACTTAATCCTTTTCTCAAATAATCAATTCCATTCGCTCCAATAAATCAAATAATTCCACCAGATTACTAATGAAGTGAAAAAAAAAAAAAAATCCATTAAATTCATTCAAACCCATAAATTAAAGAAAAAGCAAACGATTAATTATAATTATCAACTGATAATTGATAAACTAAATCAAAGTTTCATAATTGATTCTTAACCACCTAAAAATATCAATGTTTTTTTGTTTGGGGTCAATAGACTGAGCTACTGGCATGTGCTGTCCATAGAGAGAATACCGCTAACTCCTCACACACTACGTTCCCTTTTGTGCTATAACCGTGCACAGTACTTTACTCTCTCCCCCACCATGCGCAATCT
Organism: Aleiodes testaceus; assembly: GCA_963565655.1. Lineage (NCBI taxonomy): Eukaryota > Metazoa > Arthropoda > Insecta > Hymenoptera > Braconidae > Aleiodes > Aleiodes testaceus. The sequence goes on from OY751423.1 coordinate 3,374,641, forward strand.
CTTCAAAACACGACGATACATACCGAATAGTAGCGAACATCGGCGCGCGCGCTCTGCTCGACTCGTTCAGTCTACCAGCGCCAACATTTCATCCCCACTCTTTTGCTCCATCAAAACACACTCGATGAAGTGGTACCTTGCCATTCCGATGAAACGCGCGCCGTCGCGTGGCGCTACACAACCAGCGGAGACCTCGCGAACCTCAACATCATAATCATATATCTATCTCTCTCGCTCTTGCGGACTTTCCATACCCCACCAAGTCCCCAATTTTATCAGTGCCCCCACTCTTTCCATCTATATCGAGCCTCTCGACTTTTCTGCCCTCTCTCCACTTAAAATCGGAGCGCATGCTCCAACTGCCGTCCCGCCAAACGGTACGTGCCGAAACTCCACACAACGCGATAGACAGTCGCGTCGACAGCATCGTTCATAATTCTCCTCATGTAATTAACAAATTTTTATGATAAAATATGATAAACATTATTTACTACTCCCTTTTAAGTTTTAAAGTCTTTCAGATTTTCACCTGAAAATGAATAGTAATTAAAAATAAAATAATCGTAAATAAAGGCGTTATTATCGCTGATAAAGCATCGGTGAATATCGTACATATACGTGGGTTTGGCCAAGGTCGACTGAGGGTAGGTTGCCCTCTACGTTTTATATACGAGGGTTAGTCCACGAGAATAGAGTGGGGGGTGAAGAGTGAGACTCTCTGCGCATACACAAAGTTCTCCTGGATTTGTTATCTTGAGGAAAAGAGATAGATTTTTCATTTAATTTCTCACTCGCTCTTTCATACGTTTCGAGGCACACACTGAGAGCCATGCCAGTGTATATGGTATATAGGTCGGTGGTACGCCTCGCGCGGCTGTCGCTGAAACCAAGTTCAAGGCCAAAGGCTCGGTAAAGGCCACAATCGTCGTTGAGCGGCGGCGTTTTCGGAGTGGGGGCATACTCGTTGATGGCTGAATAAAGTGGGAGAGCGCGGGGGTAAAAGAGGAGCAGGAGGGTGGGAAAAAGGGAGTAGAAAGGAGGGGGGAGGGGGCTGTTGAACGCAACTCACGGAACGTCACTCAGTCGGCGGTGATGCTGTCTCGCGTTAGCACGCGTTGTCTCGTCCCGCTTCGTCAGTGAAATATATTATTATTTTTTCTCAAGTCATATGTGTGTGCCATTCACGCGGCTTTTTTTTTGAATTGTTATTATTTTTTATTACTGGAGTGATCGATTATTTGGAAAATTACGAGTCAGCCAGTCTGTGTATTGAAAACGTTATTAATTATTGTATTAATTGGAATTATTCAGTGATGAATGTGTGATTAACCAAATGGGTTATTAAAAAGGAAAACGATTATTACGGATTTATTAATTGTGAAGTGTTTGTATTTTCCAATCAAAGAGGATTACAGCGAGCTTTCAAAATTACTTCGAAAAGAGAATATAATAGAATAAAAATTCGTTTCTCAAAACTTTATCAAGTCATGGGAGACGAGCTACCAATCCTGAAAGGGATCCTCAACGGTGTCGTCAACTATCATAATGCACGTAGGTGTCCTGTTTACAGATTTTTTTCATTTAATTGAGGATTAATAAAATTCTTCTCAAGTTTGAAAAAAAAATAAAAAAATATACACTTTCTATCGTGGCACTTTCATCTGACATGTGTTGTACATACACGTGTTGTATAAGAATGTGGTACAACTGAGAAAGTCCAAGTGGGATTGTGAACCAACGCTTTCCCCTTCGACCCGTTCAACTTGTCAATTTAACTTAAAAAAAAAAGGCGATATAACGAGATCTTGGGTTTATGCATAAAGAAAAATACACAGTATTGAATATAAAGGAGAAAAAAAAAAATATAGTAGTCATACGACAATTGTTGGCCGACCTTGCTCGGTCACGGAAACCGTTCGAGGCGCTCTTACAATTAACTTCTAAGCGTATTGTCACGCGATAACCGATGGCCATTTACCGAAGGCCACTGCCTCACAGTGTCCTCTTCCCCACTCCTAAATCGTTTAACTTCATAGTTTTATGATTCATCCATTGATTGTATTAACAACTCAATTACTCATATCGAGTATACAACCAACTCATACTTCTAATAGTTCAATGTTTAATTATTTTTTCTTCTTTTTCATCTAATTGCAGCGGTGCGATTCGGCCGGGTGCCAAAACGTGAAAAGGCTCGTATTCTAGCAGCAATGCAGCAGAGTTCACACAGTCGTTCACAAGAGAAGGCAGTAGCAGCAGAATTGGAAGACGAACAGCGTCTTCTTCAAACAGTAGTCCGTGCTCACCTTGACACGTGTGATTTCACCAGGGACAAGGTGGCTCCAGTACTTGCTAGGGCACGAGAGACACCAAATTACACAGCGTGTCCACCAACCTTGGTTAGTATTATCTTTAATTCGTTGAATTTTTTGGAAAATTCATAAACCTTATATAAACGCCAATGCCTCACATGTAAAATAAAAAAAAGGAATTAAATCAAAGTTCAGAAACATGAAATAACGTCAGAGCTTGAATCCTTGAATAAAGAAGGCTTCGAAAAACGCGGAAACATTCAACTATAACACTGAAATCTACCAGTTGTCCTCGAGAATTAAATCTGACCAGTCTCAGTAAAGTAGGAAGTAATAGTGCGTACATATGTTGTATATATGTATATATATATAGGAGAGAACAGATTGGAAGTTTTGTGCTCGAGGACAAGTGGATGAATATTTCTTCTGTTCAGCCTTGAAATTCAGAATGATAAAATTAACTCACTTCTTCTCCCTTGATTAATGTTACAGGCATGCCCATTGAATCCCAATCCACAGCCATTAACTGGTCAACAAGAATTACTACAAGATTTCTCAAAGAGGTTTTCACCGGCAATAAGGGGTGTTGTTGAATTTGCTAAACGTATACCTGGCTTCAACCTGCTGGCACAGGATGATCAGGTTACATTATTAAAAGCTGGTGTTTTTGAAGTACTATTAGTACGTCTTGCCTGTATGTTTGATGGACAAACAAACAGTATGATATGTTTAAATGGCCAGGTGCTAAAAAGAGACTCGATACACAATAGTAATGCACGTTTTTTAATGGATTCAATGTTTGATTTTGCTGAGAGAGTTAATTCATTAAGATTATCAGACGCTGAACTTGGTTTATTCTGTTCAGTTGTTGTTATTGCGGCTGATAGACCTGGTTTACGTAATACAGATCTTGTTGAACGTATGCACAATAAATTACGCAGTGCATTACAATCAGTACTAGCTCAAAATCATCCACAACATCCAGATATATTGCGTGAATTGCTCAAAAAAATACCAGATCTCAGGACATTAAATACACTTCATTCGGAAAAATTATTGGCATTCAAAATGACGGAACAGCAGCAACAGTTGCAAGCACAACAGGCACAGCAACAGGCACAACAGCAACAGCAACAACAACAACAACAACAGCAACAACAACACACCCCTGCGCATCAACAGCAGTGGCCAATGGAGGAGGAGCCAGCAGCAAGTGGCTGGGGCTCAGCATCAGACGTAACACTAGATGAGGCTGTCAAGAGCCCATTGGGCAGTGTCTCCAGCACCGAGAGTACATGCAGTGGTGAAGTAGCGTCATTGACTGAGTATCATCATGCACCGGGTCATCATGCATCGAGTGCTCCACTACTAGCAGCAACTCTAGCCGGTGGCTTGTGTCCTCACAGACGTCGGGCTAATTCAGGCAGTACGAGTTCGGGCGAGGATGAATTACATCGTGCAACAATGTCAAAAACTCCACAGCCACCACAGTGTCCGCGTTTTCGTAAATTGGATTCACCGAGTGACAGTGGCATCGAATCGGGAACTGAGAAACCAGATAAACCAGCAAGCAGTAGTGCAAGTAGTGCACCAACATCGGTATGCTCAAGTCCACGATCAGAGGATAAAGAAGTAGAGGATATGCCAGTACTGAAGAGAGTACTGCAGGCTCCACCACTTTATGACACGAATTCATTGATGGACGAGGCTTACAAGCCGCACAAAAAATTCCGGGCGCTCAGGCAAAAGGACAGCGCTGAAGCTGAACCAGTTATTGTACAACAACAATCACAATTACATCTACATCTAACATCACCACCATCGAGAAGTCCAACAACGCAGGGACAATGCGCAAGTCTATTGAGTAGTACGCATTCAACATTAGCTAAGAGTTTGATGGAGGGTCCAAGAATGACTGCTGAACAGCTTAAACGCACTGATATCATTCACAATTATATTATGAGAGGCGAGGCAAGCCCGAGATCACCTGCGGCATCACCATCACCAGCTGAACAGTGTGCTTCAACTACGACACTTAGTGCTAGATCATCACCACAAACACAGGGATTATTGCAGTGTGCAACAACGGGTTACTCGAGGTGGCCGGCAACGTCAGTTATTACCACGACGACGGGCGCACGGCAGCAGCATCAACAGCAGCAGCAGTCTTCCTCGAATTATCTCGTTGTTAATAATTCACCTGCATCATCGCCTAGGTATTTATCAGCGGCTGCATCGAGTACAAGTAGTACGAGTCCACGGCCAACATCAAGTACAGCAGCTACACTAGTTTTATCGGGTTGTCCTAGTAATATGATGGAATTACAAGTGGATATTGCTGATAGTCAACAACCATTGAATCTTTCGAAAAAATCACCGTCCCCCTCGCCAAGGCCAATTGTTGGACCCTGTAAGGCTCTCTCACTCGAGGCGTAGTGCTACAATTATACTCAATTTGAGTAAAATTAATCTATTCAGCCCACCTTCTAATGTTATTTTTTTTCTTTTTTTTTTTTTTTGAAAAATAAAAAAAAAGGATTATAAATATTCCCGGGGATCTCTCAATTCCACCAGTGGAACGGAAAAGAAATGTATTTTTTTTTTCTTTCTTGAAGTTATAAAACTAATTAAAAAAAAGTGCCAGGACGCTCTGAGCGCGTGACAAACCAAATAATTTATTATTTAAAATTAAAAAAAAAAAAAAAGAAGAGGTCTTATCATAAGATAAACTTTTTTTTTTTCCTTCGTTCGGAGGCGGAAAGAGGCGGCAATGATTTCCGAGAGAAAGTTGTGTCGATGACACTCCCCTCTGATCCCTCCTCTATTTCCTATTTATAAAATGAGAAAAGAAAGAACTAGTGCTAAAGAATTTGTTTCAAATGGGTTCAAATAAAAGTGCGGCTACACTTGTGGATAAAAAAAAATGGGTAAATCGATGGAATTATATAGACACTTTTTGCAGAGTGCCCGCATTCAATGCAATGCTGTGTAATATTTGATCTGAAGAAAAATTGAATGAAAAATACAAAAATTAATCTAATTTACCTATTTTACCTGTCTACCTGATGTTCTCAAATGGGTAGATAGTAAACCAACACAAAACATAGTGATTAGCGTACGAGAGGAGTTGAGAAATAATTGAAACCCTTAAATATGTGGAAAAAAAAAGAAAATTAAATGTTGCAGAAAAAAAATAATTAATAATAATTAATAATCTATTACATGTGATAATCATGGATATCGCGCATCCTGTACAGTCTCCACCTCATTCATCAATCATTTACTCTACAATTATTATTAAATAAATGAATAAATTGAATTAATTAATATTATTGTAATAATATTAAGGGTACAATGTAATCAATTGTAAACGTTATCATCTCGTGTGTCTGTATATTCCTTAGGGACACATGAAAAATTTTAAGATAAAAGAAGAAATTCATTGAGTGGAAGAAACGAGAAAAAAAAAAGAAACAAAAAAACAAAAAAAAAAAAAGATAAGTGTGCTAGTTAAATTTGTGTATAATTTTTGTGTGCGAGCGAGCGAGAATGAAATTGAGTGAGTCGGGGCAATCGGATAAATACTGTGGCGAGAGTGGAGCTAATTAAGTTATGAAATAAAAAATAAAATGAAAATTTAAAGCAGAAATATATTTGAAGCAGAAAATAAAAACATTCATAAAGAAAACGAAAATTTTTTTTTTTTTTGTGAAAAACATATAATTGATTGATAAAAAAAAAAAAACAAGAAATGTCGATTTAATGATTTTAAGGAGTTTTGTTATGAGACTGACCGGTCCTTTGATGACCTCCAGTTTGCAATTACCGTACCTTTATACCATGTGTCGTGTCTGTAATGGAGAAAAATATTGAAGCTGGTGGACAGAAGAAAAAAAAAAACTATGTAATTAATCTCTAAATACGTCGTGTAGATGATTTAGGGTTTTAGTTTTTATTAGACACGTGAATTTTATCTTGAAAAAGAAAAGAAGCAAAATAATAATGTGTCGATTTTTTTTTTCGTGTGCATGCGGAAGTACGAACCCTGGATGGATCGACGGGACACTTGTAAATATATAATTAAGTGAATAAAAAAAGAAACGTAGATTTATTAGTAGGCGTGAGTGGAAGACAAATTTATTTCGAGAACACAAATGAATTATTTAAGAAAATTTTCAGATAAAATTGAGAGAGAAAAAGAAGAAAAAAAAAAACGCAGAGAAACAGCAAAAACCGCTATTTTGACAGCCCCCGAAAGAAAAAAAGAATTAACAAAAAAAAAAAAAAAAACTGGAAAATCGACACTGAAAAGCACACAATCGCAGAACAATCGTTAAAAGAATAATGAAAATGATAAGATTTTGAAAGAAAAATAATTATCTTTGCAAATGTATGATTAATTGTATCCAGCGGAGTCATTCCGAATTATTAATCGAACACTCGTCGCGTTGAAGCCACCATTGCACATTATCTGTATTCCACAATTACTTCCCTCTCCATTAATAATTGGTAAACAAAATGAGAAAAATCATAATCCGGCCGTGATATCACCAATCTCACTCTGTACGTGAATGATATGAAGGAGAAAAAAAAAAAATATAGAAAATAACAAAAATGCTAAAATTAATCGGCGCGAGTTTTCACTTCCTTTCTTTCCTTCCTTTTATTAAATTTTTTGCAGTTCTTTTTTCGATTAAGCTTCTCACTTCACTACTTTATTTTTTATTTTATTTTCCTCTGAATTTGAATTTTTGCAAGTGAATCCATGCAGTTCTCTGAATTAATTGAATGGAATAATTGAAGGAGAGAGAAAACATAAATGAATAAAATGAAAATAAGGAAGAAGAATTACAAGAAAAGAAAAAACCCCTAGCATTGATATTCGTAATACTGTTATGCATAAACTACACATAATTATTATTATAAACAATACATAAAGTATGATATATTTCTCTATCCATTAAGACGGAAAATACAAGAAAAAAAAAAAATGCAGTTTGTTGTTTCTGGTGAAAATAAAAATAAAAAAAAGTATAAAAGAAATAAATGAAAAATAAGAACTACGCATGAATACAAAGCTGCCCCGCATATTGCCCAGTGAGCACGTCATTTTGTACGCTTGGGAGTTGTGAGGTCGTCTGAATAAACATTGTCTGGTGAATTATACATAAAAAATCATCTTTTTATTTATCCATTCCTTCCTTCAACCAATCGTCAATCACAAGTTTTTCAGTAACTTTTTTCTTCTCTCTCTTCTCGAATACACATTTGTTTGCTCTTCGTCCTCAGCAAATCTGCTAATAAAAATTTACAATCCTGAACTACCTTGAACTGGAAACATTTGTTATTCATAGAAGGTACAGCGTCAAATACTGATAACAGACATGGAACTTATCGGCCTCTGAGGATTTTTATCTGGACGACGAAAAGTTACAATGACATCTTTCAAACATCTCTCACGTTTGTGCTTCGAGCCATTGGAAAGAGAACAAAATTTATGATAAAAGATTAGTTTAATAATTTTCATGTTTCAATGTGATATCTTTGTGGACATCACAGTGCATATCGAGATAGGACTTCAACTGTTGATTTATGATTTCAAGAGGCACTCTCGTAAACTATTATCTATCAACTTGGGAAATGGACATTATAATGAAACCATTGGAGATGGAGATTTTCAGAAAATTCCATAGAAAAAACCTATTTTCATAAAATGATGTTTGAACAATCTGAAATTGTCAATCATACAGCTGTCAGATTCCATGACACCTCAATTTCCCAAGAAATTTTCCTCATAAATTCGAGTAATTTTAAATAGATTCAAATTGTGTGAGTGTGTAGCACAATTTTATCATCGATTAGTCACTCCAAAACTTCAAAATTTAGATCGACACGTCATTTCACTAGAAGTCGTGAAAACACACAAAACAGGTCGTATAATTTCTGAATCATCATTTAGTTGAAAAATGCTATTAAATTAATCCGATGAGATGCATTCACCTCACGACGAATTGCTACAATTCCCTCGGATATTTTTAGATGAATCAGAGAGCATTGTTGGCTGATGGAATTGAATTTGTATAGTGTGAACCTGTGATTTTCATTTCCACCCACATTCAGAATGGGTCACACTCGTGTTTGCGTAAACAGATAGTGAAACGGCACGTGGCAAAAGGTGGGCGGTTGTCGCCCGGGACAACTTGAGTTGGAACGTGTGGAATTTTCTTCATTTGTTTTTTCTCAGTGTGATCTTTGAACTTTGATATTACTTGAAATCGACGAAATACTGGAAACATTGAGAAACGGAATTTTTGTTCTGAAACTCAAAGTACTTTTGCATTTCTATTATTTACGAAAATATGAATTATTTAAAACTTGGCAGGTGTACATTATAAACATATGAGAGGATATTAAAAATAAATTCCTTTTTCTTCATAATTATAAAACAGTAGCCGATAGTTTAGCCATGAAATTTCATACAACCTGCTACCTCAATATATTCTAAAATTAGACATTCTGTAAGTGTTAAACTGTGCATCAACTTTATACTGTTCAGTAGCCACAGAAAGATCATTATCAATACACTTTTGCAAGTAATCGGAGTCGAAGGAAGGAGAAAAAAAAGGAATCGAACGGGTGCCCTATTAAGTAACTCGAGACACATCTGACCATTTCATCACTCGGTCTCATGTTAACCGAATGAAACCTCAGAATTCACTTGACGGATTAGATTATAAACGCTCGATGAATAGGAGACAAATTGCCTGGCGATTATCTCACGAGACACGGAGTGATACCATGTGAGGATGAAAACGTGAAGGAGAGAGAAGTTTACACGGTTTGCACGATGCATAGCTAGTGTGAGCCAGCCGTGTTGTACTTGATAAATGAGCCAGGCAAGAGAGAGAGAGAGTCTCGTGAAAACGACCTTCGTTCATCGTGTTTTCATTCATAAGTGGACTGACATGTCTGCACCAACATTTTACTCATTCTCAACACTCAGTCCTTTCATTTCTTTTCACCTTTTTTTCTCTATCGCTCTTCTTGAGGATTATATGAGGAAGGAAAGAGTGATTTAATGAGACAATGTTGCACGAGTTAATGAAATTAATTTGTTACATTTCTCGTCACTTGTTTATGAAGAATTTATCATGAATTTTTAATTTGAAAAATGATAAACAGCACTAACGTCATTATCAGACGACTGGTGAGATTACTTCTTGGGGAACCAGATTGTAATTAATTGGATAATTAATTTATTTCAATTGATGCAAAAAAAAATTAAATATACTCAATATATTGGCATTTTAATATGACATTTTTAATTGAAAGAAGAAACATTGAAATATCATTTAATTTTCATTAAATTATATTTACGAATTACTAATGAAAATAATCTACGAATTTTTTGAATCAATGTGCCTTTAAATTTTGCCATAATTATAAGGAATGAAAGAGTCCTGTTGTTAATTATCATTCTCACTAATTATTTGAGAGTGAAAATTTTTTAACAAATGAAATCATAAACCTCCAAGGTCTCCAATAATAGTGATAATTTATCCTTGGCAAGATGCCTCAGGAAAATAAGAGTTGATGAAAAAAAAAGAGGAGAAATTGAACAAGAAAATAAACAACTAAAGTCAATGAAACACGAACAAAAGTCAGAAAATAGGCAATATCTCAGGGGCATTATTAGCCAGCTCAAATTAACTCAGTCGATTCTCCCCCTGTCCTCCCACCCACGCTGCTCAATTCAATATGAAAAAGGTAAAAATCCACCCACATTATTTCCTCTTTCAAGACTCTAACACTCATTTGTACAAAAATAAATTTCACCTTTTCTTAAAAATTATTTTCCTCCACTTATATTTATTTATGATAAGAAAAATAAACAGAGACTTCCCTTCATCATTTGCCTTCCAACTATCTTCCCAATATAATCATTAAATTTAATCCTCAAAACTCCGATAAAAAGCATGAAATAGAATAAAATAAATGAGAATTAGAGCGGCCCTCAACTATCCGGACATTCCCAGACTGGCCCCCAAGTAGCGAAGCCTTCAGGACGCCCTCGCACTCTCCATTCCTCTATTTTTCAATATATATACTCCTTTTTTCCTCCTTTCATTCCCTTCGCTTTCGTTCGGCTCCTGAGAGATCAGTGGCCTCCCTCTCTCCCCACTTCATCGTCACCAGTATTCACACATACACACACGCATTATGTGTGTGTGCGTCTCGGCCAAAGAGCGCGTTCAAGGTCCAAGCGAGGTCGACAGACCGTGTGTACTCGTCCCTTATATTCAAGCTTTATAGACGAGGCAAATTCAAGTTGAGAGTAATGGCAAATAGTAAATGGTAATGACGGCGTTAAGACGTGGCTTTTCACTTATTTTTACTCATCAACCGATGGAAAAGAACCTTGGGGTGCTTTCTCTCACTCCCCTCTCTTCCCATCGTGTTCACCTTCCCTTCGCCCTTCTTCTCATCTTCAAATGGATAAAAGGTCTTTGTACTAGTTTGTACTATATACATATATATATTTGTTCATCTGTTCCTTCTGTTCCTTCAGTTTACGACCTTCGCTGTTAAATTACACGCCTACTTGGATCACTCGAGTGAGGTCCTTTCATTCGGTCCTTGGAGTCCTCAACAGTTTCATCAATGTAGGGATAATAATTTATTTATTTATTTAAATAATTTTTAATCTCAATTAAGTCGGAGATTTATGGCATCTTATCGAGCAGTGATTATTATTTTCGGTAGATTTGTTGAGGTCACTTCTCAAGGAGAGAGACAGATTGAGAAGAAGGTGGATCAAGGTGGACGAAAGGACGGCATACCAGTTTTATAACAGTGGGGGAGGATAAAGGACCTAGGCCAGGTTGCCTTTGTTGTCTCTCAGACAGGAATCTGAGGACATTTGACCACTACCCCCCTTTTTCTGTTAATTTTTGTAGATTTTTGTGATTTTTTTTGTTCTTCCAGGAAGATTTCATGTGTTTCAACACTTTTCATTATTATTATTAATTATTAACAGGTGTTGATATTGGACGGAATTTCATGGACAAAACTTTGGGAATAACGATGTGAAATTAATGTTATTGAAGATAAATATATTTTTTAAAAATGATTTCATGTTTAAAATTGTTTCGTCATTCAGTACCTTGGATTATTTAAAAATCTAAAATTTTGAAATAATTGTAATATTTTCAATTTAAATGATTCTCATAATATTATAATTACCATCAATCGCATCTTGTGAATGCCTATTAATCCAGCGTTAATTTGCCAGACAGTGAATTCTCTCCCGTCGTTTATTTTAATAGAGGTAAAACGATTGGAACGTTTCTCAGGTCGTGGGGTCTATCTCTCGAGATGACGAAGTCAAGGCAGGAGTGCGAAAAAAGAATCAATAAAAAAAAGAGGAGAAGAAGGAGCGAGAGAAGAACTGATGAAGGGCAGGAAAGTCGTCGAGGTCGTTTGACGATGAAACACAGAGGGTCATGCCACTACTGATTTGTGTTTTTGGATCATGCGACAAAGCAAAACGCGACTGCAGAAGCCGAGGAAGGGGCCAACAATAGGCTATAACCCGAACGATAGACGCTGTCGGGTCGAATATATGATCCTATCGAAGGACAAACATTTGCATGAATGAGGTGACGTGGCTATCGTGACACATCTAAAAAAAAAACACATTATGAACAGATAGTTTTACCATGAGTGTGTAATTTCAGAGCTTTTTTTTTCGTTCACCTGTTGCCGGTGATTCTATTTTTACTGTTTTTATATTGACGATAATTTAATGAGATTTTTTCCCTCTATTTCATATTTATCATGTCTTTTCGTGTATTTTTGACTCAATGAAAAATGAATTCGGATAAAATAAAGTCATGATTTGAAAAGTAGTCAAGCGAGCTCTGATTTGAGAGGAATAGAGGAGGGTGAATCCATCCCCCAGAGAGGTGCTCGATCTTACCAACACATTTCTCTCGACTTACATACACACACGCAATGTCTTCCGGGTTTACCGAGTCTTCTCCCTCTTAACCTTGGATCCGTATCTGATACTCACGCACGCACTTTCCACCTCCCCTTTCATATCAAGTCCTCCCCACCCCTTGGGAGACAACCTAGCCACCAACGTACCCTCCACGTGGCAAGGTCATGACCCCATCTTCATCCCTATTCTTAGATTCCACCTCGAGGAGAGAAAAAAAATGTGGGGAAAAAAAGGAGAATTGGAACAATGAGTGGAAAACTTTCGGAATCGGGTGAAATATATTCTACAATTTTTCATTTCCTTTTTCTTTTGAAAATTATGATTTCGGGCAGAAAATTTTGCGATTATTTATTTTTACATGCATGTCCATAGGACAAACTGAGGCCTGAGAATTTCGTTGTATTCAGCAATGCAATAACTTGCGGCTGAGAAGACTGTTTAACCATCCACTTGTGGTTTTCCATAATTGTATTCAGCCATAACTATTGAAGCTGACTATATAAAGAAAAGTAGAGACCTGTTTTCCTTCATTTCCAGAATAAAAATAATTTGTCGGCACCATTTTATATTCCAAGTTTCCATAAACTTTGGAAAAAATTAATAAGAAAAATAAAAGGATTCGAAATAATTAATTTTTCTAATTAAAAAAAAAAAAACAATTCATTTTATTATTGTTAAAACATAATGATGTTTCTCGTTCCAGCTTCAGTCGCAATTTTGCGGGAAATTTAGGGGCCAATCGGCCTTCAACTCGTCCTTCGTTTACCACCAGAAATAAGAGGAATAGCTGAGGGCGATGACTCACGGAAAATATTCTCCCTCATCCTCCCTCCCCCCCAATTTCCCTCGATTCTTCTCTTCCTCTTGTTTAGACCTCCGTGACTAGAAGAAAAAATAAGGCAAAAAAAGAGCTCACGTGGCTACCTTGTCCTTGGACTGTCTCAGAGGGGTTGAATGTGAAGATAAAGAGAATCGAGGGGAAAGAGCAGTAAAATATAAGGTCAATTGATCTCACACGTTAATCTTGTTTCACGCTTCCGCGTGTGCGCAATGCTATTTCATCTGGCCATCTTTCCTTCGTCGCTCATCGGTCTCACACAAAATAAATAATTACTAACAAGCTTGATAATTAATTTGCGCACCATTAATTTCTGAGAAACTTCACGGCTCATGAATGGTGGGCGTTAATGAGCGACTTTTCAGCATCTGTTAACTCATTAATTTAACAATAATTATAATATTTACTGGAGAATTTTTAAATTACATTTTTGAGAGTTTTTCTAACACGCTTCTGGTCCATTTTGCCCCATTGTTCTTTATTTAATTGCAAATTGTTTCATTTTTCTCAGAAGTGATGAAAATATCATCCATTTCCCCTCATGTCTCAATGACTTTTTATTTATTGTTATTTTCAAATATCTCACGAAAATAAAAAGAAAAATCCTTCCCTCTCTCTGCATAATGGAATTTTTATATACATTCATCGTACGTCATGGTCTCCCTGTAAAAAAAAAGAGAAAGGAGGAGAAGAGAGAATGAAAAAAAGATGCAAAAAATTCGAGAGAAATATACTGTGCAAAAAAAAATTGTCCCAGGTCGTGAGAAAGAAGCGAGACAAAAAAATATATATAAAATTTGCAATCTTACAAATTTGACCTTGAGACAAATTGTTGATCACTATTGACACAAGTATAAAATTAATTTTGCGACTCTGCATCTTGCTATAGCGTCATAAAAAACGTAAACTGATAATACAAAAATTCCGGACGTGATTATATCGTTTATGCACTAATATCAAGGTCACATTGACCTTGAACATGAAGATTAACGAACATCGTTAAAAATAATAAGGAAAAAATGTGAAAAAAATGATACTCGTGTAATCGATAAGTGAATGATGATCAGAAAAATAAGATGATTTTGAATTCCTCAAATTCTTTTATCAATTTTGCAAAATTACGGAAATTTAAAGGAAATTTATTTATCAGTTAAAAATGTAAAAATTCTCGTGGCAATTGTGAAATCATAAGGATAAAAATGTATAAAAGAAATCAAGGAAAAAAAAAGAGAGAGAAAGAGGAGAATGAGAGAAAGAAGAAGAGGCAGAAATAAGCGACCTTAACTTTGATCCCCATCCCACCCACAAAATAACGCCGCGTGTCCGTCTGCGACGATACGTCTAAATTCTCGTGAAGCCGTTAAGCCTCTTTTATTCTTTTGACCGAATATCAAGGACACACCTAATATAAAATCTGTTAAATTCATGTTTTATTTTATTTTCAAGAAGCTTCAAAGGTCTTCATTGTGAAATTCTCTTATTTCCAATTTTAATTAAGTCAAATTAATTAAAATTGCCACAAATTATCGTTTATTTTATTTTTTTAATTACTTTCTTACGAATAAAGCGGAAGTGAGAAATTTTGAGGAATTTCTCTCTGAAAAATCCGTTGAAATTCCATGAATATTCAATGATAATTCGTAAAAATATATTTGCAACTATTCTCATTAGTAAGTACTTAGCAAATCGCCTTTGGTTAATGCTTGAGGTGAGCCAGAATATGAGAATGATAATGTAGATAAATGGAAATGAAAGGAAGTCGATCACCCGAGGACACGTGCAACGGATATACGATAAATCCAGTTTATATTACCTTCGTGTGAGTGGAAGAAAAAAACATGAATTTACTTATTAAAATTTTATGATTCGTAATATCAATGAGGAGTCTCTGCACTTAAATGATACAGGAAATACATAAAATTTAAATTGAGTAAATAAAATTAATCAAGTCATTTTAGACTGATAAAATAAAAGGTTATTTTGATTTTAAAAAAAAAGAAGTGAAAGCAAAAGTTGCACTGGTCATGGTTGCTGCGAGTTGTTTGCGTATCTCCAGGGATCATGTCAAATGTTATTCAAAGAATTCATAGTTCATGGCTGACTAATGAGGAATATTCCAATACAGATTCATTATTTCAGTTGAAATATTTAACCTACAGAATGTAAATAATATTTATAATCTATAAAATCATGGATTCTATACTTTGACCTTGATGGGTCAATGGTAAAGTCCATAGTTTACAGATTCAGAAAGATTCGGGAATTCAAGGTCAAAGAAGTCATTGTATGATAGAACTACTTTAATGTATTTATCGAAAACAAATCGATTAGTATAATTGAGTTGTCGAATAACAAAAACTCATAATTTCTCATTTTTTTCATGAACACATTTTTTAATTAAAGATTTTCTACACAATCCATAATGGACTTTATACAGTTAGTAAATTATGCAGTTAATTTAATGATTATAAAAATATTTTCACAGAAATTAAAACGGTAGTTTATTGTATTCTAAGTATTTTTATCACCACAAACCATTTGGCTTTGAGTATTAATATTTTTATTTGAAATATAAGGAACTTTTTAAAATTAATTCTTCTGCAAATCTTACAGAGAATTTGACCACATTATTTATGAGAAATTAATTATTGTAGATGATGATTAAAAGTTTGAGGCATTTCAGAAATTTCTCATATAGTCCAGAGGTTTTAATTCCAAAATCAATTCAAAATAACTATTATTAAAAATCCTAATGACCTGTTGATTGTCTAATCTAATCGGATTCAATGACTGATAAAGAATCAACGAACTCTGCAAATCCCTCTGACAGAAATAATCATTGTGATGACAGAAAATGCGGGAGTAATGTTCGATTTTCATTGAAATCTCATGATTAGAACCGCAATTATTATCAGTAATAATCTGATGATTTGTATGGAATTGTACAAGGTCGGCATTAATCTCCCATTCCTCTCGTAAATACGATCATTTAATTATCATAAACACGATCATTGATACTCTCTTTTTTATTCACCAAACACCGTTTACCTCTTTTTTTTCAATCACTTGGCAAACTAGGTTATCTTGATGAATAAATAATTGAGGCTAATCATCAGTTTCCCTGAAAAAAAGTGAGGAAAAAAATGAGATTGAATGAGATAAATTCAGAGTTGTTAACAAAAAATCCGGATATGAATTTTACGGAGACTGGATCATGGCCGGTACAGACTAGGTGACTGCTTCCGAAGCTCTCTCAAGGGAGCCCCTATGGCTACTGTATCTTCCGGTCATGCATCAGCGAATGTACGGGCAGCACGCCGATTACTCACGATACCGTTAGGACGCGTGGATGTTAAACTACTGAGTCTGTCAGGGTATTAACCCGAAACTCATTCTGATCAAAACAAATGAGACAAATTGAGCGAAAAATCCGAGAGTAATACTTTGCTTTTAAATTGCATTTAATTAGTTATTTTTTAGATTTATCATTAATGAGAAAAATTTGGTGATTACTGAAGAACTCTTGACATCATTAAAGAGTCATTCAAGAGAGGGAAGAGTTCGCAGAAATATTTCCGGGTCAAGGACTTCGAGAGGACTGTCCGCCATTTTGTATGACCAAAAGCATAATCATCACTTGGGTTTGGAATTTCGTCGAAAATGTATTGTTAACAAAAAAAATATTATTAATTCAGTAGTGAAGTGGTAAACAAGGTTAAGTACATATGGTATCCTTACATGACTTAACCTTGTTTATGACTTCCCTTACTGAATTGTACTATTTTAAAGGGGAAATTATCTTAAATTCAAACTTATCTCAAAACTTAGTTAATAATTAATAAATACTAGATAATTATCTCTGATAAAAAAGCACTGACGTATAATAATGAGAACAAATAATATCCAACAGCATCAATTTGCATTTCTCACTATTTTTACGCGTCTCTCGAGTTCATATACCCGTGAAAGGCGTCCTCCTTTGCCCGAGGGAATCTGAAGGTCGTCCAATTTCCAACTAAAGAAAAATAAAGAAATATTAGAAATTCAATTCAATGTATTTGTCTCTCTGTTTTTCCGTTTTATATTCTTCTTTTTATCTACTCTAATTTTCTCAGAAGCTAATCACTGAGATTGCATTCCTGCGATTAATAACAGAGAACGGAAATGTTATAAGTAAATTCCGAGATTTTACCACCCACGATGCCGGACTGACACCACTCATTTTCACTAATACAGACGTAAATGAAGATTGCATCCGGAAAATGAGGACTCAGGTGAATCTATTCGTTTATTCACTGACTCGTGGTCAAAAACAATTTGGTGAGAGAATTTTTTCATTATTTTTCTCGAAACGCTTTTTACGTAGTTTGAAGTTACATTCGTTGAACAATATTTGTTCGACTTTTAAAAACGTATAATCCCTCAATTCTTCTTTTTATTTCCATTCTAAATAGAGTTAAGGTCGAACAATGAATTGAGGTCATACCAGAAACATGAAAAAAATAAGAAAAAATTTTAGTAATGAAAAGGTAAAACAAGATAATTATCATTCAATTAAAACCAAAAAAAAAACATTCATTTTATCGATCAACGTCGATACAAAATTCGGTTTAATTAATATCACCAGGAAATACCCGTTCAATATTTCAAAATTATCTGTGCGTCAGCAAACACCTCCCACAAGGATTTAATCCTCCTTCTTTTTCACTCCCTAATGTAACAGATTGTGTCAATATTAACGCAATTCTAGTGACGTAATAAACGAAACTGTTAACCCAATTTTTTTCTCTTTATTTTGTCGTTCCTTCAAAATGAATGTTATCTAGGCGATGATAAGGAGCTAATGATATATAGATGTTTATTAATAAATAAAATACGATTGGATAGATAGAGCAAACTTGAGTGGAAATATGTGTGTGTATAAAGCCCTCTTCAACGTACGTAGTCTGACCCTGAAGGTTCAAGAGCGTTAGGTGAACGACCGAGAGCTGAGTGCTGAATGCGAGTAGTCAATCCTCTGTGTTTGATGGAATTACTTTTATTCCGTTCTAAATTAAATGAAACATGGGTTATTGTAGTTGAAGAGAAATGTGAGGGGAAAAAAATGATACGAAGCCATTCGTTGCTATTGACCATGACCACGTTGAGATATTACTCATTCATATAAAAACGTTATCATTGATTCTCACTTGAAAAATCAATTTGAGTTCTGTCTGATCAGATTTATGCTTCAGTTTACGATGGCTTTCAATGAAGTTGTACTTATTGAGGTTACACATTTGTTGAAGTGGTTGGTTCCCCTTCTCCCATCCTTTTCCACTTCAAATGTAACACTTTTAACATTCTGCGCATTGTACTGCGCATAGGGGAGCCCTCTACGGCCCAATCAACTGCGCAGAGGGGAATGTAAACTTTAATGAAAGTCTGCTGTATCGAGAGATATTTTTGAGAATTTCATTCGCAAAACAGACCTGTGGGGCAAAATCGTCCAGAGGCACACGTGGATGTCCTAGTATGAATTCAATTTAAGTGCCAAAATTTTAGCACTTTAATCACATTACTATGTTAAACTACAAAACTCTTCGTTACTACAGTAAAATGTGAATGAGTTAACGGTTTGTGTCTCACGGATGTCTAGAACATACGGTTATTTATATCTGAAATATCTCAGATATTGTTATGCAATCAAGGGGAATAGATTCAATGAAACTCCACTCCATTAGACAG
The DNA here is from genome assembly GCA_963565655.1 of Aleiodes testaceus. Taxonomy (NCBI): domain Eukaryota; kingdom Metazoa; phylum Arthropoda; class Insecta; order Hymenoptera; family Braconidae; genus Aleiodes; species Aleiodes testaceus. Next base: position 3,393,521 of record OY751423.1, read on the forward strand.
ATGAGTTAACGAAATAATTTTCAGTCATGGCTATTTGAAAGAAAGAGTTTAGCCAATTCTTTCATACAATTTGTTAAATGCGCCGAGTCATTGGCCATTCACGCGCCAAGTCCAGTCAATGTCCGATCGTTGAACCTCTTTCTCAAGAGATACAAACTAATGCAGAAGTTCACGCCCCCAAAAAGCAACGAAAAAAGAATTAAATGAATCTCCATAAATATTATTTAACGTAATACAAATAATATTTTTTATTGTATACTGTTTAGATGAAATTCTGCATTACTTCTTTGCCATGTGGCATAAATTGAATTAATTGCGTTTCTTTGGCAATTGGTTCGCCGTGAACCCTCCCTATCTCAGAATTGACCTTCGTATGGTGTGGCAGTGGCGACGAACCGTCGATTTTGATATAAACGAGTCATTAAAATGAAAAAAAAAAACATAATAATATGCTGCGAGTGAGAAGGACAAAGTTATGATAAAAGAGAGTTCAAGAACATAACGATTGAGAGGACGTTCGCTTTGCCCTCAGTCAATATTTTAGAATGATAGCTGGAAAAATGATTTATTTCAAGGGAAAGTCAACAGAGTCATTGAATTCATTTTCTTTTAATTTTCATTGAAACGTTTGGAAATTCATTGCTTTTCGATTCGAAAATAAGTTTATTAGTTTCATTATTTAATATGAAAAAGGGAGAAAAATGCTAATTTGCTAAGAATTATGAAATGCCTATTAATTCACGGAAGTAACGAATAAAAAAGGTAGTGACAAACTATTTTCTCTTCCCTTTAGCATAACATAGTACTTAATTCGCCGCGTGACGAGGCAAACCCAGGGAGGAAGGTGGTTCAAGGTTTTACACACGCTCGATTGTTACATGGTTTTAAGGATTACATCATGACTATTCCCACTGAGGTTCTATCAATAAAACGAGTAGTGTCGAGACCACAAGGTCTTAGGTCTGACGTTAAATAGCTGTTGACTACTCAACAATATACTGGGTATTTTTTTTTCGTTGAAGCAAACAATGGAAATAATAACCATTCTCCATTTTCTACAATGTGAATTCGAGAAATAAATGTTTTTAAAGTGATATTATCGATATTCTTACTTACAGAATTTCAATAAAACATTGAGTGATTTTTTTAAAGAAGGAAAATCGAATTTCCCTGAGGAAAATCAATCATCAATTCTTTTGATGAATGAATATTTCATTCATTCCATCATAATTCGTAATGACTCATCTCAATATTTGAGCAAAAGTGAAGGACGATGCTCTCGCACTACTCGTGACCATGAATCATTCCGTTGAGGTTCTTGAACCGAGTTCCATGTGCCTACCATATCGTTTTGAATCCATGTGATACAAGATGTATCTGTTACCACGATATCAACGCATGATCCACCTAAAAAGTCTACACGTAATATAAGCGATAAAGTTTCAAAATTAATCGCACATACTATCAATCACTTGACGAAATAATTTCCTCATTGATGATATTCATTGTCAAATATTCCATATCAATTTAAAGTGAAGGAATCATAAATCATTAGGAAGGAAGTTACACGTGGAAACTATGTCTATGGAAATAATATTTAATACGAATAAAAACGAAATAAATTAAATTAAATAAACAACTCATGAGATTCCATTTTATTCTTCTTCCGTAAGAAATTAATGATCAAAAGTATGACATAATTAAAGCCATAATGTATTCAATCCCACGGAAATTATTCGTGTCATCGAAAGATCTCGATTCAAATGATTCACCACGTGGTTATTAAGACGGCAAAAAAAAAGTGTATATTCATGCGGTGAAAGACAAGAGTAGTTGCCGGAGATTCCGTACACGGGAATTTGCGATTGCTCCGGTCGTTGACCTGCACGACACAGTATATACATGAAATCTGCAGAAGTATTGACCATCGTCATGGCAACTGAAAGAAATAATCACTTTTTATCCTTAATTTCCAGACAATTTGGGAATTATTTTATTTATCTTCAAAGGAACGTTGAATTTTGAGGGAAAAAGTGTAATTTAGTGAAGTGATTTCTATTAGCCAAATGAAAAAACAGAAGATGCTGTCTAAGGGTTCAAATATTTGCTACCAAGCAGTCTTTCACTCTCGCCATCTACTCGTCCTCTTTTCTTCGTTTTTTTTTAGAGACGCAGGCGCCTTGCTCTTCTTCTTTACCATGTCTGGTTACTGGTTTGACCCTGTGCATTTAAACAAGAGGCAACTGCCGAAAAAACTGATTGAAAGCATTCGTACGAACACTGGATGATTCACATTTGAGGGTTCATCCTTCGAGTTAACCTCGTCCATCTCTCCGAACGATAAATTCAATTTGCAGGATGAAAGGAATCATTAGCATGTGTCTGTGATATTTTTAAAAAATTTCTTTCTCCATGTGAATTTGTTGAGGTCATTTTTTTTTAAAAGTATACATGTATTTATTTTGAGTTTTTTACTCCATTTTTCAGGGCATTGAATCGTCGAGACCAGAGTGACAAAGGCACACTGGTAACGAAGCTGTAGTATCGACCAACGAGATACCCGCAACTGTGACCTAATACGTGGCCATTCACCTCACCTCAGCACTAAAGCACTCAGTGGAAAAGCACGCAAAATCAATTCACAAGTGCAACTCTAAACTTATTTAGTCATTTTGATAATGAAATTAATTATAATTCTATCAGTCTCAATTTTTATTTAGAAATATCCATTATTTCATCAGCACTTGAATCAATAGGATAGAAAAAATGATAAATTAATTTGAGAATTTAAACTACTTTGTCTTCAAATCTCTATTTCATAATGTACTTTTTATTTGAAAGAATGTAATTAAATTTAATCAGCTACTGAATTCATTTGAATATTATTATAAAACATGTCACTTTAAATTTGCTTATATTAATCAAAACGTATTTGTATCAATTTCGATTTGCATATGTGATATTATGTAATTTAAGATTATTCTCTTGGGAATGCAAAATTATGTATGCTGATTCAATTATTATTTAAGTACATGAAGAATTTATTAATTCATGAGATTGAAAGTACTCCAGTTTTCAATGAATGTTTGCTTCAACTTTCAATATGGAAATATTATTTTTCCACATTTTTCTTTGCTTCTCAATATCCACTTCAATCAGACTTTCAATGTCAATTTGTTCTGCCCTCAATCCAAATGATTTCCTGGCATTAACCGCTAGAAAAGTTGATAATTTCCAATTGACAATGATCGAGATGCTGCAGGAAAGAAGCGCAAAGCTGAAGATTCGAGCCAAGAGTGAATTTCAAGGAGGCGCCAATGGCAACGACCCCTGGCACTCAGTCGACGAGACGAGACGCCCCCGTAAATCACCGTCTGATTAGCCATTCTTTTTCCTATTTCTCTTTCTTTTTTCCTTCACTTCGTCATCCTCTTCACTTGCATTGAACATTGAGCAGGCCATTGACATGTATATGACTGCGGTTTATCTGGTATATTACCGTCATCAAAGAGCATTCGTTGCACTGCAAATGACTATCTTTTTGCTTTCATTCGCAATGAAGATTCAGTTAATCTGAGAAAAAGAGCAATAGAACCAAAAAAAGTTGCTTCAACATCCCAAAAATATGAACATCATCTTGCTTACTTCAGAATTTGTCGTAAAGATCATCATTTCGATCAGAAAAACAAGCCATCTTCCTCCACATGTCTTTCAATTGATTCATTAGTACATTTGTCGAAAGAATGCGATTCTCTCTCAGCATTCACTCTGTCCTCGTTCTATTAATTTAATCGAAGAATTTTGTTTGTCGAAATAACCATTAAATTCAACCTTCATGTTATCATGGCGATTGCTCATTCAATGAACAAAGTATGGCTTTTGTTGCTCATGAGAGATTTATAGGAGCGATAGAGATCGTTGTCCAGGGACACATACATTCAGGGCTTTTCATTGGTGGATTGAGTTTTAAAACGGATATTGAGTATCACAATTACTTAATGTTTATAAAAATCGTGATAATGAGAAGGGTATCTAATTTCCTGTTATTCAGAGCGTATGGAAATCCATTACAACAGTTTGCGTTGAGCTAATGGATTGCATGACACCAGTTCGATCGTTATGACACTCGAGTGTCCTGTGATATTAAATATACGATGGTGTCGTCTACCTCGTTAAATCCTTTGTTTCATTTGTAATTTCTTTTTTCTTTCATTACTTATTGATTACTGAATTGATTACTATTTCCATCAGAATTAAATAGTTCCTGAAACACAAATATTTCCCCTAATACAAGTGGTGTATCCATTGGTGATGGGTTCAAGGGCACCTGAGTTCATGGTAAATACAAGAACACAATATACTCCAATTTCTCTTCTCAACTTTCTCCCTCTCTCTAATCTCAATGAGAAAAGAAAAACAATAATGCTTGAGAAATATCATACGTCATCATCTGAAGTTGTTCATCGCTTATCCACGGTGCTCAGCATTCCACGAAGTCTTCGTTTCGCTATCGTTGTCCTTGACTCCGGCTGAATGTTACTACGAGCGACTAGGCACGTGCGAGTCGATTCTGTGATAGTCAGAGTCAAAGATATAACTACCGTTTTCATATCCTCTTCTTTTTTTCAGTTGTATTCAAAGAAAAACGGACATTATTATTAGCTACTGAATGATCTTTAGAATTGTCCAAGGTCATCGGGGTGTTTATTATCGTGTTTCCATGTTTTTCTCATCTTTGCATCAATATTTTTCCTGAAAGACGTTCGATTTGACCTATGGAGGTGTTTTATCTTTAAATTCATCGAGATGTCTCCGAGAATTTACAGATTTCCAATGAACTTTAGCATCATAATGAACAGTTGACTTGTTCTCATTAATGAAAACAAGTAAATAGATCAAGGATAAAAAATTTTCATCCATAAAGTTGATAATACAATTCATCAATTAACTGAAATTATCGTCATCAACATCATATGATATTCTCAATTCAATTGAAGGCCAAAATTACAGGTTTAAACATCAAAGCATCAACTCTATGTCAGAGTTCAATGAGTTTTGTGTGTTAGTGGCAGTTGGAGAAATTTCCAGAATTAGGCCTCATGGCCAGTATTACTCACACGTCAATTTCACAATGCGTGTGATCTCATGTACGCAGTCGTATATAATTGGTTGTATTTTAGGGATAAGAACGATAGGCCTTGACGCGTGCTTTCAGTCTGATTTCCGCTTTGAGGGTCTTCAAAAATGTACCAAAAAAGACTCAATACTCACGCCCACAGTCTGACTCACTTTGCATTTAATTTATTCGTAATTATTTGTATTTAATAAAACAAATGAACTCTTTGAGGAATTGGACAATAGCTTCATAACAAATTGGAGTTTAATCCGTTATTTGAAAGAATCAAATTTATTTCATGGTTTCTTCACTCACAACAAAATTATCTCGAAGGAAAATTAAATGGTAATCTTGGAATAGATATAGATGATTCAATATATTAAACACGTGTCAAGTTTACGATAAACCTTGACAGTCAAGAGTTTTCCAGCGATTGTACGGATAATGTTTAATCGTTTAGAGAAGCGTGCGGAAACATGAACGTTATTGTAAATGCCAATCGGAAATTACTGATTGGCTTGAGGCTGTTTGTACACGTTTGCGTCGTTTCTCAATGCTTCATATGTGGAATAATACCAAACGGATATGTATTTATCATCAATGTATGGAAGAGAAGAAAAATATTGACAGAGTGAACACGAATGACCTCGTCCTTGAGAGTAAGCTTTTCTTGTTTTTGAATTTACTTGAAAACTGTATTCGATAGTTATTCCGGTGATTTTTAGTTTCGGAGTATTTTAAAATTTCATTAATTTCAATGATTTCTCATTTTTTTCCAATGCAGATGTCGCTTACTGAAAACTCGACGATTTCTTAACGTCAATCCTAGTCAATTAGTCAATATTTGTTATTGTGAAGGCAAGGTTTTCCATGTCACCTTCACATTAACTTCGAAAATAGTAGAGTTCCATATTTTTTTAAATGATTTCTCTGTTGTTTTCCCACTGAAGGTTCAGGGCTCGTGTATACGTGACTTCTAGTCATAAATATATCTTACTCAATTTTTTTTTCTAAGAACAAATGATTGACTTTGATTTTTAATGGATGTTGGTCAATGAGAGCGACAACAACATACCAATTGTGCTTGTTAATGATTATGTATAAATTGAAGTTGAAAAATGAAAGTAAAGCCTACGCTGTGACGTAAAATATCGTAAACATCAAGAATTAAATATCAGGATACCGTTATAACAACTGAGCTTAGACTTGGGACTTATGTCACTTCCATTCCAAGACAGAAACATCTGTACAAAACAAACGATATTCTCGAATTGAACGAATTTGAAAGAATAATTAATTGACAACTGTTTCCTTAAGCTTGAGACAGTTATCTCAGATTTTATAACAAGACTGTACTTCAACTATCATAATAAACCTAAAATTTATGCTTAAATAATCAGAATTTAAAGTATGTGAAGTTTATCTATCCAGTAATCCAATTCTCTGAATTCCCAAAGTGTTTCACTAACTAGTGCGCACATTTTTCAAGGTTTTATTAGATAAATTCTTTTTCGTGGAAAAAAATGAAGGTCTGAGATACATATGTTCAAATAACTTGCCGATTGCTCAAATGCTTAGATATGATAATACTGAAGACCGAAATGATATGATCTTTTTTAAAAATTTCGTAACTGAGTTTATGATATCGTTTAAAACTATTGAATGTGAAAATTTGTGTTTTCTGGATGAGATTCTGCAGTCATTTAATTCGTAGAAATTAAATCGACACAAAAATAATCAAATGAAATTCAGAATTGCTCATAAAATTGGACGCAATATGATGAATGGATTTCCAAGTATTATCGACATGTAAACATCTTATTTTCATATGAATTTCCATAGTTTGAGAACTTCAATATTGAACATGTGGAAAATGTCTCGTAGGGTGCTCTATTTTTGTTGAATAAGGTCACCTAACAACGTACGACTTTTCACGTAATCAGAATCCATTGCGATGTTACCTTCGGATAAGCAGAATGATGTTGAAAAAAATGCCGTCACTGACATTTGAAGTGAACTGTTACGAAAATAGTAAATAGAATAATTGGTTTGTGTTCAGAGAAAAGTGCAATGAATGATTCGCTGAATTTTTTTTGTTTCCCACGAGCAAGAAGAGGAAATCAAGGTCGTTGATTCGTCCAATCAGGGTTAAACCGATGGGAGAAACCACACAGGAAGTCGGATACGTTGTAATCCGATAACGAGAGTGAGAATCTGATCAATCCATTCCAAAAAAGAGAGAGGAATTGTGCGGTTTATGTGAGTCCAGAGACAATAGTGGTTTATGTAATCGATTGAGGCTTCTGTGGTGAAAGAATTTCCTCACACTTTCTATTTTTTTCAATTATTATTCTCTTCCATTTTTGATGCAGACTTGTTTCGAAAAAAATCCGTTATTTCTGCTCTATATCTTCTGATTTTTCAATTACCACTATATTTTGTCGTTTCAATTTATTCACACTTAGAACCCGATGATCTAATATCCAGGAAGTCTGAGCATTATGAAGCCATTACGTAGTGAATTTAAAAAAAATGATAAACTTCAGCAATCGACTGAATTCCATGAAATTCTATGAATTTCTCTCTGCAGTATTTCATAACGCCATGAAATTCTGCATAAATTCTGAATAATTCCATGTAAAATCATTCTTTCTATTGAAGTTTCAGTAGTTCCGGTCGATAATTGGGTGGACACATTTTTTGGTAATATTCATAATGGTTTCTCTCACACAATAAAATACTGGTCTCATTTTGCTGCAATTGTTGCAATTAAATGGGAAAAAAGAGGAAAAAGTATAGAAACTCTTAATACACTTTTCTTGACATCTAAACTCCTTCTTTTTTTTAAGTGTGAAAGACGAGATACAAAACCGTGTCATCGCACATTCTTTCATCGTGATTTCTAGACGCATACATCTGCAGAATCTTTGTAGCCATTCGTCTGAGGTATTAAAAAAAAAAAGCAAGGTGGGATATCATTGACGTACTCCTACATCAGCCACTTGACGGTGGGGTAGAGAGAGCGGCAGGGGTGGAGGAGTATAAAATAACAAGAGAGATACGTCCGGACGATGTAGTGAAGAAGAGGAGGTAAACGTGACTGGGAGAACAACACTGTGTCCCTCCGTTTGCCCGTGACCACGTGGCCTTGTCCTTTCACACATATAAACGCACGAGCGCCCGCGCAATACCCAAACTACAGAGCTTTGTCAACGAATCAATGTAGTTGCACCTCACACACTTGTCTTCGTGAACTTGAGCTCCTCTGTCTACTTCGCATTCCCCTCCTCCACAAATCCAAATGTCTCAAATTTTCCAGCATGACAAAACGATTTAGCCTTCATTCTTCAAACAAATTTATTTTCACAATGAAAAATAATCCACAAGACGAAAATCATTCAATGTAAAGATGCAGAAAATTTGAGAGAATTCGTGGAAACTAAAATTTATGCAAAAAGGTTCCATGTTAATTTAGAAAAACAATTTTTTTTCATGAGAAGAATAAAGTAGCCTGTCATATTCGAAATAGTTTATTAATTCCTTTGTTTTCTTATTTTTTTTTTTTCGTGAAAACAAGACGTTTTTGGACTTTACTGTGGACGTATCACAGAACGATAAGGACTAACTGTATTTTTCCACAAACGGTAATTAGTTCATGTTGATAGTCTTAATTAGCCCCTCCTTCCTTGCTACGTTATTTATCGGCACGTGTCTATTTTTCCTACAATACTTAATAAAAGTCGTGAATTCAAAAATCTTTTTTTTTCACCGTCACATGAACAGCCATAACTCTGAAGGGTTAAGCTTTTTTCGCCTAGAATTACGTAATAGCCATATGAAATTTTGAAATTTTAACTGTCACGCGTGTTTTTTCACTCAAGGTTAAAATTTACGTCAAGAACTATTCCCCCCTTTATCAAAATAACTAATGAATCAGTACAATTAAATTACAGAAATCCGTTATCAATAGAGGAGGAAGATGAAGAATTTAAAAAACACATAATTCCTTGTTTTCATCAAATTAACATTTAACCTTGAAATAAATCATATCGTCACGAGAGATAAAAGAATTCTTTCGATGAATAATTTTGAAAAAATGTCACTCTTATCACGGGGCATTCGAGTACACGTCATCAATGTCATTCTTTGTTCCATACGTTAATAAAAAGCGAAAAAAAACAAAATATCAAACCCCAAAAAATCGCATAAATCAATTGATCTATAACCAATTAAATTCATATGAATCGTCAAAATATCTGTGAAAATCATTGATAAATATGATAATGCAATTCTACTTATTCATTATCTCATAAAATAAAAGTCAGTGCGACGACGCAAGAAATAACCGCTCTTGCACCAGATTGTCGTATGTCTATAACGCTGCGCTTGGGTTCGCATCGATCGGCCGTCAAGGCTGCTACTCCTCCGGGCAAGGACAAGGCCATTGGCTGACATTGCAACTGGCTTCGTAGCTACGTTGAAACTTCAGACCCTGCTATATGCACTTTAATAATACTATCGTTACTGTAATTCACCAAAGGCATTTAATATCTCCTATTCTATTTACTCTTTGCTCAGTAAAATAATAACAATGATTGAATTACGCAGTGCAATCATCCGGATGTGCTGTTGGTAGAAGTATTAGAGAGAAGTACTATAGCGATGCTCTGTCGTGTATCTCTACTATGTGGTTATGATAGGAAATGCTTTATCTCGTTTTATGGTCAGGAATTTGGGGGATTATTCATTCTCATTGCTTTTTTCCTTCAATTATCATGTAAGAGAGGCGCCATCTCTGAAGCAAACGTCATCATCACGAATGTCATTGATTAATCGTTCTTGCTTTATTCGGATGTTCGGTTGATTGAGAATTCAACAACTTCATTAAGGATTTCGGGTTATTCCCTTTCTATTCATGAATATAATTCAATAATTTAATGCTCATTTCGGTAGTTAATATACAGGAAAAAAGGATTCTCCTATTGTATTCCTTCATTACTGCCTTTTGTTACCAGTTGAGCTATTCGGTGGATTATGACGTCTTGTTTTTGAAATTCGTACTTGGCGGGTGACACTACCGCACCTCGTGATAGACGTATTCTGTCTCATAAGATGCCACGTGCGATTTTTTATAGAACGGCGCATGGAGCACAACATCCACGTGTAACTACCCCCACCATTGAAATAAATGAGGGTATATTTGATTTGATCTCTGCTTTTTTTTGCTACTGGAATTGGTTCATCTCTTTTCTCATCCTCGCACATGCTGACGTATCATGACCCTCGGTTACTGAACGATTCGTCAAATCAGAAGGATGAAGTAAAAATGGGAGGGAAGAACGAACAAGAATAAGTGAAAAAATGGGAGAATAGATCCGGAAGTGTTGGAGCGATAAGAAACACACGATGAAAATCGACGCGCGTGTATGTCATTACTTTAATGGCATGCTTATCTCAAGGTCATCTTTTATATTTCGGAAAAGGTGAACGAATCCTTGAAATAATCAATTAATCACTGGATTATTCTTTGAAAATCATTTTTTTTCTAAAATATGAGTAAAGGCAAATTTCAATTCAATTTGACGGTTTTTTTTTGCAGAATTTTTATGAACAATTGCATTTATTAATAATTATATTAATTTTGCCAGCAAGAAGTTTGGAAAAATTCATTCGGTTCAGTATTGAAGATTTATTGATTCTCGAGATGAAATAAAAAATAAAAATGATTAATATACAATTTCCGTTGCAAAATCCCTCAGTCTCGAATCCAGTTGACCTTCGCAAGAAATTACGAACCAAAGTTGTAGCTATTTTAGTCGTTTCTTTTTTTTTTTACAATTTTTTACCAATTTCATTCCACCCGAAATATCACAGGAACATCTTTTATCTGAAAAAAAATTACACGATCCACTAGATTCACAGGGTTATTTATTTATTATTATTTTTTAACGGACTGACATGATGACCTTGTAGTGATATTGGCCACTGCCACCTGACAGCATCGATTACATAATTTCAAGGACGCGTGTGTCGTCGGCGCTCATTCCAACCTCACACATACGTTTACTGAACTTGTTCAGTATTTTACATTCTACTCTGTCTACTGGAATTGACGCTGATTGTGTGAATCCTCTGAATTTAATCCAGCAATTTTTTTAAAAATTACTTCTGAATCGCCATTTATTTTTATTCAGATTAATAGAACTCATTAATTATGAAATTGGAAAAATAAACGAATCTTGCGCAGACACCTCGAACTCAATAATCCAGATTGTGTTAGCACAAGCCAGTTGTTTCGCATATCTGTAGCCTCCCATGGGGGAGGTAATAATGAGTTAAGTGTCTATTTTTATACGTGACAGAAGAAAAATCCTATTATATTGTTACGTTCCTCCTGGGTTCATACACGTGTTCTCCCCAACAGTCAAATCCATTGCTGCCTATCTTTTGCGGAAGCTTTTTATCCAGTATTTGTTAACACGAATAACGCTTCATTACGTAGGAATATGGTACATAAAGTCTTTGTTGTGTAACATCTTCATATTTGTGGTGCGGATCCAATAGATATTATCATTGAATGGGGAAGACGCTGACTTTAATTTAATAGTACGCACTGGTGAATTTGAAATACATTAACGCTCTTGAGTGAACGCTATGTTTCCGTATTTCCTTCCTGCACAATACGATTGAATCTAGTGTCTTACGATGGATTTCGGACGATATTGTTTTTCGAGGGTGAAGTAGACCCTTCGTTGATCGGTTCAATTTATCAATCAGCGTGTCAACGCCATATGGAATCAGACGCACTGTTACGTAGCGTGTGTGGACCGAAGCACGATCTGACAACAGCGCCATGGAAGTGATCGCTTCGAACTTGCATTGGATCGAAAAATACTTGATTTCATTCTTATTGTCGTCGAGTTGTGTGAAGAATCATTTTAGCGATCAGATCTGATCTGCTTTTGATTAGATTTGATCAGCTTTTGATCAGATTTGATCTTCCCCTTTTTCCGGATCTGGAAAAGAGTATTTCTTGATCAAAAAAGGTCGGAATGAATCGAATAAATATAAAAAAGAATAGGCTTTCACAGTGATGTTACTTTTTAGAATAATATGTTGATCTTGGAATTATCGGGTGTTTATCCAAGTGCACGGAGAACCTTCTTGTCAGACTACAATCGATTGGATCAATTCCTTCGATATTAAAGAGTAATGTGACCGTTGTTGATTCGGAATCACCAGGTACGATGGTATATTATTTTGATTCAAGAACGAAAAAACATTTATTCAAGTGACTCTGACGTTCATCGATGATACACTGTGGAAGCAAGGACGGAACTTTTCAAATTCTTTTCAAAGTCACCCTGAAAGTTCATGTCAACTTTTTTCCTCAGTGATTCATATTTATGGTATGGTGTATATTTGAAATTTTGCAGGAAAAATAGTTGGAATTTTTAGTGTCTGATGACAGGAAAAGAATCATGATTTGACAAAATTATTTTAACTGAAACTATTTCTGAAAAATCATGTTACATAATTCAATAAGAATTCGGAGAATTCATCGGAATAATGATTGCCAAAGACGAATAAAAGAATTCATGAAGCGGATTCTTTTATTTGAATAGATTTCAAGAAAAAAGAGAGATCTATTGGCTGATATTGTCCCAGTTTTCGATGTTCTCACGTGGCAGATGAGTGGTGAAAGAATCCACACATGCGTCGATTGTCCTCAGTCAAAACCAAGGGTGGGCAAGGTGGGAGAAGATGTATTTATCCTTGACACAGAAAGAGAGATCTTTCGGTGTTTCTAACCCGAGTTTACTTGGCTGCTGTTACATTTGTGATTCAAAATACCCATCTTAGAGACTAGATAGGCTCTTGGGATACGAGAGAGGGAGTCACCTTGGTTTATTCACAGTCCCTCTCCTGAGAAATCATCCGCTCTGTAAGGATAACTATAATTGGCTATATGATAGCCCAGAATCTCGGTGACCTTCAAGGACAATCAGAAAAAATTATACTCAACGAATGGGGAGGGAAAAAAATGGGTGAATAAAAGATAAATTTAATGTTTTACATTATTTCATACAAAAAAGGTATTTTTCGCACTTGTATTATGAAAAAAATGTCTTCAATCCGAGGGAAAATTGGAAATTCCTCGAGGAATTGGTATTTGAACTGTGAAAAGAAGTTGCTTCCATCGTTGGAGACTTGGATTTGCTGATGAGGGTTAGAACGTGATGCTTGGAATCCCAAGAGTGACTTTTACGCTTTTTTTTGTTATATTCGCATAGAAAATTCATGCCAGCTCTTCAATTGAGATCAAGGTCATGGGTCTACGTTGTTTGCAGAAGACAGACGGAGTGTGTGGGCTTTTTGAAAATTATGTATTCTTGGTTTTTTGGTGTTTCCTTTGTGTAAAGGGAGATGGGGTAAAATGGAGACTCTAATGAAACGATTCAATACAAGAAGATTGTCGTTTACTTCCGATGCCAATAATTTTGAGCTTCCAGAGATTATTTGAAAGTTCGTGCATAAAAAGTTTTATAAACCCGCCGCACATTCCGGAGCATTTGTTTCAAGGGTAAATGTTGGAGAATAAAAAAGAATAAAAAAGAAAAAGTGAAAAAAAAAGAATGAAATAATAACGTCGAAGTGCCGTATAAATTCGGGTACTTGATTGTCCTGTTTTGCCAACGATAATAGCGGAGGCGGTGGCCGCGTATTTTGTCACAAAATACACTTGAGTTCTTTCTTTTTCGCGTCAAAAGAGTGAGAGGGTGCTAGTGGGTATTAAAGGCGGAGGGATTTTAGAGTAACGGTATAATTTTGACCCGTGTATATGAAGAAGCGAGAAGATGTAGTGACTTTGTGACGGAAGCAAAGTGGTTTTCACTGGGAAAAGACAATGCCCTCGGTATGTATGTGCCTCGAGAGGACTTAGATTGTTCAATGAATCTCCTGTTATCAATTTGCAAAGCTTTGAACAATATTTTTCGTTCAATTTCATCGTAAATTTGCCTAATATTGATACTCACATTTATGACTCAGACAATTCCTTTCCCTCTCATGTACTTACAGCATATTTCCCATAAACTGCAATTTAAAAAAGTTTCATTACCTCATTCTGATGGGAATTGTTGAGTAGTCATTAATCCCCCCATTATCATGAACTTGTATAATTTAAAATTCTAATTATTCGAGAAAATGTGTTGGTTGAGGAAAATGTTTTATAGACTTTTTTGATGCACATTTTATTCTGTGGCACGATTCAGTATGAAAATTAATTCGAATTTCATGCAAAATCTTCAATTAAGTAACTGCGAATAGAATTTCATATTTAGCCCAGAAAATTGAAAGAAAAATCGGTGATATCTCGAATTGAATGCAAGTAATCGATATGAGAATCGTTTTCTAACGGAGGAAAATCATAAAATTATAGGCATGACAGAATAATCATCGTTCCCATATTCACAAAAATTGACTGAGTGAAAGTAATATACAAGTGATCTCTTCACTTTCTCTAGGGTCTCACGGGGCACCCCTCTACAATGTATATGTGTCGTGTGCCAACATCACGAAAGCAGGCGTTGGCGAGAGGCGAGAGTAGACAATCTCGTTTTGAAGCCAACACAAGCAGCCCTGGGCTTATGTTATCTCGCTTACTCCTTATACTCTTCTCGTTTCAGTAGTGAAAAGGTTGAGGAAGACAAGTTGACTTTGTGATTATTCAGTTTCTTGCAGATTTGCAAAATTCTACTGAAAAGAATCAATGCAAAATATTAGAAAAAAAAAGATAGAATGGACTTATCCTGCTTTACCTCTTCACTACTGATTTCTCCATGGGGTTACTGAAGGCCTGCCCCAGAATCCCAGATACAAACCTGAGTGCATCTCGATTTCACTCGGTCCAAATAGATCCTTGATAATATAAATTTAGTTACCAGACACTTTAATATTCAACAAAGTTAATTTACGAGGACTGAATTGTTTCATTTACAGTTTCTCATTGATTTCCAAGGGGAAAATTACACGAGTCTATTCAATAGTTGAATTGTAGGAAATTGAATGTACTGAAGCATCCCAAATTTCGACTTCAAAGAAGCAAAAAAAAATGGGAAAAATATGAAAGTTCCTCCCTGATTACACTGCAATGGTGATATATATTCTAGAATTATGTTGTCCCACGCTTTCACAAAGATTCAAAGTGAACCATATCCCGTATCGGTATCCCATATATCTTTACTTCGAACTGCCACTTTTCACACACTATCGAACTTTCGTTTACTCTAGTACTTATGCAAGTTTCCCAAAACAATATGTGCATGTGTTTATGCTTCAATCTGTTTACACTAGTATATAGATTTAAACCATTTTCTATGTTACGTAATTTTACCGATTGTTTCCTTTTTTTTGAACTCAAACTATTTCCTCTTCCATTAATATCACCGAATTATTTCATATTTTCACACCTTCATTAGATAAATGAAATATTTCTCAAAAATTGACATTGAAAAAACTATAAATTCCTCAGATATTTTATCAGTTTTAAATTTTATGTTTCAGTCTAATCTATGGCTTCATGGTTTCCTCAAATATCTTAAGGTCACTGGATTTGCTCATGCTTGCGTTTCATTTTTCCTCAAATACCAAAACTACAATACACGAATTTGAAATTATTATCAATTGTTCAATTTAGCGACAAGTTTATTCACATGTGCTTATCAAGGAAAAAAAAAATCATAAATCCTATCGCTATTTGATATCGATTTATCTCCAGCACGTGTATTCATAACTAACGCATATTATCGCATATCGTGAAAAAAATGAGGAAAAAAATGAAAAGGGAACGTGGAAAAAAAGGGGACAATGAAGTATTGAAAAATCGATATTAAACGCTCTATGTACATATCTCTTGCGGCGTCCTCGTGGCGTTCATTAGAGCATGATTACGACCTTCAACAATAATATGAAGCCGATCTATAAAAGTACTTTCACATGAGACGAGAAAAAATAATATATCGCATAATTACACCACTCTAGTTACAATTTTGAAATCTCAACAAATCCTTCAAATGAAAAATAAATAAAGGGAAAAATTGAAGTTGGAACTCCTACAACAGGTAATTGTATGAAAATCACAGCGGGGGATGAAATAAGCTCTTGTGAAATATAATTGATTTATATTATACTATCCTTGTTAAATTGAATGTTGCTGGAGATAAAAAAATTGTGAATAACATGTTTATGTCCCGAAGGTAACCTTTTCAGTGCTGCAACGTGACATCAAAGAAGGATAAGTCGATCTATTACTAAAGCATTTTTCAATTCCTCTTGTTGATGATGAAGATCGGTTTCACAAGTTGAAAATTTCTCTTTCTATTATTTTTTTCAATTCAATGGGGTTGACACCATGGGGTCACCCACGCCTCAATTGACTTGGGCATTTTATTTGCATCATTCTTAATAATACGGAAAGGATTTTATCAAAAAAAATATAAATCATTGAAAAAATAAAACAATTAATCATAAATATAATTGATGAAATCATTGCACTGTCAATAATTCATATCTCACTCTACTCAGATTAGATTTGTAATTAATTGAGAAACAGAAAACTCATTCATTAAAATAATTTAATCTGATATAATTAATTGCAAGTTGATCGATATTCAATGAAAGTCTAACAATGATAATTACGAGTAATTCATTTCCTTTTTCTATCAATTCTTATTGCTGTTTATTCAAAAAAACCTATACAAGGCTCAACGAACCATGAAAAGTACCCGAGTTTAATAAACCAGTAGCATCGAATGAAAATTGCAGCCTGAGACGAGCGAAAGATAGTGAAATTGAAAGTTTCACTCGTTCTACTTTCCATTACGTTGAGGCGAATAATTGGCTAAATATTTTTCCATTCAATTCCATCAAATTTATGTAATTTTTCGTTCAATCGGATAAACAATAAAACATTAAAAAACATAGGAAACTAAAAATTTTCAAATTACGTAACTTTATGATTTTACGTTTTGAGAATGAAAAAAAAATCTATTTTCAAAAGCACGTAACGATATTCGTAATTCAATATTTACTCAATTTGAAGAAGTGAATAAGAATATCATTGTGTTTTTTTTTGCGGCAGTAAAAAGAGACACGAGAAATACATAACGCAATATAAACTGTGGAATCTAATCGGCCGTGCGGGGATCATTGCTACAACCAGGAAATGAAATGAACTGTGGCGAATTACACGTTTTCCCGTGATTACTGAAAGTGTGCCAGCGAATGACTCCCTCGTAAATAGAGGAAAAAAAAGTAACAATATCGTTATGGTATATGCTGAGATAGATACTACCTGTTGCAATGCATGCCGCCACGACACGAAGAGGTGAAAGACCCTCTCGATTCACTTTTTTTTTCCTTTTCTTTTCTCTACTCAGTGAATTAAAATTTCCCCATAAAAACATTTGAATTTTTTCCCATTATTCTGTTTTCACTTTTCATCTACTTTCTTTTTTCACTGGAACGTGAGAAATTTATTGTATTGAAATTAGGTAGATTTTAAAAATTAAGAAAATTAGTTTCTAGTCTGATAAAAATGAAATTACCATCAATTTGTTGATACCAATTGAATTAAAAAAATAGAACATTTATTTTTGTTAATTTCCTTATTTTGCTTTTATTATTAATTTTTCTAGGTTTTTTTTCGAATAATCCCAAAAAGTAAAAAATTTCGTGATTAAAGTGTTATTGCAAAATGGTAAAAGTAGAGTAAACAGAGAGTCCTGTATATTTTCATCTTCTGCCGCTAGATTACACGAAATGAACTCGTTTAAACTGCACTTTCTCCATTCACAAAACTCGCTATTTATCTACATTTTATATCCCGATATTTTCCTGTGTCTATACATGAGATTTATGTTTATACAAATAAATACAGTGTGAATATTTAGTAACTTAATTTTCACAGGAACTGAAGGAAGGTGGATTGAACTACTTACAGCCCTTGTATATATCGTAAAGACTTTCTCATGACAGAATATCATTTATTTTTTTAATTTAAAAATTTATGTACACGCTGAATTTGACAAACTGTGCGACTGAATTACTGAAAGAATAAGTTGACTAAACTAGTTCGCATGAAAGAGAAATTGAACTTATTTCGCCATTTTAGTTAAATTTCCTGAGAGGGAAGTGAATAGATCATATTCACCACTTTTGAATAATTTGTTTTTTTTAGTGAATTATAATTCTTCAAACAATTTCCAATAAAATGATTAATAATGTCCTCAATCAGTTAATCGTCACACTCGTGTCCTTATCGCTCTGAATTTACGATGAAAATCTCCAACTGGGTACAACGACCTCTTCCGTTGTACATTGTAGTATCCACAGAACTCTTGAGCGCCACCAGTCAGCATTTCTCCCTGTGCCCAAGAGTCACGCTCGATTACTCTTCATATCTCAACTCTTCAGAATTGTTTTATTTTCATTTTCCCCTTCTGACTCTCGCCTCTGCCCTTCTGAATCAGTTCAAGTGAAGAGTCAAGAGCATTTCTCTTTGTTTCGAGAGACTCGAGGACAAATGGAGGATGCGCCTGTGTTTTGTTGATACATCGGTGTGTTCCAAACGGTTACAACAGGGTGTAGTAGAACTAACCAGATACTGTTCACGAGAGCTGTCTCAAGGTCAAGTAAATGCAAGGGCACCTATGGATAGGTCTAGTCTCAGTCAATTTAACTCGTATAGCAAAACCGCGCCCTTCAAAAGTCCCTCTCCCTACTCCATTCTCACTCCTCCACACGCACACACAAAATCTTAACTTTTGTTGTTTTATTTCTCATCCTTTTCTTCTTCAGTTTGTTTTCCTTTTTTTTAAGGTGGATAATATGCCATCCAGCTTTAACCTTCAGGACTAAGTGCCCCATGGATTGCCACGCTTCTTGGGCGCTTCAACCAACGAAGGATCTTAAAATGATTTTATCATTCAAATGCAGAAGCATGGACAATTGCCATTTTTTATTAGCTTCTTCTGTAATGGAATTTATTTTTGTTATTTCTCAGATGAAAAAAGCATGGAAAAGTTTACAATTATTGATCTTTCAATCAAATGATCATGTTGAAATTTGTGCGATGATAAACTTCAATTTCGATTAATTAAAATAAAATAAATAAATTAAGTATTTAATTGTTTATTCGGATGCATTTACATTGCAATTGCGAATTAATGTCATCACTAAATTAGGAATGTAAATGTACGGACGTGATGTTGTTAAAATTTCAAACTCTTCACAATTGCTAATATAATAAATAAATGAAGGTAATTCGTACGATATGAGGGACATTAAAAGCGTAGATAAAGAGACATTAAAAGAATGTGTGAGGTCAAGTTTGTCATTGAAATTAAAATGAGGACTATTTTAAAAGTGCAATCCACTGGTATAGAAAAGGTGAGTGGGCGTAAAACTGTACGCAGTATGAATGATCAAATGAAATTGTGGGCGAAAAGATAAGAAATGGGAAAAAGAAATTGAGAGTATGAAAATTCCATTGCAGAGAATTATTTATTGATGTTGAAACAAGATATAGAGTAACTCAGGTAAGTTGACGGTTATTTATAGTCAGTTTGAGTATTTTTCATGCACATAGTGTCACGTACATTTGTACTTGAACATCAAAAGTTCATGGTCATGTACTCTTCTCATGATTACAAGAATAAGTTAAGACAGAAATAAAGAATAAACATATGAATATTGTTTTGATTAAGAATCTTTATAGCAACACATTTTAACAATTCAACCCATCATTGAGATGATAATGCGTTGTCATAATATTCCATGTCGTTTTTTTGTTAAATTTATTTTAAAACACAGTTGGACATTCCAAAATGCATTATGTCTACAGTAGTGTATACAATGTAAATCAGATGTTTCTCACCATGAATATAACCTGTCTCGTTTGTTGTTTGTGAAGAATAGTTTCTTTTTCTCTACCGCTCGTAATCCAATGATTTTAACACAGCCAAATGTGTTTATCTCTGACTAATAATATCTTGAGGGTTTTGGAAAAACAAAAAAAAAAAAGGAAAAGTGGGTAGTTAAATTAATTCAATTTCTTTGCAAGTAATTTTACGTTGAAAAGGGAAAAAATTTAATTAGTTCTACGTAAAACTAAATAAATTAAACAATAATTAGACAATTTGAATTTCCTTTTTTATTCTCAATATTTGAAACTAATTTTCGAGGGCTGATTTCAAGGTTATCCAGACGGTCAAAGAATAAAGGGAGAATTGCAAAAGGAAGGAATACGAGAATGGGAAAGAAGGGATATAGGGCCCCCTCCCCTCTCCTCCTTGTGTGAAATGAAAGGGGGGAAGGAGACGAGAGAGAGAAGAGAATAAAGGAGATGAAGAGAGAGAAAGCGAGAAAGAAAAAGAGGCTGCCCTCCTCCGACGTGCCGCACACGCTCAAACAGGGTTAACGTACTATGGTAGACGCAAAAATCCCTTCAAGGTCGATGCATCCCTGTTCTCCACCACGTCCTCCACCTATCTTATGCATTTTAGTTCCTCTGGTATACACACTCCTCACTTCGTTTTTATAACTAACACACTCAATGCAAGAGTGCGTTATATATTCACCCACGCAACCAATCGCAAATGAGAGGCCAACAAATCGACAACAGTTTCCGTCCTTTCTCTCTCCATCTAAATGTGTCATTGAAGAAATATTTTTAAAGGAAGTATAGTGCTTTTCAGATGAATTGCATGAGTTCTTTGTCAAGTGCCTTTTTTTCCCCTCAAATAACTTTAGTAATTTGATTTGTTCAATTTCTGTCGATAATGAAGTTCAACTGAAACTTGAAGCTCCTCTTATTCCATTTGGACATGAATTATTTGTTCATTTCCAGAGAGTTGTGAACTACTTTGAAGTATGCTTTGCACGTGCAGGAAGAAGCAGAGGATTTTTCACCCTTTATTATTTTATTCAATAAAATAAAATACTTAAAGCTCATAATTTTTGATGACATGCAACGAATATTTCTGTCACAGTATATCAAAACCATTTGTCAAATTGACAAATAAATGTTTCGAAATTATTAAATTTAATAATTGCAGATATGAGATAATTTATCTGTAATTAAATGAATTCTTGGGTTTATAAAGAGACAGAGCTGTGTCGTTTGTAAAGTTCATGTGTGCAATGAAAATAAGAAGATAAAGGGATGCTCATGCGAAATGGCTACTCAACTGTCATCCAAGTATCATTATTTCACAAATTTAATGTGAATTAACGTTGCAATCAAGTCATGTCAATTAAATGCATGTATAACACTGTTTTGTCTGTGGCATTCCATGAATTTTCCACAAAATGTGTATATGCCAGGGTGTCATATAAACATTTCAAATCATTAAAGTGCCAGCCGATAAAAACGAGGCAGATATGAGTGATGATTATTTTTTTTTTCCAACTCTTTTACTCGACAGAAGTTTGAAAATACTTATCGTATTCGCACTTTAAACAACTGAGATTAAACGGCCTCGTTTTATAATGATCCAGAACCCGAGAGCCAAGTGGAGGGCCTATCTTATACGCCCGAAAATAAAAGGAAGAGGATGAAAGGGAGAGAGAGGAGAAAGAAAGGGAGAAGAGAATTAGAGGGCACACACCATGCTGGTATGAAAGCCCATGGATTCGGCATATGAGGCCTCTTCTTTCTGGAGGGTTGAACGACCGGCGATGCATCCAGACTGCAGACACCCAATAAAAATATCTTATATCTTCCTCCACCTCCTCCATTACTAAATTATTTTTATTGTCAGACTTTTGCCCACTAAATTTTTCCTTTTTCCAGAATGAAGAAAGAATCTCCCGCACTTTTTTTATATGAGGGATATACTTTTTTTTTTCATGATTCTCCGAGGTACTCTTGGACTTTTGTTGAGTTATAACGTCATTTGAAATTTTCGATGTTCAGTCTTATTGCAGTGACGCGAAATTCGACATCCGTGAGAGACAGTATGTTGATACTTCGTGCGCGCTATCTTCTTTGTTGTTTGAAATGCCGTATGCGTGATGTTAGGGCAACGCACCCGGCAAATACACAGTCGTCAGCCGGCAGACGTAAAAATACAAAGACGAGGCTAAGTCATATGTGCATTCACATCTATTCCATGATTTAATTTCTTTTTCTCGTACTGTATTACCCTGACTGTTGTTTTACTTAATTGACAATAACTTATTTCGTTTATCAGTGTCTTTTTTTTTAGTATAATTTTATTTTCTCGGTGGTGATAAGTGAAGGCTATTTTAATTAATTCTGAATATTTCGTTTAAAGTAGTTTTGTCGGAAGTCCTTGGGGTCGAAAGCTTCATCATGCACGAACTGATACATTGATTTGAATGAAAAAAAATGCATCTTTTGTCTATGAATTTATCCATTTTTTTTTTTGGCTTCACCAATATTGTCAGAGTCATGTATTGTTAGATTGGGAATTGCGTCGCAGTATAGAATAACCAAAGATCGAAGAATGGAGATTATCACGGTGAACAAATCTATTCTCGTAGAATTCGAAAAAACATGTCAAATTTTTTGCAAAATACTGTTTTACAGAACAAAACCGAGAAAGCGAAAAAATATGAATTCAAAAGTGCCAATCAATGCAAACATAACATTCTGTTAAAAGTATGTAAAGATTTACCCTGCACAAATTTCGAATAATAACAATAAATTTGAACATTCATTTGAAAGAAATTTCATTTAGGAGTGTGAGAAATATAAATTGTCGCTCGTTTTTTAATGATAAATTTTGGTAGAGTCACTTGAGCACTGAATTGTGGCCATTTATGCAATAAAAAAGATTATTTTCGACAGATGCCTGAAAATATATCAACTACCGAAATACCAAACGTTAATTCGCGTACTCAATTTTCCTTCTTTCTCTTTTGTTTCCATTTCTTTCGAAAAAAAAAACGAAACGAAAATCACAGAGTGTGATTCATTGGCAATAATCCGAATATATCCGAGTGTGTGCAGTGCATTGACGTACGCGTGCGCAAGGCCAAGGCCAGGGACAGACGGTTATTTATCATTGAATAAATTAAGACAATTGTCGTTGGGCAATCCATGCATGGGGACATTCCAATGCAAGTAAAAACAATGAACTGATGAATTCCGAACTCCTCCCTATTATTATTCTCTGATGATTCCATTGGAAAGCTGAGGAAATTTAAGGTCCAAAACATTATTTTTAATTGTCTAATGGAATATTGTTCAATTACTTATTACAATCACTATTACAATATTATTCATTATTCACGTGGATCCCTTTGAACCAAAATCTAATCCGACTTAAACCTTGAATGGTTCATTGAACCCTGAACAAGCTACTAAATACCATTGTATCTTTCAATGTCCAATAAACTGCAAATGACAGATTATACAGACCAGAATTTACTCCACAAAAGAGTTTCGTACTTGATCAATCAGTATATAATTCATAGAGATGTGCCCGAGCGGATGTGATTCGACGAGAATAAATATCCGGTTTGAATTTTCGACGCAAACCGCTTGAACCGTTCATTATCAAGGACAAGTGTCATATCGATAACGGAAATGATTTCATTTTTACAGGAGATTGTGTTTGATATAACAACGACGTTGTCGTAGATCATTGACGCACGTGAATTTCAAGGGAAAATCCGCTTATGCGAATTTCAGATGGCGTCATCCAAACATCAATATCTTTATCATCCTTCCCTCGTCACATTATTCTTATTTCCACTGAAAGCTTGTTTATTCTAGATTGTAAGTAGCTTATGGCTTGAGTTTTCTTGGAAATTGTTCTGCTGTTAGTCTTATGACATAATCAAGATATCAAGGCATGATGATCATTCTCTATATTCGACACATCCTTTTATTCCTACTACATTACACTGTACTTTAAGGTTTTAAATATGTTCGCCTGAATGCTTCTTTTTAATTGGTCATAGTAATGGCCACAAACATCATAGTGGAGAATTCAGTCAAATGTAAAAGGTGATCAAGTATAGAAGGACTCTCTGAAATTGCTCATTCATGAAAGCATAACTATCATATTCACGAGTCAGGGAAATGAACAAAAATAGAAAGGATTCACACTGCTTGAAAAATGAACCAGTAAAATGGTTCAATATATAATTCACTCCAACCCACTCATTTATTGTACTTCACCGTGTGGTCTGATATAGTTGAACATAAAAAAAAGTGGATAGGTTATGTCCCCCACTGTGGATACTAGAAACGAGAGAGTGTGTTGGAGGTACAGTATTACCTGGGTGAACGAGTGACCTTAACCCTCTGTGTATTTCCACCCCTTCAACTACTCTCCTCCCAGTGAAACTTCCCCTATTACCATCCCTCTCTCGCTGTCTTTTGGTGACCGTGAACCTTGCATATAATGCTGCAGTAACCTAGTACTGCTCCCTCTCTAACCACCTCTCATCCCCTCGTGCACTTCACCTTTTCTCACCCAAGATAGTTTCAAGTTCACGTAGTCCCTCAGGGTTGTATCTCAGTTGAAAAAAAAACACAGTAAGAAAACGTAGAAGAAATAAGAATACCATGCAAGGCAGAATATAATCCGACTAAAACCTTGCACTTTTAAACTCAGTCGTATCGTTATTTGATGATCCATGTGATTTAATGAATATTCATATTCACTGAAATAGATTTTTGCTACTACAAGCTCGAGTTAACTTTAAATGAGGTTTACTCAACCGATTTCGGCTATAAGAGAGTGGCTTCATTCCATCCTCGTTAACAACGAGACAGCGCACAACGTTCTAATCACAATGTCATTGTGATTAAAAAAAAGTGTGATTGTTCTACTATGCTGATTATAGAAGAGCAAATAATAAGGTCACCCCTGTTGGATGGGTGTGTTGGGTTTGGAGTTAATACTTTTTTATAAAGTGAATAGATGGTAGTCAATATTTGCTATAGCACCAGCGTTCCACTGTGTATGTAGATATAAATGAGTATAAAATCGATTGGGAGGGTCAGTGTCAATGTCAGAGGTAGAAGAGCTTAGCCTCGTTGTGGGTCTAGACTCTAATAGCTCCCAATGGGGTACCCTGTCTTGCATCGGCCCCACACCACCTAGACCCGTGGTACTGCGTCACACCTACGTCAGAGCATCCTTGAGCTTGACTGCACATACACAGTGCCAATAAGCTTGAATTTACCCTCCATAGTTAGTCAAGGTAGTTGAGTTCTTCTATAAGCCCCACTCCCTCACTACTTAGAAACCACGCAAGAGGGCTTTGCGTCACCTAACCTGTTGATTTTGTTGGCAGCGAAACCCGTTTTTCAGTTTTGTGGAGAATAACAGACCTTAAACAAGCAATAAATTATACCCCTACCATCGCTCCTTCGGTAAAAGCTCGAGGGAAAATCGATTTAACGTTAATTGCACTGATAGGATGAAGGTTACAAGCTGAATAAAACCTCTTCAATAAATGACGTTGAAAACCGTTCGACTGATGAAGGACGATTGATGCTTTTTTTCCTTCATTTTTCGGACTTCTCAAGAGCTGGTTATTACCGATAACTGGCTGTATTACATGAAATGGGGGGATTCTGTGAAAGGGAGGTCTATAAAAGCTGCTTACAATTGCATCGAACTCCAACCAATACATTCATGCGTATTATTGTCAGCTGGCAATTACGTAAAACTGTTCTTATATTTGAATTTATTTATGTAGCTAACTGATAGAGAAAGGACATCGGCATTGAGGGCACGCAGGGTTATATAGTTTCAATGTCCCATTCTCAATGGCTATTCATCGGCAGAAAGTGATTCAATAATTGGTCTGGTTCGCATTGATCGATATTAGCAGAAGCTCTTTCCTATAAGAATTATTGTACTCAAATCCACGGTAGAAATGAGTCAAGAGTACTAATCGTTGAATCCTCAGAATGTATCGATTCCAAAAGAAATATCGATTGAGTATTTATGAAAAGGAAAAAAATACAGAAAGATTCATGGTTACACTGGCAGACTCGCACCATACACAGTGGCAATGGAAGGCAACGAACGAAAAGTGCAAGGACCGTAGAAGAGGAGGAAAGAGAAAAGAACGCAGACAGCGGACAACGGCCACCCCCATCCAGACAACAAAGCTCCTCGCAGAAACAAAGAGAGTTAGTACCAATGGGGAACCAGAGGAGTATTACGATGCATGGGAGCTGGCTGCGAATACAAAGTCCTTCATGAAGTTTCGCATTACCTAAGTTTCGTGTTGACAATAATTTCGGGTGGTCCTTGCTGAGAAAAAAGAAGTGCATATAGAATAAAGCTCTGCATCACCTAGTGATATTTCTCGATCGCATGTTTATAATAGAGGAGCATGAAGCGAGTAATCTGAGATGAAGACAAGAAGCTTCATGTCTGGTGTCAATATCCTTACTACCAAGTTTCTTCCAAGTATCCTTACTACCAACTTTGGATCGACCACCTGCCAGAATTAAGGGCGGGTAGACAGGTCAATGGCCTTATCAAGGTGCCTCGATGCAAGATTTTCATAGGCCTTTGCTATTATTAAAATTCAGATTAGTAATGACTGTAGAAAGAAATTTTAAATAATTCACCAAAAAATGTAGGCATACCACATTAAAATCTTTTATTCATAAAATTTACTATTAGATATACATCAGTAATGAATGTGATTTCAAAAATAATGAATGTTCAAACAATTGAAAAATTAAAAGAATAGTTCCTCACATAACATAGTGTGTAATTTATTCATGCATAATCTTCTTGTCCCAATTTGATTTTAAGTAGCTATTCAAGATATAAGCCTCAGCTGTCCCTCTTGTAATTACTGTTGCGTCAAGTATGAACCAGAAACGCGTACGTTGTCCTTGCTGCAACTTGCCCCTGGTTTGTTCTGTAATGTCTGATGAGGCCCTCAAGGTTCAGTAACTTTGGAGCAACTGGAAGGCGCTCTCGCTGTAAGGCATCGACAATAGCCAGGTGTACGCTAGGTCAATGAAACATTACAACCTCTTATTCTGGGTCGTCACGGCATACGGACACTCCGTGCTAACTCCACCATTCGGCACATGCCGAGGATAAAAGCTTTTTTTTAATTTTATGTATTTTTTTTGTTCAGAATATAGGTCACAATGGATAAATTTTATGTGATTAAAAAATACTGATAGGGTTTGCTCCCTAATTTATGTTTAGACTGAAGATTCTTAAAAAATGCTTTCATAACAGCTTTTGATATCAGCATAAAGAGAGTATGTTTGTTCAAAGACAATTGTGTTACCACATTTTAAACTTGACATTACAAAATTTTCAAGACTTATGAAACCGTTATGAGCAAGATAAAAAAAATCGGATCCCTCCAGGCTGACAGCTTTGATAAGTCATAAGGGATATTCGGGGCCAGGCAGGTGGTGAAGTACAGGCGTACACCCGGCACTCTTGCGTCGCGTCATACCGGCCGGGCCACCTGCTCATTCTCAATGTTATTTTTTTTCCTTGGCCCTCTTCTACCTCCTTCTTCATCAGGCACATTCTAAAGGATTACATTCACACTTATAAAGTCGCTTGCCACCATCCTTTATTTCTTATACACATGATATGTAAACTGAGATGGCTTCGCGTGCCAGCCACGTGTCTGCACAATCGATGCCCCAATAATGATAGCAAGGATATATTCTCGAATCGTACAGGGATTGTCCGGTTTTGTTATATATTGTAGTTAGAAACTGGGAGTGTGCTGAGACAGGTACGACCCCTTTTAGCAAGGTGAATAATACTTTCGAATTTTTTCTTTAAAGAGTTCAAATTGAATCGCATCTTTGAACAAAAGATTTTTGCTAATTATTGTGAATCAAAAATTATTGGGAAAAAATTGACCTAAATGTTTATCACCAAAACCGTTGGAATTCATTAAACTAAAAGTAACACGGAAGTCATTAATGTCCTTTCCAGCCGTTTCAGGGTTGAAGACAAACTTTTCAGAGACATGTATGACTTCCGGTGTGAAATTGGGGTTTCAGCAATTTATCGGAAATCCAGATCTGGCCATTCGTTTGCCGAAAGTGCTCCACCATTATATCGCGTGTCACAAAGTGAGACGTAAAATGAATTAAGTTCTCATGACTATATGGATGTTTAATGAAGTGTCAAGAATGCGCTCAAGGTGCAACTTTATAACAGTTACTTCATTCGACCTGTTTCTGGATTGATATTTCATGCATTCGTAATATCATACCGTTCTAGCAAATTTATTCTCAATTTACGTTCAATCATGAACTTCATAGTGAATAAATAAAACAGGACCAATCGAGTTATCTTTATGACCATTCTCATTGAAGTATCTCGGAACCTGAGCGAGAGAACAAGAAGAAAAAAATCTAACCTTTCTCATATGGAATTAATTCGTGTAGAATTTCATTATCTCGTTCTATTCATACAACAATATCTCTCCGCCCTATGGGAAAAACTTTTCCAATCAAATAAAATCAGATTATAAAGGAAGTTCATTCATGTGAAACAATTACTCTCTGACCTTTGAGTTGAATAGAAATATATTTATCACAAGTAATTAAATTCCGTATCAATCTCCTCCTTATTAAGTTGGAATGATAAACGAAAAGAATTTTTTATTACGATTCAGATGGATTCTGGGAATCCTCGTATTTTTATGTGTAATATCTATATGACCGCATGATGAGTGAATCACCATGAGTCACAAGGAGCTTTTATGGAATATTCAGCTACTGTAAAATTGTCTTCTGAATCATATCCATTCATCGTTAAATCCAGTTTACATATCAGTTAAAAATGGTTGACATTTTAGTTTTCTTCGTCATTTTCAATGCTGATTTGCATTAATAGTTCATGATTTCAAATTTCCTCCAGTTTTTCCGGAAATTTCAATCAGTCGCATATTCTGCTCTGTTGATCTGAACCTAGACCTCGAACTTGAGTTATTCATATCAAGTAGATTAGTATTTTTCACCGGAAATTAAAACTTAACCCCAACAATTGACATTATTTAGTTAGTGAACTTCAATATGACATTGTTACTTCCTTTTCGCGAAGTGACATCATTAATTCGTAGAAATGGAAAAACAGAAGAGAAATAATTGCAAAATCAAAAGCATCTCAAGTGATTCACTCAACAAATCTATGAGAAACGATGCAATTTAATTAAATTAAATTTTATTTTCCATTTCTTCAACTCATTATTAATTTTTTAACAATAATATCGACCCTGAAATCAGCTTTCACATTTTATTCAGGCTTTTGTTATTAATTTGTCTCCTCGGAACAAGGAAAATTAGCTCAAAAGCTTCTGATATTTGTTTAACAGAAGCAAATGAATAAACATCATGCATACGTGAATGATAACCCAATGACATGCACAGAAATACAGTATATAAGTAGAATGATTTCCTTTTAAACATCAGTTAACGAGGAGAATTTTAAAAACAGTTAACGAGGACAAAGCACAATTTGCCATGAAAAGCTCAGTCTGTCTTTTACTTTTCTCAATCATCGCTGCTTCCTTCTTGGCAGCAGAAGGTAAGTCAACAGAATGAATGAAGTTGAACTGAACTTAAATGTATAATTATTCCTTCAGGAAGAAGCTGTTGGTATCATGGACGTATGCTTTCACCCGGTGTTCATACCGTAAATTGTGTGCAAGTAACATGCAATGAAAATGGAACTGCTAAAGCTCAAGAGTATGTTGAGAGCCTACTATTGAAAGTCACAACGCTTCTAAATTAGATAATTACTTCAGAAACGAAGGGGCCTTTATCATTTCAATTCTATGTTTCAGGTGTCCTCTGATAAAAATATCATGTATCAACAACACACACGGGGAGAATCGTCCGCAGGATAACAGTCTACCATATCCAGATTGCTGTCCCTTCCCACGCTGTGTGCCAGATAACTAAATCCATACGTACTTCATATGCATAATTTCATGTTTTGTAGATATTGACTATTTTTTCGTGAATAAATGAATTTGGAAAACTTATCTGAAAAACGTAGTCTACGCTTTAAGAAAACGGCAGTGTCTTGCCACATAGATCCATTTCTTTTCCAATCTCTCTTATCACTGCTATACATATGAAATTGTAGAGTCTTCTTTGGATGATTTATGATATGTACTCTACACAACATTGTAGAGAACTGTTATCTCAAAGTCAACGGAAAATGATCAAATTGATTAAAGAGCTCTATTTGATTTAGGATTTCATCAGAATTTTTCCTTGAGAATTCATTAACAAAATCATTATAAATTCCTGTTTTTCATGTTTACTCGATATTCTCTTTCAATGATGATATCAGATTGTAACTGAGTAAAAGACCATCTGTAAAAATACAACGAAACAGATCTAGTCTCTATTTTACATCATTACTGATCTGCTTCATCTCATCTTCACACTAGTTGGTAAAAGTTTCCTGTGGTTAACTGTTTGAACCAAATCTGATTACCCGTGACAAGGACCCGCAGTGGTTTTGAACTTTGATGTAACATAGGGGCTCCAAAGGAATGAAAGTGGGAGAATTGAGGGGATCAGAGGTAACTCCAGTGTTGGTAGGTTTATGGATGGAAAAAGAGGGAGACACATATTGTCGCCTACTCACGTGGCAGTGAGGGATCAAAGGTCACGGTGTCCTCGGGGGTCCTTCTACAGCTGACAAGGACGCGTGAGGTCAGTGCGTGGGTTGTTGCACCGAGCGACTAGGAAACTAATGGTGGATCGATGCAGCCAGTTTACCAGGGGGTTCACAATCCAGGAGACACCACAGGCGATCGTTATATATCCTTCCATATACTTGTTCTCGCTCCTCACCCATCTACTCTCTCGTTCCTTCATCAAAGAACCATAGCAACAGGCTGCATGTATTTACAGACTCAATCAGTGCACCCACCAGTATCCTTTCATCGGCAGAATATCTACAATGTTACCGTTTGAATTCATGGAAATGGATCACTTCAAGTCCTTCATGAGTTTTCGAACTTGCTATTCCTTGAAAGGAGTCATTTACGTAACGTTCTTTAATGAATTGAAGAATATATTTTTATGTGCGGAAAAATTATTCTGAAAATAGTTGACAAAGAAACGGTTGAAGCTTTCATTCATTTTTTATTCTTTGTTTTATTTTCTCTGCACGTGTCAAAGATTTCCAGGTGTTTTCATTCTATGAGCATAATCAAAGTGAATGCTTCCTTGAAAATAAGATCGCCCACACACTTTTTTTCAGCTGGGAAATTTATGCGTTCGTGCCCTTTGATATAGTGGAGATCACAGCATTCTCTTTGACTCTTTTCTCGTCACTTTTTCATATAAATTCCACGAATTAAAAATTCTGATTTTCTTTCATTTTTCTTCTTTCGTTTGTTCATGTTGAGTAATTCTATTCAATTTTTATCAATAGAGAACTTCAGTGAACTCAAATTTCGGTTATTTTGATGGAGATACAGTTACTTATTTAAAAAAAAAAAAATCAAGTTCATTTTCTTTAGAAATAGACAATAAACGTTCCCGAAAATGAAAATCTTTTCCCTAAGACTTATGCAAGTTCCCTATTCGTGCTGCCCTATTTGCAACAGCTTCAAGTAGAGAGAACGCACGTTTAGTCAGACGCTGAGTAGATGTAATAGTGATGCATACTTCTTGTCCTCGTTGAAAGCAACGACAATAGAGTCATTGGATGAACAACGTAATGTGTACAGCCGAAGGGTGAAATAGTTTCTGTCGGGGTTAAGTGCAGAGAAGAGAATGGGAACTTCAGCGTGGGGTGACTCGGGTCAGGGTGAGTATCGTCAAGGACAGAGCTTCATGCGCATGAAATCAAGTAGTGGGGCAATGAAATTAGAGACAGAGTACGATAGACTCGCCCCTCTACTTCCATCTTTAAAACTATTTTCATAGGTTCAAAGCTTTCTATGTGATATAAAAACAATAGTTTTCATATCATATATATATTGTCTTCTTATTTCTCCTCCCTCCACTAGAAACACTGAAAATAAAGTATTCCACCCACTTTCGTTCACATTCAATTCAATAAGAACACGAAGCCTCCACCACGAAAAAGACTATAAACATTGCGTTACACTTGACGTTTTCCATCCACGAGTGACATTTTTTCTCCCCGATAAATGCTCTACACATCTCTCTTCTTCATACGCTGAAAATACTAAATCCTGACAGAGACAAGTGATGACAGTTGGTTCAGACTAAGTATGCGCAGGTCAGGGTCATCTGCTGAAAACCGATGGACATGTTGGGAGCCACTTGCGGTCCTATACTCTCCCGGAGGACCTAACTCTCTCGTGTCCACAGGATCGGTTTACAGCAATCGGCTTTCATCCCTCTCTTAAACGTCTGAAATTGATGTCTATAATGGCAGTAATCGAGCCGTTCAATTAATCACACTTGAGAAAAATGGTGAAGAACACAGATGCTCTTTTATTCAAATGTGATTTGTCCATTCTAACATTTATCCTTCTCCCTCTGCGTCATTTTTTCTTCTCATTTTATGAGCATCCTTGAATCTTTTTTTTTGTTTATACAACACGATTATTCTGTGTGATATCGTGAAAAATGAAAAAAATATGTGGACAAAAAATTTGGAGACAATTCTACGAGCCTTCGAGTCACCTCCAAAATTCCAGACTTCAGTCTGTTATATTCTTTTATTGTATTATGCGTATCTTGAAAAATATACGTATAAATATTGATGATTCCCATGAGTGAAAAAAATTTATAGACTTGTTTTTTTTTATTCAGTGTTATCGTTTATAATTGATTTCAGGGACACTGAAAACGTGGAGACCCCGTTATCTGTGCGTTAGGTCAGAACACGTCAGGAATTGATGGGGGGAATGAGAAATTAATAATTATTATGAAAAGAACAGAGGTAAATAATATCGCTTTGTCAATGCCAAATTTTATGTTGAATTCGATGATGATAAAAATTATTTTGAATGATAATGAAGAAAAACGATTAATTTAACGTTGAAGGTAACCTTATACAATTTCCGGGAGTGTTCGGGTAAATATTTTATCGTACGATAATATCATTATCTTGGGAACGTAATGCATATCTCAATCGATAAATGTATAATATTCGTTTTTTGAAAAAAATTCTCCAACAATGTCAACATATTAGAGACTTTTTCCCCAATTTTCTCGTAAAGTAATTCAATCCGCAAGAAATTCCTGAACAATTTCCTTTGACTAATTCATGTTCTCCTGATCTCTTCTGCATACATTTTTATTTATGAATAAAAAACAAAATGATATTCCAAAGATGGAAAGCGATTGAATCGAATGATTAAAGAAAAATTAATCAACATTGAGAAATGAAAAAAAAATACGCGTAAGCAGAAATTAAATCATCATAATCATCACGCGTTATGACCTTGAATTTTACGAAGAGAGGAAAAAAACAAGTTAGCACCTCTACACACTTCCACTCTGTACATTATTAAACAAATATACACAAATGTAACGTCGTGTTATCAATCGTGTGGCACGGATATGGAAGTGGCCTAGACTACGTCGTGCCAAGTTCAAGGAAACGGAAAACGTGACTGCGTATTTGTCCTCGTGGTTAGGTGAAAAGTTGTAATAGAGGATAAATAATATAATGTAAAATTATGGGAATTACTTTAATTTATAGTTATTTAAAAATTATTTTATTAATGAATACGAAAGAAAAATTGATAAATTAAAATTTTCAAATTAAATTGATAAGAAAATATATTTTCTGATAGAATTATAGTAGAAGGAACAATTGAATAAATAGAGGCAATGAATATTGAACTATTTTTTAGATTAAAAAACATTTGCTCAAATTATTCGGAATTTTTTTTTTTGTTATAAATAACAGGAATGATTTCGAACGATACGATAGACACAAATGCTGCCCCTGACATCTAACCTGTCAAGTCCTGTCAAGGTCGAATTACATTATTGGTTATTTGCATGCCACTAGTACTTATTAATATTGTACAACGTGTGCGCACCTGTATAGGTGTGTACGTGAACTTGACATTGACGTAACAGAATAAGACGAAAAAAACGTATTCTGAAGCAAACAGCTTAAGCTAAATATCCCTCTTGATTTATGATAGTGGACTTACTTTTCGTGATTTGTAGGATTTTTTAAGCATCACAAAATTTTATGAGATACAAAACGTCTTGACTCTTATGTTTGAGCTCAACCATTAAACACTTAACGTGCGTACTCATAATCCACACGCAGGACTTTCAATTCTCTTCTGAATTCTCCGTAGGTTAAATCACATGGAATTTTATTTGCGTGACTATAATCATACGATTACTCTCACTCTTCGTGTGGTCACTTGCAGTTTTCGTCGGGGAATAATTTAACGCTCTGTTAATTTGCATGCTGAATATTTGGAAATCATTGCTGTTTGGAAGTAGTTAATTTGCTCTTTTTTCTCTCATAATACTACAATTTTAGTACACGCAATAATGTAATATGCTTATTTTGTTGTGGGTTGTTAATAGAGGTGATGGAAAATTCATTCGAATTATGTAAATCTTGATAATTGGCAATGTAGTTGAGTAATTTTACTATCATGTTATACATAAGTAATTAAGATGTTGATTTCTACCATGAGATTTATAACTTTCTAATAATTTGTATTACAATAAGAATTATGGGTTATTTCATGAATGAAGCTAAATAATAGAATGAATTTTCATTCTCATTGCAACTCAATATACGTTGAATTCAACAATTTATATGAAATTCAATAGATAATCAGTCTAAGCAATTGAGATCTTACGCGAACCAACTTGTCAATTTGACCGTGGTACGTCGAACAAGCAGTCAAGGACGCGGGATCTCGTTTGAATATGAATTGCATCAATTAGGCTCACCTTTATTCGCGGTACGTCTGTTTGTTCACTGATTGGTCAGGATTACAGACTGTATTTTCTAAGTATTCACTTGTGTGCGACTGATTCTTCTATCCAATATTATTTGTGTACTGAGGTCAACTTGGAATATCTTGAAGGGCAT
Organism: Aleiodes testaceus; assembly: GCA_963565655.1. Classification (NCBI taxonomy): domain Eukaryota; kingdom Metazoa; phylum Arthropoda; class Insecta; order Hymenoptera; family Braconidae; genus Aleiodes; species Aleiodes testaceus. Next base: position 3,428,711 of record OY751423.1, read on the forward strand.
GTAGAATACAAAATGCGTCATTTCCATAATTGAACACCAAGAGTCCCTTCGAATTACTGAAATAAGCATAATTAATACGGATTAATTCAATGATATTCTACCAGAGGCATTGAACTTTGATCATAAAGTTCATAGATGATGATTGACGTAATTCCAGATGTTCAAATTGTGCAAGTGAACAGCGATAATTAGCACTTTCAAGGTCTTTAGAAGGATGAGTAGAAGAAGGCTGGAAGATTTTAAAATTTTAAAAGATGTAGATTGATTTGGAATTATTTCATCTCGAGAAATTTCAACATTCTCTCACTCAATCATAAAAAAGACTTGTGAATAATGTTTTTTTGTAATGAATAAACCTAACGGTATTCCTCTTCAAGGTTAAATAAAATAACAAATAAACCAATGCAAGGTCACTGAAGGACACACAAGTGAGAGGCTTTAGCAGTATCCAGTTAACGTCAGAGCAATCCATTGAGTGATTCACTCCAGTTCAATAGCGAGGACTCACTGACTCGTATTATGCCAAGGTTCTAACCGAGAAAATAGAAGATATTGACAATTGTCCATAGGTTCATATCTACAGCTTTCAATTACCCAATACAACAGCCAATCTGGATCAGAATGAATCCATATACCCGTGGACATGGACACTCTAGTACAAGGACAATAGTTTGCACTAGCAAATGGAAATATCGATTTGATAGATATTCAATCAGGACAGGGTCAGTTCATTGGTCAGTAACAGGTCAACTAGAACATCGAAGGCATCAAATTGTTTTATAAATTCATTTGAAAAGCTATTGCATTTTTCTATCACACAGCCATCACTATTTTCTAGCTTCGATAACAATCATTTATGTCGTGCTAGTTATATCACAAGGTCATGATCAACTGGTTTTCCTGTTGTACATTATTTTTATTTATTGAATGGATGTTTTTTTCTAAATTTACATGATTATTGAACATCAATAAGTTCCAGATAATCTCATTATTAATTATTAATTTCAAAGCAATAATCGAATGATTCCAGTTTATAAATAAAAGAAACAAGAAAATTTCGCTACAAACAAAGCATTTTTCTTTTACATTTAAATGCAAATTCAGGAGGAAAGTATCTATTCACTTTTCACGTTAATTATCAATGAATATCCTTGAAGTTTCAACAAGGTCAGGGAACAGACAAAAGCACGCTGATCTCGGTATAAAAAGTTACCCAGAAATACAAACAAAAGAGAGAGACAAAAGCCGGTACACTAGGCACGTATTATATGAGAATATAACGGAATAACGAATTGGAATATTCAATACGAATACACAATCGTGAATTACGCAACACGTAGTAGAAACTGGAATAGCGGGAACTGGTTTAACGATATCATTTTCCGGGAGGCAAAAGAGCAAGCATCTTGAATCTTTATGTGCAATACGTCCTTCACATAAGAGAAAATTCATTTTTTATTTTTTTCAATCAAATACCCAATGAAAAAAGCATTCACTTAAACCTACAAACACTATTAATTCAGAAGCATGTAAAATATTAATTCTACTTAAATTTTATGTTTCAAGTTCAATTGGCTCGCATAACTGCTTGGCAAATTTAATGCCACTACAACCTTGGTTTCATACGCTCTGGTTTCATGAGAGGGTCGTTCGCATGAAGATGTGCTATAGCACTACATATCACCTCACACACTTCAACCAGCTTCATATTTGTTTGGAGAAATACAGTACAGCTGCTAATACCACTTGCAATCGTAAAACTGACGATGTAACAAGATGTACAGCTATGAGAGTAAAAAAAAGTGCCCACGTGCAATTGTCCAAACGGGACACAAAGCGTCAAAAGACGAGGTGAATTAAAGTACCAAGGTTCCATACGTGAGCAAATAGACCAGACGACATAACTTCTACTTAGTGATACCATAAAATTTGGATTACAGCTGAAAACGAGAGAGCATCGCAAGAAATGGCAAAGTGTTTTACCTTCGTAAGACAACGAAGAATGTTTCATGTTATTGGAAGTAAAGAGATATGGAGGCGAGAAAAAAATAATACAAAAAGTAAAAACAAATAGATGTGTATGTAGGGCGACTGAAGGCCATACATGTTGAACCTCTTTGTTTTCTTCAACGGATGAGATACCCTTTTATTTTTTTTATTTTTTTTTTAACTAAATAAGTGGACCGGAGGAAACAGATTACTTTCGCGCATTTGTTAACTTCCGGAGAATAATACACACTAAGAAGCTTAAATGTTCAAATGGTAATTTTAATCAATAGTCGCCTTTTGTCGGTATTACAATAGCAAACCACCCGACTCTTTTCCCTTCTCCAATTCCCCTCTCTCTGAACCACTTTTTTTTTTATATTTATTTTTTATACTTCCTTTATGATTTCCATACAGGATGGGTGTGGATATATAATACCACTGTATGATGACGCGCGGTCAGTTGACCCTGACTTTATTTATGTTTCCCCATAGTTATACAAAGTCGTATAAAAGTCACATATTGTATTGGCTGAAGGACAATTCTATTTCACTTCGTTTTTTTTTCCTTCTTCTCTTTATGATTATGGTTTATCATATTGAAAAGGTATCGTGTTACTTGGGTGGTGTCTAACAGACGATTGATTCAAATTGCTCATTTCATTATCATCTAGGAAATGAACTTAAGCCATCCTTGCTTAACTCTGCCCTTGGACTAAAAAATACTTATTTTCATTGACAGCCAAGGCTTCATTTGGATAGTACCATCACGTGCTTTATTTACATTAGCATTATTGCATGCAATAATTGATAGCAGTACACGAACTCATGCACGTGCACTTAAGTGCAGGCATTGAGCGACATATTTCGATTGATTGATTACATCAACGAAAATAGATTCAATACGACAGCTATAATTCATATGACCTAACAAAATCCATGAAAATGCCCCGAAAAATTTATGATCTACTACGAAGAATAACGTTCATTCTGCCTTGTAGGTCCATTTTGCCCCAGTCTCTAGTATGTTTATACCAAAGGCAGTTATGAAACAATCACAGAAAAAGAGAATTCATTGCTCAATTTTCTCATGAGAATAATTTTATTAAATAAAGGGCCTCCTTTTCTGACATCAGCATTTACAAATATGGATGTTATGAAACTCGAGGAAATTGATGAAATATGTCCAATGATATGTGGGTCATTCTGGTGTTTGTAATGAAGTTTAAAAATTTCACCAACGACCTCAACTAAGGAAAATAACCAAATGTGAAACGTTCACTTTCCCATTCATGTGACTCCTCTTGTCTCCTGTGAAATCGGGTCAAGAAGGATCGAGATGTACTGGAGAAAGTGAAAGTTTCACATTTTCTGCCTCACAAAAGTTTGAGGGTGAATTTGTTATACTCATGTTGTTTATCTGTGATTATCGCCTCAGTAGATTGCAGCAAATTGATTTGAGGAATTATTAATTTATGTTGTTGATGGATAAAGTCTTCCTGGTTGCCCTTATTTACTTATTGAGGACAGTTTGTACCAAGTTTCTAATCCAGAATTTCTAATTTACGTAATTTTTGCGGTGAGAGTCTATCCAGTTAGTGTGTGACGAGGTCAAGAATTATTGGTGATTGTTTCGAGAAAGATGAATCCTTCTTTGGGAGAAGTGGAGGAATACTGAGAATATCCAAATGGTTGCCACAGTTCCATTTATCTAGTCTAATTTGAGGCCACATAATTATTCTTCAAATTTCTAAATGATCTTTATCAGCCTATCCAAGAATAGTAGAATAGTGAAAGTGAAACTGGTCCTATTCGATTGAATTGGAACGAATTCCCCATCCAATGAAAGTAAAAATCCGACCCGTTCATAGGGAAAGCAGTCATTCCATAACAAACGTTTGAATTTTGATGAAGAGACTATAGAAAAACTATGAATACAAACAATGTCTGAGAATTCACATAAATCAGATTCGTCATGGCATCAAAATATGCTTCGAGAACAAAAAAAATCCAAGAGGATAAACGAAAGTGAAGGAAGTCTATTTTATTCTGAATGCTCAAATAATCAAAAATTTAAATCTTTTGTTCACCAACAATTTTGTCGGTTGAATTTAATGAAATCCCACGTAATTTTTAACGCAATAAAACTCTTACGATGACTTTCTATATATCAATATTTTAAAGAATGAAAGGCCATCGAATGCTTGTTGCCCCAATTACCCACTTATTTCTTTTCTCCGGAACCGTTTATTGTGATGAAATAGAAATGAGAATATCATCTATGCTCTGATGAATTTAAAAATAAATATAAAAATGAATTTACAGGAAACCGTAATTATAATTGGAGAGAAATGAGAAACTTTTGACAATTCTCAGTGTGTGAAATTTAGTTTGACGCAATGTGTCGAATGGTTAATAATGCACGAGACACTTTTGTGACCCTTGGCCCAAGTGGTAGACTGTCACGCTAAGCTTGAAACGAAGAGTTTTTTTGTCGTTTCTCACTGTACCAAGTTTATGGCTCATTCAGTGAAGGGCGTTTTTGGATCATGACCCACTTTTCGAATTCTCTACTAAAATATATATGAGATTCACCGCTCACGACTGTTACACTTACGCGCACTAGAAATTCGACGATTATCACCTGAAAATGAGGTGCCGAAGATAATCTACTGAAGGAAATATTATTACTGTAAAGATAACGAGACAGATTTACTCATGTTCTCATTGAGAAAAAATTATTTTTCCATTTATTTAAATTCATGGATGATTTTTTCCTCTTCAAGATCGAGAAAGTTAAAATGTTAATTCTCAAAGTGGGTTATCGATATGGAGTTTGGAAATAATCTCCAGATAATCTGTAAAAATTCAGCCTCAGAGTCTAAATTATTTCAAATAACCACAAATACCATCAATTAAATAATTTTATCTATTAAAATCTTGCATTCTATTACAACCTGCTTAATTGCTCTCAAATGCCCTTTCTAATCTGATATTCCAACAATGGAATAGTTGAGTCTAAATATATTCCAAACTCGTTCAACAGGTTATTCAATTATTCCCAGTACCCGAAACCAAAAGAATGGCTTCCGTACCCTGTTCTTTGTAATTTAATCCTTCATTTTGATAAAATCGTATCAGTGAAAAAAAAAAACTAACACACAGAAACAAATCGACAAAACTCTAGGCCGAATCGATGCCGCTTCAGTGAGACAGACACGCGGGGGCGTTAGCATTTCCGTTTTTACGAGGTCCGAGCGTGGCCCTCGCGTGCCTACTATTTTTATTCTCTCTCACATAGAAGCAAGGTCATAGTGCCAGTGAGTGTGTTGTCCCAAAACCTTTTACAGTTTTATTCATTTACGATTATTGCCATGGCTCTGATTCCCACCGATAGTTCAGGCTGCTGCCCAAAAATTTTCAACTAAAATTCGAGTTTTTCAACGTTCCTAGCTTACACAATTTTTACTGCTCCCTTCGTATTTATTGTGTACGCGTGGATGACTCGTTGGGGCACTCAGGTAAATAAATAGGTAAGCACAGATGCTTATATTGCCCTTACCCATATTATTCAACTCGCACGCTTCCCTACAATTTCGGCCCTACACATGGTCTGAAAATGAAACTCTCACTTTTTCACAGCAATTTAGTTAGTTGAGTTACTACTCAAGATTCTGAATGAATGGGCCTCTATAAATTCGTTTACGGACATAAATCAGGCATTTCCCAGTTTTTTGAGGCTTGAATTTATGGGAAAATACAGAGGTTAATCTAATTTTGGGAATTCTTTTATGATTTTTTCAGTCTACGATACTAACAATACACGTCATTCACACAGATTGATAACAATTGATAAACATGAAAGTGACAGGCGGATTCAATGGAGCACCACTAACAGTTATTCTCATATAAATTTAGTGAAGCATAATATGAGCGAATACTTAGCTTCAATACTGATGAAAAATCTCAATTAACTCTCTGTAAATTTCAAAGGGAGAATCAATTATTTCTTAGTCGTTGTCATTGAATTATTGAAATGTCGTTAAATTTGAATGAATACGTGAATAATTAATATTTTTAAGTACAGAATGAAAGAAATCATTGTATTATCCATTCAATTTAATTTTTATAATAATAATAGTTATTTTCATAATCAATTGCTTTTAGTTGATGTCTTATCATTTATTTTTATTGCAATGTCATGAAAGGTGAAAGCAGCAGTTATTGCAACACACTATTAACTCAAATACATGCACGTTTGTAGTACAAGATAAAACGAACGGTGGGATGAAGGAAAAAAAATGCTTACATATATGAAACAGAAGTGGTACAGGCTCTCGAAATGTCTGTGTATCCTCCAGGTTCAACGTGGGCACACAGTAGAAATGAAAAAAAAGGAGTGAAGAGGTCGAGCGTGGTAGACTCTTTGTTATTCCCAGTGGCCCAGAAACCTCATTATTTTTTTTTGTTTCTTCCGTTCAATAAATAAACGAATGGAGAAGTGTCTCAGGGTGAAAGTAAAGGAAGCGGGCAAAAGTAAAAGCCGCTTCCGGGGTATTTGGACGTTTAATTTTTCTATAAATCTACTTACATAAGATATAATTAATAATTTTTTTTAATGATTAGAATGGAATATGAATAATTCATGAGAATAATTAGAAAAATGTTGAGAATTCTTTCTTCAAACTCTCAAGGAAATAATGGGCATCAAATGAAGTTCGGAAATCATCTGCAGGGCGCCACTGTCCGGTCGTGGATTTGTATAAACTGAGGCCGTAGCTCGGTTTTTAGTGAACGAAATGTATAAACGAAAGGAAGAAGAAGGAAAGTAGAACACGGCCAGTGACCCAATGGTCTCGTGACCCACATTTTTCCATTTCACTAACGAAAGTGAAAAGGAACGTCTCCTCCCCACTTTTAAGAGCTGCCTTTCAAAATCTTTATAAGTGAAAAGAAGCAAGAAATTTATGATTACCGGTACCGGGTATGTTTGAGCAACCAAATATAATACCTGACAATTGCTAAATCGTTTTCCACGAAAGTCCTTCTCCTGATGCTTTTTTTTGTATTCGTATGCCCTCTCACAGTTTCAACATAGATCGAATCATTGTCGGCTGTAGGAGATTAGGTTGTCTCTTTATTTGTTGAGTTCTTTTTGTGATTGAGCAAAAGGAAAGGCCTGGCTTCTTTGTTAAACTATGTTTCATAAAGAGTCTGAAGAAAATATTTGACGATTTTTTAGGGTAAATCGTTTTAAGCTCCAACTTTATTTCAACCGAAGTTCAATTGTTGAAGGCTCAAATAAAATCGATGGAAATATTCATAATCATACGGCATTCTAAGAGGATATATCTTTCAGTGTCACATGAAACTATATACCATAAATCAGAGATAATTATCCTGACACGAAACTATCTCATCCTTCCATAACAAGATCATATATTACAGCATAATATGCTAAGGGTTAAAAAGAGTTAGTCCTTCTCGACCTTGCGAAAATTAACGGTGCAAACAATAGGGGGCAACTGCTCTGCATTAGATTTACGACATTCCTCAAAACTGAGGATCACTCTTTGAACTACTTTTACCTCTACTTCCGTTTATATCGGTAACTTCGCCATAAACTCCAAATATTTGTAACGTAAATAACGTAACGGGTTCAATATTTTACTCCGGTTGAATTTTCAGAACAATTGGCATTTGAACCCCTTTTACCTTTTAGAAAGCAGAAGTAGGAGACTCTGAGGCGTGAAATTGTAAGTCAACTATAGGTTTTTAACATTTTCAAATTGGGATTTTCCTTTTACTTCTACCACCTCAATGTCAACTAAATGCAGTGTTTTCCACAAATGTCTCCCGGGGTTTTTGGTAGAAATCCGTTCGAGGTCTGTTCTACATCATCGACTAGAGGTGTGGTGAAAACGCTCGTCGACTTTCCTTTTGTGTGACAGACCCAGAGCTCATGACTTTCAATAACACTTCTCTTTACAAAAAAAAAAGAAAAAATCTTTCAGGGAAATATTATTTTGCCCACCAACTGTGAATACGGTTTTGACCCTGGGAACTTTGGTAGACCTTGAGAATATCAAATGCTATTCAGATAAAACAAATCAGAAACTTTAACTGTGAATTTTGGAAAAGATATTGGGAACTTCTGAGGAAGTTTCCGATGGAAATCATGTGCCTGAATTAATTTCATTGAATTCTTCAAAAGTTGCCCCTTCATAAAATCGAAAAAATTCATTTCTTTGGGAATACCCCTGACTCTATTGGTCTAAGCCACCTGGAGTTACTCTCAAATAAAAGGTGACCTTATTTCCCATCGATTTGTGGGGGTTTTAAAAGAAAAATGTCGATTTTCCAAGTAGTCATAGAGCAAAAACTGTTTTTAGAAAATGGCCTTTAAATGAAAAATCATTTTCGTTGATTCAAAAACAATTGTAATCCACTGAAGCAAAATCAGAGAAATACTTTTCCGGTTTAACATCTGTGTTACAGACAATGCATTAGAAGTGAAAATTAGAAAACAAGATCACATGCTGTGTCCATGTGAAAGTGCATGCTAATATGCTCTGCATAATTACGGAAATGCATACGTGTGAGGGTCACGGAACGGCAGACACTGAAGCAATTGGGGGGTCATTACAGAGACAGTTTGTTTGATGACAATAACATGAAGCTATTGTCAGAGAACTTATACAAACATATGTGTTCAGTCTACCCTTTCACCTTGGTTAAACTCAATGGTTTCACTCTAGCTGCACCCTTGACTTCGTTTCGTTCCATGGAATCGAGAACACGTAGGCGTTCCCTTGCTTTTGTCGATGCCTGCCTCGGGTTACATCTGTATTTCCCTACATATGTGTAATTATCCATGATTTTTTTTTTTCATTTTGCGCCCACACAAAGAATGCTTCACTGTTGAAGAAATAAGGATAAATGGCGTGTTTGAAAGTAGAATAAGTATCTTTCGTTTCATGTATAATGTGGGTGGGCAAGAATCATTCATTTGTAATTAATTATTTTATTCTTCAGTGTCTTACAATGTCGCCTGGATCAATTCTTTCAATGTCTTTCAGCTGATAAATCTATTCAGAATATTTTCATTGTTAAATTATGAATATTTAATCTCGAGTTTTAGATGATTGAGGAAGTGAGAAATATTTATTTTGCAACTGATGATTCATTTGAATGCACATATTCTTCTCGTTCATCAATCAATCCAGTCAACGCTTTTAATAGATTTTTTTCTATTTCATCTTGCTGAACAGGAAATTGTTGTAATGAGAAAAAAATGAATTGAAGAGACAAAAATAAAGACAGTAACTTGGAAAATAGCGCATCGGAAGCACATCCAAATCATTTAGTTAAATTCAATATATTGTAAGTATTAAAGCGCCAACTTTGTTGCAAAATCTTTCAGAATTATCGTGCATAGCAAAAGAGTGTTGGCAGGAGCATTGAAAATATTTACAATGTATAAAATGTCATGAAGTATTACATTGGAGAAAAAATGATGGTAATATATTTATTCTAATCCGCAGTTTTGCCTGCCAAATAAGCATTAACCTCAGTAATCTGTGAATAGCGAGAATAATTCACCTAACTTAATAAAATAGAGAAAAATGTCTTTATTAATAGCACCAAAATTTGGAAAGAAGTGTTGAGCACATTTTTGAATGGAATCATTAGAATTCTAAAAAGTGCCTCATTTAACAGAAATGATTGAAATTAAGTGAAACAAGAAATGATTCAAAACAATTATTGAACCATTCACTCCGAGTGCCTAATGAAGGAACAAACTGTTTTGCATCAGGAAATGAAAAACTTTACTTTAAACTTGAGTATCCTTCATATGACCTCAGTACTTGCAAATATTTCCGTGAAAAATCCGAAAAAGTTATGTTATTGCCAAGCATTCGATGGGTCACTAATGAAAGAAACGAAAATTCACGAAAGTAAAGGCAAATGGCGTCAACACACAAGAGGATTATGCAAGAGTTTTGGCAGTGAAATACCAAAGCAAGTAGAACCGGCGTACGATTTACTTCCTCGTTGCACATATTTGCCGAAGGTCATATCGTCCCCCGCAACTAATGTATGATATGCAATCGAGTCACTTTAGAATGACGACTAGATAAGGCACTATTTTAGTAGCTCCATCTAAGCTGATGATTTCATATTATTTCTTTTCTCGATTCATCTACTTCCTCAATAAAATCAATGTACAATTTATTGATGATTCGAGGATTGAATTTTATTAACTGTCTTAATTATTACATGATTCATCAGTTGACTCAGACTACTGAAAAATTTAAATGAATTATTATTACATAATTTACTAATAATGAGGCATTCAATTAACGGCTTTTGGAAGTTCTCATTGAAGCCAAAAAAAAGGAATGTCTTTGTGTAACAACAGCTTGGTCCTTTACCTCACTCAAAATATCATAAAAATATAAGTACTGTTGCGTAACATCTTCATAACTATTTTACCAGTACAATTTGCAACGGGAGTATCCTGCTGTGATATGTTTCCTTGAGGAAAAAAACTTACGGAAGAGAAGAAAAAAATCATCTCGGACAAAAACGGCTCATGACCTTTTATTGATTTACAGTCAGCCCAGGAGCTCTGTTATACTATCCAATGTCAACAAATAATAACGTAACGATATTTCGCAACGCCTCTCTTGTCAAAAACATGGGGCAAACGGACTTCCTCATAACAGAAAAAGGTGATTTATGAATTTTCATTTTTTTTTTCTTCTTCATCATTCATCCTTGTTCTATTTCAATAGGATGGGAAAAAAATATGTTCGTGCTTTTCGTGTTGGGTAATTTCTGGCGTTTATGGAGTGTTACGAGGTCTCAAAAATTTTTGTCCTCCTAAATTACGAATTTATAAAAATTTATGATGATTGCACTTGGTTGTATAGTTGTGCGCGTGGCCTTCGGATGGCATAATTTTTTTTGTCTGCATTTGTGATGATTGGAGAATCATTTTAATTATATGTCTTGATTTCATATTGAAAACAAAAAAGGAAACATTTTTAATAATTCTTCAATGCAATTGAGAAACATTTCTTTCCACTAAGAACTGGAATTGAATGCACTATTTTTCATTTTTACAGTGAACTGTACTTATTCACCTGTAATGCAGAAAAATAAATAAATTTCATGAAATTGAAAAAATTCGATTCAGTTAATCAACACTTTTCATTATTGAACCAATTAAAAATTTGAGGGAAAAAAAATCTATCATAATCTTCATGATTTTCAAAAATAGTATATTTAACAAAAATTTATGATCATTTGGTCCATAAAATAATACCCCCAGGTGCCGTAGCCTTCGAGTGACCCTCTCCGAGCCTCGTGTCCGGAAAAACGAAACAGTTTCCGTAGAATCTATAGGAAATTGTCAGCCTCATTTTCGAAGGATATTAAGTTGCCCAGAAATTATGATGAATTGATGAAATCAAATGGATTGAATTCATGATGCCCAAGATCCTCTCAAATCACTCATAATTACTGTGTAAAATAAAATGGCGAACAGGATAAATCCAGGCAAAGACATGAATGCCAAGGTCACAAATGACGTTAATCCAGTACACTTGACTATGGTCTAACTACAATATCGTGAATGATCATATTACGATAAAAATAATTTCCAATAGAATCCACCATGACTCTATTTGTTGCATCAAGGTATTGCCTCAAGTAAAAATCACTGTAACGCATTGGAATATCAATTTCAATGGAAAAGACTTCAATTTTCCACGTTTCCGCTCACAAGAGACTAATGAAATAGTAAAAGAGAATAATTGAAATTTTGCATCGAAGATTTTTAACAGAAAAATGGAATAATAAAGTCCAATCAGAGAATGAAGAAGAATTCAACGATGAAAATAATACCTCATTATTCATGCATAATATTATGATAATTATGATAATTCAAAGCTTGAATAAACATTATTCTTTATGAAAATTGATGAAATTATTTCTGAGACACTGACATAAAGAATGAAATATCCATGCGTCATAACTCACATGAGAATAGAGAAAAATATTTATTTTGAATTAATGATAAGTCAATAATTAGGGAATAATAACTAATTAATTCTTGAAAAATAAGTCGAGGAATTAGTTGGAAAAATTGATAAAAATTATATAACATAACATATTTACAAGCCCGATTTCAGGTCGATTGCCGTGACGTCAGCGGATCGTGAGATGAAGTTCAAGGTTACCGCGCTTGAATGCACAGCCCACGCGGACGTGGAAAATAGCAAAAGAGGGGAGAATGGATTTTCCCCTGCCCTCACTTCCTTTTTCCTTGCCGTTTTTTTTTTCAAATCACAACACAGCGGATCAAGGTGGAGAGCGTCACGGAGAAAACCCGGAGCTATTTCATTAACACAATAGAACGCGTCTCTTCTTCAATCAGACCACCCCCTTTTCTCCCTCTATTATGTCTCTAACTTGTCGGTTTCTTCATTAAAAAAGTCTTCATAAACTTTCGTGAATGAATCCTCAGATTCTTATAATTTAGCTAAATCATGATTTTCTTTCTTTGGAATAGGAAAATTTGGTGGAAAATGCTTATCAATGAGTTTAGTTGTCATCGATCCATTAATCCATTCAATAAATTGATTGACATTCATGTTATGCATGATGGATGATGTTTGCCTCACATGTGTTTGCTAATCAGCTCTTTTTTTCATCCTTTTCCTCAGAAATTAATAGGAAAATCAAAGAGGAAAAATATTCAGTCGTTCTTCTAAATAAATAAATATTTATTGAATCGAACAAATATATTATTAAAAAGGAATCTATTATTCAATTGAAAATATATCATTCTCGTATCACATGATATTTTTGTAATGCCATTACTGTCACTTATGTCGAATTCATATTAATTCATATCACTGTAACCTCTACATTAACAATTCTTGAAATAATAATAAAAAAAATAATAAAATAAAAAAAACATAGTGTCATCCATGATTACGACGAAACTGGCTGATTCACGAGACATAGGAAGGACATTTCAACTATAATAGAATGATTGTACATCATCTATTCACGTGGAGATTCGTCGATCATATTCCGAGAAATCAGTGATAATGCGCGTTAGATCAAGGTTTGGTGTTTCAAAGAGAAAAACGCCAACGCAATAAGCTACTCTGACTAAATTAAATATTCACATGTTCGGAAAAATTAGACTTTTGTTTCACCTACCACCCACTGAATTCCATTGAAATTTATGACAAACGATAAAATTAAGCTCATTATATTTTCAAACATTCATATGTAACTTTTGTAATTCAATTTCAACGACAAATAATTCACTACTTATTCAATGTACAGCAGAGTGTTTCAACTTATTGCATCTAATCTCGCAATAATTCTTCGTTAAAAAAATAATAACAGAATGACAAAAATTCATTCAACTTTAGTTGACAAAACAGATAAAATAAGGTAAATAAATGAACAACTGTTACCAAATATGGAGGAAAAAATAAGTAAATTATATTTTTTAAGTTTTCACGTGACCCTGAATGTTCTTCCACTAAAAAAGCTTCAAATCGAAAGCCAGCTGTGTAATGGTATTTGGGTTGGCACGCCCGGACGTGGCCCAAACAGCACGACCTTGAACTTGTCCACCCCTTCACAACCCCTTGCCAACTCCCTCTCCCTCGAATTTTTTTCTTTTTTCTAGTGAAAGAAGATAAACCGTAAATTTCCCCCCACCCTTCACCCGAGGTCCTCCGATACGTTCCACATTCACCAATGAGAGTGTCTCCTCTACTATCACAACTTTATCACAAATAGACACACACATATATACACATAAATCAGCTGATGCTGCAGCAAGCCCACAAGTTCATAACTGACCTGGAGCAAAAATTTTTCGCAAAAAACAATAAATTGGAATTTGTGCTGCAATCGTATGACCCTATTTCCAATTTTATTTCCAATAAATGATCATTTTCCTTCATTTTTTTTCCCATTATTTTTGGGATTAAATGAAGCAGAAGGAGGAAGACAAAGAGGAAGCAGTTGATGTATGATATTCTCAAGGTGAGAATCAACGTCATCAAAGCACAGAACTTGGTCTGTTCTTGTTGAAGAAAAAAAGGTTAAACGGAGTTGATATGTACCTATTTCAAAATTCACAAGAATATACAAGGTTTTTTTTTTAAAGTTAATTCTTGAGTATACCCACTTGCGTTGTGTTATGAAAGAAACAAACTCTAGGTCAGCCTGACCCTCGTGTTTCTCATTAAAAACAGAAAGAAGTGGGGGAAAACGTAATAACATGAAATTTTTGAAATAATACAATTAGCCTTTGAATTTAATTTCATCACAATGAATAATTTGAAAAACTATTATCATATTTTTCATTAAATTAATTTGAATTATCACCAGTTTTATATTCTCACCAACAATAAAATAAAAATAATAAAAATAATCAGGTAGATAGGAAGATTGCCCCTCGACCTTTTCACAGAAACTATTTTCCCATGAAATGCCTTAATTTAAAGCTTCAAGGAACCCGTTTGACCCAATTTTCATCGCGGTACAGTACTTATAGACTTCACCGTGACCTTACAAAAGAACCCAGGGACTCGGGCAAATCCATTTCGAGTCCTCGTGTGTTTTATGTGGGGTTCTTTTCTTCTCTCTTTCGATTAAAGAGAAAATAAGAAAAATCCTCGTAAAGGGGAAGAAAATGAGAGAAATAGCACCGAGAGAAATACGAGTGAAGATAAAGCAGACGAGAAAAAGTTGATGCACCTGCAAGCCTTGGTGAAACAACAAGAGAGAGAGAGAGAGAGAGGGAGCTTCAAATATAATAAACATTTGCCCGTGACCGGCAGAGACCTTGGCCATGGCTCGGCAGAGGGAAAAACTACGGATGCAACGCAGGCGCCAAAGACGCGCGCATACCGTTCGATGCGACGAAAATTACATACATACACATAACCTATATACAATTTAAACGTATTTAATTGTATTGGTGGATGACGCGATAGGGAAGTGAATGTAGAGGAGTACTGAGGGGTCCTCAGCCTTGACCTTATCCTCATGCCCGCTGGCCGTGCACAATTCTCCTCCCATGCACTCCGCGTTTGGCCCGGTCGAAGGTCATCATGTGCACTTGGAAAATCCTCGACCATTGTCGATGACCCTGCTCGAGGTTTATATAGGACATCCACCTTTTTTCCATTTATTCTTCTATCTGTGCTTTTTTTTTCGTGGGGAAGGTTTTGGCAGCTTTTTCCAAACAATGTCAGCATTAATTGAAATCTGGAGGACGAAATCTTTGGTATTGCGTCATTTTATGTCTTGAAAGAATAAAGTTGTTTTATGGGGTTCGGTTATCATAGCATAGATAAGAGGATCTTATACTCAATAAAAAAAATTCCCTTGTTTTAATCTACTGGAGGCTTATAAAGGAGAAAAATAAACGTTTAGGGAGACGTTGTGTATGGAAAGTAGTTTTGCGATAATTCGTCATTTTTTTCCCTCTAAATGCAGTTGAGATTTTTCTAAAATTGTTACATTCAGAAATACCTTTGTCACGGAAAGAATAAACAAGTGGCGACTGATTGTTACTGAGATTTCGTATCTGCGTACGAAAATCAAGGTCGATAATGACGTAGTTGCATACATGGTGCATTTCATGAAGATAAACGAAGGGAAAACTTCGCACTGTATGCTGGTAGTATTACGTTTGGAAAATGGACTTCCTGGAAAAGTTTAATTTTAACTAATTTGGTACATAGCAATACGAATTGATTCTCCCTATTATTATTAAAAATTCGAGTTATTTAGAATGATTTTAAAAAAACTAACGAATTCAGCTTAATTCATGTTAATTCAGCTAATTCAATAACTTAATGTATCTGAATCACACGATCAGAATTATCATGCTTTACGTGCTCGACTAATAGCCCAAGATATTCCTGACCTTGTCAATATTGCATTCATTGTTTCATCAGAATCATTTAATTCATCATCACTTGTATCTGCTTACTTATGTACTATTTTACACTAAAAAAGAAAATTCCATAAAATTAACAGAAATAGAGTCAACTAATCCATCTTACTCGGAGTTAGGTAGAATGAATTTTGTAATTGAATTAATAATTAAATTCGTTTTTTCGCAATAAATCAATTTACCCGAGACTATAATTTATAAAAAATATTCTTTAATTTTCTGTACAATCCAGAAAATAAAACCAATTATCATTTACAAACATTGTCATTTTTCACACTTTATTTTTAATCTGTTATCACTAGTGATTAAAAAGAGAATAAAAATTGTGAAAAAAAACGGTGGATTTACTCTGTTGAACGGTTATATGAGAGACGTGATATAGCGGTGGGTAACCTTGGCCTTGACATCGACCGCAGCGTCCCGACGCTACGCAGTTGCATCAGAGTGCGCTGTGACAGTCGCGATAGACGGAACGAGGAGAGGGATATAATAAATATATGCCATGTGCCAAGAGAAGAGTGCACCCGCGGACAGGTGGGCGTTGCATTCTATAGATAAAATTCTTCACCGACACTCAGGCGACAATCTATATCGGTCGTTAAGTTTCACCTACACATCTCGAGTGCAAATAAAATGAAAAAAATTGATAACAGTATATATATTTAATGCTTTCTTTCTCTCATCGAATGTCATTTCAATAATAACATCATTCAATTTTATATACTCTTGAGATGCGTTTGTTATTTTTACGCCACCCATTGATTCTTCCACATTCTAAGACCTGAATGAAATTTGCTAGATGCTTGTTTTATTCAAGAGATTCTGGGAATAAATGTTTGAGATAGAATGGATACTGAGAAACTCCATTATTCAAATACATGGAATCATTTTTAACTTTTGATTCGAATTAAATTTCTTTTTTATTATGGGAAAATGAAGGAATCCGTCCACTGCTCCATGTAAAAGTGCATGAAATCAGGGAAATTCATACTTCAAGTGCTTCAATATAAAAATCATCATAGAACCGAGGAAATAAGTTGGAATGAAAAAAATCAATCAAACAATAAAAAAAAGGGAAGATAAATAATGAGCAGTTATCAATAAAGTCTTGCTTGTGATGAGTTCAAGGTATTGTTGGCTGAGGCCAGTGTCAAGTTTACAAGCCAATGGGGATTAGATTTTTTTTTATATATGTATAACATTCGTATCCGTGAATACATCATTTATACACGTAGGGTTGCCTGAAATAAAAACAAGGTCAAGTTTAACCAAGGCCGCGTGCCGATAGGTGTATCGGCCCCAGTACGACGTAATAAAACAATTTATATATGCACCCCTCTTGTATCTACCAATAAATGCCTCCAGATAAGGATTCTTATTTTTTCCCCTCAAAAATTCATGTCTGAGAAAATATTGAAAAATTACGAATCACGAATAATTCTTAATTCAATCAACACAGAAGGAAAAAAAATGTTTCGAAACTTGTTGGTCGTTTTAATATCGTTTATTCGAAAAACATGTGACGCTACTTGTATCTTCCTTTGACTCACTCAACCTTGAAGTGCACTGGAGTATAAGTTAGTTGTGATACGAGTCAAAGTGCAAGGTGATATTGCAGAATAAAACAACACATTATGCTTTTATAACCAACGTTTCAATTGAATTATCAGTTGAATTTTCAATTAAATATATGACAACTTTTATTGGATGAAATTATACGGCAAGTCACCTTCATGGATTAAGTATAGTGCAACAAAAATTGGCAACAAAACCCGGATAATGAAATTAGTTACACGACAAAAAGTGTGCCAAATGAGTGAAAAATAGAAAATAAGTATATAAATTACCATATAGACAAGTTTAAGGTCATAACTACTGAAAAAAAGTGCATAATCACATGATTTTGTTGGTAATTTTTACCAAATTATTTTATTTTTCTTTAGTAAAATGAGAATATGTAAATGTCTATGTACATTTCCATGATTTCAGTTATTGAATTTCTTAAATTGAAGAAAACCTTGGTTTAGTTCAATTAACAAAATTATTTTTTATTTTTCCCAGGTTTTCCTTTGGGTTTGCGATTTCGTTGTGGTTTAGCTCCGGCTTTTTTACCACGACCCTTGGTCTTTTCTTTAGCCTTGGCAGCACGCAAATCTTTCTTCATTCTTGGATCAACGACTTTGTAACGTCCCTTAACACCCGGTGGCCTGGCTACTCTTTTTGTTGCACCACTTTTAGTTGCAACAACGTACGTCACTTCTTTCCTTGGCTCTTTCTTCGCATTTTTGTATAATCTGAAATTAGAAAAAAATCATTGGATTAAAGTAGAGAATCATTGCTTTTTCCGTACCTCATGAAATTCTCTACAAATAGAGTAAAATAATGAAGAAAAAACTTACGCATTAACTTGCTTCGCCTTTTCACGATCAGTCATATCACCATTATCCATCAGAGCCTCAACTTTTTTCTTAGCTTTCTCAAGTTTTCGCATAGCTCTCCTCTTCTTCCTTCCTTTAGCTTCGAGTACTTTTTTTATTGGACGTACATTCAAATCTTCCACTCTCTTCTTATATTCATCAACTAATTCCTTGGGTACTGGTGCTTCCTTCTTCATGTGTTTCTCCTCATCCTGAGCGAACCAATCCGGTAGATTATCATCATTAAATGCATATCTATTCCAAGCCCCATCGATCAAATCTCTCCGTGATTTTTTGCTTTGAACAAGCAGAGAACCTAATGCCAAATCTTCATCGTTCAATTTCCTTTTTGATGATTTCTTTGTGTCTTCCTTAGATACAATCTCAAATCCATCCTTTTCTACATTTTTCTTCTTGCTTTTGTCTTGTTTTCCTGAATTCATCAATTCTTCAACATCATAATCAGAATCAGAATCATTTACTTCTGGGCTTTTCTTCGATTTTCTATTCTTCTTTCCTTTTTCATCATCGTTGGGTGTAACTGATTCTTCACCAATCACTGTGCCACCTTTTTTCTTAATCTCATCTACCATTCTGTCTAATTCATAATCCTCATCAGTTTCTTTCTCTAAATCTTTAAAAACATCTCTTTCAAACCACATCTCAGCTTTCTGAATTCTTCTCGTTTTACTGTCTCTATTGTCCAAAGTTTTGATCAATGGATTCGATGAGTCATCCTCAAACTTAACTTTCTTCTTCAAATTTTTTTCAACAAACTCTGTTTCATCATCAGAGTCATTTAAACCGAGACCAGATTTCTCACTCTCTGATTCATCATCAGATTTCTCTGATGCACTGTCATCACTCTTATAATAAAGCCCAGAACTATCTAAATGACCATACTCTTTATCATATTTCTGTCTATTCGGTTTCTTAACTTCATCATCAGAATCAACATCACTCTCAGCAACAATTTCTGGTGCTGAGTTAGTTAAATTCTCCAATTGTTCCTTTGTTTGAATTTCTTTTAAATTAAAAATAACATCATCCTCCAATTTCGGTCCTTCATCTCCTTTATGCACCATTTTAAGATTCAAACGTTCATTCAACTTCTGTCGTTCTTTGGCTGCTTTCTTTTTCTTTCGCTTCAATTCACGTGCATTCTCAGCTCTCAATTCCTGAATCTCCCTATCAATCTCTTCTTCTTCTTTCTCATCTTCATCAATTTCCTCAGTCACTTGCTCCAAAGGCTCTTCAATTTTCTCCACATTCTCCTTATTTTCAGTATCAGGTTTTTCATGAAATTCAGCATGCAGAGCCTTCCACCAATTTATCAAAGCTCTCAAATCCTTCCTACCCAAAACTTTGATATCCTTGCAACATTCTCGAATTTCAGGCGTTGTTTTTGGATGATTCGATATTTTATCATCGTCAATTACAATTTCTGAAGCATTCTGAAGTGCCTCAATAGCATCATCACGAGCAATAAAGTCAGAGACTGAAATTGTGTGATGGAGAGTGTAGTCATTCTCTGGATAACCCTCTGCTCTGAGTTTTTTCTTGATTTCTGGATGAAATATGTTGAGTTTGTTCTTTGATTCGATGTCCAACTCTGAGAATACGTACTTGGCATCGAAGAATTTCGGATCTAGCTTGTCTGGAGCTATGTAGTATTGGCAGACCACAAAAATTTCAGCTGATTCATTACGAGATGCTTGAGGTTTCGTAGCATGAACCTGAAGAAAGGGAAAATATTCTATTATATAAATATTAAGGCACATAATTGAATATTGAAGAGATAAATACCTTCTTGAAGAGTTGTTTCAGTACCCAAATAAGAGGATGATAGTCTTTAGATCTGAAAACTTTGGTGATAAACCATCCTCCTGGTCTCAAAAAATTTGATGCAAGTTTGAGAGCAGCCAATGCTAACACAACCTGTTGATAAGCATCGTGAAGCCAATTTTTACCAACATTTGGTGCACCATCATTGAGCACAACATCAGCTTTCCACGTTTGAAGTTCTTTCTGAATGGCTACTTTACATTTATCTGTCGTGATGTCTTCTGTCAAGCTTATGCAACCAGGTATTTGTTTAATTGGAAATAAATCTACACCAATTACAATTGATGATACAGGCATGTTCTGTCTGGCAACCTGCATCCATCCACCAGGTGCTGCACATAAATCTATGCATACTCTTGATTTTTGGAGAAATTCGAATTTCCGATTCAATTGGATTAACTTGAAGGCTGCACGAGATCTGAAACCTATTTTTTGGATTTTTTTAAGAAGTTGGTTATGGTAAATTGCTTTTTGGTTCGATTCATCGAGTGAAAAAAAATAGATATCTCCAAATTATTCACATACCTGTTTCTTTAGCCAATTGATAAAACTTATCCTTCCTCTGTTTTCCAATCTTCGCTTTTTTACCCATTTTTGGAGATATTTATTAACACCTTTTTCGAGGGAAACAATGAACTACTGTTGAACATAACCTCCACTCTGTGCAGCTCGATGCGCACACGTGGGAGCGAAACGTGAGATCAGTAATAATGGAAAATGACCGTTGGTATTCAGGCTGAAGAAAGTTGACGGGAAACTGACAATAGTGTTACCAGCAGAGCAAATTGTTGATGATGTAGAATGAGATATCATTCCTTGATAATGCAGAGAATGTACATGTCGTTGGCTGAACTTGGAAGTTTGCTGGAGAGCAGAAACCCATTACCCAACTTTTTTTTATCAATTGTATTTTTATGTTTGCTTAAGTAAACATGATGATCGGTGAAAAACATTTCGATGTGACTAAAATCAAACCGTTCGGACCGACGGACCGTTCACACGGTGGACGGTCCGTCGACACACTCCAGTTCTATCAATTAGAGCATGATCTTAATAAAATCATTGACCTATACAATAAATAAAGTTCTATAATTATAATAATACAATTATGTAATATTGATATAATGAGCTTGGCATTTTCATAACTTTAGTACTAAATTACTATTAAAATTAGAATAATCAGTGGAAGGAGTCGAGGAAGAATCACACACGAATCACTAGTTGACGATGATAAATACGCCAAATTTTGAAGATTTATGCCTTCAATCCAACTGCCTTCTGTCCCTGAAACTTCATTATTTGAAGGACTTTCGGTTGTAGTTGTTGGAATAATTTCCGGAGGACCTGCAGGCTTCCAATCTCCACAATGTGGAAAATTCTGAGGTACTGGCAGCATTTCTTCGTTTTCTCCCACTTTGAATACCAAAGCCATACCTATCTCCACGTGAAATTCAATGTGGCAATGGAATAACCAGTATCCTGAATCAAAGAGAAAACCAAATCCATTAGCTTTCATTTCCTGAGTAATTAATTATTGTATTCTCAAAAAATTTGAGAACAATATTTTTCTATAATCAAATTTCTTAAACTCATATACGAATTGAAAATTACAGAGAACCCAAGTGAATGAATATAATTGTCTTTATAAATTTATGGAAGTGAGATTTATTACCATGAAAACAATAATGAGATTGAAAAAATTTAATTTACCTGGATTATCAGCGTGAAATCTAACAATTGTGTAACCACCATCAGGTACAGTAACAGTGTCCTTCAATGGTGCATTCTTCAGTCTTCTTTCAATTAAACCCAAAGCATCCAACTCCCTGACCTCATCAACAGTAACACTTTTATTAACTCGTGCCATTGAAATAACTCGGAATGCATGTCCATGTAAATGGAACGGATGATTAGCATCATAAGTAACTCCTTCGTCTACCAAAACTAACTCAACTACACTACCAAGCTTAACTTGAAGTACGTGAGTACATGCACAGTATTTATCTCTGCAATTTTCCACTGTACTTGAATTGCAGAATTGATTTGACGTAATTTGATCTCTTTGAGATAGTAATGGAAAACTTGGTAATTTCATTGAAATATGATTTAGTTGAGGAGTGAAAAGTTGCATTCGATTGTCTTTAACTGTAACAAAATATCATTTTGAGGATAAATTTATTTTTTAAATCATTGAGAAAAGTGGAAAATATCGACAACTTACTTTGATGAAATCCATAGACATTTTCAAGATGAAAATTGGGATTATTTTTGTCATAAAAATCATATGATAAATAAAATTGATAGTCAGGTTCCAGTGTATTGGCTTCGTCATCTTCTTCCATAGATTTCATGAGAGGAATGCTGACAGTATCATTTGATTCTGTTCCTTTATTCAATGGATTTACTTGCTAAAATTTTAGAGAAAAATTCAGTTTAATTAAGAGATTGATGGACCTTATTAAATTAATTCATTCAATAATTTAACTGACCATGGCAACCTCATCGTAATCATCATTATCATGCAAAAAATTCCTCCAAAATTCATTTTCCTCAGGATCTTCATCAGGAGCTCCATTATATCTCAATATCGCACGTTGACGAGCATTCAGAAATCTCTCGTCACAATCCATCAGCCCTCGGAAACGCATCCAATAGTTGTTTACTGCTTGATTCATTTCGACGATAATGTCAAACCTTTCACCTGCGTAACTGACAAGTGAACTTGCTGGAAAAATATGGAGATGTCATAATGAAGACCGGTTATTATGTGGGGAAATTAAATAACTTCAGGAAAAGAGAGAAAATTCATGACAAACCTTTCACTGGCTCGACGTCATTCCCATCGGTACTCACGATGTACATCGTATGATTATCAATGGACAGCTCGATTGGACAATTCAGAAATTCGGCATTGATAAGACGGAAGCGATATCTCAATCCCTAAAATTTTGTGCATTGTTCTTTGATTTGGTAAGGAAAAAACCCAGAAATGAAATTATATTCTGGGTTGAATTCTCTTATCATAATTTCTGATAAAATTACCTTATCTACAACGAATCTGGCAAGAGGCATATCCTTGACATTGTCGCTTGGATCACTCTGATTTGATTCATAACGACCAAGACCATTTACAAGAATATTTGGTGGCTTATTGTTTCCATCAGAGTGATGATGAGCAAGGAATTTATCAGTGCCGCTTTCATGATCCCAATCCAGTATAATAATCACGTGTTCATCGACATCATAAAGATCCTTATGATGATCTCTGCTAATTTGAGGTCGAACAATTAGTGCACCAAAGACTCCATCACCTCTTTGAAAACCTATGAAAATGCATAATTTTTTTCATAATTATTCATGGAGCTAATAGAAAAAAAATAAATTACCCGAATGTGAATGCCAAAAATGTGTTCCAGCAGTAGCAGCAGGGTAATGATAACGGAATGTGGAACCAGGTGGAATTGGACACTGCGTGACGTAAGGTACACCATCCATGTAAGGTGATGCACGATGATGTTGGCCATGCCAGTGCATTGTTGTGCTCTCAGCAAGCATGAGATTTGTTACATCAACGATGAGTCTGTCACCTTGGCAAACCTAATAGAATCCTTTTAATTATATAACGGCAATAATTGTGCGTGCGAAGTGTGCCGTTTAACCACCACATTATTTCATTAGTTCACGGAAATAGATAATGATATTACAATTGCAAAGGATTCAATGTATTGAACTATTATTTTACAAGTATAAATCATTCATTCACTTCTGGGTAATATATCTATTCGTCATTATGAAAACTAGATAATTGATCAATTTATTGTGTAATTTCAGAAAAGCAGCATGAGTGATAACACAAGGATGCAGAATTTTTTACTCTTGTGTATTCGTAATGAATTTAGGAGTAAATAGGGTAATTAAAGGAATTCCAGGTTAGGTATTGTTCAAGAAAAAAAGAATTAACTCGAAAATAACGGTACAATTGCTCACCTATTTTTGCATCAACTCTTTTTTTCTCACCTCATTAAAAATACTGATCACATTAATTATTGATTAGACTGAGATAATTTTTTCAATGAAACATTCTCTCCATCAAATCAAAGTCACGAGTGACTCATGATTGATGAAAAAATATACATAAAATTGAATGTAGAAAATAAAATAATAATCTTTGTTTGGGTTCAAATTGAGAAGAATAGAATTAGGAATAGGCCAAGGGTAGAGACAGTAAAAGTGTGTGTATGATGTTATCTCATTCTGTTATATGATGATTGCTCTTTTGGTGAAAATTGGTCATTTAAGCAATTACAATGTAATCATTTCATGATTACACTGTAATTCCGAACTCTCATCACACAACTCAATGCAAATGACACTAGTGACCAATAGTGAATGGCTTTTTTCTCGCTCGTGATCTACACTTCATTAAATTCAACAATCACGAGATTTTTCATCAAGGACATGCCTTCGTGCACGCGTTCACTTTTTTTTGCTTATTATTTTTATTTCATTTGAATTTCTTGCCTCGTTTCACAAGAACTGGATAAACATGTACAATAAATTTAGTATTGCATTATTACATTAAGGAACTTTGACAATAGCTACATTACACGTGTAATGCAGTAAATCTTTTGAGGTTTTCCTGGTGTTAAAACATGGATCACTAGTTTTTTTTAGATATCTCAGAAACTAAGCGAGATAGAGAAATTTTTGTAGAAACCTTCTTTGTAGCTCTCGAAATTCTCTACAAAAACGGTCTCTATGATAATTTCTCTATCTCACTCAGTTTCCGAGATATTATCAATTTCCTCGAAGCAAAAATATATCATGCTTTCTGAATGAAAAATGAGGCAACAAATTTTTTGCTATTCGACTCATATTCATTCATAGTGGAAAGTCATTAAAATTCTCGTTTCATACCTCAATAGTAGGCCCCGGCATTTGCCGATTAACCACTTGTAACGATCTCTTACGACCATCCGCAGGAATACAATGAGGTAGAAAGCAGTCTGTCATGTTGAATGGACAATTGTAACAGGCTTTGCTCATTGTTCGATAAGACTCTACTTTGAACGAGTAAAAACACTCCATTGGTCCAGTAGAATTGTCATCACATGTACGCCTGCATGGATGCTTCGATAAGTCAAGAAGTTCAGAGCTCTCACCGAAATTCTCAGGTGAGTAAAACATTGGATTTACTTGGTCTTCATTTGGTGCATTAATTACCACTGATGCTGTAAAAATACGTGTTTTTCTGTCATAATTTACACAGGAAATGAGGAAAAAAAGGGAACATTGTGATTACACTTTATTGCGACAATTTTACACTAATCCGTGACAAGGAATTCATTAGTGACGATTACACGTTCTGAGACACGTGGAAACGCATAAATAGTCTTCAGAAACTGGAAGAGTTGCAATTTTTTTTTTATTCTCAAGTGATTTTCTTCGTTTTGATGATAATTGTAAAGTACAAGTCATGATTAATTATAGGAGAATTGGATCGATTGAGTCAACAGATAGAGATGCATTATCTAGCAAGAGATTTTCCTTCAAATTAAAGGAAAATTCAATTGTTCGATAATTGATTTTTTTTTCTAATTGTGATAGTATCTCTATAATTGTTAAAGTCATTGTTTGTGAAATTTCTTACTCTTAATCTTCATAATAAAAAATTCCTCTGAATTCAAACGAATGACAAATTTACTATATTTTACTCTTTGAAATTCGTTCTGCGTCATAGAAAAAAAAACGAGTACTAAAATTTTATGATTCCTGCGACATCATGATTCACAACAATTTTCATTATCATTTTTCCTTCACTTAGAGATAATTTGTCTTCGATATATATTGTTGATTTTCTTCCACGTGTTGAATTTCATTTAATCCATTCAATTTTTCTATTTATCACTTCTACTCATCACAAATTAAATCATTTAATAATTTTCTAATAAGGAAAAACTGGTGTTTTTGTATTTGATTTGTATGAAACAACATTCTTGCAACCGAACCTTTGAAAAATTAATAATTGCGAGAGTTTTTGAAGTTTCCATTGTCGATCAATTTGCCTGTCATTCTTATCTTCTTATGTATACAAAAAGAATAATAAATGAGAATCTTCTGGATTTACAGTACATTATGATGTCTGATATCACGACAATGACATTAGGAAATAATTTGAGCTAATTGTTTCTAAAATTTAATTTCTTCAATATTCTGATTTTCCAAAGTTTGTGAAAAAAAGGAAAAATTATTTTTCCATAGACTCGAATCGTTTACTCTTTTATAAAAAGAAACTCACCCTCAACCGAGAAATAATTTCCCAAATTCAAGGAAAACAGTGTAAACACAATGAGACTCATACGTATGAATTGGACAAACATTTTTCTCATAATTTATTTTGCTAAAAAAAAACCACAAACACAAAACTAATAAAGTGTCACTAATCATCTGATAATCATCACTAACTACCAAACTAATGCATGGAACTTCAGTGATGAAGAGATGATGTTACACTGTCCGATGTATGTTTTGGATAAGTCACTTAGCCGTTTGGATACTGAAGCTGCTGGATTTTCCATGAGGCACAGGTATTCCCCCATTCATCCAACATATCTTGTCTTTCACCGTATAATAACGTCATGTACCTCTGACTAACAAAGTGTAACACTCTCAATTTGATACGTTCAATTTTATGATTATTTAAAATGTAAATAAACTGGGTGATAAGAATATTTTTCACTGATCACGTGCTTAAAAATTTATCAGTTAATCGCTTAATATCAGTTGATCCTTCTTGATATTTTGTCGAATTAGAAAAATTTGTTGGTGATAAATTTGATGGTAATGTGACATCATTCAAAATTCAGAATATTTCATAAGAAATTGAAATAATAAATTAGCACAATTGTAACATTTTTTCTTTGAAAGAATGCAATTTTTGAATTTGGATATTTTACAGTTTTTTCATAATTTATTGGCTGAGAAATAAAATTAAGAATCGCCTTTTTTTAATATTGAAAAATAGTTTCATTCAATTGAATTGTCCCCAACAGGAATTAATTGTAAAATTAATAATATGTGATTGGAGTTTAAAAAATTTCTACAATCAATTTGAATAAATGGTTGAGAAACTTGTTTGAGTGTCATCACACGCACTGAGCGAAAGCAGACACAGTTTAATCATGTTAGCGTAATACTTACTCAACAACACTTATGGTAATTTTACGTAATCTGACATTGTCAATCCCTTTCGTTTCGTCCAGAGTCATGTGTATCTTGAAATCCTTTTTTTTTCAGCGAATAAAATAAATAGTCAACATTATTACATGTAATTGAGAAATTGAGTTATTTTATTATCTAATTCGAAAATTTCTGTGACGTTCATTATCCATTTTCAGTGACTACCTATGAAGCAAGTGAAATTAGTTCCACAAAAGCGAGGAAATTCCAGAATTCACAGAGGAAAATTCATTTTGCAACACATGATTATTTTCAGAGAAATATTAAGAAAAAAAAAATAGTAAAATGATTTAAAATTCAAATCTTTTGAGTTCATCTTTGAAATTAAAATGATTAATGTGAACATAAAATTAATAGATTTTTTTAATTGGAAGTGACAAGAGATGTCTCGT
Organism: Aleiodes testaceus; assembly: GCA_963565655.1. NCBI lineage: Eukaryota > Metazoa > Arthropoda > Insecta > Hymenoptera > Braconidae > Aleiodes > Aleiodes testaceus. The sequence continues at coordinate 3,456,595 of OY751423.1, forward strand.
CTTTGTAATAATTTCAAGGACTCAGAAAACAGTGAGTAAAAAATATTACAAAATTCGTATGTGTACGTGAGATAATAGGACTTTCGATAATTATTATGAAAGAAACCATAAAAATCAATAAAAATTAAAACAAACATTAATCTGAGAGTGAAAGTCTCTCCCAAAAAAATCGAGCATCTTCACTATTTTTTCCTGAATGTTTTGTGAGAAAATTCTGGTTCATTTTGTTGCATATGAGAAAATGAGGTGGAAAAAGCGTCTTTTCCGTTTCATGCAGACAACATTGAAGGAAATGGGATTAATTACAGTAATTGAATCCTCATACACATTCAATACACAGTTGTGCAAAATTTCTGATTCACTGGTTCATTTTTAGATCCCCATCTCTCAAATGACAGGAAAATCCAGAGGAAAATCTCTTATTCATATGCATAATTTTACTGGGATTCCCGGTGACTTTCAATCAATCAATTAAATTTCATTTTCACAATTTTCCTAGGGAAGTGAATGAAAAAGGGAAGAGCACGTTAATTAATTGCTATATACTTAAACAATTGGAGATTATAAATTGTCTAATGATTCAGAAGCATTAGTTTTATTGTCGTATCTTCTATTGATGTTTATGTGCAATTAATCAATAAACCATTCTTGAAAAATGAGAGAATCTTCCTTGAATGGATTATGAAAAGATTTTTCAATTTTACGTAACAGAAAATCGTTATTTCGATCCCTTGAATTTTCTATTTTCTTTCATAAATTTGTCCGAGAAAGTTATCATGCCTTTCACTAGTCTAATAATTATTAATTCCATTTCGTTGATTTCTTCTTCATTTTCTTCCAAAAATATTTTCCTGGATGATTAATAAATGAAGTACTACTTGCACTTTTTTTTGAAATTTAATCAATGGACATTGAAAAATTCTCAAAAATAATATTAAATATTTCTCAGGTCCAATGGAATCCCACAGACCGATTTGATGCCCCAGACGAACAAAAATCTTTCCGTAAGAAGAAAAAGAGACGAATGTCCTTCAGAAGCAGGATATCACCTTCAATAATTTTTTGACACCCGGAAATCAAGGACAGAGCGAAAGGCTGCATCCTTGACAACGCTTCGATGAAGCGAAAGGCAACATCCTTGACTGTTCTCCATCAAAGAATTCTCCTCTGTCTTTCAAGAACAATCTATACTTTTCATATAATTAGAATATTCCATTTCAAGGAATCAATTAATGATTTCATGTACCAAGCTCTAATTATACTGTACAATTAATGAATAATCAAATGAAATTCAATGTTCAGCAGGAATAATAAAACTCCAGAAAAGGACTAGAATATAAGAAAAATATTATTATTTTTTAATAATTTCTCATATCCTTTTCTGTTCTGAATTTTTTGAGATTCCTAGAAATGAATTCTTCCTTCTGACGTCAGTGGCATTTCCAAAAAACCCAATCCAGTGGATACCTGCTGCTCCAATCTCTAGGATCAATTTTACGTTTCTACCATCACTATCTCTTCCTCTTAATAATTTTTTTTCAATGCAAAATTACTGATTCTCCGATTTTTTAAGCATACAATGATCACCTAAAATTGGGAATACTCTGAAAATTATCTAAAACTGATGAGACATAGACATCTGATTGTGAAGATCAATATTATCACAGCTGTAGCAAATTTCATTTGAACTCTATGATAGTTCCTTATATAAATAGGCATCGATATTTCTTTCCTCAAAGTCCTAATTCTGTAACAAAGCGAGATGATGCTCAAAGTTTTATTCATTGCATTTTTTGCTTGTGTGCTGGTACAGGGAGCACCGAGCTTTCCATTGGGAAACGATTTGTCATTCGCTAGAGTAAGAAACCTGAATCAGCTTCTTCGTATATTTAATTTTAATAAACAAAATGCTTTTCAGTCAATATTTAATGCAAATCATTTATCGACTTCCAGGAAGGCCTTGGAAGAATCCCCGAGAACGGTATGAACAATATCTTCACGAGTTGGGAAAATGCTCTTAAAGAAGTGATACAGGAAAATAAGGATCTTTTCAAGGAAAATGCGACGACAAATGGGCTGAGTTTCAAAACGCGGGTCTCAAATTTTTTCACCAATATGTTCGCTGCGATGACTACACCTTTCAGGATTGGACTCAGAACAGTCGGCAACTTTGGTCAAGAGTCTGAGAAGAACAGAGGTCATCAATAATGATTTTGCAGTTCTATTAGAATATTAATACTAAAATTCAATAAAAATAAATTAAATTGAAAGATTCTGAATGTGTAATTTTTTTAAATATTTTTCGAAAGTTCGAAATTAAATGCTAATTTCTTTCATATCTTATCATCATTCTATTTAATTAATCTGGATCTATTCTTACTGATTTTCTGAAATTATGGATATGTCACTTAATTGTTGAATATTGTATCAAACCATCTATGCAAACATTAATTCCGACGGTTGCCATGGAAACCAGGGAGATAATTCAGTATAAATTCAAGAGGCACTTCAAATAAGAATCGATGGAAGAACTCGTGCCTCGCTTTTTCAAATACCTGCGCATGCGTAATCATCACTGTCTAAATTTAGTTCATTGTTCCACCGCAACCTGCATGAAGTGGCGTTGCGATCCACTTCCCCGAGTCACAGGGACCCACGATTCTTTTCCGTTTAGGTATCCAAGATGGTAAGTTTGCTTCGTTTTGTCAACATGAAATCCAGTTGCATCCACTTCAAAGGATACCAATATGTTGCTGCGTTTAGTGTCAATTGATCATAATTATCTAAAGTGCAAATTGATATGTGTATTTTGTTTGAGAGTTTGAAAAGTTCGTGGATAATTGGAGATAGGTTGAGCGTGCTCTGCTCGTGGTATTTTTGTCTTTGACATTTATTTACTCAATAATGCAATAAACGAGAGTTAATTCAATTCCATTCTTGCCACTTTGGTAGTGAAATCACAATCGTGATAATTATTTCTATTGAACAATTGATTTTGCTGTTGTACTCCGAACAACATAACCTAAGATTCTGAATTGTGGATCATCACGTGTAATTCATGTTTTAATTTTTCTATTCTAGGCTCGTGGACCTAAAAAGCACTTGAAGCGTCTCAATGCCCCAAAGGCATGGATGTTGGACAAGTTGGGGGGTGTTTATGCCCCACGTCCATCAACTGGACCACACAAACTACGAGAGTGTTTGCCACTCGTTATCTTCCTCCGTAACAGGTTGAAGTACGCCCTTACCAATTCTGAGGTCACGAAAATTGTCATGCAGCGTTTGATCAAAGTCGATGGTAAAGTCCGTACCGACCCCAATTATCCAGCTGGATTCATGGGTAAGTCATGAATTACAACTTCTTTTCTTTTGGAATTGCAAAGTGGCCTTATCGAAGCTATAACTTTTTTTTTTTATGAATTGTTGTAGTCAATTCTAGGCCGATAGCGAAGAATATCCTCCTTTAAGGTCACTTATTGGGTTTTATAAATATTCTTTGAGTATTACCCAAGGAGGATACAATTATTATTATAATTATTCTCATCGTTTCAAAGATTATTTGAAAATTAACTTTTCATGACTGGAGAGGATGATAACTTTTCATTAATTTCCAGATGTCGTCCAAATTGAGAAAACTGGTGAAAATTTCAGATTAATTTATGACGTTAAAGGACGTTTCACCATCCACAGAATCAGTGCTGAAGAAGCTAAAGTAATTGAGCATATTCAATATACAAATTGATGATATTCTTTTTCTTTCAATGATTAATAATGTATTTTTCTGTTTAGTACAAACTATGCAAGGTCAGGCGCGTCCAGACTGGTCCCAAAGGTGTTCCTTTCTTGGTAACACACGATGGCAAGACCCTCCGTTATCCAGATCCAGTCATCAAGGTCAATGACACCATTCAATTGGAAATTGCTACCAGCAAGATTCTGGATTCAATCCGTTTCGATTCAGGCAATCTCTGTATGATCACCGGAGGTAGAAATTTGGGTCGTGTTGGAACCGTTGTCAGTCGGGAGCGTCATCCAGGATCCTTCGACATTTGTCACATCAAGGATTCCCAAGGACACATTTTCGCCACTAGGTAAAGAGAAAATACAAGTAAAACCCAAAAATAACAAAACGACTGATTATTTTGGCAATTTCGAAGCTGTTGTGAATTAGCTCCACATTCACCGCAGTCAAAAATTGGCCAAGAGCGAAGCCTCTTCTATAAGGTCACTGATTGACCCCTGTGGTCTCTCAGTATCACCCAAGAAGAGTACAAACCCCTCTACATTGCTAAATATATTCCAATGAGAATAAAAATGCAGAGGATTCAGTTGTAATTGGATTTTCCTTTTTTCCAGATTACACAACGTGTTTATCATCGGCAAGGGATCCAAGGCATACGTCAGCTTGCCAAAGGGCAAAGGTGTCAAGCTCTCCATTGCTGAGGAGCGTGACAAGAGGCTGGCCGCCAAGGGCGTCAACTAATTTTTAATTATACAACGCTAAAAAAAAACAATAAACCAATTTTCTTTGGTGAAGTTTTCGTAGAACGTTTCTCTGTTCATTATTTGCACCTCTGAACAACGATATTAGCCTAATCGACCCAAATCCTGAAGCATACATTTTATTTTTAAAAAGGCTTGATAATAAGTTCTGCGAGGAGAAGAATTGAGTTTATTTTTCTTCAAGAATGATAATTTTTCAAAATCCAGTGGTGAGTTTACAATTATTCGAGAATTCATATTATATATACATTTTTGAAAAAATTGAGAACACGAAATTGTGGTGAACACCGTGAGGTATAAATGTACGTGGCAATTATATGTAGATAGTGTCATTTATCAGGCAGCCATACTTCAGTTGTCAATTCTAACTCTCTTTTGAGAAGTTCATTGCATCGTACGTCACCTTCTTTTCCAAATTCACGATTAATGTCTTTTGCAACTTTTATGAATCTGTAAACAAATGATATCAATGCTGCATTATCTCTGCGTTCAATTGTAGGATTTTTAAATGACATGAAGCAATCATGAATTAACTCCAAAATGAAATCAACTCATCTCGTTTCATCTCCACTAATTAACGATTATTCTATCTACTTTTGAATACAAAGAACACTGTTCTTAATTTCTCTTTCAATAGCCCTCGGCTCTCCAGGACTCGGTTTACTTTGGATCTCCATATTCTCCACAGATTTTTTGCTCATGAACGGATAAGTCCTTATCCATCCACCTTCTCGTGTCTTAGGATTACCCCAGTCTCTACCATTGTCCCAAATGAGTCCACTCGAGTGGTCTCCCTTGTTGGTACCTTTAAAACCTCTCCGTAGATTCTTCTCAACGCATAGTGGATCGTATCTTGAACAGTCATCTGGTGCTGAACGTCGAAACTGAAATTATTGATTTCTCAAATGGATTTCGTGGGTAATTGTGAGAACAACGGGATGTACTTGACAAATCATGCAATGAAACTTTCATTCGAGAAAAGATAACAAGATAACTAATTTGAGTGATTCACTGAAACTTTGATGGAAAGAAAGAAAGAATATTTCAAAAATTCAAACCATATTTCCACTGGCTGGACGTGAATTAACATAAGCAACAGAGTCATCAACTCTGCAACGTCGTTTAGAACACCGTGGTTGATAATACTTGGAAGCACAATAATTGTCATCGCAGTGGCCAACAATTGGACTTGATGCAGACCAAATTTTGAACAATGAGAGTCCGGTATTACACACTGGTAGACCAAGTAAATCAAATAGATCATGAAGAAGTGGCTTCTTAACTTCAGAGTCAACTTCACAGTCATTACCCAGTGCTGGACTCACGTTAACTTCAAGAAGCCATGGTTTTAGTGTTGCATCGATTAAAACATCGAAACCAAAGAATTCAAAACAATTTGAGGATTTTGGTATCCCGGCAGTTTGACTTAGAACAGTCAGGGTAATTAGACTGGCAATACGTTGCCAGAGAAACCAGTCGTAGAAGCCCGATTGATCCATGTATCTTCTTAATTGACGAAAACTCCATTTTGAACCTTTAATTAGGAAGTGGGATAAAATATATATTGGAATCAAAATAAATTCCATCAACATACCTGCACCAATTCGCTCTTTCTTCTGCGAATACCCAGGTCCCAGTTTATTGAGTGCGAAATTCGTCAGATGTCGAAAGGGATCATCGAGATTCTCGAGTGAAAATTTTTCCGTAGCGAATCTAGCTAGTCCCTCATTATAGAGATAAATCGTTAGTGGCCGGAATGATGGAACACAAACATAGAGTCTCAGATCAAATTTGTAGCCACCAATTAAAAGTGGTTTCTCAATGTATCTCTGAACAACAGCAGCACTGTCATAACTCAGATCGCTCAATCTCTGCAAGAAATAACGAGATAATAAAGCAAAAGGGAATGAAATTAATTGAATGAGGGAAAAAAGTACCCTGAATAAAAAAATTCCACGTCCTTGACTCTGTCCAACAGGCTTGCATATCCAAACTCTGTCATCCTTCTCAGATCGACTGCAATCAGCTGCTAGTTTCGTGTACTCAGATGGTAGATTATAGCCTGGAGGACTGATGTCAATAATCGTTAAACAATAAACTTCAAAATACATATAAAAATTTTATGACGTCAGGTGATTTTAGAAGAGGATAAGTATACCTGATGTCGTAGATGGATCCATAAACTTGGCGCATACACTTCAAGTGCCTCACGAGATTATCCTTTCTGCATATCGAGCTACCTTTTGGTATTCTGTTTATGAATTGCCACGGCAATAGACTCTTGTAGTGTGACGTAGGGAATCCACCGGATTTCCACCACAAATTCCAACGATCCTTGAATCCATTATTATTGTCCCCAGCGTATTCCCTCCATCCACGTTCTGTACATACCTTCAATTCAAACGCTTTTTTTGGGATTTTCGAAATTTTAATATGAGCCTTTCTTTTGCAGAATGACGGAAAAATGAATTATCCTGGGGAAACCAACGGAGAGCTATTGCCTGAACTAAAACTCAAGAGTTGAGCACCTACAGCGGGTTAACGACTAATTTACCTCACAACCTTGATTTTTCACGTGTCATCATCACATTAACAAAGTAAAAAATTCGTTTTTTCTCATTCCTTCCTCCCTCCCACCTTTCTCCAACAAACAGAATGCCAAAATATCTATCGGCCAACCTTCCAGCTCTATGTAATTACAATTAAATCAGCAAACTGTTGTATCAGGAATAGCCTACTTTGCCACATCACGAAAGCTCAATGCCTCCCCTCGCCTCCATTCACTTCCTTCCGACAAATCGTTAATGAGAAACTTGCGACCTCGAGACACGGATTCCAAATAATCAACGCATTCCATGTTTCGTATTATCTCATATAATTTCCTGTATTTGCGAATTTTTAATTGTAATTAACACGATTTGTTGAATATACATTCTCCTAGATTTACTGAATTTCAAGGAAACTTTCGAAATATGTAATTACGCTCGTTATTTTTTTTATTAACTGTGATTTAATTAGAGTTACCTGAACGAGAAGATGAGGGGCACTACCGTTGTCATTAAGTCTGAAGACAAATGGTCCATCGAGGCAACTCTCCATTCCACCAGTATCTCCAATTAGGTAATCAGTCCAACTTCGTCACCTGTAATTTTATCACAAAATTTTTGTTATCATGATAGTTTCATTCTCTTCAGAAGTAACAGAAGGTATTACATTATTTACTCATTAATTACCTTTGAAAAAATGGAAAATATTTTTTATCAATGCAATACCTTTTGTCGCCTCATTTCCAAAAAAAAGTTCCATTTAATGAGAATCAGAAGAAGATAGGGGAGATTGGGGTAAAATGGATATTCTGAATGAAAGGTTGGAGATAGCGATTTTCTGATGATTCCATTGGAAAGCTGAGGAAATTTTAGGCGGAAAACATGTGTCGAAATTAATTTTTTCGAGTTTTTTGAAAATTCGACCTTTTTACCCCACCTTTCCCTATATCCGAAAACTATGAGAGTTCGAAAGACGCGGGCTACCGTGCGTAATACTTTCTCGCGTGATTCTCAGCTATTTGGAAGAAGAGGAGTGAATTCTCCTTTCTGCTTGAAAATATGCGCGAATTGGTTCCTTTGAGATTACACACTTGTAGATCCAATTTACTCGAGTGATAAAATTTAAAAAAAACAAGGAATCTACGATAAAATCAAAATAATTTAATAAAGTAGTCAGAATTATGAGTTGAAGCTTGGGAAATTAAATTTGAAGCACGATCCGCTCGTTACTAACCTAAGGCGGAAGTCAGTGAGCTTCCGGACATGCCAGAGGCACTGAGAAAAGAGTAATGGAATCTGCCATAATAAATTAAATAACAGAGTTGTTAAAATTAATCATTTGTTTTTAGTTTGAGGATGCATTTGCCGTGTAGTTCACTCATGTTAATTTCCATTAAAAATGACAGAGAGAAAATCCGAGAGCTTTTTAATAGAGAAATCATTATTTCTTACAATTCTGTATGAATTATTTTGAGAATAACTCCGAAACTATTGAGTTCAGGGGAAAATGTGTAGAGACCTTTTTTGTAGAGAATTTTGAGAGCAAGAAAAAAGGTATCTTGATGAATTCACGTAAAACCAATGGTTTCCGAGATATTTCCAAAAGAAATCGCACTTTACCACTTCAGAACAGAAATTGTCCATGAGCATCATAAGAACATACATTCACTTTTTCATCCCTATGGAACATTCAAAGAAATCCAAAGAACGAGGACAAAAAGTGAGATACACACGAAGCAATGCAAGCTCAATATTATTCACTCTCTTGATTTTACAGTCAAATCGCGCGGCGTTTCTCGTAAACACGCAATGGCCTTCTATCAAGACTAGAGAGGGCTTTCAAACCGTCAAGGTCCGTTTTTGTGTGTCGAGCATTTGAGTCAGTTTAGTTTTGAGACTCTGGCGTGTTTGCAACTGGAAATTCGCAGCGGATTGTGTGCTAGAGTTGAACAATCAAAGACATGGAGCAAAAGATTGATAAAATAGGTGACAAACATTCCCCAACCAGTGAACAGGATTTTCTCCTATTTTTAAAAATAAAAGGAATTGTATTATGTGTTGCGCTTTCTTCGAGCAAGGATTGTAGACACGAAGAGTAACTTTGCATGCTGGCATTCCCAATACATGTGCTCCTTCCTTTTTATCTTCATGTAATCCCTTTTTTTCCCCATTTCTCATTCCTCTACTTTTCTCTATTTTTGAATATTTAACTTAGCCCCAGTTTATGTGACTTCGCGTGGAGATAGATATCAGGGAACTTGGAATCGAGATGACAATAAAATTGTCGTGCTGATAAATATGTGAATAAAAATAATAAAAATATGGATTTTTTTAGATTATGATAAGGAGTAATGAGATAATTATCTCGATCTCATTGTCTCTATCAATAGAAAAATTTGAGGACTTCAAACCTTTATTTAATTGCGTTAATTCTTTCACGATGTTAATCACTTTCAATAATAGTTCCATGTATGCACATTCCTGTTGACAATTTTTAAGATAAAATAAAATGATTGTCAATAAAAAAGAGAAATGAAATAAATGGTACTCTTTGCGTGTTTATATGTCCTCGTTGTGACGCGGGAAAAGAAAGAGGCAGAGTGCCGCAAATAAGAGCGCAAGGTAAAGGCTAAAGGTAGAGGATCGATGTTAAATATTCTTCTATTTTATCAGGAAGAAAAAAACTATGAAAATAGAGTGTAAAGTAAATAAAATATATTTTATCAAGTGAAAACAGAACTAAAAACACTTCCTTACTCCAACGCAATGTATGCCTGACTGAGTTGACGTTGGTAAAGACTGTCGCCGGTAGTCTTTCGTGCCGGCATAAGACCTCCCTCGCACACGCATTCCAGGTGACTCCAGACAATCATAAAACCCATGCCTTAATATAATGATCGAGGCAGAGATATATTGCCCCTCTACTGGGTCGCTCACCACTGAGGCGCAATCCCCGTATTTTATTTATCCTTTTTTTTTTAGCTTTTTGCGGATTACAATTTCAGCGACAATTGCTATTTTATTGATCCAAATGTTGAATTTCTACTGTTGTGACAGGCGAATAAATGAATATTTGCAGGAGTTTTATTATTGCGTGTCAATTATTATGAAAATATCTCAGGAATTATGTGATTTATGAGGATTTTTCAAGAGACCTTTTTTTTAGATCTTTGAATTTTTTAAAAAAAAGGTCTCTTGCATTTTTTCTCTAAATCCAATAATTTTGAAGATATTTGGAGTATTTTGATTCACCTTGGACCACAACTTCACTACTAAATTCTTATTATCATGAAAGACATTGAATTCGACCTCGATTGTAGTAAAATGTTCATTGAGTTGTGCATTGAGACTCAATGAAATTGAACTTTTCATTGTCAACATGAAACACGAGTTATGTATTGGAATATTCAACATTGAATCGTATCGAGTGAGCTAAATTGGTTTTATTTTTAAATTTCAAGCGTATGGAATTCCGTCGTTCACATTGAGAGCTTAAACATAAGGATGAAAATCTATATTTGGTCACAATATTACGTAATTCAACTGTGAAGTGAATTGTGGCAGCGCTTCAATGAAGATTTTTTGGAGATTGAAGAAAATGAATTTCAGTGTCTAATGAATTTATTTTTAAGCAACACAAGTCTACAAATATTTTTATTCACAGACCTTTTTAATTTATTCCCCCCTTTCCCTCGAAATTATGCACAATTTAGAAGCTCCTCTCAATCAGATTTTTAAAGACTGAGGGACAATAATAATATCACATGCTTTCATTCTCTCTTCACACATTTCTCACAAAAAAATATATATATATATTCTTGCACACATTAATTTTCTTCCAGATTATAATAATTCCATTAAAATTCATTGAATTAACTCTTCATTATGTGTGTCGTCCAGAGATTTTGATAATAAAGCTTCAATTATGACTTTTTTTTCCATCAACACACAAACCAACAATCAATGGCACAGAGACAAAAAGAATAATTTTTAATGAAAATTAATATCAATAATTTCATTGATTTATTTTAACTCAAATGATAGTGCTATCATATTACCAATTTATATAATTTCACAGTTATTTGTCATTGCTAGTAGTTAAAATCGTTACTGGCACGTTTATTAAAGTCTCGAGCCAAGATAGGATTATGCCAGGTTTCTATCCCCTCTCCTCTCTATCTCTTCCTCCGCAATAAAATTTCTTCCTTCCATTGTCCTCGATCAATCATTTGTAATATTGAACCAACGAATTTTTTCTTCTTTAATCATAGATTGATTACGTTGAATTAATTTAATCATTATTCCAAGTACAATTGTTAAAAATAGAAATATATACTTATCGCAACTTTTGGCGCAGCTGAAGGATAATTACAGTTAAAGAAGAAGAAAGAAAAATTGAAAATTTTACATTCCTCCTTGACCTCATCCTATTAATTATAATTGTATTCTTTTGAAAATCAATCATCTTACTTAATTAGACAATTAAAAAATTTATTTTTCCAAACAATTGTTGAGAAGTTATTGTGATCTCATGAGTATGGTTAATTAGTTGGATTTTGTTTAACGTTAATATGCAATTGCCACAGTGACCTTTGCGTGATACTCCGTAAAATGGTTTTCTCGTTGATAACTCATTGGTGAGGGTTGTGAAGAGAAGGAGGAGGGGGTTGCAACAACACGCTCATTTCAAATCGTGCCTTCATCCTACTACATAACTTTATTGTTGTTCATTTTTATTATAATTTTTTTTTTCCTTCAGCAAATTCATAAATTAAACAACACGATAATACACAATTAATTATTGTCTATTTATTGTTACTCTTCATCGTATCACCGTGAAATTATTCATATTTTTGTGCTTATTTTTATTATTATTATTATTATTATTTTTTATCAGTAATGTTCGCGAATGATCACGGACGATGCGATTACACGTTTCGTGATTAAAGCCAGAAAAAAGAAAAAAATGAAATAAAATAGTTTATATCTTTTATTTTGAGGATACCTCAAGCTTACTGCAATTTAAGCATTAAATTATTTTAAATTGAAATTCAACGAGACTCGTAATATACTTATCGTTTTATTTGGGTTAGTGAAGATTCACATCGATTCTTGTAAGAATGAGAAGAAAAATAAAATAAAATTAAAAGTTTAAATATTCGCTCGGTTATCGTCGTTATATCATTGCAATTTTATGGATTCTTCTTCTTCTTTTTTTTTCTTGAATTCGTTGATTATGTTGAGTTTGACTGTGGCTTAACGCGCGTGATTTTTGCAGAAGGGACGACCGCCTTTTGCGTAGAAACTCTGTCCTTCAAGATTCTTTTTGCACATCTGAAATAATTGAGATTTTGTGAGATTAATTGAATTAATGAAAAATCTAAGAAAGAATTCGCTACTTAATTAATTCTTCAATAATATTTATAAATAAGAGATACATACTGTGCAGTTGAAGCATTGACTGTGATAATTATTATTGAGAGCCTCTACCCAACGATCTCCAGCTTCAACTGGGAAACCACAGGCAAAGCATTTTGTCGTAAAGAGCTCGTTCCAATCTGCAATACATATAAATTGATAGAGAAAAAGAAGAAACAAAACAACAGAAGAATAAAAATAATATCAAATATCCGGTATTGATAAAACATATTGTCAATTTTATTTCGACAATAAACATAAAAAAAAACCTGGATATCGATTATTTGTGTTGACTTTTTGCCTACCGGTCTCGCAGTATGGTAGACCCTCCTCAAGGAAGAACGGACTGTTGCCAAATAATTTGCCACAGTATGCACAATTGAAGCACTCTGGATGATAGTGTTTGCCAATAGCATTTAAGCAATCACCCTTGATCTTGTTGTTACACTTGTTGCATGAAGGAGCGATGAAACGTTCAAAGCAGTATTCACAATAGAGTTGACCCTTCTCCTCGACAAAGCCAATGTCTTGGAGATGACGACGGCACTGAGAATTCACGCAAACAAAGTGCTCTGGACACCAGATCTGTCCAAGTGCAGTGATGAATGGACCCCTGTTAAAATAAACCCAAAATTTATTAATAATGGTGATAATACTAATTTGATTATCATCTCGAGCAATTAAAAGCACATAAATACATCATACCTCGTTATTTCTTTGTCACAACAGCAGCAAATTGGCTTCAAACTTTGGCCATTGGCGATGCTGTTAGTAAAGTCTTCATTAGCTGTCAAAAACATGCGCAATTGTTAGAATAAAAACCAAACTCAATTAAAATCCAAAAACATAAGTCTAAGAAAATCAATGGCTAGAAAATTGAAATTAATATTACGTAATAATAATAAGTTTCCTAATGAAAAATCAACGATTCATGCAGAGACAAGCAAACATTGACAGGCAAACAAACTCGATAAAGCCTGTCTACCTGACTGAAGAATGACAGTGTCCGCAGATGGCCTGACGTCCAGTTGTTGCCTGATTGAGTATACCCCTTCCGCGTTTTGGTGCTGTACTACCAGCGAATTTTCCACTTCTTCCACCAAGACCACCGACTCCGCTACCTAAATCCGGTTGGGACGACAAATTCGGTGGATCTACTAAGTTCTGGGTTTTACTAAATGGTTGAGGGGCATAGGGTGTGCGCGATGGGGTTGATTCAGTGCGATATTGCTCTGGTTCACAGTGTAAACCATCTTTACAAGTGCTGTTACGTGGCTCACAGTGTAAACCGTCTGTACACGTGCTGTTACGTGGCTCACAGTGCAAGCCATCATCACACTGCTCATCTAATTCACTCTTTGTCTTAAATAATTGAACAACTTGCTTGCCACGTTGGACTTTCATGCATGTAAGCTGTTGGCTCAAAATAGTGCGAGGCTGTTTGTTTATTGGCTGAAAGCATTCTTTGGGTTTCTCCTCTTGCTTCAGAGGACAAACGTCGCAGGGTTTTATCTCGGGTTCGTTAGGCAGAGGGATATGAGGATAGGGAACGGGTTTTGCTATTGGGCATTTCGGCTTCAAGATTGGCTTTGGACACGGTACTGAAGAGACGCCGGGGACTTTGCACGGTGACACGCAGACGGAACCATCTGCACAGGTTCCAACACGAACACCAGAAGCTGGACAATTGCCGATGTCTATTTCACAACCTCCAGATCTCACTCCCTTATTCCCAGTGCATTTAGCAGCTGATCTACCATGTGTAGCTGGAGATACGCAGAGACCAGATCTATCTGGTGTTGGAGTTACGCAGATTCCGGCACGAGGACATGTCTCTGAGGTTTCTGCACCATCACAAGGAATAATAACTACTCCACTCCTGCTTGTACCTGATCCAGTAACCGCTCGGCAGGGCAAAACAGTTACTCCAGTATTAGCACATGTGCTTTCTTCTTTCTGAGAGCTGTAGGACTTTGTGTTGCGTTCTTGATGACAAACTCTACGAGTCTCTGTTACTTGGGATGAAGCACCAGAGCTCATGGGACAGGGCGGAAGGACTTTAACTCCCTGTCTCTGGATTCTGTCGGATACGGCAGAGTGAGCTGATTGCGATTGAGTCACTTGGCTTCGATCACAGGATGAGGAGTAAGCTTCGGTACTCTGATTACGATCATGTGCTGCCGCTTGGGTTATTGGACAACGGAGTGATGGTGGGGTAGTAGACACTCTGGAGATAGCACAAACGTCTGCCTCGTCCGATGACTCTTCTCGGCGTGATCTTCTCTCCTCAATACGTTTCTCTTCAACGTTCTGGTACTGTTTGGAATAAGATTGAGTCTCCTGCTGTGATTCTTGATATGCATGAGACCCCATAAAGTCCTGGGTTTTGTGAACCTTAGGAGTGTCTTCCTCCATGTGGTATGACACTTTTTCCCAGTGACTGGGCGGTTGACTCGGTGTTCGTCGACAAACTTGAGGAGGATCTTCACGTATTCTTGGAGCTTGAGCTCGAGTATAGCAAGCTGGAGGCGGTGGAGGTCCTGGAGCTGGGGATTTTCGGTGAGGAGTTGGGGATCTGCTGGGAACGTATGCCAGACTCTGAATTGCATCCTGCTCAATGGCAACAAGATGCTTCTGATAGAATGGTATCGTATCAGGCTTCTTAAGGCCACCTGGATAAGTTTTCGGATCCCTAGGTGTTTCACAACGTGAGAGAGATCTCGCAGGCGATGGAGAGGTATCTCTGAATTTGTAATCTGGAGGTGGAGTTGGGAGAGGTCTTGGACCTTCAACTTTTCTCAGGGAACGTTCTCTCGTTCTTGATTGACGTGTTGTAGCATCTGTATAGAGAATTTCAGCAGGATGACAATAGCCTTCTTCTTCTTTATTCATTGGGGTTTCTGGTCTGTTACGACAGACAACTCGTTCAGTGGCTACTCTCTCTTCTCCAAGGGGTGTGTAAGGTCGATCTGGAGCTATTGTCATAGCATCAGTGAATGGCGAGACAGGTCTCTCGTATGGACCACCATAAGGCTGTTGCTGAGGAGGAGGAGGATTCGTGATCTCTTGATACCTGATTTCTGTGGAGTAGTGTCGCTGGGTTTCTTCCATCTTACTAACACCTGGATGGAAAGGTGAGAATGGTCTTGCTGGAGCAGTTGTTAGCGCATCGCACATAGAGGACTTCCATTCCTTTGGAGTTGCATTTTTAATAGTCGATTGGGGCAAAGGACGGACTCCACTTTCCGACTCGGTCATGAATTGGACGTGCTTCCTCTGGCACACAGGCTCTTCGATAGGAGCTGCTTGTGCGCATTCCTCAGCACTCTGAGGCCTGAATCTCTTAGCCAAACGACGTTCTTGAAGATTCGGATGACGCTCCGGTGTTTGCTGTTGACGAAGAGACTTGTGCACCTCTACCTGTTCCCTCAGATTCTGGCGCTGCTCATTTTCGACCTGACTCGAAGTCTTCTGAACTCTGTACTCTTCTTTCATAGATTGATAGCATTCAGACCTTTGTGTTGAACTCTCACCATTATTTCTCTCTTCACGGACATATTCCCTCTTCTGATAGACATCCTCGCGTTGGGGTTGAGCAACAGATTGACGCTCCGAACAACTCATCTGCCTGCCAGTACGCTCCTCTTCTTCCAGACGACAATGTTTCTCAGTTTGTCGTCTGGACTCTTCAATTCTCCGCTCCTTCGCTTCTTTCTCCTCCCGTAGGATCCTAAGACGATTCTCCTCTCGACGCTTAATCTCCTCTTCCTCCCTCCTAATTCTCTCCTGCTCCATTCTACACTCTTCTTCATAACGACGCTGTTCTTCCTCCTGTTCCCTCCTCAATTCTTCCATCTGTCGATTTGTCTCAATCGCCGAAGAGATAACACTCGCCGCTTCAACACACTCCTGACGACCAGAGAAACCAGCTACCTCTCGATCCATCGACGTTGCTGATTGTCGACCACTCTCTCCATCACCAACTGGTGAACCAGCACGATCTGGCGATACAACCTCCACAGTTTTTTCATAAATCGTCGTCTTCTTTATGTGTAAATTCCCCTCGTCCTTCTCCATTGTCTCAGTATACATATTGTGCTGGCTTCCCACTCCCTTAGGGCATATAGCAACATCCTCAGGAACAACTCTCGATAAATCAACTGTTTCATCTTCAATCTGCTCGCAGACCTCCTCAGCCTCCTCTTCCTCTTGCTCATACTGACAAACAACTTCAGGCTCAGGTTCTGGCTCAGGTGGTGGTGGATTACAGAGCTCACAAACGATCTTATGATAGTGATGCTCCTGTTCGTGCTCGGGACCAGCAGGACCAGTTGTTTTCTCACAAACGATTCTGCAGGTGCAAACTTTCTGACAAGGTGGTGGATCGGGAACTTGAGGTGCCTCTACATGAGAATAAGAGCCACTGCTAACTGTCGCAGTCCAGGGTTTCGGTGTTGGTTGGTTGATTCTCGTTGGAGTTAGGGATCTCCTGCCTTCAGCTGAATCAGGTCGTATTTGATTAGATGAACGACACTCTTTTCGTGTCTCCATGCACTCGGTTTTACGGTAAAATGGAGCATTGCAGTTTGGCTTCTCCATGATCCTCTCCTCGCCCCAACAGACAGATTCTCTCTCGTAATCACGGTCCTCGGTTCGACTGACGCTCTGACTTCTGCAGCAGGCCTCTTGGAGGCTCACGCGTTTTTCTTTGATGTTCTGTTTGGGCAGACGATGGAGAACGGGATTTGGATCTATCCAGATGGGACTTGCTGTTGGATATGTTACGTCCTCTAGGGATTTTACCGGTGGCCAATTGAGAGACTTGCCCTTTACTGAGGACGGGGGTCTAGAGTGCTCTTCCTGACGAGAACGAGGCTCCTCTATCACCTCCTCGTAATAATCACACTCGTGATAAGACTCTTTTTATGGTAATGTGGTTTTTTTTATCAGGGAAAAGGCGACATTTGGGGAGTTAGTGAGTGCGATTGATTGAGGCAATTTAGTATGCACAGAAGAAGAGAAAGAAAAGAAAATTTATGTTAGAATAAGCATTTGGAATAAGCAAAGCTGAGAATTCATAGCAGCATCTGCATCAAATCGTTGAAATTTATGATAGTTCAGATTAATTATTCAACGATTGATGGAGATGATGCTAATGATCGTAATTTCATAGATTAATATTTTTAAGAATTCTTGAAATCATCATTTCACACATTTTCCATTGAATAATCCATTCGGTTATGCTAAAGGTCTTAAATAGGTTCTTCATGATTCACTCTTTTTAATTTTTTAAATAATTGGACGGTAAATCCTTCACGCTCCACTCTCCACTCTAGACTCACTATTTATATACTCAAAAAATAGTTAATGAATAAGCGAATGTCAATGTCTCTGAGATGAAACCAATAGGTAAGGAGTCGTCTCTGCATCATGATGTGAATTGTACTGGAGGATGAGATGAATGAAATAATTTCCTAGACAATTGTATTCTTTATAATCATAATGATAATTTGCATATTTATTTTTACGTGATAACACGAGAGTGCGATAGAAATTTCAATTGAAATAATTTAATGTGAATTTTTGAGTGAAATAAAATAAAATGATAATAATAAAGTGAGAGAAGAAAAATTGATACGAGTTGAGTTGATAAGCCTTCGATTGATGATTACGAAGGCAACGAGGACGACGAAATCGCGTTGAGAGCTGCCTGAATATGCTCATGCTAGGGTAAGGGAGAAGGGTCTGGGCTTTGGGTTGAAAGATGGAGCTGAAAAAAAAAGATAAGAAAAAGAATTTTGCATTATGCGAGAAAAAAGACTGGTAGAGTGATGACGAGGTCGCCTCAGACTGGAGTTAATTTTCCTAAATCAGGAGAATTGACGGATAGTTTTTTGGTATCGAAGGGATAAAATCAAGTGAGTCAATTTGGAAAAATTCACAAATCTCCTGAGTTATATCAAGAATATCTCCGATTTTTTTCAGAATTTTCAGAGAAACATTTTGAGCAGGAGAAATTAAAGTATTGACTCATTTCGATTTTCTCACTTCACTACCGATTTGATTTGTTCGAACGTGGGCCACCGGATCGGCAGCTCACTACGCCTTCGTTGTCGGCGTTGCTTCGCAAGAAATAATGACAGTGAACATGTTATGAAACGTGAATAATCCAACTCCCCCAAAATGACTTGTGAATGATGATTATGCTTAATTTCTTTGGATAATTCATTTTTTCAACTAAGCTCTGATAATCAATCTACTCTGATCCTCGTACCTTTTAAGGGGAAACCTTTTGGCAGGCCAGTGTAACGACCTAATCACACAGAAGCCCAATTTAACGATAATGGACTGTGTCAAGTGTTGATCTCAATTTATAGCGAGATCGCAATGAGGAACTCTGTACATTTAATTTCCTCCAAACGATCTCGCAAATGTTTTTTTTTTTTTTGAGGATCTGTATTATTTTAGACTAGTTGCTTATGTCCTAAGTAATTTAATATTTACAGGTATTGTTTAAATATGAAAAAAACTTACCAGTAACTGTCTGACTCTGAGGACGATTGAAGTTGTTTATTGCTGGAGTTGAGGCTGGAGGTGATGAGTAGTTTGATGGAGCTACGTTGGAGCTACCAAAGGGCTTGGGACCTCCGAAATTGCTCGACGGTGTCTGAGATTATAAAGATAATAATATAAATTATTCTCTGAATGAAAATGCAATGATAATGAGGGAAAGTGGGATAAAATGGACGCTTTAATTAAATGGACGTGTCCATTTTACCCCACCAACCCTTATACTATTTCCTGGGCTCAATCTTCTGTCATTGCGATTTAAATTAGTTTCCTAAATTTTCTAATTTAAAAAAAAAGAAAAGAATTGCCTTTACCCCACTGAAATTCACAAAATTCACTTATCAATGAATCGACAATTTACTCTTATCTCAAACGACAATGCTCAACATCAAATTACAGCGGTAAATCCCAATGACTAAAGAGCAAACTCAGTAACACATCACGCACATACGGGAACGTTACCTGGACTGGATGAAAACTGGGTGTATCGATGGGCGGAATGCCAAACTGATTGGGCTGCAAATACGACACAACAATCACGTGCTTATATTACACACAATTAGCCAAATTGCGACAACATTATTAGTAAGGCAATTAAAAATAACTAATGTAAGAGAAAAAATAAAAAGAACAGAATAAACAAAAAAAAACAAAATTGTTATCGCACCCGTGTTGTGATTGGTGGTGTTGGTGACGAAGATATCGAGGAGGATGACGAGTCTGGGGGCGTTGTTGGTGATGCTGGCAGAGTTTCAGGATGAGTAGCACGATGAGCAAGGAGAAAAGTAGCTAAGGAACTTGAGGACGTTTGAAAACCAATTGGAGTTGAATGATTGATCTCATTATTTGCTTTAAGTCTATTATTACAGCTCGTGTACTTTGACATTGTGTTATTATTGATACCGGAAGTTGAATTTATCCTTGAATAGCCATTTAATTTTTCGTCATTACCATTTGTTAATGCTGATATAACTTGGCTAAACTTTAATTTATGATTATTCAAATGTAAATTATGATTTTTTGAATTTACGAATAAATCAGTCTTTGATGTGTCAATTGTGTCCTTTCCATTTAATTCAGTTTTTCTATTATTATTTTGTATATTCTTCGATGGATAAGAGGTAAATGCTGGTGTATTAGTGCGATAATTTGTAATTGGATAACGGGGAACAGCGTAAGTACCAACAACAATTTTCTCATTCTTTTCATCACTTATGACAGGATCAAAAACAATTGGCGATGATTTATTATCCTCAATGAGTAGTACTGGTGTTAACTGGCTCGTTACAACATATTTTTTGTTAGTTTTATTGTCATTATCATCGAGACACTCTTCTTTATTTCCAACCTCGCTGCCAGTTCTGATTGTTATCGTGCTTGTATATGTTTTTTCATCGTAAACATCTTTTTCAATGTAATTTCCGTGGCCATTGTTTGATGTAAATTCAGTTGGACGACAGTAGCCCTTTGCTTGCCTACCGAGATCCGAATTTGGATGACGATTCTGAAAATAATATTAGTCGCAATGCACACACTTTTGTTAATTATTTTCTTTTTAATCGAAAAAAAAAAAAATTTATTAACGTTATTGTAAGCTAGAATTATGATATTTTATGCTCAATGCTTGTAAAGCACAAACGACTATTATTCTTTGGTTTATAAAAAATAATCAAGGCTTACCGAGAATGGAGGCTGCATGCTGGTGCCATTCAGTGGTGGAGACATTGGAGAACTTGATAAATTTCCTAGAGCAGTTGAGATTGTGCTGGCTGGTGCCTTACCACCGCTGTAATTAATTCAGTGATTAATTGGATATCTTCGATTTTTTTTTCATGACAATTTTTCGATTCATTCTCTTTCATGAATTTAATGATTGATGTCATTAATTAAAGAAGCAACTCACGTTAATTTTATATTATTCAATGAATTAACTCAATATTTCCATGAAAAATGTGCGAATGAATTTGCTTAAAAATCATGAATTTTTTAATAGAATGAAGTTATTTTAATTAATTTTATTAATTAAACTTACGGTGGCACTGTTATTGGTACATAACCAGCTGGTGCCTGTTGTCTAGCAACAAGTTTTGCATGTATGTCACAGTACAGCTTATTATTGATGTTGTAGTATCCAACGTTCTTGAGTGAAGTGCCACACGTTGAACACTTGAAGCACTCAACATGAAGATTCTTCTCCTTGATCCTTACAAAGACTCCTCTGTATCATCAGAGATTTAAATCAATCACAAATGTGCACATCAATGTATTTACTTTTTTATCACACAAATAAATAATTTTTAATTTTATAAAAATTACAGTAAAACATATTGAAAGCGAACGATATCATCCATTTGTATTTATGTGGAGTAAAATATGAATGAATAAATACTACATGGAAAACATTAATAAAAAAATTAAGGCAACAAGGCCAGTGACGCATTCAAATGGCATTCAGCGTGTAAAACATTAAATAAAAAGTAGAGAGGAAAAAAAAAACTAATTAATGAACAAAGATTTTGATTATTGCTATGAAGAGTCGGCAACAGTAAAGTCAGTGTGCTGAAATAAAGAGGCTCCTCATTGGTTTTTCAATTTGCTCGGAGAAAATCGTTCTCACTGAGTTTTATTTTTCTTTTTTCTTTCATCAAAAGAAGAAAAGAAAGAATACAACATCGAGAAAAAAAATAATAATATAAAACAGAGAAAGAGAAGCATGAAATGAAAAGAACATCGATGATGAGTCAGTGATGAGTCAACTGGCTTCATATGTGCGTAGGAGAAAGAAAGTAATCGAAAAGTCATGAAATTTGAAGGAAAAAAAAAACGAAAAGATGAAAGAAACACATTGAGAAAATAAACGGTTTTTTGGCTTGAAGTCTTTTGAAAACAAAAAATGTAAAAAAGAAGAAGTGAAAGAGAAAAACAAAAAATGAGTAAATATTGACTCCATCGAAAGCTAAACAGCAGTAACCGCTTGAGAAACTGAATTGAGATATTTTTCATTTGTTTTTGCTCAAAGCTCTCATATTTGGTGAGCTATCAGAGATAATTACACGATTGGCCTGTCGCAACCATGGCAAAGTGTCGTCTCGTATGTGTCTCGTCTGTCTGACGTCGATGAGGCTCGTGAAGACTGGCTAATACGTAGCTGCTCATCGTAGATACTATGATCATCACGTATCGTAATAGATGATGATGGTGATGCAGGATTGCCATAGATCATTGCACGGCCAATGGGTGTAGGTGAACGTGGTGATGTTGCATGGCCACCAATAGCCTTACTAACCGTTGAATAAAACTCCGTCCGTGAAGGAACTGTGACAATTATGTAATAACATTGAAAATACCCGATTTCTGAATAATTGAGCTTTTTCACGAATATCTTGAGATAATTCTCGAAATAATTCAAGAAAATCCTTCTCAATCAAAATTGACTTGTCTAATTTTTTTCATCAGTCTATTAAGTTTACTGAAAATAAATAGTGACACATCATGCACATGTTCCTTTCATAAAATTAAAATAATTCGAATAATTCATAGGTCGAAATGAAACATTGAATGCGCCCCTGGCCCCCATCTCTTGGCTCGCCAAACAGTTGACATTGTTCACTTCTGAAAAATAATTTGGGAAGAAAATATATATTAAAAATTCTTACACGATGAGTCTTTCACACTCGGCACAAATATTCTGACCAGGTGGAAGGCTGTTCTGTGGTGTTGTTGGCTGGGGTTTTGTCTCTGGGGCGGACACCGACCTCAATCCAGTCAGGGCTGGTGATGATGGCGTCACTACACCGCTACTCTGTACTGGTTCAGCTAATATTTTCGTTTTTTTTTTTTGTTTTTCTTCAGTTATTCAATTTTTTAACATCCAACGACTACATAGTCACATACACTTGCAAATTGAACTATAGGATTGAGAATATTTATCTAAAATTAATGTGTTTACTAACCGGGCTCCGGGGTCTTTGGCTCTTTGTCCGCCTCCTGTACCATTTTGAATACCTCGCTGTTTGTTGGAGTATAATTCTTCTCATTTTTCTTGAAATTTACACTGAAATGAAAAAATAATAGGATGATTTTGTTTTTTTTTTTTCTTGTTTTATATAAAAATCATTTAAACTGAAGAGTTGTTAAAAATTTCATTGAAATTTATTTGACTTACCCAAGTACACCACCTGCCAGTACTTCAGCCTGTGCTGAGAGTGTCTCAGCAATTGTCTGCTCGCTGTAGATGCCAACTGGGCTGTTGTACTGCTTGTTTACGATTGACTTTATGGCTCCAGAGTCACTGTTACCATTCAACTGCAATAAAATCGTATATTTACATCGGCAAAAAATCGTAAAAAATATAACGGGAATGAATGAACGAAAGGGGGCATTATTTTTTTAGGCAAAATTATTTGATGCCATTTGAGATATTCTCGGATATTTCATGTCGATAGAATCGATTTTATTCATGTGCCTGGATGCCTTTAATTTTATCATTTTCAGAATAAACTTACGAATGGCTTTGGACTAAAATTGTGACCGCTACCAATAAGAGGCCCCTCCTGTTTTTTATGAGCCAAAGAAGTTTTTGTAACTGGTGAAACATTGCCCATGGGTGCATGCGGCTGTGGTGAAGGAATTGAAGGTGTAACAGGTGAAACACTTGGCCTCCATGTGCTTCCACCCCTGAAAAAAACAATTGGAATTGTGATAAAAATCAGCATAAGAGAGTATTTTTCAAGCAGAAGAAAGGTAAAGAGGAAAAAAATGTTACTAACCTCTGTACAGTCAATTCAAAGCTGTTACCAGCTCTGACAATGACATCCTGGGCGTCTTTGTGCCTCAGATTGAACATTTCCGTATTGTTTACTTTAATTACTGCATCACCGGCACGAAGACCTGCCACCTCTGCTGGTGATCCATTATTCACCTGAATAATACAAAAAAGATAAAGATAAATATTAAATTTTCAGAACAGGAAAATGCCGTTTAGTACGAACTTCTATTATTACCAGTGAATTTAAAAAAAAATCATAATTTATTGTGAGAAATATGGAGAAAAAAAACATGCAAATTGCCCTGTTACTTCACAGTCAAATATTCTTTTTTCTCTCTTCAGTCTACAATTTTCGACGCGTGATTTCTCACCCCGATGGACTAACTTATCTGGCATTATGCCAAATTGTCCAGAATGTACGAGCTCACGCCTGTGTGGCCGTAAAATGCTTCCGTTCAGCCGTTATTTCTCTTCCTCCAATGCAATGCAAATATTCGAAACTTTATCTTTATTCTCATTTCTCTTTTCTCTTATTATTTCGTTTACCGATTTATATTATGTTTTTTTTTTATTTCTCATTCTGTTCCATTAATTTTCCTACTGTATTGCCTTTGAAATGGGTTTTGGTTGTTCAGTCAGGCTTAAATGGTTACGTGAAAAATAGATTGTTGCGTCAAATGTTGATTTGATAGTCCTCGTGTTAGTGTGGGTTAGTGGCGGCTGGCTTTTTCGTGAACGATTTTAAAGTATCTATTTCTGGGGATACCTCTTAACATTCAACACTGTAAATACTTCCGTTTAACATGACTTTTAGACGCATTCGATAGACATATTATGTAAGACGTCATTTTCCATATAAAATTGCGTTTTTTCATCATTTCCCTTTCTTTTAATTACTCAATTATTATTGATTGAATTTCTTTACTTGAATTTACCGCGCGAGAAAGTGAAAGTGGCAGCGCCCCTATCGCCCAGCGCTTCATCCCCACTCCTTCGAAAGGGTTCAAATTGTAACCGTCATTCGGCTTCTGTTTCTCGTCCTTTGTCCCTTCGTCTTCAATTCAGTGATCATGCATTAATTATTGTTTAATTGGGATGTACAGAGGTTACGCACTGATTCTGCAGGATTCCGATGACACAATGGGTGATTAGTCGATGACGACAAGTGAGAGACTGAAAATTACACGTGAGACCATTGTTTTCAACGCCGGCCGGCTTGTCGTGACGTCAGACTTGTCAGAACGGGTGAGTACTCGATGATTTATTCTTTTTCAGTCAAACGATTCTATTCTTTAATCGAATAATTTATCGAGTGATTAATTATTTCTTCATTTTCAGACGTCGGATAATTCAAACGTTTCTCGCAATTTCCGTAAGTGCCCATTTTACCCCATTTTTCCCTATATTCTTTCCCAAAAAAAAAGGTTAAAAATTTCAACATCAGGAGGACAATGATAAATCGACTACTTTTATATTTTATTACTTGAATGATTTTTGGTAGATTTTATTGTTGGAAAGCTGGAGAAAGTTCATCACTTTAGGTGAAACTTAATAAGTAAATATTCATTTTTAACGTTCAGGTAAAATATTAGTATCTTCAATATTTGGCTTTCAGGTAATATTTCATAATTTTTTTTTGATCGATTTTTTATTATGACATTTTCAGGTATTAAAAAAAAACTCTGAGAAATTTTCCTGAAATCTATTTTCATCAATTTAATATAATTAAACGGAAATGAAGGGAATAATAGTGAAAGCCGGAAAAAATTATCATTAATTGCTTGACGTACTGAGCAGACAGTTAATTTATTCACAAACTTCTCTCTACATTGGAATAAAGAGATTGAGAATTATCAGAAGCGTAAAATTACGCACAAACAATTTATTTACCGTGACATGTATTTAATTCACTTTATTTTCGTTGGTTTAATTGATGTAAATAAATTTCAACAGGTGGTGTGAAACTTCAAACTTTAATTGATAGTTAACGTCGCAGAGGCATATGACTCCCAAGATCGTTTGATTCTATTTCAGCTACGTTCTTGGACGGGGCAAGCTCAACTTGCCTCTGCATATATATATATGTACATTTATATGTGTTTGCTTCACTTGTGCATCCTACCAAAACGTTATAGTATATTTAAATGCACTATATTAAAAGAAAACGAGAGAAGACTGCCTTCATTCATACAGAGTCACGCGTTCCTCGTACTCCACTGAATTTATCAAAAAAATAGGGGGAAGCGAGAGAAAAAAATCCGAGTAATAAGTTGTAATGATAAAAAAAATCCGAAATGGATGCATGATGAAGAGGAAAGATTTATCAACGATATGGGATTTTTATAGTGAGTGAAGAGTGTCTTGGAACGACCTCGATTCTCTGTGAACATATCTTCCAGCATAATTAATGGTGTCTACCCAATCGAACACACAATCAACCCGCCAGCGACGGTTTTATAAATAAACTTGAGCATTTTTTTAAAATGCGCTTCTTTCGTGGCTCGCATTCTTGGAAAAAATGAAAATATAAATATAAAGAATCGAGGGAAGAGGGGCGGGCAAGTTAACAATAGACTGATGCACAGGAAGAATATCGAGAGATGTTTTTTCAGGAGAATCTCTTGGGCTATAAATTTTTTTTTTTCATGAATTCTTGAGAACCATTTTTTTCGGATTGAATGCACGTGAGTTTCTATAATTTCAATACTTGATTTCTTCAATTCGAATTATTTTTCATTCATTTCCTTCTTTTTCTATAAAATCTATTATAAATTCGAATTTTTATCTTTTATATCTTCGAACCGATGAAATTCTCTCATTAAAATGGAATGGTGTTACTTCATTATCCGTTATCCTCCCAATAATTGAACTGACCGAATAAATCTCGACTTCTAGCTTTCGAAAATCCCATAATTTGGACATCGATTAAATTACCAAAATTCAGGGCGGAAAGAGAACTGATCTGAAATTTTCCATTCACTCGATTATCCATTAATGAACCATTAAAAAAATCTGCCTGAAAAAATTCACCACAAATGCAGTCCCTGATATATGGGGGCCCACCAGGACGTTGAGGTAGCTGAATTTTGTGTGTGCATGAAAAGAGCTAAAAATAATCTGGGACCAGTCTAAAAATACATTATTGGTCCTTGCCCCCACCGCTTTCTCTGATCTCGTTGAACCAGAGAGAGAGAGAGAGAGGGGGCACACGAGAAAGGCAGAATACCAAAGGTGTGCGAGGTACGCATTCCAATGTTCGAGTTATCACAGATGGATCCATCCCACCATCCAAACGCTGGAATGCATCTGCCCTGCGGAATCTTTTCGCTCTTCTTTTATTCTCAATATTTATTTGTCTCTCTTCATATTCCAAAAAAAATCGCAGTAGAATCCATTGAAAACTGATAATTCTATGATTCCAGTCAATGGAGCAAAAAGTGAAAAAATCGTTTTTTTAAGACACTCAAATGGTAATTAACTTTGAATTTTTAATTAGTAATTAAAAATTCGAAGGCATTCGTCACTGATTCACTTCCTATTTATATAATTCATTATTGATAAAAATTTGATAAACTCATTCATAATTCTCTATTTTCTGTCTCCTTTAGGTAACTGGATTGTGTCACCGCAATTAAAAATTCATTTAGCACAGAATTTTGAATGAACCCCATGCAATTGGGAGTTAATGACCCGAATGATGGGGATAAAAACTTCTGCAGTCGATTGTACCGTGTATCGACCTTGGATGCATCGTGTGCAATTATTTTGGTGTACACGGTGCGTTGGGAGACTCACTAACGTTCATATACACAATTGTATGTTCACACAATCTTCAGCTACGTTATTTCAGTGAGTAAAGACAATTTTGTAAATTTCATGTGAATATTAAATTAGTTTTTATTTAATCGTCACTATTTAGTTTGTAATTTATATACATTTAATAATTTTATTTCTCATGAACGATTTCAATGAAAATTCCTTTTACTCTGAAATTGTGGTAAATGCCAGTTGCGCTTGTGAAGTGAAAAATGAGAATCAATGTTTACAAGCAGACATTGGCTAGACAAACAGGAATGTGAGGGAAATAAACGAGTGCAAAAGAGAAAGCAAATAAAATTGTTCACGTTTATCAGAATTCCTTATTTTCTCAGCATTAATTTTTTTTTCTTCATGTTTCTTACTCTTTTTTCCTCATTCTTTATGATGTGAATCACTCGACAATCCATTCATCTGTAATCTTCACGAAATTCTTTCGTAGTTACTTCTTCTGATTAGAGATTCATGAGAAAAGAATTCAGAAGATCGAGATAATAGAAAATATTCAAATTACGATGAATAAGAGATCAATCTCCAAGTGATTGCGAAATACTGAATTTGTTTTATTTTTTTGCAGAGTAAAAAAAAAGTTTGAATGAAATTTCGCCAATTTGCACCTCTTCCACTGCTGCAACAATGTCCGGATAAAAGTGCACATGAAAGAAAGAAGATGAATAGAGAAAGAGAGACAATATCAAACGTGATTCATCTATGAGCGATGATGACGACGATGATTCGACCGGCCGTGCCACATTCTCCAGTAGATAAAGACACGAGACATAAGAAAGAAGGTAAAAAACAAAGTAGATAAAAGGGAAAAAGGGGTTGTCACGGATCCGTGAACAGAGATACGTGAGATGTCGTATCTCTGCGAAGGTCACCGACTTGGTCCTTGAGATTGAAGAACAAATGTACAAAGTTGAATTAACTTTGTGTACAAATTCCATGAAAAATAGTGCTAACAATTCAGTAGGAAAAAGGCAAACAGGATAAATTCGTTTAGCACCATTTTCCTCAAAAACTCCGTTATCTCGATTCGTTTCCGAGGTATTCCCTGGAATCGATAAGAAGAAACAAAACCTTATCCTGTTTTGTCTCTTCACTTCTGAATTCATCCAGAAAAAAAAATGAGAAAGAAAGAGAGGAAGTTTATTTCTTAGTTGGATGAATCACCGCCTGAAATTTCCAACGAAAATCCATTGAGGAATATAAAACGGAAGGAAAGACGCAAGGATATCCGTAGCAATGTGAAAGACTCATTCATACCGAGAATCAGTGACGCTCATTGTTGCAAGTCACTTGATTCCCTTCCATGAACCTCATCACATTTTTTTAAACCGTTAATTTACGTAAAAAATTGAAGTTCAAGGACGGCGCATTTATTAGTGGCCATTTATCTTTCATGCGGGAGATTTAGGCGCCAAAAATTCAGTTGAATATATATGTTTCATTGGCTTTGAAGTTGGCATTGTGACATGCGCACGCGCTTTTCACACGCACTAACGCATGCAGTGTCGCATTACGTGTGTGGGGCTTTTTTTTTCCTTTCTGTTTCACAGCGGCGTTTCAATGAACGTCATTACTTTCACGCATGATTATTCTGCGGGTTTATTTTGTAATAGTCTCGATGCACTGAGGGTTTTCCCCACAATTTTATTTCACTTGAATCGATTACTTGGTAAATTTAGTAATAATAAGGAGAAATGAGATAAGTTGATTTTTGCGGTTGAAATTATGTTTTTAAAAATGTATTGGAATTGAATTTTCACTGATACATTTTTCTTTAAAATCTGATGATGAAAAATTGTAGATAAACATTGATTGAGTGAGGTAGAATCAATTATAAACACTTATCATTGTTTACCGGGGAAAAAATGATTAATTGCCTGATTAATATCAAATTAAATAGTCATTAAAATTCCTCAAGTATGAGATCTCACATTGAACGTCTTTATTTCTCACTTCAAAGAATTTAAACTGTTTGTGTTTGGAATGAAATTAACATTCACTTTAAATTATTGTTTTTTTTTTTTTTTCTAAAAAAATCGAAATCAAATTCAGACATGTGAGAGGAGGCAAAATAAAGTATATTTTTATATCCACATATATATACGTATATACAAACTGGCTACTGTGAACCGGGGCCTCGGTCTCTATTAATATCCGTGGAGCCCGAGAGTGCTTCTAGCTCGCTATCCCTTTTGGACGACTTATACTTCTGGTCTTTACGGATATCTCATTGTAAAGAAGTAGTATAACCATTAAAAAAAGGAGACTTCAAAAATTAAAGCATCCAAGCAAAAATAATCCCCGAAAACCTCAACTCTTTCCTCTTCCCCAAGAAAAACGATTCTCTCAAAAATTAAAATTAATGAAAAAATAGTTTTCACATTGTTTCGAAAATTCTAAAAATATAAATAAAATTTGTCACGTGACCCTGACACAGTGCTCGTTGAAATTGTAGTTGGAAACGTGTCCTCAGTTGAAATGAGGTCGTAGTTTATATTTTTCAATGTGTTTCTATTAATTTTCAAAAATAAAAATTCTTGCCAATGACGAATGTGATACAGAGGCCCACGGTGCCGTGCGCAATAAACTAGAATTCGTATAAACCGATCCTCGGTCATCCATTGCGTCGTTGATAGGCGCGTCAACCTGGCTGGTACAACACCCACGCATAGGTTTCATTTAACAGATAAACACTGTAAATGTGACGCGTTCGAGTCATCATGATCATCATCTTGGCATGGATAGAAATAATACCGGTGAATTTTCAATGGCCATGTCATTTACACTGCCGCAAGACCGTAAACATACTTGGGAACAGAGCTTGTAATGTTCTTTGAGAAGCAAATGTTGTAAATTATTTTTCTACACGAATAATTCGTCTCTCATTATTTTTACAGAGTGAAATTACGTGTCTTACACATTATTCCATTAAATTATGTTGTCGAGGCAAACAGATGCTGAATATTTTTTAATTTTTTAATGCTGTTAATGGTTTTCTTGAATTTTAGGAAATCTGTGGTAATCCTTAAGTCATCAATCATTACACAATTTTGAGAAGTTCCAGTTTGTAAAGTAGCGAAACAAGATGAGACTAATGATGACAGATTATTTTTAATATAAATTTGTTATTCCAAAAATTGTCTGCAAGAGAATTTAAGGAAGAATTTTCAAATCCAATTACCAGTTATCAGCAGCGATTACTTAACTTTATGTCTTAAAAAGTGAGTCACTCTTTATATCAACAAAAATGTCAATTTTCCTTCAAGTTAAAAGAAAAAGAATGAATTCGATAAATTATTATATTTATTTGAGACGAAAATTATTCGAATTTCTTTAAAACATAATCCACAAAATTCTCCACGTGACAAGAAGAAGAAAAAAATCACTGAAATTTCTATTTCCGTACTTGTTTACCCGTTATATTTATAGTTGCATAACACAGTGTCCTCTTCTGAGCCGAAAGAATCCGTTTGAAAGAAAAAACAAGAAAATCCCTCGGTACACATGAGAAAAATGCTTTAAATCGAAATAGTATGTAAATTGTGTTTCTCGTATCGTATTGTCGTTCAGAGATGGTCCGCATAAAATAACAAAAGCGATAGTTATCGTAAGACAAGGTACATATAGTCTCTCTTGTGGTCGAGCATAGAGACAGAATCATTGCTGACCAGCGTATGAGTATCATATTGAAATTTGTTCCGGGTGGTTTGGGTCAGACCTGGTAAACTGAAATCCATACTATGCTCTATGGGAAAGTACAATTTTCACTGGAGTATACTTTACAGTAAAAAGATAAAAGACTGTGTATTTATCATAAAATGCATTAACGGAGGTAAGTGCAACGATTACGGAAAATATCTGTGTCACAATGCACGTGAAAATGAATTTAGAGAGGTCATTTTTCTGATAATTTTTCTTTTTTTCAGGAAACAATGGGAAACGTTGGACATTTCAAAATTCGTTAATGGAGGAATATTTCAAATGGAAAAGTAGGTCTTCAAGCCCCTACGTTCTTCCGGTCACACACGAGGCTTAAAAAAAATAAAAACCGTAGAAGTGCTACGTTATCGCAAATTACTGAGCTTCGCACGATCCCATTGCAATGCAGTATTTATGTGGATGAGGCCTTGCCGAGTTTCGCGATAATAACGTAGTCGCAATGGCTATCATCGTTTGTTCTAAAACGTCAAACTCGAATGTGTATGTGCTCTTTCGCTACTTGGAATAATCGGTATTTCACGGTTAAAATAAATGAGAATAATGCATTTTTCAGTCTCGCTGTTTATTCATTATTTTCGCGAACGTGGACAGTTTATCGGCAAAAATAAGTCCTGACTCAATTTCATTCCGGAGTTTATTATTTCCTCGATATCTCTGGTTTGAAGCGAGATAGCGAAATTTTTGTAGAGACCTTTTTTGTAGAACGGGAGGAGATCTAGAAATAAGGTTCTTACGAAAAATTTCGTATCTTCAATATTTCTTGAGATTTTCAAGTTTTTGTAAGTGAAGTACATCTTGGAATTTCGAAAGAATTGAAATATCGAATTTATATGCCACATTTACTCCAAATTCAGAGGGGAAAAGAGACATTACACACATTGGTATAAAAGCCTGGCCAGCGTTGAAGTTTATGTGGAGCTCTCCGTGTGGTTTCGCAAAGGCACCTTCTCGAAATAGAACACCCAAATAATTTGCCTCGGATTACCAGTGACGCCGTCTCTATAACCCCCCACTTAATGTTTCGTTATATTCTGTAAAAAAAAAAAAAAAACAAGAAGCTATTCCCGATTCTACAGTTGAAGGCGGGAAAAATCTGTGGACCTTTAAAAATCTCCACTTGAGGAGAGAAAAAAAGGCCCTCGAATGTACTTGAGACGTGTTTTGATTATACTAAACTTCCGGTCTAATTTCACTCGAAAAAAAAAGCATTATCATGAATTTTTATCAGACATTCAACAGATGACGCTATAAATTCCGGAAGCTGTCAAGATAATAATAAAAATCATGAAAATAATTTAATCAGATTTTCAAAAAATTCTTTTCTGTCTTTTCTTCATTTCATGAAGTAATGAAAGAAAAATTGACAATGTCGTGAATTCAGAGGATCTCGAGTTACCATAGTTCGGGTTGACGTCTCGTTTCGATGCCAAAAACTTTTCGTCTCGAAGAAAAAGCCCACTACTTCAAGCGTAGTTGGCAGCGATTTCTGTCGATGCGCGTGAAATTTGGCTTTCGTATCTCTTCTTATGTAATACTTTTATTTTATTTTCTTTTCAATTCAGTATTAAATACAGTTAGTATGTGTGTGTTTAAACAGCATCCACTGGTGTAACATTTTCGTTCACATTCCTAATGCCTGACGATTATTTGGCAAATTCAATTATTGTTTACCGTAAACGTTAAACTATCAGATTTCCACATTTATTCTCAATTACATTACTCTGAATATCGAAATAATCAATAACAAACCTTTTGGACAATCAGAGGTGTGCCAAAATCCTTTCCACCTTGCAGACGAAATCCCCAAGGTGATCCGTCGAATCTCGACAATTTGACGCTTATCAGCTGTGCCATTACCACTCACCCAATTATCTCTGAATTGAAAGAGGAAAAGAAGGAGAAAAAAAAGAAATAATCAATTTGATCAATTTCTTCCACGTCAACTCAATCTCTTCCAATGTTCAAAACTTCATGTGAACCAAATTTCCAAAAAAAAAAAACAATTAATGTCACTCTAAATAAATTTAAACTCAAATGATTATTAATTAATTCGAAACTCGTTTTGTGTCTCTTTTCGTTCTCGTTCGTAAAACTCTAATTACAAATCGTTTACACGCACTGTCATAAATTTGTAAATTATAAATAAATATTAATATTTAAACTGCAATATTTTTAAAAATAATTTATTAAGTCGCTACGAAATGCGATTGTTACTCCGTTAAACGCAAAAATCGAAGTAAAGTTGAAAGAGCCTGGTCAGTCGGGCAGGAGGCTTTCCACGCGATTTGAAACCGAGGCGAACGGTACGAAAGAGCGCGTGCGTCTGTTTCACCCGGAGGGGGAATTGGTGGTGGTAGGTTTAAGGTGGGTAACCAAATGGTTGATGGTGGTGGTACGGGAGATGCCAGGCTCTGGCATTCTCAACATTTCACTCCATCCCTACCCATTTGGTCCTCCTCTTCTTCTCTTCTCTCGTTCCCTTCTTTTTTTTCACTCATTCTCTCTACTTGACGTTTTCCTCCTTTTTTTCCTCTCCACCTCCGTAAACTTGTGGAAGAAGGTCTTAAAATGCCCTTCCTCTCCCCCTCACTTTGCCGATACCATACGGGTCCATTGTCAGCCATTCGCACTCTTACCCATAAATATTTATGTCAGGATGTATATGAGTCGGTACGAAATACACTAAATTCATGCAAACTCACGTACTAACCAGGGGTTGTTTACATTTTATTATTTGACAAGATACCAGGTAAATGTTGCATTATGCACCTGTAAATCCATTCAAATTTTTTCACTATTTTCACATGAAAATTGATATTCAATGTTTTTTTTTGTTCATTATAAAGTCATGAAATTTCATCGGTTAAATTTAATTTAATAATCTAAGACTTCCGGTTAGTTAGTAGTATTTCTTTTGATATCAATGAAAAAGCTTTTAATTCTGAGAAAAATGATTTTATCCAAAGATAATGAAGAAGTAATGTGCATTGATTGTAGATGTATTTAAATGCCCTTTAAACACATGTCTGATTGAGAAAAAAATTAAAATGTATTTCAATGATGCATTTAAAAAATAAGATAAACAAGATGCAGTACAAGGTTTACAGTTGTCTTGCTCCTTCCTTTTCTCTTTTCCCTTTCACTCACTTTCCAATCTTCTCGAGTTCCATCCGTCTCATGTACTTTACATGGAAGAGTAGTTCACTGCTATGCATTTCTACTGAGTGCTCTGCCGACCTCGTCGCAAGGTCTTTTCCTGGATTTATCAACGAAAGAAAAGAACACAAGCGCAGACACATATACATTGTTAAAAAAAAAAAAATATCATCTCTTTTCTCTTTAGCTTCTTTATTTTTATATATTTATTTTGTTTACAAAATCATCCACGACTTTCCCTCGTGTACATGAGTAATACGAGCACACTCCTCAAATAATGTCTCTTACCTCTCTTTCAAGCTTCTTTGTTTATTTAATTATCCAAGCTGTATGAAACTGAGTGAATTATGCGAGACACTACGGGTGGCAAGGAATGAAAGGCAACACCTGGCAAAAGATGCGGAAGCATCATCATCATCATCATCATCAAAACAAGGCGCACCCATGCAGACCACCTACCATTATATACCCTCAAACTTATGATTTTCATAAATCTCCAAATAAAGGAGGAAATTTAAAGAATCACCTTTTATCGTCGATTATTCATCAACAATATTATACTATAATTTTTTTATTTTTGCAGAGAATATCAGGAGCTTGAAAAAAGGATCAACACAAATTTGCTACTGAATTCCACTTTTTCTTTGTATCTAAAGATAAAAATGGCAAATGCTTGAAACAATAACAAACAAAATGTTTCTCAATAGGATAAAATGAAAAACATTAATTTGTTTACATGATGATACATGCAAAATTGTAGGTGGATGAGAAATATTTTGATTGAAGATTAAGCCTGCATCATAATGCGCCCATGGCGATCACGAGTACGCAAACTAGTTCGTGAATCATGCCTAGAATACTTTACATAAATTGTTTTGAGTCTACGTCACGCTCTCTTCTTGGTGCATGGCCTGTGGGGGCACTATGGAAATTAAATGAAAGAAAAACGACGAGAATTGGTTGGTGGCTGGACTTTTCAGAGCGGATTACACGGGACTAACGCCTTTTCCTTGTCATGGAGAAGAATGAAAAATCCACTTGCATGTGTGTGTGACTCAAGTGTGTTGGTTACGATAGTTGATACATCATTTGGGTCCACGAGAATGATTCTATTGGTGCTAATGGTCCGACCCACTTTTTCATTCGTCATCAACAGAAATTCATCCGGAAGAATGGAGCTGCGTCATCGTGTAACGTATGGAGAGAAATTTTTAGGAGCTAATTCCTCGACACCTAATACCGTTTAATCTTCTTGATTTAAGGATTATTTTTTTTTTATTCAAAGGGAGAGTTTGAGAGAAATTTTATGAGATCATTTTTGAAGCAATCTTATCGTATCGAATTTAATGATATTTCGGAAAAAATTAATTTCCTTGATTCGTAATCACAATTATCTCTTTAATGAGATAAATCAATTTTGGATGACATCATTTTCCATTTAATCCAAAAAATAAAGTACAATTTATGATATGAGTTAATTTCAAACATATTTTATTGAATTTCAGTGAATTCTCTCAATTATTTTCATTACAATGAAATCTGAATATTATAAAAGAGCATTCTGTATAATTCGTTGAATATAATTTATTTTTTCATTAATCAGATGAATTATTTCATCTTTTCACTTTGTTTATTTCATCAATAACTTAAATTTACGTATAAATAGTGATTCACAAAAAAAAATTGTCGAGTGAGAACATTCATGATTGAATCATTTTTAGAATGAATTTTCTTTTTCCAATTTGATGAATAATCCAGTTGTGTTAACTCAGGCTGGGGTTTTCTGAAACATGATATCATGGATTTAATATTTTTTCACTTTTACTCAAATCGATAATAATTATCTTCGGTACTAGAAGAATTTCCGATAAGGAACAAAGTATTATTATCGTAGAAGCTTACAACTCTCTCGAGTATGTCTTCAGCAGCAACGACCTTGGGTGGCCGAGCGGGAATTCCAGTTTTTGGCTCACGTTCCATCTTGTGCAGCATCTTGTATACACTCGAGTTCATTAAATGATCGTAATTCGGTAGCCATGCTTTCTCATATTTTTTGAAATTAACCCTGATAAATTGAGGATTTTTTAAATATTTTGTTATTAATTATTATCTCATGAATAACATGATAAAGTCATTTTATTCATCTGTTTCATTGGATTAAATGTGTTTTTTTTTTAAATTATGATTTTTCCAGAATTAAAGGAAAAAATAAATTTCACACTTTTGCATTACTTTCTTGGAATTAATTAAACAGTTAATCCAATTTTTTACAGATTCTTTTGAAGAGTTCTTCTCTTCGAGAAGAAATTGTGATTAATTTTCTATTAAAATTGTTTCATTTTTTTCAGAAATTGTGATGGAAAATGGAGCACTTACCCGAGTGCCCGACCACGAATAACTTCCGCCTGTCCTGACAATACCTCAGCAATCATTTCATCATTGAAGAAATCATTTGGACACCTCCATCTACGTCCATAAGTTAGCTCCAACTGTTTAGCCTGGGGCCAGAGATCGTGCGAGCGCTTTCTTCCTCCCCTTTGCTGCCGGATCGAACGATCGTTTTAATTGCTTGTCAATCACACAATTATTCACCTCTTTGTTTCTTATTTCAATGCCTTTTTTA
Source organism: Aleiodes testaceus (assembly GCA_963565655.1). NCBI lineage: Eukaryota > Metazoa > Arthropoda > Insecta > Hymenoptera > Braconidae > Aleiodes > Aleiodes testaceus. The sequence continues at coordinate 3,493,724 of OY751423.1, forward strand.
ACAATTTCTCTTGTAATTTCTCGAACAGGTTTCAATGTCAGTGAGGATTTAGAGCGTTTTACAATCGGTGACAGGAACGAAATTACATGCATTATCACATTCTTCTTTTTTCATCAACGGAAACATTGAGAATTGAAGGATAAAAAATAGGACAGAGGAGTAGACTGTAACGGAATCACACATTGTGAGTAATTTCAATAATTTATATAAATGACACTGAATGAAAAAATGTGTGCAACGTGAAATATTATCCAACAGAATCATAATTTCATGGGAATTAGAGACACATGGGGATATCCTGCAGAAGATGATTCAAAAAATGTCCACAAGGTCGAATATTATTTTACATTATTACTATCAACGACCATGGTACCTTCAATTCCTGTATAACTTGATCTTTTGCTGATAGATTTGGATCCGGTTCATAACTTCCTACATTTTTTTACAGAAGCAATTAATATGAATTTCAATTTTTTGAGAATCTATTGAAATGCAGGATTTTTATCTTCCCTTGTATTATTATCGCGATCTAATCAATAAATCATCAAAATCTTACCATGCGAAGGAGCAGGACTTGGATCTCTCGATCTGAAAACTTTCGTTTCATACGAAGCAACATACTTCTTCACTCGATGCTCATCATCCATGATAGTAACTTCCATCTCGCTTTTTTCTGGTTCTCCAACTTGTTCCATTTCCGGTTCAGGCTCAACAATAGATGGTGTACCACTTATAACTGTAGCAGGTGATGACCTGGCCTCAAATTCCGAATTCTCATCTCTACTCTCTTCTTCAGTTGGACTTGCTCTCTCTATCTCTCTGACCGGGCTCTCTTCTTTCTTAGTCTCCTGATCTGTAATATTAAACCGAATGATATTAATCAAAAACACGTTCAATATTAGAATCCAAGGGTAAGTGCCAAGCGACTATACTAATACATTAGCCACATGTGGGCGGTTTTTTTTTATAGCACAAGCCTTGAAGTGTGTCTTATAATCTGTTAAATAAAATATATGTGAATATATTCAAGTTTTCACTATGTTTATATTTGGAGCGTTAAGATTTCTTTTAATTACTTAAATGGACATTTATCTATTAATTCAGAAGCTCTATCTTCTCAATTTTTTTATTAAAAATAAAAATAGAAATTAATTGATAAATTACCCGAGGAACCACGACGTGAAGCATTTTCACTCTGTACACCGCTCAATTCCATAATTTTGTGCAACTGTTCGGAAACAATTCTCAAGTGATTTTCAATCTCACTTGGTAATTGTTTCAATGCCAGCAATTGATTCTGAACACTTTCCAATTGCTTTTCCAAACTGATTTCAGTTGATACGAGTGCTTTGACCTTCTCCTTATCGAATATTAATGGCTGTACTGGAGGTGTGGGTTCTCGTACTTCTTCTCTGCTTTCACAACGCGTTGAACATCTCTCATCTTGACTAGGTTCATCAGTGCATGGATGACTTGATGCCTTTGATGATGGACGTCCTTCAACTTCAATTGGTATCTCAACAATTCTTGGTCCTGACATTGCTGATTCTGGTCGTGATAATTGATTTGGCTCTGGTGTTGGTGCTGGTGTATTAACTGCCGATTGTTCTGCTTGATATTGTGGCTCTGGTGTTTTTAATAAGCCTCTCTCAGCAAGCTTCTCAGTAACGCTCTTCTTCGGCTGCTTCTTAATCACAACTTTGTAGCCCTCGCTCTGTTGACACTCGTCTTCCTTCTTCTTTGGGGCTGGAATTGGTCTCTCTGGTTTCTGCAGAAAAGTCGATTTGTGCTTCAGCTCTTTAACCCTCGGCGGCTCCTCCACTGCTATTTTCTGAAGTTCCTCCAGGACCTTCGACTCACGAAGGAGAGGAGCACGTGGTCGGATCTTGTTAAAATTGACTCTATTGATAAAAAAAAAAGATAAAATTGCTTTTCTGTAGCTCATAAAATTCTAAGTCACTTTTTCATTAATGAATTCAATTAAATCATTACCCAAGAACTGCTTTATCCTCAACCTCTAATAATTCTTCTTCTTCTACAAGCAGCTCAGCTATTTCTTCCTCAGTGAGATTTTTATTAGGCACAGGCTCAACATTTGGATCCCTTCTCGTTTGCGGAGGTGATGACTCTTTAACTTCTATGACTTCAGGTGATTCTTCGTGTTCAATAATTGGCCTCGGTTCCTCTTCCTCATCAGATTTTGGCTCTAATGATGGACCATCAAGTGGTGGCAGTTCATCCGGATCCCTCAAATCTTCAACGAGTTCTCTCAATGCTCTAACTTCATCAATCTACACAACAATAGATTGCTCTTAATTATTCAATCAGAGGCAGACGATATTAATTGGTGGAATTAAAGAGAAAGAAGAGAAATTCAGAAAATAGTTTTTAACCATTTCTATTGAACTCAACTAGTACATGAAGGTTTCATCGTAACAATCATTGAACAACTGGATAATTATATGAGATTAGAATGAAAATGAAAAATCTTGAAAATATCATTTATCTAATACATTTCCATTTCTTTCAGTGGGAGAAAAACTCACGGGTTTGTAGGGTACGATATTATCCTCCTGAATAGTCTCAGCTACTTGACGAGCACCCTCTTCAGTTCTGCACGACAATGGAAAATTTTAAATTCACGAAAGCCCAAAAAAAAAATAAGAATAAAATAGAGAAGAAAAAGAAAGACTTGATCACACGATTGTCTTGATCGATTGAACGAAAATGATTGAACTAAAGTGGCCAATGGAAAAGGCAACTTATTAAAAGTAATTATTGGCTTGGAATGAATTGATTTGCCAAGTTGTATATTTACGGTCAAGGTCAAGGCATTTCAAGGTACAAAAGCCAATGATTTTTATTGTTATTTATTCGTTCAAAATAGCATCCTCCCCTCTCACTCACTCTATTGCTATGTATATATATATATTATTTATCTCTGCATTTTATGCCTGGGTACAAGGTAAGCAAGACAGAGTTCACAAAAAAAGACGGAATAACTTTGAAATTTTCCTCTCGAAAATTGTCGACAATTTCCTTTTTTTTTATTATTACATTTCATTCAATGATTTACCTGTTAACCGCCAAAGTAAAATTATTTCCAGCTTGTATAAGTGCCTCGTGTGCCTGTCCATGTGTCAGATTACTCACAGACTCGTCGTTTAGACGCACAACAACATCACCAACTCTAAGGCCCATGCATTCCGCAAGACTACCCTCAGCTACCTGGAGAAAAAACGATGAGTACATGGCCTCGATGAAATTCTCAACAAATTACATGTTTATTAAGTAGAGAATTTTGTAATTGTTCTTGTTAACATACCCTTATGACGGTCAATGGCTGTACAAAATCACTGCCACCCACTAGACGAAAGCCCCATGGTGTATTATCGAATTTTGAAAATTTTAGGTTGATGATCGACATCTCTTCTACATCTGAAACAATTAATTAATTTAATTAGTGATTACGTATTGAGTGCAAGTTTCAATTTGGTCTTCAGTAGAATTGGAAATAAATGATATCCTCTTTCATTGTATTTTCGTGCAACATTTCAAGGAAGCGCGCGAAGACTAGCTCGAGCCAATGATAACCGACGACGTAAGATTCGGCCAATGACGAGGGAACGTGACACTTTTCAGCGTTACGTACGTCTTTTTTAGAACAGGAATTTGGGAATTGGAACGAGACACGGAAATTCCCTCTTTCGCAGAACCGAATAAAACCTGAGGAAAACGTTCTCACAAAACCTCATTGAATTTCACTGCAAAATTGAATCAATAAGTCTAAGAAGAAGCCATTAAAATTACGTAATTTCTCATATTTTAAAGGAAAATTAGTTAATTACTTTTTTTCTTCTCAATCAATTCCATAATAATTCTGAAAGTAGATGAAAATTAATTTCCACTCCCAAAGAATTACGTAATAAAAAAGAATGAGAAAAATAGATGATAAAATAGTATGCACATTGGTCAATGAACCGATTAAATTATTTTGAGGATTAAAATAAATTTGCAAAACACGGAAGTGTTAGACGTTTGTATTGCCTTGATGTTATCTCATCGTGACCTCAACGATTGCACATATATATATCCATATGCACAATTAAATGTGTTGTAATAGAAATAATACTTGCCAGTAAAATTTTGTTAATCAACATTGAGCTGGTTGTAATTTTCAGATGGTCAATAACCATCGAAAATTCTTACTAATTAAATTAAATTAAAAAAATGCAATTATTCAATTAATCAACAAATTAATGAATTTTATATGAAGAGGGTGAATTTTCGTCTCCTTCACACCACCAAACTAAACGTAATAATGCACTGAAATTGATTGCACGAAGGTAATGGAGAGAGATTTTCTGTGGCGCTTCACTCGCTGAATAAAATGAAACGGTGTCACCGCATAATCTCTGCCAAAGACAATTCATTATACCACTTTAAATCCTTAACACAATCTATCTCACTTTCGACAACCAAATATATCACATTAAACGTTAGGAATCGTAATGCGTCCATTACCCCTGTAGTAAAAGAGAGAAACGATAGATTGGCTCGATCTATTTACTGATCGTTTCTATTTACGATCATGCCTAGATCTCGTTATTCACACCCCGTGACATGTACACTGTCAGGCATTTGAGTTACTTTTTTTTCTTCCGATTTTTCCATTTGTATTTCTTTATTTTTTGTCCATTAAATCATAAATGGTACATTCAGATTTTTGATGCCACTGCCAATGTAGAGGGAACCATAATGAGGTGATTCTATCGTGTGATAGAATGTCATGCCTGGCCAATAAAGATTCTGCAGGATCAGCAAACGGCCACCCAGGTGCTTCTCCATATTCCAGCACTCTAGAAGATTATTCGAAAAGTGAGTAAAGTGAGGAGAATAAATTAATTTTTAGTTTTGTTGAAATATCTGAGAATCTATGGGAGATATGAAAAAAATTGTGGATACCTTTTTTGTAGATCTTTTTTAGCTCTACAAAAAAGGTCTCTACGATTTTTATCGTATTTCTAATTGATTCCGAGATATCCTCAAAAAATTAAAGCGAATCATGAACCTTTGGGAATATCAGTATCTGCAGTATCTAAAAAATCCATTGAATAATTGTAATCGTCTCTTGTTAACAGATTCTTCGTCCACTTGTCTTGTGGAAGTCTCGCATGAAGGTAGGATTTTAATTCCAGGCATTCGAGACTGTTTAGACCCTCGAAGGCAATGTTTTCTGTTACTGAACCATCTGGATGCTTGAACCAGGCTCCTCTTGGGATTAATTGAGCTTCTGCTGTGATGATATCGATTGTTGCTGATAAACGATCCTCTTCCTTCAGATACTGAGGTACTGATCCCTTCAGCATCGAAATTATTTAATTAAATAAATTGAATCAATAATGTATTTTTTATCGTTATCAACAGTATCTATTGGAAATACGTGAAAAAATTCAGAAGCATCCTCATCTGGTGGAAACGGAGGATTGGTATTACAAACATTCGTGACAATTGATGGATTTCCTTCGAATAATGTTGTTGCCAGTGGTGTCAAGAATTTGCTGGATTTATCTGACTTTGGTAGCAATAACCATTCCAGAGAATCCAAACTTTCGTTCAAGAGAAAATGAAGAATTTGAGAATAAAAACAGGAGACAAGATAAATCGTTTGTTATCTTGAAGTAAGTGAAATTGGATATTTTACCTGTAAAAAAACGTTCGGTCCTTCAAACAATCTTTCTCATAACCATAAGCTATGTGGTAATCATTCTCAAGGCCGTTTATTCTGCCCCAGTAATAAGTTTTACGAAAGTGATTCTCTTTCTGCAATATTAATAGAGAATTTTTAAGAATCAGAGCGTTCTCTGCTCCAATGCATGCACCACTGTAACCAATTCTCTCTGCACATTCTACTAATTTGGTGCACTCCATGTACTTTTATTTTTTTAAATTGCCTGAGCTCTTAATTGTGAAGGGAGTTGATAATAAATGAATATCATTCATTAAAGATAGATTTTTTCAAGGGAATTGAAGAGATCTCTTGGATAATTGAAAGGCTTATCATATGATCCAACATTTGAATGAATCCGGGTTCTCAAAGAAAGGCGACAAATGAGATGTATCCAATCACTTCCATGCGATTCTAGAAGCCTCACATGGATCCGGTTCGTTCCGGTTATTCCGCATCTATTGTGGAGCCACTGGAACATCTTCAATTCGTTTGTGAATCGTTTGGTGGTGATTGGTATTTAGTTTTTATTGTTTGGTAGTTAATTATTTAATGATTATTAACCAAATCTGCCCATGCTTTTGAATGACAAATTAGAAGTGAAAGCAGAATGGTTAAATAATTAATACCAAACGATTATAATTAATTATCATTTATTAACAAACAGAATACAACAATATACAATATTTTTTATTGTTCTTTTGATAATAATAAAGTCCAGTGCCTAGAATAATTAAATTTTTCATGAAAACTTAGAGCCATCCGAGAGTTAACTTAACTCTCGGATTACGCTAACTCGAGAATCAAAAACTCAGCCTCGGAATTGAATTGAAAAATTGCAAATAAAAATAAAGACCGAGTTATCGAAACATCGAGAAATCATGTCTTCCGACGAGGAAAACGATGAGATTCAAGATCTCGAAGAGATTAGAGACAAATTCATGAGTTTACCACGTAGTGAGCGAATGCAGGTTAGTGCTTGGGAGGATGACAACGACGGCATAGATTCACAACGAAATCCCGAAGGTTTAATATTTTTCTTCAAGATAATGGAGTAGTTAAGAGGCGAAATTAAATGAATTAACACCATTAGTCACCTCTTTGCTACTGCTATGCATTGGGATCTCTTAATCAATATTAAGACAAAGCATAACGTTTTTTTCCTCTGTTATTTAGATAACGATGCGAGGGGAATATTGACAGCAGCAGAAAAAGGGAGAACTGAACGACTGAAAAAGCTCTTAGACAAAAATCCAGAATTGGTACACGTCAGTGACAAAGATGGATATACACCACTTCACAGAGCCTGTTACGGAAATCACGTTGATATTATTGAAGTGAGTGCTTCATTGCTCATTCAGAATTGCAGTTTTATCCTTTTTATTTCATTAATTCAATTTTAAATCCTATTACTAATAATTTCGATGTATTTTCCTCGTTCTCCTCTCTTTAGGCAATAAATGAATTGAATCGCTTTATTTTCAGGTCCTATTATCGAAAGGTGCAAGGCTTGATACAAGAACATTGGATGGCTGGCAGCCTCTGCATTCAGCCTGTTGTTGGAACAACGTTGACTGCATGTCGATGCTCATTTCAAATGGTGCAGATTTAAATGCCCTCACCAATGGCAATCAATCACCCCTCCATTTGGCCTGTGCCAGTTCTCACAATTCACCAGCTCTCCAGATTCTTCTGCTTCATCCAGACACCAAAAAAACCCTGGTTAATTCAAGCGGAGATACCCCTCAAATGATTGCAACGAGAACTGGAAAGTATTATCCTATTTTTGAGATGATTGAGCCTTGTTTAAATGAGATTTAGAATATTTTTTTTATAATTTTCCGCATGAGAATAATGATATGTAAAAATTGTGATATAACGAGTAAATAAAATATTTTTTTTTAATTAAAAAAAAGTATTTATTTATTGCCACTCTCATGTTGATAAATATTTTCATTAATCATTAGGTTTTTCCATACTCTGAATATCATACAGTATAAAAATATATTATAATAAAGTATTTATAAAACTATCACTAGAAGCATCATCACGAGTATTGATGTGTAGAAAATCATTATAAAATAATACTATTATAGTACATTGATCATTTTTTTTTTACAGATTACAATTCGGTAATGAAGCTGCAATATAAGACGAATGAGAAAAAATTAGTGTAGATTCTTTTGCGAATATCTTTGAAATTAGTTAATTCAAAGGAAATTGATTATTTCTGAGATATTCTCAAAATAAACTGAATATATTTCAAATTTATGCCTTTTCACTACTGAATTATTTTAAAATATGACTCTCATGATATTCAACAATTGCAAATTTCTTTATATTCTCATTTGAAATAGTCAACAATCGTTTAATTCAAACAATTACCCTTTGGCATTTCTCTATAATAATCAATAATTCGGATATGAATGAATAAAAAATTAATCAGTACGTGATTAATTGACTATTATAAATACATTGATATAAAAAATTGACTTTTTGAAAATTTAAAAAAATTAAAATTGAATCCGATCTATTAACTGGTCGGGATTATTAAAAAGAAAAACATCATATTATATTCCTGAAATATCACTGAACTTTGACTTTCGTTGGATTACCATATTAATTATCATTTCAGAGTGACGTTAAATTGACAAACTTTGGTGTTCCATTGCTCAGACGTCTCATGCCCTCCCAAATTAATACAGTTGAGTCTTCAGTAGCTGCATAAAGATGATGCTGATCGAGTGCCCAAGCAACAGCAATAATAGCGCCACATCCTTTTCCACCATTAACAATTTCCCGAACAAGTTTGAGATCCCAACTGCTCCAAAGTCTTATAACACCATTATCAAGGCCAGTAGCAATAACATTAACTGAAACACCTTCCGGTGCATTACTGTAGCAAAGTGCCGTTATTCTTCTTCTAGATAAAACTGTACCAACAGCCCTTGCATTGATAGTGAAGACCCGTAATTCTGAAGAGTGATCGTTACAATTATCATCATTCTTCAATTCACAGGTAACAGCAATATCACCGAGTGTCTCGCTTATTGATAAAAGACTTATGGTGTGTGTATGATCACAGACTATTGATCTAACATAAGACAAGCTATTCAGATCCCAGATGACAATAACACCAACAGTATCACCAGTAACAGCAATGCTGAATGCACGTGAAAGTGAAATAACTTTGACGCTAGCCCTGTGTGCAAGTAGCACGGACGCTGGACCATTACTGAATTCAATTTTACCAGCATGACCAACATTGTAAGAGTGCACAGTTATTCTCCCGGATAAATGTCCAATCCACAGCTGTCCACAATCAGCTGCGGATCCGAGGATAGTAACGGGATCAAATCCAGATGATTTAATCAATGGTCTCGGTGGTTGTTCCTTCTTTGATTTGAGCCTGGCAATACCATCAGTCGCACCCCACGATGCTAGTGCAGCTCCCAAAACCGATGTACCACTCAACATATTGCTCCCTTTTTCCTTCGTGTAACCCAACAACAGAGTTGTACAAATTGGTAATCCAAAGACATCACCGGTTAGGAGAGGAACCAATGATGCCATTGGAGAACGATGCTTGTGCTTCCAGCATAGGACAGGCTCATTACCAGGTGCTCCAACGTAATTACCCCATTTTATACCATCAACACCATCAATAACTTGAGGCATATTTGATGGGATTGTGCTCATAACACTGGGTATTGGTAATGGATGAGAAGCTCGGAATAATTGGGCTGGTGTTTGTCCATATGTTTTTACCATTGTCTCCCATGCCTGTCTCACCAGAGGATCCTCAATTTGATCGACATTGAAACCGTAATATGTGGCAGGATGAAAGACGTTTATAGCTTCTACTGCTGGTTTACCAGTTTGCCTGAAGCCGAATACTAAATCAATCCAATATGGTAATGATTCGCGTACAATATCAGCCTCTAATGCTGCTCTGTGAGCTAGAATAAATAAACGTGCATCACCACCACACCATGGTGGTAAATCAACATCACTGACTCTGTGGCCATTCTGTCGTACACCAAAATTAAATCCCTCGAAATTTAATAGAAATTCTGGTAAATAAAAGAATTCTGGGATTAATTCTTTAACATCAGTCGTTGAATCACAACTTGTTAATCTCCAGGTTGTGGCTAATGCATGAAAAGTACGGTCTGGTATATCAAAGTTATCATCTTGGTAGCATAAAAACATGCTTGTGAATGGTGGTAAACGTACGAGAAAATGGAGAACAGTACCAGAATTACTGTAGTGTGATCCATAATGAAATGGTTCTTGATTTAGTGCATTGAGATTTAAACCTTCAGCTAGTGTTTGTTTGAGGTAATTATAGTTATTTATGTAATGCTGTTCATTCTTCTTGTCTTGTACTGCCATTGGTCTTTGAAAATGACGATAAATCTTTGAATTATTCAGATCAATCTTCTCACTCGTGTAATCAGCGAGAACAAAAGGGAAGACTGGATATTGCATCAGATCATTGTAGGATCTTCCAGCTAATTTATTCAAACATGTAATGTACTCCCAGTTTGTGAGTGTACCACTTCTCCATAGTGCAAGTGCCTCACCTAAATCATCACCAGGTACTCTTCTCGGTAAATTGCAAGTAGATAATTCAGCTGTGAACTCATCACGTTCTTTGCTAGAATTAAACGCCAACAAATAAGTTCTTCCTGTTACCAAGAATATTTCAATTGCTCTCTCTTGCAATTGATATCTTCTTCTGTGTAATTCTCGGATGTCCTCTAGTCTCCAGGCAGTACCACCTGCCATAGCTAAATCCAATCCACCAAGTGCAATGTCACCGTGCAACGGCATATTCGGTTCATCAGGAACAAAATACAAACAAGATTCCCCAATAAGTGCCTCACCCGGTAATTCAGCATGCGGTGTGACAACACGTGCCTGTGACATTTTCCTAATTCTCTCGCTCGTGTGAAGTCGTTCAATGAGAGCAGTTGCATTAGCATCTTGCCTAACATTATTGAATAAATATGAAAGAGGACTTTCCATATTAGCTGCTTCCAATTTTTCCTGATGCTCTTTAGTGAAGAATCTCTTATCAATCTTCAGATGACATCTCTGCATTCTGATTCTCACTCTAGCTGGACCCTCTGTCGGATCTAATTCCCAACTTCTCGGGTAACATTCAGGAAAATACCATGGTGCTCTCTCATGCGTCAATCTTCTCGCTATATCTCTCCATCTTGCCATAGCTTGTGCCTCCATAGCCCTCGAGTGCTTCAGTTTCTCCATTAACACTTTTCTCTCACGATTCTGCTCCTCAACAACGCATCTCGTGATTCCCATTGCACTCTCCGTCATTTGCTTAGCCAGAATATCAAATTTATTCCCAATCCTTTGAATCGCTGAAAGACTATTCTCCACCCAGATATCACGATCTCTCATTAATTCACGGCGAAGCAGAGCAAGTTCCTCACCCCAGAGTCCAGGTGTTGCTCTCTCAATTCCCTTCACAAGATTCCAGATACTCAGAGCTTCTTTCAATTCAGAGCATACTCTAGCATCGGCACTCGGCATCTCGTCTTGTTTCTGCAAGAGATCCCAGAAGAATACTGTGAATTTTTGTTCGACCTGAGGATGAATCTCCAATAATGACGATAATATTTCCCGTCCTCTCGGCTCTTCCATCAACGATCTCACAGCATATACTCTGGTGTTATTGCTCTGATGAGGACCCAGAAGCCAGACCATTATTCGAGCCGTGTTTTTACGCAATGTCGGCCTCGACGACCACGTACCAACCCAGTAACTCTTTCTGTCCGATGGACTACTTGATAGTCCATGTAATAGCATTGAAAATAATCTCTTAGTCAATTGCAATTCACTAGTGGATGGTGCATGATCGGCAGTGGTGAGGAACTCAACGGCTCTTATGATAATTGTCTTGAATCTCTCATTTATTTCACTTCTTCCAGGTTCTTTCAATGAATTACCAGAACCATGGAGACTACCGTAACTAGATGATCTAGACTCGTGATCACTCTGTTCACTCGAAGTTGTTAAAACTGATGTAAGATACGATGCTGATGCTAAATAAGAGGCAGTACTTCTCAATCTGAATCCAGCGTGTGTCGACACTTTGGCCATCAGAAAATCAAGTTCACCATCAAACAGAACAACCTGAGCATCACGAACAACTGTAACACACGAACTACCCGGTCCACATTGATTTCTCTCATGCAATTCAACGTGATTTAGAATCAAATGTAAATCGGAAATCGCCTGCATGTGATGGCTTCCCGGTGATTCCAGGAGTTTCGTGGAAATAGCAACGAGAAGTACATGAATATCATTGAAGAGTGATGCAGAATTGCCCTTGTGAGCACCACCAACAAGTGCACGAGTCAACGACTCAGCTAAGCCTTGATCCAGTAAAATCTTCAGAGTACTCGGATTTTTTCCAATCATGTCTGTGACGAATGACACCATGGGCCTCGCAATATTCGGATCAGTGGCGGATGCTTTGGTCAGAACTGCCAGCAGTGGTGGCATAGCAGCTAATGTTGGTCCTCTAGTTGCCAAACTCTCGAGAACCATAGCAAGCTGCTCAGAAGCTGGATAAAGAGCAATTTGATTAGCCAAATGTATGAAGTACTTTTGTTTTATGAATTTGTTGATGTCTTCATCACTCGCTCGTTGCAAGTAAGCTTGAACGACTTTGATCAATGCAGTTCGCACTCGCGTGTCTGGATTATTAGCTAGAACCAGTAATAATTCAGCTCGGAGGACGTGCTTGAGTACAGATCCAACTTGGCTGTCTGGAAGAACTCTCACAGCATCCCTCAGGAGAAGAAGAAGTCCCTCACATACTAGGCCTTGACAGGCACGTTTTTCGTCTGTCCAAGACATGTGTTTTTCACTCAATTGATGATTAGAACCATCACTAGCAGCAATACCCGAATCCTCACCGCCGCTTGTTTCTTTGTTCATTCCATTTCTCCTCTCACGTCTTCTCGTTGCTCTGTCTCTCTGTATCTGCACATTAGCCAGTGCTTTATTCAGTTTAGTTATCTCCAAAGTATCAATTGACTCATCCGACGAACTACCAGTTGTTGTTGCAGTTGTTACACTTGTTGTCGTAGGTGATCTCGTTTTTATGTTAGATTTCTTATCATCCAAAGGCGGTAACAAGAAATAGATATTATGACGTGAATGAGTGACGTAAGTCTCTGATGCCTGATGAACTAGAATAAGATAATCCGTAATTGCAACTAAATGCGCAAATTCTGGTGGTGCCCCCATGAGTGCTCTAATCAGCTCAACAACTGCACTACCACTTGTTGGATCGAGTGACGTACGTTCATGAGAATCCTTGTACATAAAATATTCTTTACAGAGTAATAATATTGTTTCTACAATGTCAACGCGATTCAATTGAGCAGAATTGAATTCACGCTGTGAATGCTGATCTCTCAAGAGTACTAAAACTGCTTGGAGAAACAGATTGAGTGAATCAAATTTGGCCCATGTCCTCCAGGCACTCAGAGATACTTTGATAAGCTCCGGATCAGTAACAACTGCTTCACAATTCTGGGATATTGTATGATTTCCATTGCTGATGTCCTTGATCAGGATAGAACTATCACAAGCAGCATCCAATATTGCTTTCAATATGTGTCTACCTGCGTGACATCTCGGACTCTCTAGAACCCTCAGGAGTAGTGATGGACCACCCTCCGATCTGTACTGATTCAACAGCTCTGAATCACTTCGTGCGAGATGCAGGACAATTGATAATGCAAGAGCCTGCTCCTCCTCGGTTGAGTTCAACTCCACGACTCTTGCGAATAAGTAGAGAAATACTGGCATTCCTCCTATTAAACTTGCTGCAGGAACTAGTCCTCTATACTCTTGGCATTCTAGTGTTGATGTTGCTATCGGTGGTACTGATAGCGGTGGCTGTTGAGAGACACGATGCTCTGGTGCTGATACAACTCGAAAGCCTGGTTGTCCTGGGAAAAAGTTCCTCACTACTGTATTCGGATTGGCAACTGCTTGAGGATACAAGTGAACTAAATTCGGAGTCTGTGCCTCGTAACTTATTAAAATATTGTCTTGCAACTCGCACAAGTGAGAATTCGTAGCGTCCATGACTGTGTCCCAGTCGATTTTTGAGTCTGAGACTTTTGTTTCGATTACGTGCCTCAAGTAAGTGCCTCCGTATGATTTCCTTCGGTTTAAATCAAACTTTCCACCTTCGAACTTGACCTCACGGACGCCGTTCAGTGCACCGGATGCGATGAGCGGTGCAAAATCCGGCTTGACTGAATCCAAAATGCACTCGGCTAAATTTGTGTAATTCGGTCCGAGACTGGCTAGGTACAAGGCTCGTTCTTTGGTGAATACTGGACATCTGAAAACCATCAGGTTGCCCAAGTACCAGGCTCCACTGCCACAAGGACCAACCTGACCAACTAGAACGCAGGTTGTGCCTGGCTTGCGAATTAGGAGGCCGTCGAAGGGAAGTTGAGCACTTGCTTCACGCCAACCGTCCACCCAAATTGTCACCTCCACCACTGCACTCTTTTTATTCAGCACTGTGTCCTTGAAGTTGAGGGCGAGGTGATGCCATCTTCCTGATGGTAGGAGACCGTTTATCGAAGTCTCGGAGATCGTGCGATTCGTTTTGTCGTCTGGACGAGTCAGCCGAAGAATTAATTTATCTGTAATTATATAACTTAATTTAATGGCAGAATATTTCAACGTTCATTAAATAAATGATATCTCATTCTGCTTCAGAAGATAGAGATTTAAGTATTAAAGAGTAATAATGCAGCTCATTTTAAATATAAATGCCACAACAAATGTATGTGAAAGTTAAATTTAAAATTCATTATTTCAACTGATCAGGATAAAACTGAGTTAAATCGGAAGTCAGAGCTCCGATGAATATCACAACAAGATAAAAAAAGATTGTATTACCTGATCTTAAATCGAGCCATGATTCTAAAACAAGTGATTCAAATCCAACGGACATCAGATGAATAATTGTAGCTGGAGCTGGTGGTGATGCTGATCCGGCAACAACTGAAGAAGTGCAAGAAATAATAATATTCAATTTCCAAAATGATAAATCTTCGAAACCAATAGAGATATTTATAAAATAATGCAAATAATTTTTTTCTCAGTGTTTAACTCACCTTCACGACTCCAATTGTCAGACAAAACTCCCCATTCAGAGAGGCTTTCACTGTCCGAGTCAAGAGGTGAAACAGAATGTGTATTACCTCTTCCACTCATTCCTGATCCTCTTTCTACTCTCAGCCACATTGAAGCAGAGCAACCATGCA
This sequence comes from Aleiodes testaceus, assembly GCA_963565655.1. Lineage (NCBI taxonomy): Eukaryota > Metazoa > Arthropoda > Insecta > Hymenoptera > Braconidae > Aleiodes > Aleiodes testaceus. Next base: position 3,508,784 of record OY751423.1, read on the forward strand.
ACCATACTGGCCAAGACAGTTCTGGTCCAACTGGGAGACACATTGCATGCACCGACCATGGACTACATATACCACCTGCCAAATGCTTTCTTCTGAAGTTGTTAACAAGATTCTTGGCTTTCTCAGTGTTTTTCGGTTCTTCATTGAAGACTTTAATCGGAATTTTGACTTCGTAAATTATTGGAAATGATAGGATAAAATTCGGCTGCGATCTAGAAGTTGCTACCAATCTGTATAATGGCTCTAATAATTCCAAGAGTGGTGGTGCTTGAACTTTGAATAAAGAAAGATATGCCACTAATTCTGTTGGTGAAATTGATTGTGTTGCTAGCAATGTGAATACTTCAAGAACAGCATGTTGGAGATCTTGATGCTCTGGACTTTTGCTCATTAATATTGCCTCAAAGCCATTTAATAATTTCGTTATAACTCCAGATCCTGCAAGTGCTGCACAGCTCGATGCACTTTCTCTGCATGTAACTGCTACTTTTCGTAATCCTCCACTCACTATCGCACCTCTTTCACCATCTAGACCTCTGAAATAATTTTAAAAAAATATTTTTATATTAATTCAGTATTTATTTGCTATTTCTGCCCATTTGTTGAGCACTTAGGGGATTTTTTTGTAATTAGAAATTAATTTATCTCAGAAACTCGCGATTGAACGGTGAAAAAAATTGGATTACCTTCAATTGCTAAGTATTTAGAAAAATCAACTATTAACAACAAATAACAAGGTTAATCCCAACTTACTGCTCGCTGAAGTGAATAAGTAGGTCAACAGCTAATGAGCACAGTGCTGGATGAGCATTAGCATGTCCCCTTGGTTCGATAACAGGTCCCAATGAATTATGCCTCCTCGGTAAATTATGAATTGGGCTTTTCCCTTGTGCCTCGACATCAGCCTCATAGCCATCGTCAGCAGTGACATATTCCCCGGTACTACTGTCTTCACCACCGCAATCTGGTAGTGTGTCCAAGGTCATTGTCGGTAGCTAGATTTAATGTTTTTATTTTTAATAATCAGACATTAGTTGAAACAGATGGAATAGCATTATTTTAATCTGATTAATTTTCAATAGAGATAAGTCGAAAATTTCTCGGTTATTCTATTGCGTATACATTCTTCATTCAATCTTTCGGAAAATAAAAACCATTCGATAGAGAAAAATGTGAGCTGCTAAAAATATTTTCACAAATTTCACTATTTGAATTAGTTTTCGAGATGTTCTATGTCTTCATTGCTAAATTGTTGTTAAATTTTCTATAAAATCAGGACTTACCCTTGGTCTCGTTGCTTGCGGTACTGCTTGTTCTCGACTCGGCCTCAACATCGATACTCTGAGCAGTGCCTCAACAAGCATTGCAATTCCACGTCCCAATTTAACTCCAGCACTCATCAATGCTTTACCAAGTTCAGTTATCACATCACGATCACCTGTACCACAAATCATATTAACTTGATAATTTGAAAGAATAGAATTTACAATTTGAGAAAGAAACAAAAATTAAGTGGTAATTATGGCAAAATAAATTGACCACATTCTAAAATAACAAAAACGTTTAACAATCTATCGTTCATAGATTTCTCCTCTTACTGTTTTCAAATGCTGAGAACGATGATCGAGAGGCATTGAGTATTTTTTTTACATCAAACTTAATCCACAGGTGGTAGTATCAAGAGTTATCGAGTTTAATAACGATCGTGTATTTAAATCATTTGTCCCCCACTCAATTTTCTTGTCATTTTATTTGCATTTACGTTTGTACCATAAATTCAGTATTATGGAATGAAGAAAAAGGGATTGACTTACACAACGGGGATGTCAAGCAGCACGTGATTAACGCCTCGAGAAGTCGATGGGCCGATTTACTGGCATCTAAAAAAAAATAATGATATTTATGGATTTTTATGGTTTTTATTATTTTTTTCTCTATTTTTCAGTTTGATATGCATCATAAATCTATTAGATTACGAGGAATAACAAATGTCTCTAATGCTTTAACTCTGACAATACAAGAATTATATTCTACAAAGAATTACCAAATCCATGAATTATATTTAATTCGTAAAATATTGAAGAAATAAATAAAAATGCTTCCTCACCTTTGATACGATCAGTCGCAATACAAACAGCGAGAATTTTGAATAATTTCAGTGATTTTTCAGCAACTGAATTCTTTGATAATTCAATCCTAAATCTCGGACTGCACAAAGCAACTCCTGCAGCAGCCCTCCATGCTGAACTCGCTTGAAATAAATTGATCCTCTGTAATTCATCGGTAAAATCACCTTCGACGATGGCCTCAATGGTATTTAAATAATCCTCCTTGACACTCTTCTCATCATCCAATGTCTCTACTCTGTATTTTCCCTTTGATTTCGCCTGATTAATTTGAACACATTCCTCGAGAACCTCTTCAAAGTTTTCTTCCTCGATGATCTCAAACGAATTCAATAGCTCCGTAGTTTCCTTATCCAATGCCTCAAAAATAGCACTCAAAGCAGTTGCATCCGTGAATTCAGAGCTATCACTCTCATCACCAATGAATTTCCCAATTTCCATTATAACAGAGACTTCTAACAGAGCATAAATATTACGAGTGAACAAAGGACTTGGTAAAAGCTTCAAAGTCTCCTTTAATCCATTGATCTCCATGAATCTTTCACACATCGGTTCATTGACAATCAGACTCGAGATGATGGAGAGACAAGACTGAATGATAAAATCCGTTGTAGCATTGTTGCCGTTCTTCTCAAACGTCTTTCTAGCGCTGAGAAAGGTTGGATAGAAGACCCTGAAGAGCAGCTCACGTCTCACATGAAAGGCACAATTGGGCGTGACTTTTATCAAATGTGCCATAATTGTGTAACACAAATTTGGATTATCAGGCGACAGCAAACTCGCATATAACTCGACAAAGTCCCAAAAATAATTCGACGGTTTACTGCAACTATTGCAAGTATCGTAACCTGGGAATCCCCCGAGTTCTTTAAACAAACATCTCTCCAAAAGAGCAACAGATGGCGCGTAAGTTTGGGAGTTCCCTTTTTTCAGGAAGGCTACGACATTTGAGAGAAGAATTTTCGGGGGAAAGCAGCAGCAGGTACCAGCAGCTGTTATGACTTTTAAAAGTCTCACTTGAAGCTCAACATTACATGATATTGATTCTTTCATCAAAGACGTTAATTTCATGAATAACGAGGAAATGCAGCACATTTGTTGCGTCAAACTTCCAACAGTCGGCTGAGAATATGCTGTACCAAGTATATCAAAATGATGATAAGCCTCAACTGGATTAGCACAACTTCTGTGTTTCGGCCTGTGACACTGTCCCATGTGACAGAGATCCTGCCTAACTCGTTTCAATGCGCTCATCAGTGCACCAATCATGTCAACGATCTTTCTAGCACGAGTAATCGATCTCTTCTGATCGATACTCGGTAGATCAACAATAGCGAGGATAGTTCTCTCAACTAATTTACCATCCTGGCTCTCCGTAAATAATTGAAATAATTCCAAAAAATCCTTGAGCTTCTCAGCAGTTCCACGCTGATGAAGTAGACAGTATAAGAACGTTATTATGCCATAAGTCGTAGCAAATATGAATTCCTGAAGTAGAGAGCCTTCCTCGGGTGTTAAAACAACAACTGGCTTGCTGCACGCATCTTCCAGTAATCTCAGAGTCATTGGTAATAGACCATTGTGTATGACAGCAGTCGTTGGCTCATCAGCACGTAGCACACGTTCCAATGCACCAAGCATTAATCTAGCAGCTGCTGCTTTCAGTGTTGCACATTCGGTTCCAGATAAATGAGCTCCGTCTATGCCGAACTGAAGTGACCAGAGTGTATCGAGCGCAAATTTTAATACCTGAACCGCTGGTGTTTGTTCTGCGGGAGTCTCGTAATCTCTGAGTCCCTGGAGTAACTGGATGATCAAAAGGCTCGTCTCAAAGTGACTTATTTTCGTTTCCAGCACTGATTTTATCCGCTCGTCTATGAAGTCTTGCGGAATTATGCGCGCAGGACGCAACGGCGGCTCGTACAATGCTGGACCCCATTTGTTCTCCTCCTCACTACGCACTACAGATGTGAAATACTCAAAATCCATCGGATTCAGACGTATTTTTAGGGTGAGTGATCTTGCTTGATCAATTCCATCAGTCAAAATCTCTGATTCACTGCTCGCATTTTCAATCTTCTCGATACTCCTTTGCCCGACAGATTGTGTGACTCTTGTGCTCGTTCCACTCTGTCTTCTTATTCTCTTACGTGAAACGTGAGAATCACTCGTTGTGCATGAACGAGTACGTAATTTTTTTTTACTCGTGTGGGGAATTATTTCAACTGTGTCAACTGTGTCATCGTTGCAATGGAATTTTATGTAGGCATTGTGAGGGACTGGAGACGGAGATTCTTCATATGATACGGGATAGAGGGCTACAAGTAGTGCAACCAGTTCTCGACCACAGGACAAACCGCGGACACCGAGAAGATGAAGTACTGCTAAGGATCTCCAGCCACGACCCTGGACCAAGTATCTGCGTAACTCGAATAATTCACCACCGTCGTTACGGGCAGCGCACAAATCGTGGACATCTGAGAGCAATTCACAGGCTACTAGGGTTGACACTCCACCTCCACGCAGTGAGCTGTGAATTCATATGAAAAAAAATATTTAGTGGATTATTAAATTTAATTTTATTAATGAAAGAAGGTCTTCATTCTGTTTACCCCATAAATACTGAATTATTGGAAAATAAATGGAAGGAAAATTACATGAAGTTTTTAAAAATAAAAGAATAAGAGATTGTCGCCTGGCAAACAACAAAGTTTCCATTATTCTAATTACCATAGTTGGAGCATTTGAGAAAAACATGAAATTTAACGATCTCTTGTGTGTGAGTTATGAATAACAAACTCTGGGGGCACGATTGATTTTTTCTCTGTCAAAGTACCGTGGAAAGTTACGTCGACTTGTCTTATCTTCGCAAACCCAACTCGTATTATCTCCACTATTTTTCATGCAACTAATAGGACAATACATGGTGCACACATTCACATGTACACACCCGATATAGCTTTGGAGAGGAAAAAGAGTCTTGAATCATGTTTAATGTGAAATTAAGAATTCTGTCGAGTAATGGTAACAAAACTCATATCCTCTGATATTATCAGCCAGAAGTGTGAATTAATTTTATGATATTTGAGATAGGTCAAGATACGATGTGATAGTGAGTGAGTGTTTGCTGGAAAATGATTAATGATTAATTCACTATACGACCTCTATGATTGACATTTGGTTATAAGCGAATTAGGCATCTTTGTTTATTACGTCAATGTCAATCAGAATCATCAATCATCGTTTAATGATTTTTCCAATCGATTTTAAACTCACCAAAATGATAAAACATCTTTAATGGCTTTTCCATCGTGCACTTGAGCGAGAAATTCAGCGAGAAAAATATCCAGCCAAGAGGATTTCTGAAAGCATTAATTAAGAGTCATAAAAATGATTTTTTTTAATATATGAAATATTCGTTATTAAGAAGGGATTGATACAATAGAAGCTTTGATTCTCGATTTAATTATCGTAATAAAGATTTCAAGCTACATTCATAATTATCATGGAGATTATTCTTTAATGCCTCCAAGCATTATTTATTGTTCATAATTAAAGAGTTTCACTCGTTTTATTTTGAGGAAAAATAATAAGTGAAAATTACGTTTTAATTCAATCTGTTTACATGAGTTCATCATAAATCTGTAACGCGATACCTCAGAGTTGCAACGCACTCGTTGAAGGTAATAACATGAAGTAAAAGTTGTGGTATAAAGTTTCAAATTGCGTCTCGATTCGTTCCTCTATCATTATTAATTTTTATCAATTTTATTTCCTCCTCTTCTCTTTTTTTAACTCCAGTATTTCATGTGTACTGATTCACCCTAAAAAAAGCCCCACTGCTAAACTTGTAAGTCATCTACATGCAGTAATACTCTCTCATTTATCAGGCTTTTGCATGTAGACTTGAAATTCTGTCTCTGATTAAATTACTGTTCCAATGGTCTTCGAAATATTTAGTTTTTTGAGAATATCTCGGAAACGATAAGAGATAGAAAAATTTCACCAAAATCCTTTTTTGTAGCTCTTGAAATTATCTACAAAAAAGGTTCAGCGCAAAATTATCCTATCTCGCTTAGTTTCCGAGATATTCCACTGAGAATAATCACAAAATTAATTCCACAAAAAATAACGATTAAAAGAGAATTACCTCATAACTCTGTGGCTCAGCATGTAAAAAATTATCCCAAAGTAATTGAAGCCTATTGGATGATATCGAAGACATGGCCAAGTATGGAAATCCAATTCTCTTCACCTCCTCACTTGAATTATTCAAAACAACAATATTCTCATTCTCATAATGTTCAACATCCTCAACATCACTGGTAGTTCTTTCCGTCCAAGTTGTCCAATCTTCCTCCGGTTTTTTTGCTGAATAATCACCCAATAAACGAGAAGATTCAATTGTTCCTGACGATTGTTCTACTCGCAATGACGAATGTTCACTGAAAGATAATACAGCACGTTGAGGCCGGTTACTCTCTCCCTCCTGCCAATACTTTTCCTTCTTCACTTCATTTTTTTCTCTCTCTATCATTGTCACGAATTTGTAAATAAAGTCTCTTTGAATAAAGAAGCCCTAAAAATCACGTCAACCCTCGGAAAAAAAGGAAATAGAACTGTTTTTACGGACAAAACGTCTCCATGTTAGGAGCGAAGGATAAATCTATCAAGAAATAAAAATTTCGAGGGAAAATAATCATCTTTGCACTTTCAATGTGTGAGTTTAAACGACGGACGTTTAATCTCTTATCTTTTCGAGGGAGGAGCGTGTGACGATAGACGGAAAAAATGAAAGAATTTACAATGATAGAGAGAAGATGTCACTAAAGTTTAATAAAAATTTGTGATTCTTATTAAACTCATTCCTTGACTCGAATTACATAATATATTTATTTTTAATTCACTATTATTAAAATTCTTACTTTGATTTATTGATAATAATTGATGATTGGTATATGCGATTATGGAACGATGTATTCGTTCAGAGATATCAGAGACAACTGAGGTATTTGTGTGAAATAAGTGGAGAAATGAGGAAAAACAAGAGGCGGAGAAAACCTGAAAGGGAGAACGTGAGGGATGACATGCTCACATTCAATGAAATCGGAGTGGGAGAACAATGGGGATTCTTGGGTTTTGTTGGAGCTTGCATAGAATTTATGAATCATCCCATTCATGTTATATAAATAAGATTTTTAATGACTAGCAAAGAGATGGCAAATTGAATTTTTTGAAAATACAATGGAAAAGAAATGATTTCAATTGCTTGCATGTGGAAAATTTGGAAATGATCCAAAAACAAATTGTGATGAAATTCCTGCCGACGAAATTTGCAATTTAATTTCCAATTTGAGATTACCAAAACATTGGATAATGATGGCCTTGACTCGTTTCAGCCCGTTCAATCTGCATTTGGATTCTTTAATCAATATGTGACAACTATAAATAATTTTGATATCAAACTGAGGTGAATCTACATGAATTTCTTGTAAAAATGTATAATTTTCGTCAACTCAAAAATAATAGAATTACCACTTCACAATTATGAAGTGAAAAATGAATATTTTATACATGACTTTTTCTCAATATTAATTCAAGACTTATTAAATATGAAGAAAACAAAATTGATAACAATTATTGAACACGTGCAAACAATTCAAATGATTTGAAACTAAAGAAATTTTAAAATGCAATAATAACTTGTAACACAGTTCAATAGAGAGCTCTCGATCACGCCTGATCATGTGGCACATAAATTTCCTTTATTATCTCATGAAACTTTTCTCTAATTCTAATTGTGTTTGCCGCAATCTAAGAAGGAAGGGAGCCATTTACTCATTATTTTCACTTTAATAATGTGCACACTACATTGTATTACTATGTCATGAGATTATCAACAAGTATTTGTCACATTTCAATCTATCAATAACTGAAAAAAAAAATAGGAAAAAAGCGAATAAAAAATGGAATGACCTTTTAATCTCTAACACTCATAATAATGATGAATTAAAATGTGATGATGTCACGTAATTGATTTTTCCTTCAATTTTTCAAACCTGAGTGGCTCCGATCTGCGTAAATAATTGCTCAATTCACGCAGATATGAGATGAAACTAAAACAAAAGAAGTAGAGCGAAGTCTCCCTATGAAATTATCAGCTCTGGGCTGTGAATTGTGATGAGGAGAAGTGCATGGAGGAAATTTTCCAGCGAAAATCATTGAACTCTCTCTAATTTCCTGATTCTGCTAATTTTTCACGACTCTTTGGAGTTTGTAGACAAAACGATTTTATTCCATCATCAGTTTTTCGTTTAGTTTCCGAGATATTCAAAAATTATGATAAAATAATTCATTCAATCAGGCAAAATTGTTCAGCCCCGAGTTCCCAGTGCCTAAAAATAATTTCGGTTACAAATTTATGATAAGAACGAGAGGGAAACAAATTAAGCAAGATAATCACTGTTTCATAGAATTATGTTGCAAAATTTTGCTGATTGCGAAAAAAAATCTAAAAATAAGACCACAATGAAAAAAAAAACACTTCTAATTCAATGATGACGGAAAAATCTTGAGACCTAATTAAATGCGTCAATTATCTCACACATTTTTCTTCCTAAAATAACTCTCAATTTTACCTGAATTATTTTTCAGTATTGAGCACGAATTTGTGTCTTAAAATAGCCATTTCTGCGAGACTCTCTCCGATCATTGAGAAAAAAATATATATTTTCAAATCGTCAACGGAATGAACCACAATTTCCTCAGAATGCCTTAAAAAACAAGAGATAAACAATTCAGGAAGTAAATACAACATAATATTGACACAATCGATAAATGAGTGTAACATTACGTCACAAAATCCCGCCAATGCTCCACATGTGTTCAACCGTCAAAATTTTACTCGAGTTCATTGAACCAAATAATACGAGCAATGACAATTCCAACCTTCACTTCACATCGAATAAAAATCAAAAGTCAGCACTATCAGTTACCTTTCTCTCTTCTCTCTCATCTGGTAAAACATTTAAAACGTTCGGAAATTAAAAATTAAAAAAACACAGCATTATTTACTTGATCCGACTCCGATCGAGAGTAATCAACAATCCAACGGCAGAAGTGCACGATTTTTCCCCCCAATATCATTATTATTATCATTGATAAATGTGAAACACAGATGGCCACCCCTCCACTCGTCGCAGATTCACGCGGCAAATTCAAATGAAGAATTGCAAAGAAAAAGGCAAAACTATCGAAGAACAATATTTCATTAAATAAAAATGAATTAATAAAAAAATTGATTTTTTTTAAAATTTTTCAGGTAATTTTAAATCAATTAAATGATTCAGTAATTAATGATTTAATTGATTTTTTGTATTTTACGGAATTTTATGATTTTCTGAATAAAATTATCACAAAAATTGCAAGGAAATTGTGAAGAGATATGAGCTTGTTCTCCATTTCTGAAATCACCGGGCTGTACACGTGCTGCCATCTTTTTCCCCTCTCTCCCCTCTTTCTTTTGAGCAGTATGGTCGACGAGAGTGGCCGTGTTTCTGTTCGTTTGCTGTCACTTTTGTTGTCCTAACCTTCAGCCATTGAATAATCATTATTTGATAAGCATTTGAGTGAGAATAACGAACTTTAGCGGTACTGTTGGTTGGGGAATTCTGTGAAATTTTATAATGATGTCGCGTTCAGTGAGAGCAGAGACTCGGAGTCGTGCCAAAGATGATATCAAACGTGTTATGCAGGTTGTCGATAAAGTTCGGCACTGGTATGAAACAAGCTTATTTATTAATTCATTGTTTTATTTAATTTTTCTGTGAAATTCTTAGGATTCTTTTATTTTGTTAACTTACTTTGGAACAATGGATTTTTTTAGGGAGAAAAAATGGGTTACGATAGGTGAAACTACCATGAAAATCTACAAATGGGTACCTATATCAACGCTAGAACAGGTGTGTATCGTTTTCAAGAGTTAAATCATTTTTTTTCCGAATTTTATTTGGAGGGAAAAAGAGAATAGAGTGGTTTAAAGTATTCAGACGAGTTCAGTTCGTTTTGGCACCAAAATTCAAGCAAGTTAGAGGAATTTTTGTAAATTAAACTGAAACATGTAATTATGAGGATTCCTCTATTTCTCACAAATTTCGAGATATTTTATAAGCACTCATATTGATTAATTACGTTTCTATTAATTTTCTATTTTTTTTCCACCTTTCAATAGAAAAAGAAGACGAAATCAATTGCGGAAAAGGAAAATGGAATTCCTAGAAAAGGAATTGATTCTTCGAATTCAAATTTCGGACTCACAGAAGATTCCAACACATGTAAGAATGATAATTAATTAAATTAAATAGTGAATTAAGGAAAATTCTGTAATTCATATTTTTCTCTTTTTCATTCAGGTTTCTCAACAGTCAGTGATTCACAAGGAATAACTGACTTCTCCACTCACTTAAACTTCTCAGAAGACTCAAACTCACAAAATAGTGAACCAACGCCAAAAGTACTCAAGACTGACCACTGAAAGAGAGTTAATGAAATTTATGTATATTAAATCAGCAGGATTCATTCATTTGAGAAGAAAAGTGGAAGAATGGAATAAGTGAAACGAAAAATTTAGACAAACAATTTTATTGATAATTAATAATTAAGATTACATGAATGATTGAAGAATAGTAACTTTTTTTTCACGAAAAAAAAACACTTTCCAATGCTCTGCAGTTTGTAAAATAATGAAAAAAGTTGGAATGTTTTAGTTTTAACTTTTTTCATGACATCAATGAAATTACATTTTCGTTTGATCATTGAGAGAATTTAGGTAATTCATTGTGAATTTATACTTGTGTATTTAACAATAATAAAATAAATTTTCAATATTTTAAGAAATTATGTTTTTTTATTTTTCAAAACAGTAGACATTTATTTTCACTATGTAAAAAGCATTTTTCAAACCCATTATTAAAAAAATCTCAATAAATCATACAAAGCTTTCAAAAAATCCTTTGGATCTACCAAGGCAGAATTTTTCCATCGTGCTGGAGGAAAAGGCCATTATGTGATTTATCGAGGTTTCTGATTGTCTTAATCATATCGCTGACAGAAGAATCAATGTCCATTGGTGCATTGGAGCCACCCATGTCTGTTTGGACCCAACCTGGATGCATGCAAGCTACTAAAATTCCGTCCTCCTCTAAATCAATGCTCATGGATTTAGTGGCTGCATTCAGAGCCGTCTGAAATGGAATTGATCGATCAATAAATAATATAATTTAATTCAGAAGCGAAGAGGTAACATAGGATAAATCGATTGTCATCGCACTCTTTTAGGAATAATTTTATGGAAATGAACCGAGATGGAGGAAATGTGTCCTGATTTAAATACCTTGCTGCATCTGTAAGGATAGAATCCTCCCAGAGTATTATCCTGAATGCTGGCAATAATTGAGCTCATATTGATGACAGCTGCTCTGTGAACACCCATTCCTTCTTTCCCAGACGCTGCTTGCTTCAAGAGAGGCAGGAATGCCTAAAAAACGGATAAATTAAATAACGCACCTCAACAAGGTCATTCAGGAGGTAAAATGGCTTAATCCACCTCCAACCCTTTAATGAACATCTCCATTTCACCTCACGAATCTTAAAGATCGTAATATCCGGAATTTTTCATCACCTTCGTAAGCATAATTGGTGCGACAGTATTTACAAAGTAAACTTCAGTCAATTGCTCTTCTTTAACGTATCCAATTCTCGTGTATTTCGTTGCAATTCCAGCGTTGTTGAAGAGTACATTGAGTCCAGCATCTCCAACTTTCTTGGAGACAGTTTCAGCGAGGTTATCATATTTTTTTGTGTCCTTCAAATCTTGAAAAATGTAAATATTCATTATAAAAAGAATTCAGAGTAAAATTTCACATTCAATAAGATGAAAACATTGAAATTACCTATTTCAAGGATGTGAACGTTCTTGTGTGTTTCAGATAATTCTCGCAGTTTCTATTAATAAAAAATTCATACAATAATTAATTAATCATTAATTGTTAAATAAACGATTTTAACATCACGTTTAAGTGAATTCGATTATCAATAACTTTTAATAAAAAAAAACTTGAGTAATTGGATTCTGTTTGAAGTGAAAGGAGAGTCGATTGATTTCCCCCAGAGAGCAGCACCTCCAAGGCCACAATAAAAAAGAAGGGAAAATGTTTGTGTCATTTCCAACGTATTCTACATCATACCGTGCAATTCCCCCACACGTTCCAACACTTGAAATACTCCTCATTGACAACAATTCACCTGATCACAATAAAGATAATCAGCAAACCCAGTGCCTCTCTCTGCCAGTGCCGCCATTGATAGAATTCCGCCCAAATAAATATCTTCATTGAATTATCATTAAAATTAGACTGCGTATATAACATAACTGAATTTACATTCACACATCACAACCGGCGAATAATCGAAGCTAGCATGGCACCAATCGGTGAGTATTCTCAGTATACCAAAATCAACTTAACTTATCTTAAATAACTTCATGACTATTACGTAAAAAGAGAATTAAATAATTATCGATTGATTAAGCATTGGTTGAGGGTCGTGAGAAAAATTGGAGATTAAAATTGTAAAATAATTTAATAATGTGAGTTACCTGAGCTTTGCTAATGTCACGACAAGTTGCAAATATTGTTTCCGGTGGATTCGGCAGCTGCGTCAAGTGTTGAACAAGTCCAAGACCCAAACCTCGATTACAACCAGTTATTAAGATCGATTTCATCATTAATTCTTCGATTTATCGAGTTTCACGAAATTCAGAGGAATCAAATGCAATGACACGTTAAATGTTTGAATTATTTTTGCGATTAAATTCACTTATTCTCGGGAAATTTGAAACGTTGATTCTGTGATTTTATTGAAACGATCTCCATTCGATTTGTCACGGTGAAGATTAAGATTCTGCAGCGTCATACACACGGAATTATCACTCCAACGATTACTGTGTGTGACGTCATCAGTGCGATGGCGACTGGCACATTTTTTACCCGGCTACTGCCAATTAAAACTGGCGCTCGTCATTTTGTTGGATTGTTTGTTGATGGAAGAATTGGGAATAAAGGAGTATTTAAAAATATGACTAATAGAACCATCATTGCCTGTCTCTGCAGTGAGTTTATTTAATTATTCATCATGTTGTGACAATTGTCAACACTTGTCACATCCTCTGATAATAGAAAATTTTATGTTCTTTAATTATTTACATTTTTTTTTCAATGATTTTGAGACTTTATCTTAACCTGAAAGTGTCAATAAATTTTTTAAAATAAATTCTCTCGATCAAAAAAAATAATTAAAACACAGAAAAGAAATATTATTTATATTGTTACATAAATATAAACTACAATGATTGATAAGAATGGGAAAAAAATGCAAATTAATTTATACTTCCATCCAGACTTTGATCATCGTTCGTAATTCATTAATTCGTCGAATCTAGTCGAGATGAGATGGAGTTGAAAGTTATTCTATTAACGTCTCTATTAATAATAATTCTATCTAAATTCGTGAATTTATCGTTAACGCCATTTTTGCTTGATATTTCAGCTCAATCAAAGTACGACTACGATTTAGTGGTAATAGGTGGTGGTTCTGGTGGATTAGCAGCAGCAAAAGAAGCAGTAGAATTGGGCGCCAAGGTCGCCGTGCTTGATTACGTTACACCATCGCCTCAAGGCACAAAATGGGGCCTTGGAGGTACGTGCGTTAATGTCGGTTGTATACCGAAGAAATTGATGCATCAAGCAGCATTGCTCGGTGAAGCGTTACACGAGGCAACTGCCTTCGGCTGGCAATTACCAGAGCCAAAAGGAATTATCAATGATTGGGAGGCATTAACAACGGCTGTGCAGAATCACGTAAAGTCAGTCAATTGGGTCACACGAGTTGAATTGAGGAATAAAAAGGTGGACTACGTTAATGCCAATGGATACTTCAAAGATGCACACACAGTTGTTGGAGTCACGAAGAGCGGCGAAGAGAAGACACTTACTGCTGATAAAGTTATCATCGCCGTTGGTGGCAGACCAAGATATCCAGATATTCCCGGTGCTGTTGAGCATGGTATCACCAGCGATGACATATTCAGCTTGAATAGAGCACCTGGAAAGACTCTCGTTGTTGGTGCAGGCTGTGAGTTTCATTTTTACGTAAATTTTAATAATTAATTGATTTTTTCTTTAATAATAAGGAGATAATCCAATAATCCATTACGACTTAAAGGTCTCAATTGTCATTGAAGTATTAATTGCTCTAATCATTAGATATTGGACTGGAATGCGCTGGTTTCTTGAACGGCCTTGGTTACGATGCAACGATAATGGTGAGATCAATAGTTCTCCGTGGATTTGATCAACAGATGGCTAATCTAGTTGCTGAGGAAATGGAACAGCGTGGAGTTCATTTTGTTTATCAGGCTAAACCAAAAGCCATCGAGAAACAAGCTGACGGCCGATTACTCGTTCACTGGGTCGATAAAGTATGGACTTTTATTATTCATGAAATCTTTAAATTATTATTATCTTAACTACTATAATATCCCTTTTTTCACAGAATGGACAAGTGAATCAAGACGTTTATGACACTGTTCTATTCGCTATCGGAAGACAGGCGCTCACTCCGCAATTAAAATTAGATAATGCCGGTGTCAAGGTTGTACCTGATACTCTGAAAATCAATGCTAACAATGAACAAACTAATGTCGACAATATTTATGCTGTTGGTGATGTTCTTCATGTGAGTTTTTTAATATTCATTCTATTCAGTTGCATTGCAAATTTACATTAAATTTTTTCCATTGCAGAAAAAACCAGAACTAACTCCTGTAGCTATTCACGCTGGTAAACTATTAGCACGGCGACTATTTGGTAATTCAGTTGAGAATATGGATTATACAAATGTGGCAACTACTGTATTCAGTCCACTTGAATATGGATGCGTGGGCTTGGGTGAGGAACAGGCAATTGCAGCTCATGGAGAGGATAATATTGAAGTTTATCATGCTTTTTACAAGCCAACTGAATTTTTCATTCCACAAAAGAATATGTCACACTGTTATGTCAAGGTTATTGCGTTAAAGAGTGAGGATCAGAGAATTCTTGGCATGCACTTTATTGGACCTCATGCTGGTGAAGTTATTCAGGGCTTCTCGGCAGCTATGAAGTGAGTAATGTTTAATTAAATGTGATTTGTTGAGGTGAGAGACGGGGAAAATTTGAGATATCAATGTCAATGAAATTTTAACAAAGAAGGATTAGATTTTAAATTATTATTAAATAGAAAAATTGTTCATCCGCACCGTACAAATTCATCAATCCCAAAATTTCCAGAAATTAATATTTTCTTCTGTTTCAGGTGTAACATTACATTCCCACAACTGAAATCAACGGTTGGAATTCATCCAACCAGTGCTGAAGAATTTACACGTGTATTCATCACAAAAAGTTCAGGTATGGATCCAACTCCACAAAGCTGCTGCAGTTAAATAGTCAACAATGATCAAGAAGGAATAAATCAACAATCACCAACAGACAACAATGAAAATAAAAAAACTTACTTAAA
Source organism: Aleiodes testaceus (assembly GCA_963565655.1). Classification (NCBI taxonomy): domain Eukaryota; kingdom Metazoa; phylum Arthropoda; class Insecta; order Hymenoptera; family Braconidae; genus Aleiodes; species Aleiodes testaceus. Next base: position 3,524,527 of record OY751423.1, read on the forward strand.
TTTTTATCCGATGAAATTCGTCACAAAAAAGTATTTGCGAAACTGAAGCTCTTTATTTGTTGTAAAACTAAAGGTTTTTTTTTTTTTCTTTTTTTCTCTTTTCTTTTCTGCTGAACTTTCACATAATTCATTATATTTTTATATGCAGCTTTTAGATAGAAAATATACAATGAAAATTAGAAAAAAAAAACGGAGAAAACTGACATTTGGGTAGAGGAGAAAAAATTCTGATACATTTTTGTGTTGATTCCTTTTTTGTATGAGAAATTTTTCTGCTTTCATTTGTATTACTTGTATCTTACACCTTTATTACAATTTTAAGATTAATAAAACTTAAAATGTTCATTATAAATTTTAGCATTCTTCCCTTTTTCTTTAATCTTGTCATTTTTAATTCTAATATTTTAAAATAGTTACTAGTTTTTTAATTGTTTTTCATTAAAATTATTTTCATCATTTTTATTTTTTCAATTTTTTTTGTTAAATTACTAAACGAAGATCATTATTTTCGTTATATACTGTACAACAATGGTGAAATTAATTTTTTTAATTCTATCCATCAAAAGAGAAAAATGTAACTAAAACAAATGTTTTTTTCTTTTTTTTTTTCCTCGGAAATTGTGCTTTTTCTTTTTTTAAATTTTCGAAAAATTCATAAATTTCCCCACAATGAAAAAAAAAATCAAAACACTGCCAGCAGTGTAGACAGTATGTTTCTCAATACAAATAAGAGAAAAGAAAAGAAAGTCATTTTTTTTCCTAAAATGTGTCAAAATTTTCAAGTTTAGAAAAAGAAGAAACAATGAAAAAAAATAAGAATAAGAAAATTTATATCCATTTTTTTTCACTTTAGTCACTTAGTTTTTTTTTTTTTTGCTTTTTTTTTATTACATATTAGAATGAAACTAAAAACTTCCTCTCGAATTGGCATATTAAATTCTACAATAAATGATGAATATTTACAAATATTTACAGGCATTTTCTCATCCGATTGATTAATTTTTCATTTCCTCCAAGAAATATACATATATATATATGTATATAATTAATTTCGAAAGAAAAGAAAAAAACCGAGATAAAAGAAAATGAAATTTGTTCAGAACTATAAAAAAGTTAATGAAATAGAACTCAATGAATTCATTATGAATTAAATATCAAGTGAAAAAAAAAAGAAAAAAAAAGAAGTGATTACTTTTTTTTACGTGTGTGTCAGAAGAAAAAAGAATTGAAATCATTCAGATAAAATAACATCAGTCAATGAATTCATCATTTTTAAGTGTTGGATCGTCTCTACGACAATCAGGACAATACCATTTACCTTTTGGCGGTACCATAATACCAACGCATTCAAAATGAAACCACTCAATTTTACAATTATTACCATCGCATGCAATCATCTCTGAAACTTCGTCATACGGGCACTGGCAATAACAATAAAGATGTTTTTTATCACCACTAACAATTGGTCCAGTTGGTCCAGTCAAATTATTATCAACAATCTTGACAGCATTGACATGAGTTGGCTGCTGTTGTTTCTGTTCCTGTACGACAGCTGTACCCTCACCGGCGCTGGATTCACTGCTACTGCTATCACTGCTACCATCACCACCAACATCTTCAGTATCTGTGACAGATGCACCATGTGTACTGGGTGCTTTTTCATTATTTAAAACAACAAAGTTAGCCTCACTCTCGGCATTATACCATTTTGATTGCAGCGGTGGACCAAAATTCTGTTTGATCGTAATTGTTGGCACGTACTGCTGTCCCTGCTGATTATGCTGACCCTGATTAGTCTCGACTCTTCGCCACTTTGGATAGCCAACGTGGTGTTGCTGCTGCTCGTCATCGCTCGAATCCCCGTAGAATTTCTTCGGTATCCTCTTTCTCTTCGAGGATCTCTTGTTGTCCCCGTCTTGTCCTCTTTGCCCTTCCCCAGACGGCGCCTGATTGGCCATCCTCGAGTGGTTGGATTGATAGGAAGATTCAGTGTCATTGGCTTTGTCAACTGGTACCATTGATGAGAAGCTTATTCTCGGTTTTTTACGATTGAATTTTGAATTTGGAATGTTTAGTTTAATTGGATCGACTGATTGTACTTTTGGACGTCTACCACGTGTACCACGTGCGCCTCTAGCACCTCTGCCTCTTCTGCTGTCGCTGCCTTTTTTACGTTTCTTCACTTTTACTTTTTTCCCCTGATTAGCATCAGTTCTCGTTGAATTGTCAATTACTCCATTATTTAGGCCCGATGGCAGCGAGGATTCAGCTGGTGCCACACTCGCCAACAGCATCAGTTGATTTCTCTTCTCTGCTAGTATTTTGTTAGCAAGCTCCTGAGGATGTTCGTCATAAAAATCTTCATCTGTATCAGTTTCGTCAGTGTCCAAGTCTGATTCTCTCATAACGCTCTTCTTCTTCGTTACTTTTGGCTGTACTGGTGTTGAAGTAAATGGTACTGCTTCAGCTGTTACTTCAACATCAACATTTTTCTCATCAATTGTGTGTACATTGATAATCTCGTCTGTCTCATCCGGCAATTTATTCTCAGCTTCATTACTCTCTTTTGCACGTTTATGTGGACTCGTTCTATTCCCTTTTTTATGCTCTTTCTTCCTGTCCGGCTGCTTACGTGGTGATGATTCAGCGTCTGAACTATCTGAATCAGATGAATTACTCGATGATGATGATGTGTCTGATGATGAACTACTGCAGCTACAATTTGTACCACAGGAGCAAGAACTTGAGTCTGAATCACTCGATGAATCACTGGACGATGAATTTGATTTTTTCTTTGGTGATTTTGTTGATTTTAATTTATCATCTTCATCATTATTATCAGCTGTTATTGATACTTCATTTAATTCATTAATCTCTTCTGTGCCAATTGTTTCCTCATTCAAATTATCAACAAGATTTATACCATTTTCATCAGAATTCTTGATATCACTCGGATCATTAACAACTTCCTCATCATCCTCATTCTTCGAATCACCGTAAATAACACAATAATCATGATCATCAGTTATAATAGCAATTAATTCTTTTTTCTTAGCTTCAATAATTTTTTCCTCACTTTTAGCTAATTCCTCGAGATTTGTCTCAGTTGTTGTTGCATAGGATTTAAAATTATTCCAAATACCATTCATGATATTAACTTCCTGCGGATCAATTTGATCATTATCACAAATACTTTCTTCATTAATTGTGCCGGTTAAATCATCAGTTTTTTCATTAATCTCTGGTTTAGCATCAGTCGAATCGTTCTCTGATTTTTCACCAATATTCTTAGTCTCTGCCTTTTCTTCGTCATCATCGCTGTCACTTTCTGATGATAAATTTAATGGTGGTAGATCATAGACATCAACGACTTTTCTAACTGGTTCATTAGTAGCTTTAGTTTCAGTTGCTTCAGCCGTTGCAGTTGGTACTGGACAAGAATCCTCGGCTGCTGATGTTCCAGGTGCCTTTGCCTCAGCATCAACATTATCATCATCATCATTAATAGGTAATTTAACATCAGAAGTCGATGCTATGGACTCAACATTGTCCAATCCATTGGCATCAACGTTGTCATCATCACAAGGTGGTTCAACAGGCTCTTCGACTTCTGGCTGTGGCCTGTGCACATCTTCCTCGTGTCTAATCATCAATTTTTTAGATATAAATCGTTGCTCACATTCACTACAACAGTATGGTTGATCATTAGTGTGTAATCTCTTGTGTACTTTCAATGATACAGCCCTTTTAAATGTTAAATTACAATCATCACAAACAAATGCACTTGGTGGTATACAAAAATGATAAATATGGGGCCATTTTTTTTGCAAACATTTTTTACAAACAACTGACTCTGTACCATGTTTCCAAAATAAATGTTTTGTTATATCTGGCTTATTTCTATATGCAATACCACATCTGTAACACAAATGATGTAATTTATGTTTCCAAACGTGATTTGATAATTTTTGTTGATTACCAGTTAATTCTAAACAAACATCGCAAGCATGATGGCTTTTTCTCAAATGTACCATAAGCCTGAATGAAGATGGTAATGGATTAATTGTACATATACAACAACGATATTTAATTGTTGTATTTGTCAGTTGTATTGATTGATTTGGTGAATTATTTGTGTAAATACCAGGACACAAGTGGCATAATAATTCACTGTAACTGTAAAATGTTGATTTACACATTATACATATTAATATTGTTTTCTGATGCATTTTACGATTGTGTAAATAGAGATCTTTGTGTATGTGTGATGTTACACGACAGTGAAAACATTCGTATATTCTTATTGGTGGTACATTGTATGTACCAATATTGCTGTCGTAACTGTCGTAATTGAAGTAGCGTTCATCAAGTTCGTCGATTGATTTTTTAACTCTCACTATGAACTGAGATTTGTCGATTATTATTGCTGGATGCTGCGGCTGAAACCTGTGCTCTGCCAGCATGTGCAGGGCTAATTGTTTTCCATTTACTGCAATGTGTCGTGCATGATTGCAGTAGACACACATTGGTGATGCTGATTCAATGCAGCCTTTCATGAGGTCAATGATGTCCAAATTCTCGAGGAGATCGTTGACATTGAGGTCAATCACTGGTACATCCTCGGATGCTAAAAAAATATTATCATTCGTTTCTTCAACCACATTTACAGCTGATGCCTGTTGTTCTTCAGGTTCTGCTGGTGGCTGATTGTCGTCCTGATGATCCTCCGTTTCCTTCATATGGCTCAAGCTCGTGTCAATTACCTCAGCAGACTGGCTTTCATTAACTTGCTCCAATCGATCAGCCAGAGCCTCGTCACTCGTGTTCAATGACTTCTGATTGTCCTCCACTATGGCAACAGTCAATCTATCATTATCCGAGTCACTGCCGTTATTATTATCATCAGACTCATCGATACCATTAACATTTGGCGTTGTCACTGAGTAATGGGAATTTTTATTTGTACAAATTTTAATAACCAAACTTCCTTTTGTCCTATTTACACTGCTAACTGACATTGGTACTTTATCTAAATTATTTTCACGTTCTTCATCGTCATCGTCATCATTATCATCCTCTGATGATGATGTTGTGTCAAGTTTATCAGGATCTGGCTCTTCCAATTTATTTTCATCATCTGGTAATTGTTCTAATTGTTGTTGATGATTTGTTGGTGATTTGTCGGGTTCGTGGTCATTGTTTGAGGATTTATCAGTACCAGAGTCATTGTTTAGCCTTGATACCCTCATAATTGTCTCGGTAACACTGTCCCAATTGTTTCTCGTAACTTCCTGAGGTTCCTGAATTATTTCCTCGGGTTTATCATCAACTGCTGGTGATTCCTGGGGTAATTCAGATTTATGCAATTCTCTTGATTTATCAGAACACTTGGATACCTCCATTATTGTTTCAGCAACAGTGTCCCTTGATAGCACTGAATTTTCAGATTTATCAGAATTATCACGTAATTCAGTAGCACTATTTTCACCAGATACTGTTGGCTCACTTGGTGGTAATATGTGAGTTGATTTTTCACTTTTCATATTCATTTTACGTGCATAAAGCTCAGTCAATTTACGTTGATAAGATGTTAACATGTGTTTTTCACTTCTTTTCATTCTATTATTTTTACTTCGTACTGTTGAATTTTTCATATTTAATTTATCCAAATTTTTCGGCTGTAATTCCTTAGTTACATCCAATTTACGCTGACAATTGGCACTGTGTCCACCAATACCACGGCAAACACTGCATTTTTCATTATCATCCATGATATTTTCATCAATCTGCGTTGGACAATAGTGATTATAAAAATTATCAGTTTCAGTGAATAATTTTTCACAAGAACAACAAATTAAATAACATGAACCCTTAAATGCATTATTAAAATCATCGTATGTAGAAAATTTTGTCTCTTTAACACTGTGTTTATTTTCTAAATGATGTGATAATCTTTCGGCCTCATCAAATAAACCCAAACAATAGAGGCAAATGTGCCTTTTATGAATGTCTCTCATGTGTAAAAATAAATTCCAATTTTCAAAATATGTATCACATGAAGCGCACATATAAACTTTTCTCGTTATACGAAAATTGTTTGATAATTTTGATGTACTTGGAATATTTTCACACGATTGAGGCTCTCGTGGAGGTGTTGGTTGACGTCGAGGTGGCGGTGGCGGCGGTGGCGGTGGTTGTGGTGATGGTGGTACTGACTTGCAAATACAGTCTGTATGATGATAATTATTAACTGAACATTTTAAACACTTTTTATATTTTGGAGCTGGCTGAAGACCAAGATACTGAACGTATTCACTTATTTTTCCCCTTTTAATTCCTCGAATTTTATTGTCATCCTCATGACTGTTATCACTGTCATCGTGGTAATTTTGAGGTGACAATAATTTACGTTTTAGACCCTTGAAGACTGGATGTGACACGGGATTTGGTAAACGTGTTGGAAAATTTTCTGGATAAATTTCTTCCTCCTCTTCTTCTTCATCCTCTTCATCTTCATCTTTAGCATCGTCTGAATAATCTGATTGCTCTGTAGTTGATGTTTGATGAATCTTTAATGACTCACTGTCTGTTAGCACTTGGGATTCTGTATTGGAACCCTCGCCATCATCATCTTCCATAATAGTTTTGGATAATTCAGGAACTTTTTCACAGTATCTGGACATCAGAGAAAGAAAATTAATTAATGTCAATTCCTTTTTCCCAATTTTTTTTTTTTAACTTTGAAACAAAGGAAGAACGTATTTGTGGAGATTTCTTTTAATTTCTTTTTTCTTTTTTTTCGGCAATGATAATTTTTGTTTGTTAATTCTCACGATGAGTACGATGAAAATGGGGCGAATGATTTAACGAAAATTTACGGACACTGGTATAATGGAATTCAACGTTTTCATGATGATTTTTTGTTTGTTACAAAAAGAACGTGATTGTGGAGTGTGTAAAAATGCCCGGGTAAGCTTGGCTTTTTTCATATATAACGAGCAGTTGTGTGTAGTACATTATACATTCCTTTTTTTTTCAACATTAATTTAGTGGCGTCAGTTAACTTACCTCTTTTATTAATTGTCAATTATTAATTTATACTGATTCAATTATTGTTGTTTATTACTCTATGTTTTTTTAATGGATTACTTTAGTTTAACGCGAGTACGTGTGATGTGAATAACCGTGCACGTTTGAAGAGAGTGATTAGTACCGTCCCGGATTATCCCTTGCGACTGCTTCGTCGCGCTCCGCGCCGAAAAGGTTAGTAAAATGGCGTCATATCACTGCAAGTTGTGCCATGGATTGTTTCAATTTCGATAGATGGCAGGATCAGTTGGATTTTTTTTCTCACCGTGAATCTGCCATTTTTTTTCATTATCGACAGAGTTTTTTTTCGAATTTCCATTCCACTTTTTTTTTTATTCTTGAAGAAAATCTCTAGAATAAAAAGTTATTTGGTGAATTCATGGATTCCCATTATTTTCCAAAATATTCCCACAAAAATCGATCTTTTCCATTCTTTTTGGGGTAAAATTGCAGTTAAATTATGAGAATTCCTCCAATTTCAACGGCTGATAGACAAAATGGATTCGTCTAATTCCCTCATTTTTTTATGGCGATTTTCACCCGAAATTCCTCCCACTTCCGTTTCCCCCAGAATAACCCACACATTCATAAACTCCATGTCTGTGTTTCCCCATCAGTGTAGCGTCAGAAAAGCGGCACCAAAACGCGCGACAACTCGATAAAGCTCCCCTGCAAATCCTCCCCCCTCCCCCCATCAAAAGAACCAACCATCCAAAGAACCTCTTATTATTCCCTCTGTCAATTGACAAAAAAAATCATCTGAAATCCCGCTAAAATTAATCGCCTAACCTCATGAAATAGAGGAAAAGGGAATCGTGTTACGTGTGACCTTGAGCGTTGAAAAATTAGCGAGCAAGAATAAATCGTGCAAACAATCTCGGCAAACAAGTGGAAAAATCCGTAGATTAAAAAAAAAGTCACCAAAGTGGTGGTGGGGGGTTTGAGAGAAAAAAAAACTTGGATTTTTTTTCTTCATGAAAATTCACCTTGTTGAATTGTGTTGTGTGCTGCTGCTTGTATAGTTTCGTTGGTTTGAAAAAACGGAAGCCATCTTGTGGCTGTGTGCGAGCTATTCCCCATATTATAATCCCCTCAAAAAGGCGGAACACAAGAGTGAAGATAGAGAGAGAAAGAGAGAGAGAGAGAGTGGGAAATAATTTTTTTTTCTTTTCCCTACGTTTCATTCTTGAGTTGATTGAAGTTGATAAAAAAAAAAGCGAGAAGCAAACAGAGAGAAATCAAATTATAAATAACAATTAATTACAAGAAATCAATAACAATTGATAAAACATTTTAATTATAATAATATTGTTTAATTCAAACTATGTATAAACTATTTGGCCATATGTTTACATAGCCATGGCTGCGACGAGAAAGTTGCAAGGTAAATGATTGAGAAAAAAAGAAGAAGGAATGAAAAAAAAAAATTTATACGAAAATTTATACAACGTGTTTACATTCTATCAATGATTAATTAATTATTTATTCAATTTTATTATATTTATTTGTTATTTATTATTGAATTCATTGAATTTTTTATTCATTAATTTTACCAAAGAAATTATCAAGTTTGTGTTGAAGTTAATTTTGTGATCTTCATTGTGGGGTTAAAGTGTTACTTCATGTCGATATAAAGAATTGTCAAAGAAAATATGAGATTTTTTATTAATTAATTGAGTCAATGATAATTCAAGTGTTTGAAGGAACTTTGAGATTTTTTTTTTCACGGTTATTTTGTGGTTAATTCCGGTAAATGAGGAAAATGGTGAATTTTTTTTTTTTTTTCATTTGTAATGATTTTTTTTTTCTGGTAATTTTGTTGCAGGTGAAATAGACCGGTGCCTTAAAAAAGTGACCGAGGGTGTTGATACGTTTGAGGATATTTGGCAGAAGGTACACAATGCAACAAATAGTAATCAGAAAGAAAAATACGAGGCTGATCTCAAAAAAGAGATCAAGAAGTTGCAGAGGTTACGTGATCAAATTAAAAGTTGGATTGCCTCCGGTGAAATTAAGGACAAAAGCACGTTACTTGACTATAGAAAGTTGATTGAAACGGTTTGTTTATTTAATTTTTATCTATTGTTGCTATTGTGATTGTTTTCATTATTGTAATTCCATGTTTTCGATGATGAAATTGTGGAATAAGTTGATTTTGCAAATTTGAGGATTATTCTTGGAATATCTCGGAAACTATTGAGTTTACGAGAATTTATCAAGAGACATTTTTTTTAGCCCTTAAAATTATCTATAAAAAAGATGTCCTGACAAATTTTCTTCAATTCAATAGTTTCCGAGTTATTTCCAAAAAACGTTAAGCATAATTCAAGAATTCATCTCATTCTCGAATTATCTAATTAATTATTCATTAATTGATACAATAGCAAATGGAGAGGTTCAAAGTGGTTGAGAGGGAGACGAAGACAAAGGCATACTCGAAAGAGGGCCTTGGAGCAGCTCAGAAGTTAGATCCAGCGCAGAAAGAACGTGAAGAAGTCAGTAATTGGCTGGCGAATTCAATAGATGCATTGAATCTACAGGTTAATATTCATTACAATTCATCATTGCATTGAAAACAAATAAATTGATGATATTTTTAAAATAATCATTAATTATTGTAGTTGGATACATTCGAATCAGAGATTGAATCGCTTCTTGCTGGTAAAAAGAAGAGACTTGATAAAGATAAACAGGATAGAATGGATGAATTGAAAGGAAAATTGGAGAAACATCGATATCACATTCGAAAATTGGAAACGCTTTTGAGAATGCTGGACAATATGTCAGTTGAAGTGAATACAGTGCGTGAAAATGATTTATTTTTATTTAATAATATGGGAATATTGATTTTTGCAAAAGTTGTTATAGAAGTAGAATGAATTCATCTCATCTCACTTCTCCACTAAAATCGACTCCAACAAATGAAATAATTAATTTTTTTTCGTCAGATTAAGAGGATAAAGGACGACGTCGAGTATTACATTGAATCATCTCAGGAGCCAGATTTTGAAGAGAATGAGTACATTTATGATGATATTATTGGGCTTGATGAGGTGGAATTGTCTGGTGTAGGTATTCCATCATCAGCTACGACTGATAGTAATAACAGTAATGAAACTGGTGGTACGCCAACATCAACGAATTCGGGTACATCACCAATACCATCACCACCATTGAGTTCGACTATGCACAATCATTCGAGTGATAGTTCAACGGATACAGATAAGAAGACCAAGGTAATCTTTTGGATGAATTATTAATAATAGTATGAGTGTCTTAAATGTATAAAGAACGTCAACTTACGTTTTTCTCCTAATTATTGCAGCCAGTTAAGCCAACAGCAGTCAGACCACTCCTGAATTCGTCCCAGACGAGCATTCCACCTGCAGGAAGCACTGCCATCCAAAAACCAACATTATTAACAAGCAGTACACCAAGTAAAACCATTCCCATGACATCGAGCCACAGTTCACCAATATCAACAACAAATCACGTATCAACAAGTAATGCTGGTAATTTTGCAACGGTTGCTGCATCGCACACAAATTCTCAAGCAAATCAAGCAATTCACTCTATCTCGACTAAAATTTCATGTGCGTAAATCATCATAACCCCTCATCTCATTTTCATTTAACAACAAAACTAATAAGAATTATCAAACTTTATTTCCTTTCGCTGAGGGGAGGACTTCTATGGGATTTGGATTCAATGCATAGTTTTATTGGAAATACTTTCAACTATTGAAAAACACTTTCACAGCAAATCCAAAACTCATAGTAATCCTACCTCTCAAACTCTCTACATTAACTAACAACTCAGTAGAAAAATCAGTGAAACGGAAGATGGTGCAGCTCATTTCTAAAATATGTTGCCTGAACCACTTCACTGACGAAAATTTCACTCTGTCTGACCAACTCCTCATATTCTCATTAATAGATTCAATTGTCCAATCAGCTCATAGCAGTGAAAACGGTTTGTCGACCTCAATGACAACTAGTACACCAACGTCATCGCAGAGCCTGTCTCAAGTGTCCCAAGTACAATTGCAAATAACTCAGCAACAGATTCAGGCAGTGACGCCAATTCAACCGCCAGTGTCATCTCCACCGCAATCCCAGCTGCTAATTCAACCGCAGGCTGTCCAATTGCCTCAACATCCCCAGCATCAACTCCCAATATCACAGCCGGCTCCACAGCTGCTGCAGCCGCAAACTCAGGTACCCCAGCAACAGCAGCAACCGCAGCAACAGCAACAACAACAGCAGCAGCCACCTCCAGTGGCACAGAATCAGCTTCAACAGATCTCCAATCCATCATTGAATCAAACTCCATCAACAATAATTCCAACCGTGCATCAATTAAACAGCCAACAAAGTCAAAATCATAACAACACAACAAACGACGATATAACAACACCAATACCACCGTCATCATCGTCTCCACAATCATCAATAAGCAGCAGATCATCACCAATTCCAGCCAATTCGTGTTCACCAGCACCATCCACTGCCAATGGATTGATAACAAAAATACCTGACGGCATGACATCATTGAAAATAATTGCACAAAATGCAATTGATCGTGCTGGACTTGAATTACCACCTGGTGAAAGTTCAAGAAACATATTTGAGAGTAATAAAAATAATTCTGGTACATCAGAGGCACATATACCACCATTACTCGGTGTTGCTCCACTTGGTCCAGTGCCATTGCAGAAAGAACATCAGGTACAATTTCAAATGATGGAGGCTGCTTATTATCATATGCCACATCCATCTGATTCGGAGAGACTGAGGTCTTATTTGCCGAGGAATCTCTGTCAGACACCACCTTATTATCAGCAGGTATGGGTTATAGATTATTAAAATTATTAAAATTTATATAACTTTTTTGTTGTATTCATTTGATCATGTTGACGTGTTTTTCTTGCAGGTGCAGCTACCGCATTCAGATACAGTTGAATTTTTCCAACGATTATCAACGGAAACGCTGTTTTTCATATTTTATTATATGGAAGGATCCAAGGGACAATACTTGGCAGCAAAAGCATTGAAAAAACAGAGCTGGAGGTTTCATACTAAGTACATGATGTGGTTCCAGAGGCACGAGGAACCAAAAGTCATTAATGAGGAGTATGAACAGGTAATTATTATTGTAACTCTTTGTCTTGCAGAAAAAATCAATAATTCCAATGAATTTTTTATTTTCACAGGGTACGTACATCTATTTCGACTACGAAAAATGGGGACAACGCAAGAAAGAGGGCTTCACTTTTGAGTACAAGTACTTAGAAGACAGAGATCTTAATTAAACTAAATAAAAAGTGAATAAACGAAAACATTGCCGAGGAGATTTTCCAGAAAATGCACCAATTCTGTATCCTGTAGTATCCACAAAAACAAAAATCACACGAACATAAATGGAAAAAAGAATTTCACAAAACCCGAGGAACATCAGTTCAAGTCTCAAGTGAAAGAAAAATTCAGAGAAGAAATTTTATTTTACAAGATATATTTTTTATCAAAAAAAGAAAAAACTTAATTTATTGTTCAAATATTAGGATTCAAAGGCATCAAATCATCCTCGAAGTGAATTAATTAAATTCTCCATGCTTCAAACTCCCAAAAAAACTCAGAAAAGTTTTTTTTTTCTTTTCCACATAGAAGAAGAAAAATATTCAAAAGGAAAATTATGTTCGACAGACGAAATAGAGACGACGACGATGACGAAATTGGGACGAGAAATGAGGATCTTGAGGCCATACAAATGAAGGAACGAATGAGCAATTAAATGATTTTGATTCATATGAAAGGAGGCAAATGAAAAATATTTGAAGAACACCGGAAGACAGTTTGAGGATTACAAAAAAGGTGTGTGATAAAATTGAGGATTAAAAAACGAATAATTAAAAAGCACGAGAAGAAGAAGGAAAATCATTGGAAAAAAACATAAAAAATGAAGAAAAAAAAAAATACTGATGAATGAATTAAAGGTATATACTCGCTGGCGACTGACTCTGTAATACCAGTACAAAATACACATGAGGTGCGACAGAACCCACCAGTAATTTGTTTTTTTTTTTTGTCCTTTTTTTTCTAATTTTTTTTTTCGCGACAAAAAAAGTGAAATTTTTTCAGTGATAGATGGAAAAAGAAAATTTGCAGCAGAAGAAAAAAAAACAAACGGTGGTGGGAATCCCAACTCATTGCTATTGTGGTTATTATGTCTTAAAAGAAGAAAAAAAAAAACAAGTGAATAGATAATAAGTAGCCTTTTTGTATAAAGTTTAATTAAATCCTTTCAACTGAAGATGAAAAATGATGAAAATGAAAAAAATGATGAAAAAAAAGGAAAACAAGAAAAAAAAAGGAAAAAAGAAAAGAGAAGAAAAGAAATTTACTGTACAGAATGTGTAGAAATAGTTAATAATATTATTATGGAATATACACATCATTTTATTTCTCAGAAAGAAACAATTTATTTTGCACCTAAAAATTATTAACAAATAATTTGAATACGTTTTTTTTTTTTTGTTTTTTTTTTTGCAATTTGTGTATTAAAAAGAAGGAAGAAAAATCGAAGAATTTGTAAAAATGAGAATTTTTTAAAATCCAAGTTTTTTTTTTCTCAGAAATTTCTGTTATTATTTTCTTGCATTTCTTTTTTTTTTTGTTTTGGTGTAAATATGGAAATTTCTCGTAACTTTTAATTTAGATTTTTTTCCCAATCTTGTGATATTTTAATTTCCTTTTTATTTACGTTTACCCTTGAATTTAGATTTAACACGTTTTCGTACTCCAGATGATTGTTCAGTGTCATCCTCGTCGTCTGCATTGTGGGCCTTTTTACGTTTTCCTGATTTTTTAGCATCATCCATGTCCTTCATCTCCTGTAAACCATTGAAAATATAAGATTAAATGAAAAAGAATCATTTTGAAATTAATTAAGTAGTTTATTAAGATTAAATAAATGAATTTTGATGATTAAAAAAAACGTATTTCACCATTTTTACTATTCTCTGTGCCTCGGCAACACGCTCCTGTAGTGTCATCACCTCCTCCTCCTCTGTATTGTAGAGTGGAAGGGTTTTTGAAATTAATTGTTCAATTCGTTGATATAACTCAACGTCATACTGTGTTACAAATGTTATTGAACGACCTGCACGTCCTGCACGTGCTGTTCTACCAACTCTGTGAATGTAATCTTTACTGTGTGTTGGTATATCAAAGTTTATTACTATGTCCACATGAGGAATATCCAGACCTCTGAAATTTAACACAAAAATTAGTCATAAATTTGTCGATAATCGTGAATATCTCTGATATCGTTGAGTTGAGGGAAATTATGCATGAGACCTTTTTTGCAGAGAATTTTCAGAGCTAAAAAAAGGTCTCTTGTACTTTTTCTCTAAAACGAAGTGTTTCTGGGATATTCATGGAATTGTCAATTCTTTAAAATCAGTAAATTCCTCTGAATCTAATAATTCAGACGAATTCGTGGTAACTAAGTGAGAAAAAGGATTTTCACCTGCTAGCAACGTCTGTTGATATCAGAATCGATCGATTTTTCGCTTTGAATTTCGTCAGGGCCGCTAATCTTTTGTTCTGCGTCATTTGTCCGTGAAGTGGTACAGCCATGAATCCCAAATTTCTCAATAGCAGTGCAGTGCGCACGGTATTATTACAGGTGGCACAGAAAATCATGAAACTATTTCCTGCAAGTTCATTGAGAATATGAACCAAGTATACGTCCTGCAAAAATAATTACTGTGACATTATTCTTGAAGATTTTAATTTCGCATTTTCATTAATTAACTTCTTTTGAAGATTTCTTCGAAATGAGTAGACTTAACGAAAAATGTCAAGAGATCTTTTTTGTAGAGAATTTCAAGAGCCACAAAAAAGGTCTCCTGTGAAATCTTCTTAAATCTCTTCCTTCACGAGATATTTCAAAAATAAACTAAACGTAATGGAAATCGAGAAAAAAGAATGATCGAACTCACTTTAAATTTAGTTGGAATAAATATATAATACTGTTGCAATTTTTCAACAGTTTGATATTTCGTTGAGACTTCAACTTTCACTGGATTCTTCAATGATGCCCTCTGCAATTTTTGTACTTTTTTCGTCATAGTAGCTGAGAACAAAAGTGTTCTCCTTTCTCTTGGAATTACTCTGAGTATTTTATCCACTTCAACTTCAAAATCCATGTTTAAAATTCTATCGGCTTCGTCCATGACGAGAAATTTCAATGATCTTAGGTTGAAGCCCTTTGTATTCTCTAAATGATCGACCAAACGTCCTGGTGTGGCTATCAGTATGTGCGGCTTCTTTGCGAGTATGAGGGATTGCGACATCATGTCCATGCCACCAACGATAACAGCACATTTCACCCCGATCGTGGAGCCTGTAGTGAAAAAGTAGAAAATTGTAACAATGAGATTATTTATTGATTAGGGGAGACTGGGGCAAAATGGACATTCTGATTGAACGGTTGGAGATAGCGATTCTCTGATGATTCCATTGGAAAGCTGAGGAAATTTTAGGCGGAAAACATGTGTCGAAATTAATTTTTTCGAGTTTTTTGAAAATTCGATTTTTTCACCCAGATTTGAAGGGGTTTACCTTGGAAAAATTTGAAAAAATCACTTTTTTTGCGATATCTCGGGTTCTATTGGTCGTAGCTCAAAAATTCCGATTCGAGGTGAAAGGTGAGCTCATGTTTTCCGCCCAAAATTTCCTCAGCTTTCCTGTGGAATCATCAAAAAAATTATATTTCCAATATTTCTCTTGATTTCTCGTAATATACTATTTCAAAGTGAGCATGTGTCCATCCTACCCCACCTTCCCCCATTTCCATTGAAAATCCGAGGATTTTCCAATTGGGACAAAAATTCAATTTTCATCCCAATAACTCTTTGTTGCTTTTTCTTCTCTTCATGAAATAGTTTCCTTCAAAATAAAGTTAATAAAATTACCCAAAGCCTCAAATTGCTCTGAAATTTGAAACGCAAGCTCTCTGGTTGGTGTAAGAATCAGAGCAAAGTATCTCTGTGGATTTTCCAACAATGCCTGGAGAATTGGCAATGCAAAAGCTGCTGTCTTACCAGAACCAGTCTCTGCTAATCCAATGACATCTTTTCCTGTCAATCAAAACCATTGGAATTAACAGATGAATATGAATAAAAGGAAAAAAGCAATAGACGAATGAAATTTTAACAATTTGGTTACGAAATCATTTCTTTAACGAAATAATTCATTTTCTGGTGATTGAATAAAGAGTTTTTTCACCTTGAAGAGTCAGGGGAATAGCTTCCCTCTGAATTTTCGTTGGATTTTTCCATTTCAGCTCTTCACATGCCTGACACAACGAATCTACAATTCCCTGGAAAATCCAAATTACCAATTAAATTAAATAATTCAATTATCTCATTAATTTAATATGAAAATAAACTTACGAGGTCTTTCCACGTAATTTCTTTCTCTTCTACTTCTTCAACTGTTTCAGGAACATCTGAATCCTCTTTTTCACTCATTGTTACTCCAAAACACGTGCAACACTCTCAACTCAAAATAAACATCTGCTTTATAACCTCCAAAAAATCGGGGGAAAGTGAAGGAAGTCTAGAAATTTCAGAGAATGTTGGATTGTCGGTTGATAAGACAGATTTCCATTGTACAAACTCTGACGGAACTGTAATTTTAAATTGAAATATTGATGCATTTATTTGTTTCAAGGATTTTGAAACATTTTATCGTCATTTCCTCATTATTTTTATTAATTACCAATGTTAGAATGAAAAGGGCGTATCTCTGCATCTTTTCTCCATTTTTTCCTGCATCAAAAATGTCAATTGAACGAATTTTCCATTAAAAAAATATGAGTAATTCTTTGAAAACTGTTTTTATCACCCAAAAATCCTAAAATTCTCAAAAAAAAAATAAACAAGCCCATTTTACCCCACCCCTTTGACATTCCGCGAATCTCCGTGAGCAATCGAATTACATCTCCCAACTATCTCCATATTTCTCCCCATCACATTCAATAAAAAAGGTCATAAAAAAAATTTCCCCATCTCCCACAATTCCCGAGATATTCCCTAATTATCCAATTATTCCACTTCATTACTGACTGCTCATCCTCCCAAAGAATGTTAATTTATCACCATCCACATAAAAGGCACACCGAGGATGAAAAAAAAAAAATACTGAGAAAATTCCATGAATGGGAGAGTAATAATTGAATGAACTTTACTGTAAAAAGGGACCGTGCATTCAATAAACAAAAGGCTTCAAATAACGAAGGAAACAGAAAAGGGAAAGGCTCGAAGTGCTGGAGAACGAGTCAACAATCATCGGAGTGCTTATCCTTTTTTTTTTCAATGAGAGAGGGACAAACCACCTAGATGCAATATTGTAAAGCTATGCCAATTCTAAAGCATAGTATAAGGGGGGTAATCGGCTCGGTAAGGTACGTAAATGCCGCATACCGTTGAACTAACCTAAAGGTCAATTAGAGTCCCAAGGTTTACATAACCACGAATCGAAAGGTTGTCTCATCTTCTGTGTGTTAGAAAATTTTTCCATTATTTTTAAATTCCACATGGAAATTTTCAGGGCGGAGAACTCAATGAATAAATAACATGAATTAATTTTCAGTGTTGAGAGGTTATTTGTTGATGGATGAATTTTTTGGAGAGGGGAGAAAAAGGTGGAAGTTTTGACAAGGTCATAAATAACGGATGATCCGAGATTACTCGATTGGTATGAGTACTTAGTTTAAATAAATGGCTCTGACGATTGTCAGTGTGTTGGTTGGAAGCGTGGAACAAGGCCACGGACAGGGTGAATGGGTCTGCAATGAGGGGAGGGCTCATTGCGAAGAGCGGGAAAAATGAAGTAGTCATCTGACTGTATCGTAAACGTCTCCACCCACTTCACCACAAATTTATCATCATCAATTTATCAATCCCGACGTTTTACAATGCCAATTAATTATCCATGAGAATTGATTAAACGTTGGTGTAAAGAGACTCGACGTTTTTTTTTCACTCTGTTATGATGGATTTTTTTTCACTACATAATAATTGAATTGCAAAATTTTTAGCATTCTTAATGGCAATTTCATGAAATTGATGAATGAAGTAGTGAAAAAAATGGTGTGAAGAAAAATCATGATTTAGTTAATGAAAAATTTTAATTATTCCAGGTGAATTGTTCTTAAAGTTAACGAAAAAGAATAATAATTCGCTGGTAATTCTCGCGAAGCAGTAATGAAGCCACGAAGAATACACTTTCTTGAGTATCTCCTTCTCTTCTGTCAGTGGTGGGTTATTAAATATGCGATTATGCAATAACGTAAAAAAGAAGAGGAAAAAATTGATGAAAAAAAAAAGAAGAAACACACAGTTGGAAAAGAACGTAGATTATGACACGTAGTAAGCAAGTTTATTCAGTCATATTACCATTTAAAATTCACTAACAGTTAGATTATCACCACGTTCCACCTTTGACCATTAAGTCATCGAATGAGATGCATTTACCTCCGTAACCCACCCATCACGGAATGTTAATTACTGTACTACTATTTATCTAATTAGGAAATTATTCGTATGAATCTCTTAACATTTGAGTAGACAAGATTTAATGGAAAAATAATTAAAACCGTTTTTATTTTCAGGGATAAATGAAGTTTTTCTTTTGGATGATTCAATGCTTTTTCGTTTGTGTAAGAGAGAGAGAGAGCCAGGAATTGTTGTTATTGTTGGCGATGATCGATGAAGTACATCCGGATGAATAATAATAAAGTAACATGCTATTTATCTCCTCTATTGGATGACCTAGACATTGCTGTTAGCAATGTTCAGCACTGTGTAATCCATGTTGGAATTACGTATTACTTGGATTCAACGTATTGGAGTTTGTCCTTTTATATCATGGAAAAATCCTTTATTGTCAATTAAGATGAAGAAGAAGCATTTTATGAATATTGATGGCTCATTAAATCATTTTTAATTTCAATGGAGAAATGGAGAATTTTGGATGACAAATGATGTGATACAATTGAGTTGAAAGGAATAGTTGAGAATATATTTTATTTTCTGTTGAGAAAATAAAAATTAATGAGAAAATCTTCTATTTCACAATTGAAAGAAAAACAATGAAATATTGTGTTGAAGGTTTTTGCTTAACTTCATTGAATCATCAAATATTTCGTTATGAATTACAGAGACCAAGATAAATCTGAATTCAGCATGATAGATTTGACTTTAAATGAAAAGAAGTTTAAATTAAGAAAATAAGAGGAAAAATGTAGAAAATAAAGGTAAAAAAAAGTATGAAGAAGAGAATGAGATGCACGCAGATGCATCAGCAGCAAATAGCAGGGATGACCCCTTTCACTGTTACCACGTTGCCTGACACAGTGTACTGAGGCCCCCCCAGATGTATATAAAGAGGCTCATCTCATGACCAGAAGACACAAGTACCTCATCTCATCATCGTCTCAATCTCTTCTTTGGTTACTTAGGTGGTACATATCAAGTGTAACATATCATGTTTTTCTTTAAGGTGAGTTGATAATTGATATTTCCATGCGAAAGATTCCCTTTCGCATGAATCTTCTTGCTCTTCCAAAAAACCGAAACTTCAGTCGATGAGTCGATTGTTGATTTTCACTGCAATTAGTTCATTCCGGAATATCTCGGATTCTGATAGAGATAGGAAATTTTTCATTCAGACCTTTTTTGTAGAACACTTTCTGTTCTACAAAAAAGGACTCTACGAAAATTTTGATATCTCGCTCCGATTTCGAAATATTTTGAAAAAACTTCACTTCATCACTACGGATTTTCATTTACTCTTCTTCATGAATTATTTATTTATTCATTTTTAATAGACGCTGGTGATGGTCGCTATTTGTGCGACGACGTGGGGAGCACCACAACGACCACTAGGTGGTGGTGGTGCAGATAAAGATGCAACAATCCTATCACAACAGGTCGAAGTTAATTTTGATGGAAATTACGTAAACAAGTGAGTTTTGAAAAAGTTGGAAATTTTAGCATAATGACATTTTAAATAGCGCTAGATTTTTTTCATTTTTTTTTCTCAATCATTAATTATTATTACTTTTTAATGTTCATCTACCATCACGAAGCTTTGAGACGAGCAATGGCATTAGCAATCAAGAGTCAGGTCAGCCAAAACAGGTTGATGGTGAGACACCAGTTGTTTCACAGGGGACAAATACATTCGTTGGTCCAGACGGACAAACTTACAGCATAACGTGGATTGCTGATGAGAATGGTTATCAGGCACAAGGTGCACACATTCCAACTGCTCCACCAATACCACCAGAGATCCAGAGGGCACTTGAGTACAATGCAGCTCATCCTGAGGAGAATGATGGAGGACAACCCGGTAGACCACAGCCAAGAGGTGAATTCTTGTTATAATTTAATTTTCCTCAATTCCTAAAAGCCTTTCCATTGAAGAAAAAGGATTTTTCTCATTAATAATTAAATTTCCTGACTCTCCAATGGAATGACTTTCCCCAGAAATTACCGAAACATTTGATATCAATTTTGCAAATGAAAAAAAAATTAACTCTTCCCCTCTTTATTGCGCAGGTTAATGAATTCCAGCGATTCCGTCACACCTTAGAGAAGCAATCGATCGCGTTGACCTTACCAAAAGAATAAGCCGGCCTGTGTTATATGGATAAAATCGACCCGACCCCCACTGCTAAAAAACCAACGAATTTGTTGATTGAATAAAAGGAACAAAAAGAATATTATAATATTAAAAAACAATAATATCGCAGTAAGAGCGACTTAATATGAATGAAAGATCAAATTTTTTAAAACGATATTGCCAATAGAATTTTTGGTAGATAATAGGCATTTTTCTGCGAGGAGATACGTCGTCTCTTTATTTATCCGAGACTTTGGCTCTTCGAGAGAGAGATGCAGCAATCGTGTGTCGCTTTGTGATTTCTCATACTCTATAATACTCTATTATTACATTGTATGTATAACATATTTTTATGTAAATAAAGAATCTGAATGTAATTTTCATCGTAATCATTATTTTCTCATTAATAATTCTCCTCAATTCTTTGAAAGTTACATATGTATTCTGATAAACGTATAATTTTTATTTAAATTCTTCTCCCAGGAGGTCTATACTCAGCCACCAATGCCTCTAAAAAAAATGCCACAAGACCCAAAAACAACCCAAAAGCCAAACCTTGAAAAGCAAATGCTAATTTAAAGAGTTTCACAGGTCGATATTTAGGTGTAGTCCATTCATTCTCAATAAACCGTCGTTTTTCCACTGAATAATTAATTTCTACTGCCTTCCAGAAATCATTGATACCAGATTCTATGAATCTCGTGAGCATGTCATTGAAGCGATGTTGAAGTGGCCAATTTTTGCGACACTTGTAATTCTGCAGTGCTTTGCCGAATGGTTTTGGGACGTATTCCAGAAGGAGTAGATTGTACTTCGCCTCGTACGTTTGTTTCGCTAGGGCACATGCATGAAGAGTGCTATTGAGCACATGATCCCTACAAGTATCAGTTGATGACACTTCTTCAATGTCACAATCTGGGCAGTATTTCGTGACGAATTCTTTGGTCCACAGAGGAGTATAAACTTTGTACCTCAATTTCACCAATTCTTCAATCGTCTGAATGGATCTCACCTTCTCCTGTTTCGTTAAAAAAGCAGAGATTCTCCCCTGAAAGACTCCATTACTGATGATCATAAATATGAGCATGGTGATGAAATAAACCCTAAACGAGAGACCTCTCGTGTTTGCTCGAATCGCTGTATATGTCAGCATTCTAGTGATGTCCAATACTGCTGAACATAGATTATGGTACATTATCGTAAGAATTACAGTGAAAATGGACAGAGATATGCCTGCCAGAATTAGCACAGTTGTGCTCCACAGATTGAGGATCTTGTGCAGTGTTGACATTTCTGGACTCAGTTTTATCACTGCAACGATTTCATTTGTCAGATGGGGAATGAGAGATGGCATCTCGGGATAATGATCCAGTGGATAAGAATTGTACAACAGATCTGAACTGCCATTGTAAAAAGTGTCAACCATTGCTGCCATTCCCATTTCAAATACAAGTTTACCATGTCCATTCAATTCTTTTATTACGTACCGAAGAGCTCTACTGTCAATGTCCTTTGATTTAGCTAGTCTATTAAAATGATTTTTTCCAGGTGGAAGACCTCCTGGATATGTCCACCCTGAGATTTTAATTTCTGATCCATTGAGGAATTTAGTTTTATCGTAATTTAAATTCTTGCAGGAAATATCTGAAAATTCGTGCATTCATGACTGATAATTATGGGGTAATTAAATAATTATTAATCACTAACTTGGATCGAAAATTTGATGGAAATAATTGAAATTGTCTAGTTTTTCCACTCTCTTCCAGGGATCAGGGGCATAATCTGCCATTGGATTTAAAGTATAGAATTCTGGTTTATCAAGTGCTCCAGCACAAGTGTATACTGTATTAATTACATCCATATTCCAAGCTGTCATCAAAATGTCCGTAAAATTTCCACATGTTCCCCAGTTCTTTTCAATGATAAAGAATGGAGCCATGTGATTCCACCATTTTGTCTTCCTCAGTAATGTCAGATCTGATTTCAAGCTTTCTGATGATTCTTCGATTAAAAAAAATTTACTTGCTTTGTAATTGGATAATTCATTTTCTCCGGAATCCTCAGTAACATTGAAGAGATCATTGATCCTAATAATTGGCCATTCATCGATAAATTCGTTGTGATCGTGAAAAATGAGGATTGGATTGGATAATTTGTTATTTCCGTAACATGTTTCGAGAATTGTGCTCTGAAATATACAATTCGAGTAATTTTTTTTATAACTCTAATTAATCAATTATAATTAAATACGAACAATTAGTCTCTGACTGCCAGGAAAATTATAGAATTTCCATTGTCCCTCTATTATACTGACAGTGACGAGAAGTATCAACAATTTGATCAACATCATCTGATTTATATTGATTTATACTGATTTAAAGACTCCAATTTGCCACGTGAATGTTTATTCAGTGAAAACCATGACACACTGATGTTATTCATGCGCTCATATGAATTTACATGCATTTATCGATCAACATAGCATGCAGCTATCTCAAAAAAAATTCATTCTCAGTTATATGCATGATTCTGGTATTTGTTCATCCAGATAGTACGTAATGGGCTCGTTTATGGTGATCTACAGGGATACCTACTATCAAAAAGCTTTCTGCAGTTCCATTCTCATGACACACAATATCACAATTGTCTCCTGTCATTCATGACCTCCAACAGATAAAAAAAAATCAATTTAAAAGTACCATGTTCTTGAACTCCTCCGAAATTCTAAGAATCTAATTAAACAAAACGCTAATGCATCTCTCAGGAATTCCACTAGTAACCTTGTCCTCAACTCCTCAATGCCTCCAAGCATCTTGCTTTTTCTGTACATCATTAGCAGTAATTTTTTTCAATGTTTTCTCTTCATGAAGAAGAATCAAGCAAAAAAGGATGATTAAACACATTCCTATAAAACATTCAACCATTCATTTCCTTGTCCACCGCAAATCTATGTACGTCATGAAAAAACATCGTTAAATTAGCATAATTCAATAAAAAAAACAAGTGACTTTAAATCATTGCACAATTATAAACATTTATTTTTCTTAATTCTCGTTTCTTTCTCTCTCTTTTTTTTATAATTTTTGTAGCATTTTTCTAATGCTGGGCAAGTATTACATATTAAAGTAGTAATAAATATAGAAGAGGCAGACAACAACAGAAGACAAAACAAAACTCGAGGATTTGAGATTAAATCAGAAGATTATTATGAAATTAGTGTAATTATATTCGGTTTTTTCTTCATTTTTTTTTTCTCCTTTCTTCGTTGAATTATGGCTTATCTTCTGGGGAAGGATGAGCTGCAATCCAATCCAGGGCTTTTTGGATTAGCTCTGGGATTGGTGGTGGTGTTGGTAAATGGGCTCCTTCTGGCTTGAATCCTTCTTCATTAGCTGTGTATGTTAGGGAAATTGGTTGGCCTTGATCGTCAGTGTATGATACGGAACCCTTGACCTGCATTGCCTCAGTTTCTGATCCTGCATTTGCCACTGAACCTTCCTCCTCTGCTTTGATGCCATTTCCAGATTCGTAGGTCCACTTGTACGAACCGTCTGGGTTTGGACCGTCCTGAGTTTGGCTGACTATTGGAATTGGCTCCTCCGCTGCTGAACAAACTGTCAGCACTACGGCGAATAGGAAAATCTGAAAAAGAATTATTTAATGAACACTTTTCACTTTTTTAAGGATTTTCGAGGAAAATTCATTTCACTTTTTTTTAAAAAATATAATCAATAGAATTTTTTTAATTCCAAAATGAAAAATGGTGAAAATTGAAGAAAATAAATGATAAATTCATTCACATTTTTCTCAAAACAATTCTCAAAAAAAAAAATAAAAACACCAGAGGAATTTTCCTCCAAAATCCTCATAAATTCACTAATTCTCAAGAGAATCCTCGCACTGATTTTCAACCCAACCGAAAAAAAAAAAACACCACTAAATCAATGAAAACAATGACACTTCCTCTAACGCTTTAATCTCCTTCACAAAATACAAATAAAATAAAATGAAAAAAAAAATAAGAATTCAAACAATTAAATTCTTACCACTGATGTCTTCATGTTGCAGCGGCTTTAATCTCAAATGTTGGAATGTTTATCGCCGTTGGGATGAGTGTGGCATATATACCCCCTGGATGGTACTATCCACCAATACACAAAAAAAAAGTCCCCGAGTACTGCCATTACCTATTACTTATTTCCCATACGACAAACGCTTTGCAATGTTTAAACAAGCTACAACGTCACATCCATTTGAATACTAATGTATGTATAGATGCGAGGTTTCGTTTACCAACAAAGTCACACAACTACAATCATGAAATTTCATACAAAATACATCATTGCTGTACACCGAGGACTCCAGCTACCTTCGTTCATCCTCTTCTTCTTCTTTTTCATAGAGATACCTTTTTTCTTTCTCGTTTTTCTTCATTTTTTCTATGATTTTTATTTTTTTAACTGAGAGTGCGGGATCACCGTGTCGCCGCGGTGGCGGCAGCTCTACGACGTGTATAAAACGTTAAATGTCATCGGGTCCCCAAGCAGCTGCCGGAGTAGTAACAAACCCAACGAGTGCGACGACGTTTAAGGACGCTTACTCAATTGTCATAATTTCCTTTAACCACTTTCACGCGATTAACAGTATTATTCTGGTTTTTCTCGTTTTTCATTTAATAATTTTTTTTTTCGTTTTTAATCATGTGTGGGCTTCTCCATTGACATATTCGTTTTGACAATTCATTAATGTCAATGGGATTTTTTTTTGTGTTATTACATCATCAGTATCTTCAAGATATCTCGGAAACTAAGCGAGATAGAGGGATTTTTATAATTACCTTTTTTGGAGCTCTTGAAATTTTATAGAAAAAAGGTTTCTATGAAAATTTCTCTATCTCACTTAGTTTTCGAGATATCTTGAAAAATATAATGAGACGTAATTTCCTGTTTATAATTAATCGGAAATAATCCATCGATTTTAATTAATATTTACATTGTAGTAAGCCTTCTGCAGTGTCGATAAATCATATGACAAATATTTCCTGTCTTCTTGCACTCTCTAATTCCAATATTCACCTCAGTATATCAATTAACGTATTTACCGTTATCACATTGAGAATAAATAAACCAGTTCTCTTTTCATCATTTGCACGATTCATACTTATATGTCAAGGTCGTATCGTCTGCCTCAGAGCATCACCTTCCCAACTATCACAATTTTACCTCCACATATCACAGATTCCAGGTAATTTCGTTAGGAGCACGTGTGTGTTGGAGATTAAAGAAATAATTTATGACCAATTAGTACTAATCCTCAACCCTCACTCGATATTATTAAAAACTGATTAATTAAAATTGATAGAAAAACTCGGAGATATTCACTTTATATGTATCTTTATTTTCTAAAATATTTATAATGAAGAATGGAATATTTATTATTTCTTGAGCAACTGATTCATGGAGTAAACAATTTACCCTTTTAAATTAATTAACCTATTGTTGATTGTCCTCCTCAGGATGAGCAGCAATCCACTCCAGTGCCTTCAAAATAGCTTCTGGAATAGCTGGAGCAACTGGAAGATGTGCACCTTCTGCTACGAATCCATCTTCACCAGCTGTGTACCTCACTTGCAAGAGATTACCATTCTCATCTGGATATGAGTAACTACCCTCGACGAAATTAGCTGTTTTTGAATCTGAATCCGGGTTCTTTGTTTCTACTTGACGTCCCTGTTCTTGAACAGTGATGCCATTGGAGGTTTCATAGTTGAAGGAGTAGGAACCATCTGGATTCGGTCCATCCTGACTTTGCTTCACTATGACGTATTGCGGCTCTTTTGGCTGCTGTTCGGATTCTACTGGTGCTGATGATGCTGATGCCAAGAGGGCCACGAGGACTGCGAATTTCTTGGGAAAAAAAAGGATTTTTAAGTTCAAAATGAGTCAAAACGAGTCTTGATAGATTTTTTTTAAATTAAAATAAAAGCATTGTGTCATTGTTTTTATGGATTTTTTTTTTAAATTCATAAAAATGTTGGAAAAAGGAGGATTTTAACTCAATTGTCCTTTTCTTTACATTTTGAGAACAGAATTTTCTGGTAAAATCTCTTTTCACAAAGAGTCTGATCAAGATTCTCCTTATCTCCTATCAATTGTATTAAATAATCAACAAAAAATAGAAAGAAAATGGAAAATTGAAGGGAATTGATGAAATTAATTCATTCTATCTTTGAATTAATGGAAAATTAATTGAGAAAATAATATTTACCAATGCCAACATCATGGTTTATCCAAGTAACACTTGTTTAATCTCTTTATGATCACGATTATTGGATGACTGGTTTTTCGGTGGTACCCACTTGGCTTTTATACCGGTTGCCAAAAGTTAGACGCAACAGTCGAGTGTACCTTACCATCTTTACCCTCACTACCTTTTTTTTTCATTTCTTCTTACATTAGATTTGAATGTATAAGTTTTAGGAAATAGTGTGTGTGTGTATGTGAATGAGTGATTTCGTAAAAACTTTGTTTGGATTTGTGGTGGACCAGTGTGAAAGATGGTAGGGGGGACGAAAAAAAAAACGAAAAATTTATATTCAATTCATTTATTCAGAATTTAATTGAAGGTAACTGTAATTTGTTCTCTCGAAAAATGGAATATTCTTATTTTTAATTGAGATTCGGGTTTTTTTTTTCTTTCTTGTTATGGGGATTATTTAAGTAGGAAATGAATATTTCAATCTTGTATTCTCGTACAAATGATAAAAATCTGGGAAAAAAATTCATGTAATTGTCATCCACTTGATGCATTATTTTCATTCTCACGTTCATTTAATTTGCTAATTCTGGTTTTAACGAAGAGACATGGATAATGAACGAATAATTTAATTTTTGATTTATCTCAAGCTTGGGTGATTACATTTTTCTAAAATTAAAATTATACAATTTTTTGAAGAAATATTTTTTCGTAAATTTGACAATGAGAATTCTGTTTTTGGGAATATCTCAGAAACTAAGCGAGATACGAGATTTTTTGTAGAAATCTTTTTTGTAGAGCGCAATGAGATCTACAAAAAAGGTTTCTATGAAAATTCCTCTATCTCTCTCCGTTACCGAGATATTTTGAAAAAACTAAAACTCAAAATTACCTCATTCTTTTCTACGTTTTATCTACTCAATTTAATCAACGATTTGTAAAAACATTAAATTATCATTAAACAAGTTTTTATGTTTATTTTTAGAATCACTAAAATATCACATTGAATTTATTTAAAAAATCAGTGATAATTATTTCCTGCAATTCAAATGAAAATTACTTAATTATTTATGAAATTCTTTGTGTCAATTAATCAATTAATTTCATTATTGTAAAAATATTGAAAAAAAAAAAAATCATTCATTACGAAATAATATTTTTTGACATTTTATATGAGGAATAGATTTGATTTTATGTTAAATTAATTGTACTGTAATCATTCGATAACTTTCTAATTACATCGTTTTCTTGTCTGCTATGAAATAGCCACTGAATAAAAATAATGTATCCTCAACAGCAAATCTATTCTCAGGTCCAGATGATTAAAAAGACTTGATGTTAGTCAATTTCGTTCCTCCATGTTACAAGCCAAGGACAAAGGCATTGCTGCAAGTAGAGAAGAAGGAAAAAAAATAAGATTTTAGAAGAAATAGAGAAGAACAAAAAAATGGGGAAAAAGTTGAGATAAATTATGGATATTTTCAGGGTAATGATGGAATTATCAAAATATCCGGTGAACGTTCTGTGTATCACGTCCATGAGCATTAGGTAAATAAGAGGCAAAGGTCAGGGGAACTGATGACGATTTATTTATTTTTTTTATTTGGACAAATAAATAAAGATGGAAAACACATTCATTTTCTATGTAAATTTTTTCAGACAAAAGAATTTCATTCTATCATCATTTTTTTGAGGATATCTCGGAAACTAAGCGAGATAGAGAAATTTTTGTAATGACCTTTTTTGTAGCTCTTTAAATTCTCTACAAAAAAGGTCATTACAAAATTTTTTCTATCTCCTTTAGATTCCGAGATATCCTCAAAAAACTGATGATGATATGAAATTGATTTGTCTGAATAATTTAATCCTTTTTATATTCACTCTTTCTTTAATCGATGTAGGAGGAATCTTCAATTCCACGTGAAGACAACACTGAAATCAATTCTGAGAATTCTTCATGCGTGTTGTTTACGTCGAGGTTTAATTGATGCAGCAAGAATGTCATAAAGTTGAATTGTCTCACGTTGTTTTTTGGGGAATTTCGAGGGAGATGGAAAAGAGATTAAAAAAAATTGTATTTCATAATATTTTTCCAGAAAAATCGAATTTTTTTAACAATTTCAAGTTTATTTAATTTTTCCCCCTTTTTCTTTGTTCACTTTAAAGAAGATTTCTACCGAAAAATGTAATTCCCCCTTTTTCCTCGAGATATTTCCCAAAAACTAATAAAAAAAATGAAATACATGGATGACGTGGGCTTTCACTGCTACCGAATTCTCTCAAATTATCTGGAAATCGAAAGGAATGGAGAAACTTTAGTCGATCTAATTTTTCCCAACTCAAAACGAGTCATCAGTAAAATTTCGTTATTCCCAATGAATTAATGTGTTTCATAAGTCAATTTAAAATGGAAATAAATTGATTACCGAATTTTTTTAAAATAATTTGTTGGTCATAGAAAAAAAAGAAAAATTAATAAATTTATTCCATAAATTATAGATCACATTTTAATGCATCAATAGAGTTCTAACATGAGCATTATATTCACTATATAAAACACTTTACATTAATAAAAAATAAGGCATTAAAAAAATATAAAAAAATATGATTAAGTAACATGAAATCATAAGAGACAGTATAATTAACAATATATACCTATTGCCTGGTAGCCATCACATATGTGTAGTAAAATATAGTATTGCGGAACATTTGGCCTGCAGCCAGACATTCAATTCTCTCGAACCCAAAGAGAAGTAAAAAAAAAAAAAGATAAGATCATCAAATACACTGGGAGATTCCTCAAAGTCATCGCGCCAACGCAGAAAACTTGGGTGAACGATTATTGTATATTATTTTCGTTGCCCGAAGAGAGCATCTTCCACGTGAAAGTGAAGGAAAAAATAATAAAAGAATTTAAGAAATATTACCACGTAATATTTGGGTTATTGATATGACCTCTGCATTATTTCATTTAATTTGAGAGTCATTTGCGAGGGGATTATCGCAGAAAAGAAATTCATGGCTGTTCAATTTTATTGTCGATTAGAATTTAAAAAATTGATTAAAAGTTTTGTAATTCTTTGGTCATTTCAAATGGAACGTCTCTCGTTCAGTTTTGGTTGATTATCTCGGAAACTAAGGGAGATAGGGGAATTTTTGTAGAGACCTTTTTTGAAGAGAAAAATGAGAGAAATAAAAAAGGTCTCTTGCAAAATTGTCCTATCTCGCTTAGTTTCCGAGATATTTTATGAGTAAAGTGGACGTCGTCTATTTTTATTAAAAATTCGTTTTTTTGGAATAACTAGGGAAATAATAGGGATACAGAAATTTTCATTGATACCTTTTTTGTAGAACGCATTTTGCTCTACAAAAAAGATATCAATAAAATTTTCGCTATCTCGTTTAGTTTCCGGGATATTTTCAAAAATTGTAAAGATGACATCAGCATCGATTTGTCTCTTCCTCAATAAAATAATATTTCTCACATATTTGTATATGAATATGTTTTGAGTTATAAATTCAATAATCAGAGAAATTCTAAGAAGAATCAACAATTTGACATGTTGGCCCTGAATGACCAGTTTTTTTATGATTACAAGTATTCAAT
Source organism: Aleiodes testaceus (assembly GCA_963565655.1). Classification (NCBI taxonomy): domain Eukaryota; kingdom Metazoa; phylum Arthropoda; class Insecta; order Hymenoptera; family Braconidae; genus Aleiodes; species Aleiodes testaceus. Next base: position 3,555,172 of record OY751423.1, read on the forward strand.
GAATTGTGTGTTATAAAAGGATGCTCAGAAGTGCCTTCTGGCCATACCTGGTAATCATACACGATTGCTATGGTACATAGCCGGAATCTCTGGAAATTACGCAATTTTATCGCTCACTCATATACAGACACACACACAATTCATCGTTATACTTTCTTTTCGTCTTTTTCCTCCAACATTCAGTAGTGAAAAATCTTTGCACTCAAATAACTCGAAATCCTGAAGAGATACAGAAATTTCCATAGAAACCTTTTTTCTAGCTCTTATTCTCCTCTACAAAAAAGGTTCTCACCAAAATTTCTCTATCTCGCTTAGTTTCCGAGATATTCCGAGAAAACTCGTAAAACAGCGAAATCCAGAAATTTAGTTTTTTCAAAATATCTCCGAAACTAAGAGCTATAGAGAAATTTTGGTAATTACCTTTTTTGTAGAGAAAAATAAGATCTACAAAAAAGGTTATTATCAAAATTTCCCTATCTCTCTTATTTTCCGAGATAATCAAGAAAAACGAAAAAACTGATAATTAATGATTTGTTCATAATTTGTGGGATGCATAATAGCACCTACGATTGTTAAAATTTCATTGAATAATTAATGAATTATTATTAATGTACCATAGGAGAAAGTGATTCTGTGAATAGTCAATTTGCCTTTGATTAATGTGCTCATTCAACTGCAGACAAAAGTTTTGAATTATAGAAAAGGAGAAAAATTAATTGCAATTTAATTCGAACTATTGCAAAATAATCATTGCACGTTTAATTAACGTCAAAATGACCTCTAACAGGTTATTTTTTTTTTTAATTTGGCATGTGTATTACCAAATGCGTACATTTGATTCTTGAAAGAGCGAAGATGCGGCAATGATTCAACCAAGGCTAACGAGAATATACGAATTTCAATAATCACGACCCCAACCTGATTAAAGTAAATTAATAACCATTTCTCAAAGTGAGAGCGATAAAATATTTGAAACAAATGGAGAAGACCAGTGTAAATTGTGATCAATGCCAAAGGTAATTAATTATCCTTAAAAAAAATTTATCAACAGTAATTTCAGTCCTGCAATTGCCTCAAGGGAAAGTGGGGCAGAATGGAGAATTCAATGAAATTAATTTTTATTCAATTCTTTCAATTCTGGAACTATTCGATTAATTTAGAGGAGGAAACTGCTTCCTCACGCCCATTGAATTTTAATTGTCAAATTTAATTTTTTTCAAGGCCACTGAATACTCATCTGACCATAATTTTTGTGAGATATTGGGTTTTTTATTTATAGCAGAAAAGAGAGAGAAAAAGGGGAATTTGTGAATTTTTGGGGAATGTCTCAGAAATTTTTTTATAAAGAAAAAGCCGTTTGATTTAAAAAATTGAAAAAATTCCGCAATAATGTAGACATTCCAAAGAATTTTCTTGAATTTTTTCAATTTTTTCCGAGAACTCGATCACCTGAAAAAAAAATGCTGAATCATCTCCTTTCAGTCTCTTTTAATTTCGAAATTTAAAGAATGTTTTAAATGAAATATTATTCATAGTTTTTTTATTTGATATTATTCAATTTAATGATGAATAAATGAAATCAATAATAAACACATTAAAGAGGTAAAATGAGTTTTTTTTCGATTCTTTCGCTGATATGTCTGTGGAACTTTTAATCCATCACCATTAGCAATAAAAATGGATAATTCTGATGTCCATAAAAATAAGGAATTGGAAGTAAAACTGCATGTGTTCGTGCAGTCACTGATAACAGATCTACGACTCTGATAATGATGGTTAATTACGTGTAACATGTTCATTAATACTAATCCAAAAAATCCGGATTAATTTCAGAGTCAAAAACAAGAATTTGAACGAGATTTCAAATAATCGAATTTCACCTGAATAATAAATAAATTATCCGAAAATTTTGAGGATTTTTTTTTACAAATAAATTATAACAAAAAAAATAATCAAAAAATTTGGATTCATAGTTTTTTGAATTTTCTCAAAGTGCATATTTTTTATTTGTTTTTAAAGTCATTTAATTATGAAGAAAAAAATTGGAAAACATTAAAAATCATCAGATGTCTGCTATTTTCAATATCATTCATCTGAATGAACCCGGAGCTCTTCGAATTCAGCTTCTAATTCAATTGATTGATCTCCGTTCGAACACTTCCACTTTCACTTCTGTCTTCTCGCCATGCTTCATTCTCGAACGAACATTTTATTATATTATCATAAATCATTAATGAGATAGTGAAACCCGATAACTTCATTCTAACACAAAATTGATTTCCCGAAATATCTCGGAATCTAAGCAAGATACGAAAATTTTTGTAGAGACCTTTTTTGTAGATCTCATTCCGCTCTACAAAAAAGGTCCTCACAAAAATTTTCGTATCTCGCTTAGTTTCCGAGATATCTTAAGAAATGGAAACCACCGAAAAGTTATTATTAAAATTATTTGAATTTTTTTTTTTCATATTTTCTAAAAATGTATGTAATGAAAGTTGAAGTTTCCTGCTGATTCATTTGTCAAATTTCTATCGTCATTTTGGACATCTGACGTTTATGCTATTAGCATTACCATTATTATTATTGAGTGACCACTTGAAAATGGCCTTTCTCTCTCTTCTCGTTGAGATTGAGATATGTAAAGTACGTTATGTTCATATCATTGAAGATCATCACCAAATATTCTTGTGTAACCGATTATTTACATATTAATATTTTTCACCGCCTGTTCAAACCGTTAGAATGAAAAAATACTGAAAATTATGAATATTTCTCCCTTTTTTTAGGAATTAAGAACAAATTTACTTCATTTTATCGTCAGTTTTTTAAAGATATCCCGGAAACTAAGCGAGATAGAGTGATTTTCACAATGACCTTTTTTGTAGCTCTTCAAATTCTCTACAAAAAAGGTTTCTATAAAAATTTCTCTATCTCGCTTAGTTTCCAAGATATCTTGAAAAAACTAATGATGAAAGAGAATCGGTTTATCTGAAAGCTTTATAGTCGTTTCTTCAATGACCTCTATTGGTGCAGGCTAGTATTAGAGCAATGATTTTGATAGACACGTGTCACCGATAGAGTCAGAAAAAAAAATTCTCTCCTGTCAATAATCGAAATGCAATAGACTTCCAATGAAGTTCCACCCATTTGCTCTTTTCTTCAAGCTCTCAATTAAAAAATGGCAAAATTCTTCCCTCAAAAAAAAAATCCTCAACCTTGTAAACATTCTGGAGCATCCTCGTATATTTTTAAATTTCATCTCAAAGTCCTTCATTTAAAAAAAAATCCATAAATTTGCAGTCTCTTCTAATTGATGCAGATAAAAATGTTATTTTCCAAGTGAAATAAAATGAACTCGTTGACACCATTTCACTTGTTTCTACAAAGTTTTTTTTCGCAATGTCCAAATGGAAACCGCCGTCACCCAAAACGAGAGAGAAACCTCCATCACTCATCGTAAAATCCCAAGAGAATGCAACAATGTAGTCATCAGCAATACATATTCATTGAGTTCTTAACTACTCATTGTATTTTCAAAGTTTGTTGGTCTGACTGTTGGTCTTTTTCTACTAGTGAATGTGAATCATTCAGCTGTTCAAAAAAAAAAAAAAAAATAGGGAACAATGAGAAATAATGATGTTCTCTAATTGAATGAAGATCCAATGAAAACTGAATGTGAATGGGATTTTTAGTTTATTTGAAATAAACACATTACGACATTTGTGTTTCAAGGATAAAGCTTGTGTCATCCCATTAAAACCTTTTGCAATTATCAATTTCGCATTAGATCAAATATTTAACTTAAATAAATAACCAATTTTATGAAAAAATAAAAAAGTTATATTTTCCATTCACAATGTGAAATATAATGAATTAAATTAATTTAGTATTTTTTTTGTCCCTTTAATTTACTATCTCTATCATTATTTTGTTTAAATTGACTTTTATCATTTATTATTGGTTTATCATTGTCATCATAATCAGGCCCCTCAGTTGATGGCTGCTTGGCAATCCATTCAAGTGCCCTTTGTATAGCTGGTGGTATTGGTGGTGGTGTTGGTATATGTGTACCACGTACTTGTGTACCAAACTCATCAGCAGTCCAACTTAATGATATTGGTGTACCATCTGGTGCATTATACTGCACTGAGCCCTGGATCAATTGTGCTTCATCTGGTGTACCAGGATATTTACGTGCACCAATTTCTTTCTGCAATATACCACCTTCTGTCTCATAAGTAACTGAATAAGTACCAAGCTTATCACCAAATGTTTTCTCCTCGGATTTCAATTTTTCTGGTTCACGAAAGTATAAATCTTGTCCATTAACTAGTGCAATCACAGCTACTGTAAAAATCTACAAAAATAAAGTCAATAAATAATTGAGAAACACTTGATAATAATATTATAATAATTATGATTTTTTTTTTTACTTACTATTAATTTCATATTGAATTAGCAAAAAAAAATTTTTGGTAATTTTTTAAAAAACACTGGATAATTTCGTTGTGAATGTACGTGAAAGTGCAGTTCTTTTAAATTTTGTTTTTTGCCCATATAAAAGATCACTTGGGATGGTAGCTGGTGTGACGTTCGCGAACAACTCTTAGACCGCTGGGGGCAGAGCCGACCTTTATACCTGCGGCAACAACCGGAGTTCTAGACTTTTACATAACCCGGGAAAGTACAAATCTATTTTGGATGAGACATTTAATATGTTGTTTTAGGTGTTAAATTCGATCGAAAGCATCATTAACATTTATTTTTCCAAGTAATTATGAATAATTTGATTTTTCCCTTTTTTTTTCACAATTATCATTTTTTTTCGTACTTTACCTTGTTTATGTTAATGAGTAAGAAATGGAGAGATTGCATTTGCAATCGATATATTGCTGACAAATGTCGAACGTGTATTATTTCAACTTACACTCCTACTAAATGTCCGTGGGAATTGAACGGCTCTGATGGGAATGTAAAAGCCTTGGCCCATGATCCCCAATCCGCAAGTTAGACTGTACTCTACGATAATGCACCATACAATTTATATTATGTAGTATTCTCGTTTCTTCTGTGACACGAAATAGATACAATGTTTGAGTTCATCTGCCAATTGAAACTCATGAGTTTCTTTGGTGTTTAGTGAGAGGAGATTCAAATGAATAAATAATTTTTCGTATTTTTGCATTAATCATATTCCCTCAAATCCAATTGAAAATCAGAATTCCTGAATTACTAATCAGTTACAACATTTCGTAAATTATCATTAGAAACCTTCAGAATTAAAATCCATTAAAATCCTTGAACTTTACAACATTATCAGAAAGAATTCCGAATGACAAATTATAGAAATTTTATTTTCAATGCGAATAAATTAAAATTGATTGTGTAATACACGTGGAGTAATTTGTATTAATTCAGGGGAATATGAGAGGACATACTGATCACACATTTTAAATGGATTTAATAAATCAAGTTGCCGCCTCAACGCCAATCCCAGCGCCATCTCCCGGAGAAACCCGGGAGTTTTAATTGGAAAGTGTTTACCGATTGGACGAGAGATTGAGCGATAAGATAAGCGCTGGAAGTAAGTTCTTGAATGATCCATAATGATCCATAATAAAGTCCACGGAATATACATTAAATGCACTCGTACACAACCGAGCACTTGATATATCCTCTTGAAAGAGCGCGAATGTGATAGAAGAGGTGGTGCAATCCGAGTAACACGTAGCAATCATTGTTTCGGTTAAACTCGGCTCCATTCGGCTCTCGACAGTTTTGCCCTAACGCCTTTTCTTCTCTCGATCGATATCAATTTATCAGTACTAATAAACAATTGCAAAGAGCATTCTCATCATCGAAACGTTTATTCTCATTATAATTGTTAATTACAGTTAATTAATCATCTCCGTTTCGTTGAAAACGTCAATTTTTTGATTAAATTCAGCCTCGAGGTGACATATCGATCGACAAACCCATAGATCGCGCCGGCGCCCTCCCTTCCCCCTCTCGCAATCACCTGTTCGTCTTTTCTTTTCATGTTTTCAAGTGATGCCCAACAATTGCACGTGTTATTTCAATCGCTTCAAGTGTTAATTACATTTTAAAAAAAATAAGAACATTGAATAAATAAGAATTATGTTAATTCAATTGATAAATGACAAAATGGCGGTGATTATAATTAATTCAATATGAGTGAGATAAATAATCAAAAAATAAAGAAGAGAAAAAAAATTAAAAGGTGATGAGTGAAATAAATATAATTATTATTTTTTTTTATGAATAAAATTTAAAGTGCAGTGAATAAACGTCACTTTACTCCAATAAATTGACCTAAATTTCAAGATATACTCAATTATAAATTAAACGATCAACAAAGAAGATTATATAGAGTATCACTCAACTTATCAAACTCAATTATTTTAATTAATATTTTTCATTTTTATTTAAATTTAAGAATAAAATAATTAAAAATGGATCAAACTGTTATAAATGATATGGTAAAATTGAGTTTACAAAAACCAATAATTATTAATCGTGGTATTATGAAGAAAAATGTGAGAAAAATGAGTACAATGACGGAGGAAGGCTCTGAGGATGTTGAAATGGAGGATCGTATTAATGATTCAACAATGTCAGATACTGAGAGTGACAATGAGTGTGAAAGGGAGAGGGGGAGATTATTAAATTCAGGAAGTAAAAAAATAGTGAATGATTGCGATGATGTGAAGAGAACCAGTTGTAGTACAGAGAGCATTGGTGATAAGAAGTTGTCAGTTGTTGGACAAGTTGATACTATTGATGGTAATGAAAAATTTAACAGAGACAATACGATTCATGGTGGTAGAATGAGCAGAGGAATGGAGCTTTGTGGTGGAAGATACAAATACTCGAGTATGAGAAGTTTAAAGTCAAATATTGGAAATGATGATAGTCATCAGCAAGTTTATCAGACACCAGGATTTGGATGGACATCCATTGTTTTTCCGGAGGCACCTGGACAGTCCAGACCAGGATTTACGGATTCTGTTTCAATCAGATCATTGGCGAGCATTGGTATGGGATCTTCTGATGGAAGAAAACTCACGATTCGAAGGGTACCTACGTCACCTTCTGAACTGTTGAATATGGTGCATCCACCTGTGTGAGTTCGTCTTGTCTTTCAGTTAATTTATCTCGGAAACTAAAAGAGATAGGGCAATTCTTGTGATTACCTTTTTTTTAGAGGAGAATGAGAGGTAAAAAAAAGGTAATTACAAAAATTCCTGTATCTCCAATGGATTTTGAGATATTTTGAATTTTATTAAATTGTTTTCGAGAGAAATGACATCACGTTATTTTATTATTAGAAAAATAACGTAATTTTTAAATTTCCTTTCCTTTCACCACTTTGCCAAAGAAATCCTCATTACATAATCCTTTTTCGAGCTTTCTAATTCATTACACCATACAATTTCAAAGTGCCACAAAGTTTACACATCAAAAATAGACCATGAATTGACCTTCTATACATGAAAAAAATTATCACCATGACGAGCGCATGGCATTTTGCAAAATCAAATATGTATTTTATCTGTTTGTCAGGCTACATAACTACTTTAAGTGTCAGCATCTCGTAAAAATTATCAGTAGTCCCTCTGTCTTCTCATTCGTTACAAAACCCCTAAAATTTTATTTCCGAAATCATTTGTTTCCCAGTGTTTCAACAATAAACAAGAAAAATTTCAAAAGTTTAATAAAAAGAATAAAACCACATTCTTTTGCCAGTATCTCGAGAACCATGAGGTTTACGAAAATTTATCAAGATATCTTTTTTATAGAGAATTTAATTCTCCACAAAAAAGGTCTCTTGATAAATTTCCCTAAACCTCACGGTTCTCGAGATAATCCCGGACTAATCTACACGTAATTTTTTACCTAAAAAACATTTTTTTAAAACTTTTTATTCTCTTCTTTTTTTTATCATAAACAGAACAGTGGATGATGACATGTCAACTTGTGACAGTTATGACGATGGAATTGGTGAAGACACACGTGATTATCGTCAGCCAAAAAGACCACACTGGGCCAACAAAGTGCAGTTTGTTTTAGCATGCATTGGATACTCAGTTGGTCTTGGAAATGTTTGGAGATTTCCTTATTTGTGTTACAAGAGTGGCGGTGGTGAGTAATTTTTAAATTAAACCACATTTATTAATATTCATAGAGACTAATAATAATAAATTTAATCCTTCACGAAAAAATAATAAAATTGTGATAAGGAAGTTGGCTCTTTTCTAATTCGTCCTAATTGAGCCATGCAACTGCAGTATGTAATACTGTTATGTATGATTTAAAGCGTTCAAGGTCACATTAATATTCCTCCATTTATGCACAATGATATTAATGCATTTTGTTCATTATGAGAATTCATTAATTTCCAAAACCGAATTAATTGCGTGGGAAAATAAATTATATTTCCATCAACTTTGATAATTCATATTTGTAATGAGGAAAATTGCATAATACAATTACGTTTAATTTAATTAAATTTTATTCAATTGAATCGTTTACTTTAATGCATCAAAATTATTGGGTTCAAGTGAACACTTCATTACACACAATTTACAAAAAAATTAATTTCCCTTTTTCTGTATGTGAAAACCTTTTGTTTCTCTGAATTAAAATTATGGTTGAAAATGCACTTTTTTAATGAGATAATTAAGTTATTCCTATCAGGATCAATAAATTTAATCGATAACTTTTGCTTATCATCGAGAATGTGCTTCTCCTTGATAGTCAAAGGAGTGCAAGAACAATACAATTATTAAGAGCAACTTAATAGAGTTAAACTTCTCGTGTATCCCAGTTCCTCTTTGAATTCAGGGTCATGTATCAAGTTCCCGGCATTAGTTGAGGCCAGGTATTGCGCCACGTCCGTTTCCCCTTTGTCAGTCAAATAATGGGGGCATTTTTCTTTCTTCAAACAAGAGAATGATATTTATGAACATACCTCGAAATTTTAAAAACTCTCTAGTCTTATTTCTCTACCAGTTTTTTTAAGATATCTCGGAAACTAAGCGAGATAGAGCGATTTTCATAATGACCTTTCTTGTAGCTCTTGAAATTCTCTACAAAAAAGGTATCTACAAAAATTTCTCTATCTCACTTAGTTTCCGAGATATTTCTAGAAAAACTGATGACAAAATGAAGTTTTCAGGAAAATTTATTTTATTTCTTCTCCAGTTTTTTGAGGATATCTCGGAAACTAAGCGAGATAGAGTGATTTTTATAATGACCTTTCTTGTAGCTTCTAAAATTGTCTACAAAAAAAGTGTCTACAAAAATTTCTCTATCTCACTTAGTTTCCGAGATATTTCTAAAAAACTGGTGACAATATAAAATTAATTATCTCTTGAATTTTTAGATTCGTTTTTTAAATTAGTTAAAAATGCGAAAATTTATAGAATCTCATGAGGCAAAACGAGGAATATTAATTCTCTGTCAACGATAAATGAGATTAATTTATCACCCGCAGCGATTCAATTGCTTTTCATCATAATCTATTTTTACTGAATGAGGGGAAAAACATAGATGAATAGGATCACAAGTACCGTGCAAAAACGAGGAGAATAGAAGAAAAAAAAAAAAGTATTGTTTATCCAATAGTTCGAGAAAATTAGGTATTTGTACTGATTATGTGTGACGTAATACACGCAAGCCTAGAAGAGGCCTTCATACACTGAAATTTCAATCAAATGTTTTTTAGTAAATTGATTCTTCGTCACACGTTTACAATGCTGTGTAGTTAATTAAATATAATTGACCTATTTCCTACGGCGCTCATTATATCCGTTCTACAAAAGGGCTTATATTATTTCAAAGTTTTTTTTTTTTTTTTTGTTTTAATCCAAATGACTCTGAGCATGAAACATCGGGGAAAATCCCGAGGATTTAATTACTCAAATATTAAATAATTATAATTTTTTTCTAATTTTCAGGAGTATTCCTCGTTCCTTACTTTCTAATTCTAATTGTCTGTGGGGTTCCACTGCTCTACATGGAATTAGCAATTGGTCAATTTACAAGACGAGGTCCCATCGGTGCTCTTGGACAAATTTGTCCACTTTTTAAAGGTAAAATGATAATTAGAATTATTTAATTTATTTTAATCAACGAATTACAAAGAATTATTGAGAAAAAAATTTAAATAATGATTGCATCTAGGTGCCGGATTATCATCGGTGGTAATTTCATTCCTGATGTCAACTTACCACAACGTTATAATAGCCTACGCAATTTACTACTTCTTCACTGCATTCAAGGCCGATCAGCCATGGTCAGGATGTAATCATTCATGGAATACACCAGCATGTTGGTCACCAAACTCTGATGAAAATCGTACCAGGCCCAATACATCAAAGACAGCCTCTGAAGAATTTTTCGAGTAAACTTGGATAATAAAAAAGAAATACACAATATCATAAAACAATTTCGTTAGTGCTATTCAAAAATTTAAAATCAATTTGTATTTTTTCATTTAATTTGAAATTTAATTCATTAATCTGTACACATTACCTCAGAGAATCGGAGGAATTATCATTTTTGAGCAATTCCGTTTTTTTTAAACATGAAGTAGATGGATTCTAGAATTTTCCTCAACTTCATTACACCAGAGAAATTACCAGTTGGAAAATTGTGAAATCCATCAAGTTCGTGATGGTTGAAGAAAAAAAAAGTGCTCAGTGTTAAGATAATCTCTCTTACTGTCCTAAAAATTATGAAATAATAATTATTTATTTTATTTGAATATACAGCAGGAAGGTTCTGCAAATAAGTTCAGGAATTGAGGAGCCAGGTATCTTGAGATGGGAGATTATTGCCTGTTTGGTGACAGCATGGGTACTAGTCTACTTTTCCATATGGAAATCCATAAAATCGTCGGCACAAGTTCGATATTTGACAGCTACATTACCGTTTCTCCTTATTGTCGTGTTTCTGACACGTTCATTGACGTTGGAAGGAGCTGACAAGGGTCTGCAATTTTTTTTCAGGCCTCGATGGCATCTGCTGGCTGATGCCAAGGTGATTATCATTTTTTTTTGATTATTTACTTAATTTTTAATTCTTTCTAAATATCTCGGAAACTAATGGAGATACAGCAGTTATCATAATGACCTTTTTTGTAGATCGCATTTCCATCTACAAAAAAGGTTCTAACAAAAATTTCTCTATTTCCCTCAGATTCCGAGATAATCTATAAAAATAAATATGCAATTAAAAAATTATAGACACATGAATTTCTCAACAGGTCTGGGTAAACGCAGCTGCCCAAATATTCAATTCCGTTGGCATTGCCTTTGGCTCAATGATATGTTTCGCTAGTTACAATAAATTTCATAATAACATTTTCATTGACACTGTGGCAGTGTCGTTGATAAATGCATTTAGCAGTCTACTAGTTGGTATATTTGCATTCGCAACAATTGGCAATATTGCACAAGAACAGAATATGTCTGTTGAAGCAGTCCTAACTGATGGTAATTTAATTTTCTCTATTTTGTCATTTAAAGTAATTGGAATTTTATTGAAATTAATGAGAATCGTTACTTTTATTAATTTCTCTTTTTCAGGACCTGGTCTGGTATTTGTTGTTTATCCTCAGGCAATGGCAAAAATGCCAGCTTCACAATTGTGGGCAGTGTTATTCTTCTTTATGCTCGTTTGTCTTTCATTAAATAGCCAAGTACGTTTATCATAAGACAATATCATTAATTATTTCTCTATTTTCTTTTAATTTCTCATAAAGAGTTTTAGTTTTATCATGTTAATTTGAACTTTTAGTTTGCTATTGTTGAAGTCGTCGTGACCTCAATTCAGGATGGTTTTCCAAATTGGGTAAAGGGAAATCTTCTTTGCCATGAAATGCTAGTTTTGATGATATGTACTGTTGCATTTCTATTTGGCCTTCCGAATGTTTCGCAGGTGAGAAATAATCTAAATTTCATTATCCTTTTATTGTTATTGAATTTTGATATTAACATTTTTTTTTCTTCTTTCAGGGAGGAATATTCTTCTTTCAATTGATCGATCATTATGCAGCTTCTATTTCCATAATGTTCCTAGCGTTCTTCGAAGTCATTGCAATATCATGGTTTTATGGAGTAAGGAGACTCTGTAACAATGTCAAAGAAATGACTGGACGAGTGCCATCTATTTATTTCAGATTTTGTTGGCTCGTTGCAGCTCCATTACTCATAATGGTGAGTGAAATGGATAACAATTGGTGTAAAAAGAATGCATGAATTATTGAATTTAATTACTCCATTATTTTCCCTCTACTCTGAAAAAAAAATTCAATCTTCAAAGATAAATAATGTAGAAAATTGGAAAAAAAAGGATCTCATAAATTTCAATACTCCAATATTAAAGTTCTAAACTCTCTTCATTTTCATTACAACTTTAGGCAGTGTGGGTGTTCAGTTTGATCGATTATGAGCCACCCACGTACGGAAATGGAGCATACGAGTATCCCTGGTGGGCAGAGGCACTTGGATGGAGCATAGCATCACTATCACTAATTTGTATTCCAGCTTTTGCTGTCTACGTTCTCATAAGATCAGATGGACTGAACTTTACCGAGGTATCTGATTGGGAATTGCTGATAATTTGAAAAAAAAAAAATGGGGAAGATTACAGAGAATTTCCAATTGCAATATTCTTTTCAGTCTTACTGACTACATTTTATTTTACAGAAACTCCGTAATGCAATCAGGCCACACTTTGAAGCATGCAAGCTGTGTGGACAAGAATATTGTACAGAACCACAACACAGTGTAGATGAGGAAGTACTGAAGGAGCCATTGCATGAAATGAATAATTTAATTCAATCCAATCCAGTCAGTTTCATTCCTGTAAAGTCGCAAATATAATAATGTGTATTGAAATAGATTATGATTGATTTTATAGTGAAAAAAATGATTGTTAATTATTGCTATATATTTTTCAATGGTAATTCCCTCTTGCCTCAATAATTTCCGAATTATACAGGTGTTTGAATGATGATAAGCATGGCTACAAATAGGCATGTGAACGAATTATTGAAACAGAAAAAAAATTCCTCTCATTCAGTCAAATTATATCAATTGTTGCCATTAAAAATCCGGAAAATTGAGAGACAATTCAACACTGAAAAGGTAAAACTGTTTATTCATTAATTTTTACCAGATTTATGTTATAATTACGCATAAATTCCTTCAATACTTTCAGATTAATTCAAAGAATGGAAAAAATTTGGTCATTAATTTTATTGCTTGGAGTGTGTTCTCTTCATTTAACGAGAGGAACTGAGATCGTACGTGGAAGCTACAGGATTAACATAAGTCCCAGCAATGAATCTGATTCAATCCTTTGGAATGTCAGACAAATCTTTGAAGTTGGTCCTCGCATTCATCTGTATTATAAGGCTCTCAATCTATCTCATTTAGGACTCGGAACAATGAAATTAAATGCTCTCGATTCTCCTATATTCGTGGAATTGCTGGATTTATCGTGGAATAAGATTGAAACACTTCCATCTCAGATTTTTTCAAAATTAATATATTTGAGGAGAATATCATTGGCTCATAATAGAATTAGACAGTTAAATGTGGATCTCAGTGGATTGAATAGTCTGGAATTCTTGGATCTGAGATATAATAAATTGACGGCTTTGGTGAGTATGAATGAGGTGAATCGGACACTTTCAGGAGTGATGATAATGTATGATATCGAGAATCAGTAATGTCAGTGGGAAACGGAAAAATCTGTTTAATTGTATCTGCTTCTTATCAATGTGTAAATAGCAGTGATACTATCTTTCAAGTAACGATGTTGAAGGTGAATGATTGAATTTGAATAAATAATTTGTTCTCAATTATAAAATGAGGTCTGTTTTCTTTTGTGAATGATCACCCGTGTGTGTAATGTCCGTAGATAAAATTCATGGAAAAGTCAATTGAAAGAAGCCAACAATGTTTCACCAAGGTTTTTTAAGATAGGGAAGAAGCTATACATTAGACTGCTTCATAATAAAATCTGAAGAATATAATTTCTGAAAATGAAAACGTGTTCAAACGATGATAAGGATGTTCATACTTCCGTATATATCCAGGTCGTGAGTAAATACGTTTGTGAGATAATGATGGCTATTTATTCTCCAAATTTACACGAAATTTTTCAGTTTCAATTCAGTGTGAGTAGAAGCAGGAAATTCATCATCATGTAAGTTTGAATTATTCAATGCTATTAATTGCTTTTAAATTTAATTTTTGTGTAATTATAATTTTTCTCAAATTTCACAAATCATTCATTACAATATTATAATTATAATTCCCATGATAGTGCATGATTGCATTTAATTTATTTCTGATTTCTTCAGCAGTACAGGACAATGGCAATGATGTGGATGTCGATTTTATTCTTTGGAATCTGCTCTCTTCATTGGACAACAGGAAATGAAACTGGTGTTATACGTAGCCATTTTCTTATACACACCAATGAAAGTTCTCATGGCAAAATACTCACGCTTGTCCAAGATATCGCTACCCCAAGCTTGATCAGTTGGAAAGAGACTCATGGTGTTATAATGATGCTCGATCTGTCCTCGTTACAGCTGCGAGAAGTTACAGCAAATGCTTTCGTTCTCGTACCAAACGTCCATTATTTAAGTTTAGCATATAATGAACTCGAAACCCTTCCACCGCTGGTTTTCACCAACTTGATCGAGTTGAGGAGTATATCATTGGCTCATAATAAATTCAAGATGTTAGATATCGATTTCAGTGGATTATCTAAGCTAGGAAGTTTGGATTTATCGTATAATCAAATAGTTATATTTGCAAATACAGAGAAACTTCATTTACCACCATCAACATTGATATTGATGGAAGGTAATTCGGAAGAAGGAGAAAGCAAAATTAAAACAAGTGTAGATCTGATTTTATCTACTAAAGTTCTTCTCGACAAATTGATTGGGAATAAGACTGATATTCAGTGAATTGTTGTGACAAAAATTACATTTCAGTTACGTGATTTTTTGAAATTCATAAGCTTTGGAATTTCAATAAAAAAAACGAGGAAAAAATGGAGAAATCAGTACTTGTAATATATGTAACAAAATAATAAAAAAAAATTATTCTTACTTTTGTTCCAAATAAATTAAACTAAACTATGTTTTCTTTTATTCGTAAAACTAAAGTATTTACCTTATTATCGTTCAAACACGTGTTCATTTCCAAAAATTGAGATTCTTCGGCTTCTCTTACTCAATTTTTCATGATTCTTTGTATGGGTATTATTCTCATCGTTGATTATCTGGAAAAAAGGAATAAAAAACTGATAAAAAAAAAGCAGCACACGGTTTTTTGTCGAGGAATTTCGTAAACTCAGTTACCTGTACATACTGTACGTAAATGCACTCACTTGTTAGTTTCTGTGTTGTGGATGAACAGAATGGTGCGAATTGGGTGAAGGGGTTGATACAATGGGGGTTGCGCGTTTGAGAGAAAGCTCCTGTATATCTATAGGTGTATCGAGGCCTTCGGTACTCAACGAGGTAGCTACGTACATTCAGTAAGCGAGCGTGCGTTCTCGCAGCTTCACTGCATACTGAAAATATAAATTTTATTTTGAAAATTATAACAAAATTCGATGCATTTTCATTGTTAAACTGAAGTGAATAAATTGTGATTAAAAAAAAAGATTCATTTGGATTTCACTCGACTGAGGAAGAGAAACGTAAGATTTTATTTTGCTTAATAATCAGAAAAATTTAATTTAATATTTTTTTCATGATTTTATATTTATCAAATTATTGAAAAAAATTGGCATTAAGAACAATTAAAGCAATTGACTTCTCTCATTAATTAATTCATCAATTTCATTATTTTTTAGATGAAGATTTTTTTTTTCAAAATTAAGGAATTATGAAAGAAAATTAAAAAATCGAATTTTTAACGTATTCCATAAATTTCCGAGTTTTCAGTAAGTTTATAATGAAAACCGTTGAATCTTCAGTTGATGAAGATTTCAATTGACGGTAAACAGGGAAAAGTTCGGAGTAGGCATGACTACTTGTTGCTTTTGTGGCGCGTGTAGTAACAATCTGTTGAATACAAGGAAAACACTTGGATTTGTGTCTTCGACAAGTTTGAATTGATGGAAGATCCAAGGAAAGGGATTAATTCACCGTCAATTATCCCCTGCCTTTTCCCCACATTTTAAATAATGCATGTAGCACAGAATATTAATATTCATGACTTTTTCACATGACGTATTGGAAATTCTCATCAGAATGAGAGATTAAATAAATGCAAATTGTTCCATGAACTTTTGGTTCTCCGATACAAGACAAATCCCTGATAATCAACAAATATTCTCATTTTTCCTATCATTAAATCATGCGAAAGCCTTGAATGAAAAAAATTAATGAATATTCAAAATTCCAACGAGAAAAATCTCTACTGGAAATTTAAAAGATTCTCATCAAAGAGAAAAATGAAATATTCACAAAAAATAAAATAAAAATACTTTTTTATTTCATTCAAATGAAATTCATGCTCTCCAGAATATTTGATAAATTGCGAAATCAGTTGCTATTGATTTCCTTCCTTTTTTCCTCTTTTTCTCCGGGAAAACACGTGCCAGAATATTATGATAGAAAACCGTTGGGATGAAATACACATTCAGGGACGTTGGTGAAATGTCCAATAATAAAGTCTCTCGCACATTACACGTGCATGGGGCAAATGAAGGAAGAAAAAACGAATGAATAACCGCTATAAAAGTAATTTTATTTTATTTTCTTTCATTCTCCTTTGTTGATTATCAAACGCCTCGTTTCTGAGCGAGAGGCAACAAGAAAGCTCTTAACTACGATTAAATGAATCGTAATAGAAGCCTGTTGGCTTACGTGATGTTATGTTGAAGCTGAAAGCACAATTTGCGTTGAAATACTCAATGTTTTCATTTATCCAACGAAATTATTAAATTTCTTTGATATTCACATTTTTTTAACAGTGAAAGACTTCATGAAAAAATGTGAAAAAATTTGAGAATATACTTCAACATGTCTACATTGTTGTGTAATTTTTTCAGATTTTTCTCCAAAAGTCTTTATACTCAAAATAAATAATTTAATAATGTCACCACACAACGGCTCCTGCGTAGCTGAATCAAGTTCCGTTCGCAGTTTATCATCGGATGATGTGTCAGCAACAAAGTTCAGGAACAAATCATGCTGGGCTCGAGCAACGGATCCAGCACATCGACGTGGCAGAAGGATCCAATTGCTGCAGATGCTTATATTACCCTTTATACCGATACTCGCTCTAATTGTACAGACAGCAAATACACTTCACGATATTCTCATTTATCGTCAAGAAGTTTCCGATATTGAAGCACAGGTAAATTGACAGTTATAATACATCACTCATTTATATCCTTCCTTGACCCAGAACTGAAAAAAAAATTCAGATAATATTTAATACAGAATTAATTAAATTGACATTCTTATATAAAATTAAAATGAACATTTTAATGAAGATTTTCATAAAAATAACTCTGTGTACCTTTATCATTCTCTAAAATTACTTCATTTTTAATTTTATTATTCCTCGTGTTACGATCGATTAAATGAATTATAGGTGGAATAGAGTAGTCGAATGAGTGTCGTACAAATATGCATTAAACGCGCCCATCTACTTTTTACGATGCCACTTTTTTTTTTTCTAAATGTGTGAATAATTCTAGTTATTCGCATAATTTTCCAGTGCAGGAAAACCACATAGAAGAATCCCAAATAAATTTAATTAATGTTTCCTCAATAGCATCAATCTTTCAAAAATATAATAAACTTCAAAGAAATAAATTATTATCATTATTATGATGAATAGGTGACGATTGCAACGGATCTTGGTAAAGTGGTGACTCGTCTCCAGCTCGAGAGATCAGAAGTTGCTTTTTTTATTTACACCAATGGAAATGAATCGAGGTATGTTTAATTAAAGATTCCATTCACTGGGGATGAATGAAAAAAAAAGGACAGAAATCCAGTTACAAAGAACGAGTGAGGGCAAAAAAAGGGAATATTCGTGTTAATAAACGCGTGTCTCTCTTTTGTGAATTTTTTTTTTGTCAACTCATTTTTTTCACAATTGTGATCCCGGGAAAATAATAAGAGAACAGCTGTTATCGATTTGCCCCCTGATTTTTATTCAACATGAAATAATGTGGAGAATGTTGAGGATGAGCTACTGGAGAATATCCAGGTTTATTATCTGGGACACGATCGAGAATTTTCCTTTGATAGGATAAAGTAAAATGGAAAAAAATACGACAGATAAGATTGTAAACAGGTACAAGGACACTCTGTGTATTCGCCTATTTGTGGGTAAGTAGGTGAAGAATTTAGAGGGAAGAAAATCGATATCAGCTGTTCATTCTGTTGGGGAATGAAATTGGAAAATTTACGCTTTGATTAATGAATTGAGAAGAGTATACAGAAAATTGTCTATTTTGCCCAAATTTTGCTCTTCAGGAATCTGAAAAAAAAAGGATTTTCAATGTTTTTTTAATGTTAATAGTGGATCCGGTGATTACTCAAAATTCAACCTCACCCAGAGATATGCCACAACCGATCAAACACTGAAGAACATGACAACATGGCCGCTGGTATCAGTACCAAGTGATGAAGCAAGAACACAAACATACGACGTTGTCAACAAAGAGGCATTTCAAGCTAAACTAGATGACTTCAGGTAATTCTGGAAATAACCTAAAATTCCAGTTTTTTTAAAGATATCTCGGAAACTAAGCGAGATAGAGCAATTGTCATAATAACCTTTTTTGTAGCCCTCAAAATTCTCTACAAAAAAGGTATCTACGAAAATTTCTCTATCTCGCTTAATTTCCGAGATATCTCGAAAAAAGTAATAATTAAATAAAATCGATTTATCTGGAAACTTCAGTCATATTCTCAACGTAAATAATCCTAGTTATGAATTTTTTTCGGCTCCCGGAATGAATACAATGGCTATTGATCTAACAAATAGTGTTTATATGTGTAGAGATTTTTTTCTTCTTTATTAGTGAGCATTCACCCAATAACCGATATAGGCACTCAGGCTGGCGTAATAAATTCGCTCAAAGCAGAGTATCTGGGGTGGTTCTTCGCGTGTGCGCGACATGGATGACCGCATCACCGATCATTTAGAGTACTCGACGTATATACACGATATTAAATGAATTTCTAATCCACCGAATCAATTGTTCATTGTTATAAAGTTGAAGATTTATAGAAAGGATAATTGCATCAATGAAGTTGAGTTAATGAGAAAAACCGAATTTTTTCTTCACAGAAAATTAATTCCTCAATTATTTATTCCATTTTAATTATATAAAAATAATGAATTCTCACTCGATTAATTTTTTCCAGAAAAAAAATAACTGAGGAAAGCAGCATATCGGTTGTGATGTCGTGGTACACAAGCGTGAATGCTGTAATGCTGGATATATTAACAGCACAGATCAAGGAGACGGATAACAGCGGAGTATGGAGGTAATTTTATCGTGAATTAATTACTTCAGGCTCAATAAAATTGGACGATATTAATTTCAGATATTTAATCGCATTCAAGAATTTATTGCGGAGCATAGAGAGCTTTGGTATTGCCTCAGTTGATGGAATCAATTATTTTGGACGCGGCAGACTCACCGTGGACAATTACGTTAGTTATGTACGTCATGAGGCACTTGGTAGAGATCTTCTGAATGGTTCTCTGTCATATGTTCCTTCATTGAAAATATTGTATGCTGAACTTACGAGGACAATGCCAAAATATGGGGAAATAAAATCAAGGTAAGATAATTCACGAAAATGAACAAAAAAAAAAAACTATTTTTATTATTTTTTATTTTATTAAATAATTAATTACATTCAAACTTTAGAGTTAATTTTTTGTCACTTCTGTTCAAGGAGAGATGAAATTCTGAAGAATAAGAAGCGAGATCCAAATGTTTCTGAAGCTATAAAATATTTTGATTCGATGGAAAATTATGTGGAAGAATTGAGAAAACTCCAGCGTGAACTCCGTCATATGATACGGTAATAAATTCAAAATCATTAATGATGAGAAAGGCAAAAATTGCTTCATCTCGAATACTTTCCCAAAGATTCCCAAAAAAAGATAAAAAAATTAACTTATCTTCTCGCTACTGAATTATTCTGAAGAAAAATCGAATTATCGAGTTTCCCACATGGCGATTGAACAAATTTACCCAATTATCGAATAATGATATCCTTTGTACTCGAATTATCAGGGACTACGTTAACTCAACCTTGCAAGATGCGAGTAACAAGCAAGCAGCTGGCATTGCCATTGTCGTTCTAGTTTTAGTTATTTCACCGATAATTATCATTCTCGTCCGCAATGCAGTTGCAACGATTCAGGTAAGTCCCCTTTGAATCAGTAAACGTTATTATGAACTCATCTTTGATGTCTTATTGCTAATAAGTATTGGAAATTAGTGAATATCTTGGATCTTTTGAATGGAAATGATAATTTAATTGGTTTAACTACTTTATGTCCTTTTTTCAAACAAAATCAATATTTTTTCATTAAACTGGAATACGAATCCTTTGATAGTACAATTTTTTCTCATTGCACTGTAATATTGAAACTATTCGGTTTCAGTTGGAATTCGAGTGGTTTGTGTGGTGAAAATCGCTTGAAATGAGTGACAGTATTTGAAATCGAATCTTCACAATAATTTTGTTGAAAACGTGAGGTAATTCTCTCTGAAATACAAGGGTCAATTGATTTATAGGGTTTTCAATTTCATGAAGCTTTCAATTTTTCATGAAAGCCTCTCGATGAAATCGAAATTCTTTTCCGTTGAAAATATCTACAATGAGCATTTTCCGAGATATTCACGTCCAAAAAACTTGTCATGAATAATAAAAAAATTTCACTTGTTTCCTTTGTTCTCGTGATAGATGTATGCAGCAAATTTAGCACAAAAAGCGAGAGAATTGAAGCGAGAGAAGAGGAAGAGTGATACTCTTTTATTCCAAATGTTGCCACCATCTGTTGCACAGCAACTCAAGCAGACGCAGCAGGTTGAAATGCGTATGCATGCTGGACAATTAATTTCAAGCTTATCACTTCAAATTTGTAACAAAAGCTCTTTCTCTGTTTTTTTTTCTCAATTTTTTTTAAGGTGCCCGCTGAATACTACGAGGCAGTCACAGTTTATTTCAGTGACATCGTTGGCTTCACAGAGATTGCCGCAGAAAATACACCGCTAGAGGCAAGTTTACTTTTCTCATCCCTTCACTAAAAAAAAAGAAGGAAAAACAATTACAATTAAAATTTTCGTGTTTTTCAGGTGGTGACGTTTTTAAACTCAATTTATAAATTATTCGATGCGAGAATCGAGTGTTACGATGTTTACAAAGTGGAAACGATTGGAGATTCTTACATGGTTGCCTCGGGACTGCCAGTCAGAAATGGTGAGAATCCATAATTAATCATTTTCCAACAAATTCATTCCTTTCCAGTCTATTTTCATAATACTCAATGAATAAAACCTTTAATCTCAATAATTTTCATTTGCAGGTGATAAGCATGCTTCTGAAATTGCGACAATGGCCCTCGATTTATTAGCAGCTTCCTCAGTGTTTCAAGTACCCAAGAGACCCGGTGAGCATTTACAAATTCGTAGTGGTGCTCATACAGGTCCTGTTGTAGCTGGAATTGTAGGCACCAAAATGCCACGATACTGTCTCTTTGGTGACACTGTTAACACAGCCAGCAGAATGGAATCCACGGGAGAAGGTAAAATCAATAAATCAAAGTACTCATCAATGACAATTGAACAATAGAATCTTCTATTCAACCCTATTTCACGTAGCTCTCCGAATTCACATCAGTTTGGAGATGAAAAAAGCTCTGGATGCAGTTGGAGGATTTAAGATATCTCATCGTGGCCTCGTGGACGTCAAAGTAATTATGAAATTTATCAAAAAAACATTATTCGTTAAAATTAATCACAAATATTGTATTTAGGGAAAAGGAATGATGGACACATACTGGCTCGAATGTAAAGACGGTGGAATAGCACGAGCAGCTGAATTAGACCTACCAACATTCTTCGAGGACGTTCGTCCAGTTTTCATGCGTCGATTGCGCGAAGAAGAGTCGCTCTGATGTGAGCCATACTCCCGTCGGGATTTATGGTACCTAAACCGACCGGGGCCACTCCGTCCTAATCCGAGTATCCGTTTATCCCAACCGAACCTGATAGACCACCTGAAGAGACCAAGCTTGACACCAGGATATCCAAAGAAAACACGTCTGTCTCAGCCGAATCTGCACATTAATCCCGTTAAACCGCCAGCACCACAGTCGCAGTCCTCCATTGACTCACAGGACTCGAACATGACAGAAAACACCAGATCAACGACTCCATTACCACCGAGTTACTCACCAGCGAGTCAAAGGTCTCGTTATTCTCAACCAAATCTTCCTACTCTCATGATTCCCTACAACAGTGACACATCAAGATCATCAGCATCACCTGATAAAAGATACAGAATGTCACAGCCAACTCTGAACTCTAGTTTTTCGGGATTCAATTTCGTTGGTGGTTTGAAGGGATCGAAGTTGTCGTATTCGAGTCTACGGACATCCGGCGATACTACCAGTAATTTTCAAATTAAAGAGGAGAGACTGTCGACACCTAATGTACATTGTTATGCTGAGGGCGGAACTTTTCCGAGGAGAATGAGCGGTCAGCATGCATCACCTTCTAGATTATCATTTGGACCTGGTGGAAAGAGGGAGAGACTTTCACAACCGACTTTGGTTACTGGGGATTATTATCCAGGTGAGTTAAAGCGCAGATTTTCATTCTGAAAATAATTAATTTATAAGAATTAAATACGGTAATCTGCTGGAAATGATGAGAATTCGATAGTTTACGAACCACTGGATTGGACATGATTTCTCGGAATTACAGATAGATATTCCGATAGTTTGGGTAACTATAATTATGCTAATTGAGTGGATACATGCGGTTTGAGGTGACTGAGGCAGGTGCTACGGAACACCCACAACTTAGTCCAGTGAAGCACAAATGTGTCCCCAGATTGATTTGATTGATTAACTCGAGACCTGTCAGATACTCCAAACACTCAATGCAATGAATTCCGCATTGAAGATGAAGAGGAGAATCAAATAAATTATTTAATTAAATTCATTGATTTTTCGTTTGAAATGAAGGTGTCTCGTTTGTATGAATTTGTCATTGTGTAGGTAAGAGTATGACGTATATATTCATTGTCCTGTATTGATGTACTATTTTTCTGATATTGTTGTCATGTATCAGCCTCATCCGTATTGTCAATGAGACTTCATTACGTGGGAATACGCGCAGAAGCCGTCGTCACATATTTTAATGATCAGAGCTTTGGGGAATATTGAGAGGAGTAGAGTCAATTCAAATGAGTTCTCAGTATTATATCGAAGTTAAAAGTGATTGAATAGTGGAGCAAAATTGCAGAATGGAATTATAAAATTCGTACGAAATTATTTTTTAATAATCAATTAAATTGAATAGTTTCAGTGTTTTTAACAGAATTGAAATCCAAATTAAAATCCCGATTTTACCCCACTTTGAATCGAATTTCTCTATTAAGCTTCGGAATATCAATGTCACTCCATTGATTTCAGGTCAAGTTCAACAACAGAGACTCTCTCATCCTTGTCTGCACACGTGGATCGAGCGTCCCACATCCCTCCACTCTCCAATAAAACAGAAGCGTTTTGGTTCGAACATAAAAATATCTCAACGTGATCGTCTCTCGGCCCTCGACTTCGGAGGATCTCGCTTCAAATCATCGAAAGATACAAAAGTTCGTGACCGTTTCTCAATTCCAGAACTCGAATCACAGAATGAATTGAAACTAATTGCTGGCACTCCAAAGCAAAGATACAGTCTTGACAGTCAATTGAATCCAGACGGTACAAGAGCAAGGAGACTTTTGCCAATAGCATCATCGCCGATTTCCGAGCATCAGAAAGATGACAGATTGATTGTGCCGAGTGAAGGATTAGAGGGAGTCATAATTGCCTCAACAAGTCCTTTACTTCCGTCGACAGATAGGCAGATGCTGGCGCCGATTTTTCAGGGTAAATTAATTGGTCCACCACCGACAATTTCAACGAGAGAACGTATGTCTGTACCGGAAATTAGAAATGCTAGTCTACGAAGACTCCTCGATCCACCCGCAAGACAACGACATAGTATTGCAGGTAAAAAAAATTGAATAATAACGATTTTTCATAGACTTCGAAAACTCATTTAATTGTTCCAGGTCTTCGTCACTCTCTCTTGAGTCTCGACAAGTCCTCAGAGGGTCCCGAAGTAAAGTCCAATGAGACTGAAGTCATTCTAGAGAGTTGTGAAGAACGTGTGGAAAAAATTGAGGAAACGAAATCAACTCCAGTCGACCCACAACCCATTAAAACCGAGGAATCATCAGCTCTGCCTAAACACATACAAAGACACTACTCATACACTTATGACGGCAAGGAAGAGACGAAGGAAGTAATCGGCAAGCTGTCAGCTTCAAAAACACGTAAAAAATATCTGGAGAGTAATTTTGATGAGAATGAGCAAGTTATAACGACGGTTATTGAGACTGAGATTCCGATGATTCTCAGTAGTCCGAAGTACATGAAGAAAACTCATGTTTACTCGAGTGAAGCACCAAAGTGGATGAAGAAGTGTTTAGAGGAGGAGAAAAAAGTCGACGAGACGTTGAAGATTAATCAGAAAAGTAAAACATCACCGGGGAAAAAATTGTCACCTGGTAAAACATCACCGGGTAAGAAAAAGAAGAGTCCAGATAGTAATAAATCATCGGCTGTTAAGTGTGATGAATTGAAACAAAAAGAAACGACAATTAGAATAAAATCATCTGGTAATCTTGGTGAGAATAAATATGAAATTGCTGTTAATTCAAATATTTCAGAAACTGAAATATGTAGATTTTATGGTATTGATTGTGATTCTGATAGTGAAGATTCAACGTCAGTTTAAATTATTTTTATTTAATAAATTTAAGGTAAATTTTGGAGAAGTTATATTTTTTTTTCAGCAATTTAACGTAGTTTAATTGATGGAAAAAAATCATACTATTTATGGCACAAAAAATTATATTTTTGTGATTAGAATAATTTTTCTGTTTTCTTCAGCAATAAAAATTGTATAAAAATACAGTTTTTTCTTGTGATTAGATAGTATATAATATATATATAAATTGAAAGTAATTAATAAATCGACCAGCGGATTTTCGTCAAAATATTAATTAGTTATAAATTATCATCAACGTTAATTATTTTAACATTCTTTTAAGCCAATTTTAAGATGACATGATTAATGTAATTAAGTACACTTTTTTTTCTCTCTTCTTATTCTTATTTTTTGTACATTTTTTTCCCTAATTATTCAATGGAAGAGAGAATTAATTTGTTCAATTCCTCGCAAATATAATTTCAATTATAAAACGCAATTTCTTTTGCACTTCACTTAAAATTTAATTTATCGAACGTGTTGCCTATCGTTGACGCCAGCATCAATAATACTTAGAGACGGTGGTAATGAATAAATAATTTGATCACCATCTCTTTGGAATGTTGGAAAAGACACTTCTGGTCTCACTTCAATTCTTAATAATCTACCTTTATTACCAACCATGCATTTGAATCGTGTATCAACGGTTACGAGAAGATCATTTCCCCTCAATCTGAAAGAAAAAATGAAAATTCATTATATCGATTATTTCGTACATAATTTCTTTTCAAACTTACTGATAATATCTCGTACACAAAACACCAACAATTTCCCCAACTCTATTCTCTTTAGCAGTTATTGAAAAGATAAAATCATTTCCTTTGTTCGAATGAATAGTAACGAGTTGATCTTTTCCCGGTGATACACTAATGCCAGTTATTTCAATTATTGGTATGCCTTTTTTCATTGTTTTAAATTTTGAACTTTCAAGTTTGTAAATTGCGTGCTCAGTGATAACAAGAACACGATCCGCCTGTTTGTCGAATCTAAAAATAATGAATTCATGAAAAATTGAGAAACAATAAAAAATATAAGAGAACAAATAAAATCAAATAGATTTGATATAAATGTATGTATATTAATCAATGTAATTGATCAAAATTTACCTGTTTGTTTTCCTGATAAAGGCACTGAATAAAACTGTTTTAAAGTGATCAGCATTCTTCAAATTGTTAATCGATGAGTTGAAAATATCGTAATGAGGGTTTTCATCTGGTTTTGATAGGTAATTACCCTCCCATCGTCGCTCCTGTCCCCAGTATTGGCGTTTGGGTCTCAAAACGGCGCCTGCGGCCATCTATAAAGCCAGGTAATAATCATTAATATTCAATTAAAACTGTTGGAAATTAATTTCCCTTGAAAATGGAAAATTGAGGAATGATAAAACAGGATAAGCAACTATTTTCTTCATTTTTTTTTTGTCGAGGAGAATCAAAGCTATAAAAAAATCATCATAGAAATAGACTTATCCTGTTGTACCGTTACCAATTCGTTCTTTCATTTGCAGCAAAAATGCATTCACCTTTAATCGCAATTGTGGCCAGTCCTCCCTGGGTATCGTCCTGAGTACCATCCAAGCATGCCACCTGTCATGCATCATCCTCAACGCTGGAACTGCATGCCTGACCGCAAAATTCTCCTCCGGCCATGGTAAATTCTTCCCATAATTCTTCATTTTCTTAGCATCTCTAAACGTTCTCTCCAACTTGTTAATATATTTTCTCCTCTTCATTCTCCTGTAATGCTCCATCATCACCAGTGCGGCTTTCATCTTCTTGTACTGAACTCTGCACAGATATCCCCTCCATTGTTTTTGTAATAGAACAACAATACCAGGTATCAAATCACTCCGTGCTTTTTCCAAAGCGAAGAGTGTGGTCGGTGAACGTATAAATATTTTTGTATAACCATATTTGACGTCATCAGCAAAGCCTTTCTCTTCCAGAAGTGTTCTAACTCCATCCATATCACTGCCACCGCGAAAATTTGGCCAAGTATACTGCGATATCATCTTGTACCTCTTCAAGAATTTGTCATAACGTTGTCGATAAACAAAACCAGCTCTTCTCACCAATATATTCTCCAGCAGTCCCAAGTAACGGACTTGATGCTCGACTCTCTCTTCATCAAACAGAACCGGTGATTTCACCTCATTCGGCTTGATGCAACGCACGTAAAACGGCTCTTTACTCGTCAAATTCTTCACCAATGCTATCATCGAATTACGGAATAATGTTCCAGCTGTCAGTGGCCTCTTTGTCGTCTTCGTTATGTCAGCTGAGCCCTCTGGCCACATTCCACTTATTATTTTGCTGCTACTGTTGTACATCAGACGTTTGAAGTCTTGGAACAATGTGTCCTTGTTCTTGTCGAGGAAATTAGTTATGTTGTAGACAACATCACCTGCATAGTGCTTTATCCTGAATTGTTTACGGTGCTCTAATTCTTTGTCCATGGGGGCCAGTTGACGAGAGGTGTAATGCTTGTGGTGTGCGAGTTTCTTGTCCATTGCTTCCAGTAACATCTGGAAATTATGATTTAATGTATTTTGTTTCATGATTTTAGGGAGAATTAAGTGATAATTTTGTGAAAATGAATTATTCCGTTATTTACCTCGTCAGTGATTTTTCCAACATTCAGACACGCTTCATCCATAATCGCTAGAATTCCTTTGTGCTGTTGCTCAACGAGATCACAAATAATTTGATTATTAAAATATTCAACTGTCTGCCAGGCAATGCCTTCTCTTCTGTACTCTTCTTGCTCTTGTTTAAGTACTAATTCAATGAACAACTGCTGTAATTTTTCATTGCAGTAATTAATGCAAAATTGCTCGAAACTATTTGCTTCGAATATTTCAAAGCCATAAATATCGAGAACTCCTATTACAGTGCCTTTGTAACGCTTGTAGGAAGTTTCATCGTCTTGAACATTTATGCAGTCATTTATTCTTGATACAATCCATGAAAATAATCTCTCGTAAATTGCCTGTAGGAAGGAAAAAATTATTGGTTAATTTAAAATGTAGATTTATCATTTCAATAATGAGGTGGAGTGAATTGAAAAATAGTGGAGACACTATTTTTAGATTCACTTGAAATGAAGAGAATTTTTTAAACATTACTTTTGCCAATGCATCTCTTCCATACTCAGCTTCCATCAATCCATGTGTCTTCTGCATGACTTCACCACCAGCTGCAATAACTCTCTCAGAAAGCGCCTTCCCCAATTCAGTTGGACTGATGGAAAATAACTTTGATGCATCATTCAGTGCCCCTCTGTTACCGATTACCAAATTATCCTCCTCAAGCGTGAATGTGATATTTCCAAGATGCAAAACACCGGCGATGACATTCCAAATCGTCTTAATTTCATCTGCTTTGAAGCCCAAAGTATTCAGTGCTGAATTTACTGTCCTGTATTCACTGCGATCGGTTGTTATGTTTTTCCCATGACTTATGTAGTAATAAGCACTTGGATCTGATACAAGCGCACGTGTATTCAATTCTGATTCATTGCAGCCGTTTAATAACTGAAAAATAAGAATATCATTATGGAAATTGAAAATTATAACACTTGATTAATTTCGTAGTCTCGGAATCTATCAAAAAGAAAAATATTTTTACCTGATAAAAACAATGAAAGTTTCGTTCTCCTTTTTGCTGATAAACAACTCTTGATTTCTCGAGAAGATAATTTGTCACGTGACCGCCAACTGGATCACCTTTGAAGTCAAAATTGATGTCCATGTATTTTCCAAAACGTGAAGAATTGTCATTTCTGTTTGTTTTGGCATTTCCAAAGGCCTCGAGGATTGAATTCGATTGAATGAGAACGTTCTTCACTCTGAAATATTTTTTATTAATTAAGAAAATGATGGGAAAACTCTTTCCCGCCAAAAAAAAATCTCATTGATTTTATACGGTTCATTTAATGAATTAATCGAACCTCTCGATTTCTTGTTGTCCAGACAAATTAGTAATAGCAGCAATATATTTCATGATGATTTTGCTGGCCTCGGTTTTACCCGAACCAGACTCGCCACTTATGACAATGCATGTGTCACGGCCTTGTTGCTTCATTTCACGATGAACAGCATCGGCAATAGCGAATATGTGAGGTGGATTCTCAAACAGCTCTCTACCTGAAATGACAATTGAATTTTTTATTTTTCATTGAGAACAATAATAATTTATTTCTATTTAATTGATTCATTAATTCACCTTTGTACTTGTTGATCTGATCTGTTTCATAATTATGCGTTGTCCTGTAAGGATTCACACTGACGCAAACCTCTCCGATGTATGTGTAGAATTTACCACTCGAAAATCTGATGACAAAAATCGAAAATCCAATTATTTATCATCATAATCAGTATTTTAAAAATATCTCAAAATCCAATGGAGATACGGAAATTTTCGTAGAGACCTTTTTTGTACCTTTCATTCTCCTCTACAAAAAAGGTCTCTACAAAAATTCTCGTATCTCGCTCCAATTCCGAGATATTGGCTGAAATCTATCTTTATAGAGAAATATTTTTCGCTTCGAAATTGTTGAGACTCAAAATACATATACCACTCTATTTTTATCAGTGACTTATCACAGTGCCTTGAGTTTGATAAAACTTATCTTGAATATTTCTACGAAATTAAAAAAAAACAGTAAATTAAGAAGGAAAGAGAATAATCAATTAATTAAGTGAGATTGAGTGAATCAGTTTGATGAAAATGATGTCAGACTCTGATTTCCATTCGATAAAAATAATAATAAAAAAATGCATAATAAAAAGGATGAGTAAACACGAAAGTCTACTCATGAGTGACTCATTTTCACATATACGCGCTTCCCACGTACACTCATAACTCGTGAAAACGTTTGGGGGAGAACTGAAATAAAAGCAGAATAGTGATGCAAGTTGGATTTATAATTTTTTTCTGAGCTAATTCAAAACACATCTCTCTCTCTTCTCATTCATCCAACTTTGGCCACGCCCTCGATCCAACAATTACTGCAATTTCTACGTACTATTGGATAAATGAATGACCTATCAAGAGTGATTGATTCTGGTTAAACAAAAAATTTGAATAACAAGAGAAAATAAATATAAATATTATTTCAGTCAAGGAGACTCAATTTCTTTTTCTCTAAATTCAAAACCCAATTATGAAATTCTTCGTGAAGACTTTAGTTTTTGATTTTATTCTCCAATTTTTTTGGAGTTGTGAGTTTATCGAGATAACAGGTTCCTGTTTCTTCACTTTATTTGGAGAGACCTAAAAAAAAATAGTGAATTCTTTATTTCAATGAAAACATCTAATAAACTGTGGAAATAACTCATTTGCATGAAATTCCAGAGGTAAAAATTCCGGTGAAAGTAATTATGTGAATTTTACATAAAAATTGTGTAAAACCTGATTTTAAGATTTTCCACGACTTTTCCAATAGTTATTTCATCGAGTAGCACAAAATCCCCGATGCCGACCTCTTGGTGGGCTGCCATTTCTCCTTCCGAAGCCCTTCAATTCCACGTTGATTAAAAAATAATGCGAAAACAAGAGTTTCAATAATGTGGAACCTGTTAAACACTTGTTGACACTTGCACCACCATTCAACACAACGGAACAATTATCACATACGCCGATGAATTAACGGTTGCATCTGACTTTTTTATTTAAATTTAATCCTATGTATATGTGCCACCTGGCTGACTCACGTCTCTCACTGGCTCGTGCGAGAGACCAAGTGTGCTTTGAGAAAAACTTCTACAGTCGACTGGCCACAATGACCCGATGTGTTTATCGCGGTTAAACACGCACACGACCACAATAAAACGTGAAACGTTACACATTACAACGATTTTATTCACCTATGAGCACCTCATAACCGACTGCGCAGAGGTGAAGCGCAGTACATCCGCCATCTGCCGAGAGTTTCTTGAATTTCAAACGAAAAGTGAGAGAGAGGTTAAGAAATTTGAAAGTTTGAATTTCCATTAGTTGGAAATTATTTTCTTTCTTTGTAAAGTAATATGTTGTGTTTAAAAATATTTCTTTTAATGCAGATAATTTTTTCAATTCTTTTTCTTTATTTTTTTAAAATAAAATCAGCAAAACATGGATTATTTTTCGAGGGTAATTTTAGATGGTTCGAAGCCATCGAATATTCGGATTTTTCTGTAGTCCATAAGCTTCATTTTGAAGCTTATGGACTCCAGATGCTTCAAGTTCATCAGAGAATCATCGGGAATGCTTTCGATGAGATTATAACCAAGTTTCAAGATTCTAATACTCTGAGTTAACAACGGTTAACGGTTAACGGTTAACGGTCGATATCTTTAAATTCTGTTAAATTCCAGTTTTGTGCAGTTTTATTTTGATTTTGTTGATGCACAATTTGATGAGGAATTGAGACATGATTAGAGCACAACGGAGAGAATAACTTTGTATTTGTATACACATATATAGTCGAACTATAGTCCAGTTAGAGCTCGCTTCCCCCACCACGATACTTCCCGTGATGCATTTCGGCCCAACGGTTTTAACCAATAGCTGGCCCTTTCTTGAAAGTGGGGGAAGCATCGTGATGGGGGAAGCGAGCTCTAACTGGACTATAGTTCGACTATATATGTGTATACAAATACAAAGTTATTCTCTCCGTTGTGCTCTAATCATGTCTCAATTCCTCATCAAATTGTGCATCAACAAAATCAAAATAAAACTGCACAAAACTGGAATTTAACAGAATTTAAAGATATCGACAAGTTACCTAGTGCAATTCATAGACAATTTCTTCTCTATTACACTTTATTGAAAACACCGCTCGACAGTTTTAACATAACCCCATTAATTTGTTTCATTCTCCAATTACAATTGAGTGAAATTTGTGAAGGAATAAACAAAAATAGTGGATTATCTTCATAGTAAAATGGCGAAAAACGAGAATTTGAAGGCTCTTGTCTTATCAGCGAGAGAATACCTGAAAAATCCAAATGAGACGACGACGTCAGTGTTGCAACGGAATTTAGGGGTAAGTTCAGGTTTTTAATAAATTAATTCTCCATAAAAATCAGCAATTGTCTTTTTTAGGTGCTGACGAATCCTCTGGAGAGCACTATCTTCACCTCCGGTTCTCTATTGGTCTCGGAGTTCTACGAGACTCTTTATACACTCATCAGCACTCTGAATGCCATGGATCCTCTCCTCTGGAGCATACTGGACCTTCTCTACACTCTCACAGCTCTCCCAACCTCTCTAAACGCTCTAATCCATACCTACGAGTTTCCCCAGCTTCTCTCGCCTCTTCTATCCACTTCTCTCATCCCTGATAAACGCATGAGACTTCTCAAGCTCCTGAAAAAATTAACAAAGGACATAAAAATACATTGGCAAGAGTCTCATCTCCCCGGACTCATTCAGACTCTAACGCAATGGATCAATCCCAATCAGGACACTGAACTCATAACGAATTCACTCGCTCTACTCATAAATCTCTGTCGCAAGAATCCTCCCGCAATTTACACGCTCATTGATACAATCAATAGCAAAAAATTCCACAAAAATTTACTTCGTCTCCAAACGAATAACTCAAAAATCCAAATTCTCTGCAGCAAAATTCTTCTTATAATGGAAGGAACTAATTATGAAATTCCGGAGAAATTTATCCTCAATTTCGTTCATATAACTTTTAAAATTATCGAAGAAACAATTGATAATGATAATTTAAAATTATTGAAGGAAACTGTTGAATTCTTTGAGGAGGTTAGATGCCATGAAAAGACGAAAAATTCATTATCTACTTATGAAAATTATATGACTAATTTGAAGAAAATTATTGATAGCCTCGAGGAGAAGAGTCATGAGATGATTGAAATAATTTCAATGTTTTTTACCTCAATTTTGAAATTAAAAATACCAGGAATCTTTCAGTTACATCCGATTCTGGCTGAGATTGCTATGAAAAATTTGAAGGAATCGAGGATTCGGAAGAATTCACTGTGTCTTTTGAAGAATGTGATTATAGATTCGAGAAGAAATAAGAATTCCCAGGAAATTCTATCAGAGAGAGAAATTAATTTAATTATTTCTTTGATTATGTCCGAGGAAGTATCGGCGAATCCTGTATTTTTAATTGAATTAATTCAGTTGATTCAGGAATTAACGAAAATATCGAATTACAGAATACAAGTGAGTCAGAATTCTCCAGAACCGAAAATTCGAGAAACAATGAGAAAAATTGACGATGAAACTGTGGAAGATTTGATAAAAAGTCAATCAATTTCACTCTACATAAATTTTTTATCACTCATCTCTGATTTATCATCGTCTGATTCTAAATGGCTTACACTGTACACTGAATTGATACAAAATCGTAAAATCCAGTTGTTAATGGCTATTTCAATATTCAAGAGTGACTTTGAGACGAAGTCAAAGACATTGTCATTGATTGCATCTGTTGGATTTAATCAGGAATGCATTTCCGGTGTGACAAAGTACCTGACAGAACTCGAGAATATTCTGCTTCTTGAAAAATCCTTTGAATTGTCGCATGTTGACGTGAAATTTGATAATACGGAAAAGTGCAAGAGAATAACTCCGGAAAATTGGGATCGTTTGGAGACGATTATCGAGAAATTTGAAGAAAAAATTGATAAAAATGAGCTGGAAAATGTTTTCATCAGTGAAATAATGGAATTATTTGATTCTAAAATCAATGGAATGAAGAGAACTGAAGAAAACTTGAGGAAATCATTTATTTTAGCTGAAAAAAGAGGAACTCTTCAGCAGCACAAAATATCACGGATTGACAATGAATTGAAGAAGAAGCATGAACTACTGTATTCATCACGGAAAACTATTGAAATTTTGCAGATGGAAAATTCGGGACTTCATGAAAAATTAGGCAAAGCTGAGAGAGAGAGTAAGAGAATTCATGAGAATCAGAAAATGGAGATTCAGGGACTGAAGAAAATTGTTGCGGATAAATCGAGGATTATTGATGAATACTCGGAGCTGAAGAGAGATTTGGAAGAGGCGAATGAAAAGATTGATTCTTATGCGAAAAAAGTCAAGGAATTGGAGACTGAGAAGATCATGTTGGCGAAAGAGAACGATGAATTAACGGCGAAAAATCAGGAGTTTGCGAAAAATATTGAGAAATTTCAGAGTAGCGTTGCGAGAAGGGAGACAACGATTAAAGAAAAAATTAGAGAGGTGGAGGGAGCTCAAGAGACTATAAGTGCACTTAAACAGGAGAATGCACAACTCATGAGACAGTGCAAGAGTTACGAGGGTACGATAACTGAGAAAGAAGAGAATCTGAAGAAAATGGCAGCAGAATTGGTGGATTTGAGCAGAATGAGAGACATGATTTTCCAATTAACTGCTAATAAAAAAGACAATCAAAATGAAACTACTTGATCTTTATTTTTCATTATAAATTCATATTTTTCCAATGACTTTGTACAGTTTTTCATTTTAATTAAGAGATTAAGATTAAGAATTTGTAATTTTTTAGAAAATAAATTTATTGAGGAAATTCTGATTGCTTCAATGATTTTACGTTAATTTCAAGAATTTTTATTCGTAAATATAATTTTATTACATTTTATTACAATTATTTTCTCCATTGTTTTAATAATTAAAATACTGTAATTATTATCTTGCAAGGAATGATAATTCCAAAGTTTCTTATTATTATTATTTTTCTCAATTGAACGTAGAATTGAAGCTGAGAATTAATTACATCTTGTCATAATTCTTTACAATCGACGACTGAAAATAAGAACTTTTAATAATTCATATATTAACGGCATTTTCTCAGTAATTAATTCACATAACGAAGCATTAATCAACCAACAAATTCTTCTCACTAATTTCTTTGTTTCATTCTTCACATATAATTTCAGATATGTCGAAATTTGAGGGAAATCAATTAAAATTGTACTTATGCTCTTTTTTTCATCACAATTAATTCTCTTCTTTTGTTACATTATTATAGAGTATGCATTTTCCATTTGTCATTTCAAATCCATTAAGGCATTGTTATTATTATCTATTGCCTTCAAATTTTTCCAAAAAATTCTGTTGTTTCTGAATATCAATTCTCAGGTGGGAATTTATTCAATTAAATCAATTTCTTATATTACGTTAATTATTTCTATATGAAAAAAATTAATTCATCTACTTATGATAAATATTTATATCTTCACATATTTTTTGAATTTTCTAAATTGTGCGATGATTCCATTGACACAGATACAGAAATAAAAAATTATTTATTTAATTAAATTGATTGAATACCCATTCACTTATTCAATTTTTCTATTCTCTTTTATCCTGTCAACCTTTGGCTCTGAGGAGAGAAAATAATTTTATTCTCACCTCCATAAAATTCAATGCAAAGAGAGCACCAAAAACAATCCATATTTCTTATTCAATAAATGACATTGATACACGGGGTATTTAAATGCATTTTCCGTTTTTAAAGTAGAGAAAAAATTCTCATTCACCCCTGGAATCATAATTATTTCATTCTTTTTTATGCATGGATTTTTCGAGTACAGAAGAACAAAATTATTCAAAGAACACAATGCAAAAATTTGCGCTTTCGGAAAAAACAAGAAAAAAAAATTCGTTTTAAATTAACTACTTAACATTTTCCATTTCCAAATAATTGATAGACTCAACAAGTTATATAAAAGAATTCCCAATTTTGTTAAACCAAAATCACAGAAAAGATTGCAACAATGAGAAAAAGAAAATGATAAAAACTTTATACAGAGTACAATTTTTGTTTTTACTTATCTAAGTATTGTCTTCAACTTGAACCATCAAGTTTTACAATTTTCCTCCCTGCATTTGCACCCTGCGGTAACATTTATCCTGCATCAATAGCATAGAAAGAAAATTTGAAAAAAAAAAATCACCTAAAAAGCACTGAGAGCAAGACGATCACAGCTGCTCGATCTTCTTGCCCTCACCCCCTCATTTTGGAATCATCAACTCCCCTTACTCCACGGTTGCTCTTTGGCTGAAGCGAAGAGTAGATAGAAGCAATTGGCAATCATATTGATAGCAGCAGCGAGCCAGAATACAGTGTGCCAGCGTGACAATGTTTCATGTCCGGCAATTAGTCTACCAACTACATAAGGTGCTAGAAATCCGCAGGCATTGGCAGTTGCATTGCTGAGTCCGTAGAGAGTTCCGGCATACCTTAAAAACAATAAATCCAAAAATGACAATTTTCTAATTAATTTAATAATTAATTCAATCATCATACCTTGGCGCAAGAGCAATATGATTCATCTGATTGCCAGCATAAATAGCACCCTGGAGCGATCCAAGTCCCGACAGCATAACCATCACCCAGACTCTGTCGCAACCAGCCCAAATCGCACCAATGAAGCTCAAACTCGGACCAAGTGAGCCAATGGTATTCCAGAATTTCATTGACGTCAGTGGCGAGAGGATTCGGCGCTCCAGAAGATTATCAGCGAAGCTCGAGATGACTAAGCCCATTATCCACGCTGTGAGATAAGGCAGAGTCGATAACAAAGCATCTGACTGAACATCGAAATGTAAAATTCGGTCCATGTAAGCGGGTAATTCAGTCAAGAGGGTGTAGAATGCCCAAGCTTGACCACATTGACTTATCGTTATCGCCCACATCGGTCCTGACGTTAATACTGATAGCCATGGAACCCCTCTGTCGTCGTTCTGTGGAGAATAATTAATCATTTAACAATTTCACATCAAAAAAATTCCATCTCCAATATTTCTCTTGATCTCTTGTAATATACAATTTTAAAGTGAGCATGAATCCATGTTGAAGCCTTTTCACCCCACCTTCTCCTATCATTGATTCAATATCATAGTCACCTCGTTTTTAGGCTCCACGCAAGCTTCAATGTACAGTTTTTCCTGTAGATCTATCCTAGGATGTTGCGCCGGTGTATCGTAAACGAAGAAAAGCCAGAAGATGTACCAAATAATTCCCAGACCTCCAAATAAGTAAAATGCAAGGGGCCAACCACCCCACAGCTCCAACGAGCACAGCCAACCACTTACGGGGAGTGAAATTACAGTACCGAAATTGGAACCTGGAGAATTTTAATAAATCCATTTTTTTTTAGTATAAAAATAAGAATTCTTTGCTTTTCAACTCAAGAAGTTTCAAATATCTTAACCTGCATAAACTAGAGCAGCAAATTTACTTCTTTCCAAAGGAGGTACCCAGTGCGCCAACATCGTGTGCATAGCCGGAAAAGTAACACCCTAAAAAATATGAGAATGTAATGATTATTCCTTTTAGAAATCGAGAACAAACGAAAGTAGTTTTGTGATGGAAAATAATGTCACGCTTGAAAAATCGTGGGAAAATTCATAAAAATCTACGCATTGTTTTTCCTTCACTATTGTGCAAGTGAATGAAATTTTTTAAAATTCAACTTTTTCGAGAAAAATTTGTTTACCTCCGTGAAACCTTCAGCGATTCTCACAGCAAGAAATGGTACAAGTCCCCAGTAAGCTGCGAATGGACTGACGACAGTCAAAATTGCTGTTAAAAAAATCCCAAGACCATAAACCAATTTTCCACCAACTCTCTCAGCCATTCGTCCACCGGGTACATTTGTTATCACATAACCGAGGAAAAATGATCCCAGAATGATTCCCTGTGTTTTCTCGTCCCAATTGAATTCCCCTGGGCTCTGAAAAGAAAATAATAATAAATTATTCCATTTATTTCAATAGAAAACTGGAAAGGAAATTGCATAAACTCATCTTGCTTCACTATTTCAATTTTTTTTAATCATGAAAATATAAACTTAATAACATAGCTGTTGAAGGCACAAATAGATGAGCGTCCTTGGTGATTAAAATGCTACATTTCAATTCACGTTTGAAAGAAAAAAAATCATACTGATAAGCGAGTGTGACTAATAACCAGTGGACGTAATTAAAATTCGTAATAATTGTGAATTTATTTCATCGCTTTTATCAC
Organism: Aleiodes testaceus; assembly: GCA_963565655.1. NCBI lineage: Eukaryota > Metazoa > Arthropoda > Insecta > Hymenoptera > Braconidae > Aleiodes > Aleiodes testaceus. Next base: position 3,593,326 of record OY751423.1, read on the forward strand.
TTGTATTCTTTTCCTTTGTTTGATCTTAAAATTTTGTTCATTGAACTATTAAAGTATCGAAAAACCTGAAAATTCTTACCGGTATGAATGTGCCATTAACTGGAGTAATTTTTGGGCAAACATCGGTATTAGTTTCATTGTCATCATCCGGAAAGGCTGTTTGATTAACCATGGAAACAATAGCAACTGATAGATTCACTCTCATCGCATAAACGAGAGCAAACCCGAGAAAACCAAGGAAACCAAGTGTGTGCCTCGCTTTGACGCATGACTTTGTATCACTCGGTATATGCCTGAGTGTTACTGTAAAAATGGAAAACAGAAATTAAAAATGTTTTCATAGTTACTGATTCATTGGATCTGAATCATTTTTCGTTCGAAATCCACTGATAAATGGGCAAAAACGATTTGCTTCAATTCTGCACTTGTTTCTGCTCGATATCTCGGAATTGAGAAGAGATAGGAAAATTTTGATGGAAACATTTTTTGTAGCCCTTTTTCCGATCTACAAAAAAGGTTTCTATAAAATTTTCCGTATCTCTGTTAGTTTCAAAGATATTCAGAGAAAATAGTGCAGGGTTTTATGTTCTCTCTTGAATCCAAACGTTTTCCCATAAAAAAAAGTCATTAAATCGGGGAATTCAATTTTCCACTTGAATCCCCTTTATAGAACCCCAGGAGTTCTATAGTGAATATGAAACCAGAAGAATGACACTTGATACAAATAAAAAAAACTCTGAACCGTTGAATTCCAACGAAAAACTGCGAACCAATCGCACGAGTGGGTTTATCGAAATTATCTCAGGAACGGTGCGATTAATCGAAAAATATCAAGAGACAAAAATTGTAGCTCTCGAAGAGATCTACAAATAAGGTATCAACAGTTTTTCCCCTAGGATTGATAGAAACGGAGTTATAATAGAAAATCCAAAAATTCATCATCATAACTCTGTTTACATTATTTTTAACCAGAGGATTACATTAATTTCGTAAGATAACGTTATTGGGACGTGAAAATAATTCTCCCACAGGCCGTGACGATTTACAGTAATCTCTTTGTTATGTGCCAGTCTGGGCACATGAAAAATTCACCCAAATCATAAATCTACTCCTTTTCAAACTGCTGGAATCACACCTATTGACGAGAATTTTTCGATTAAAATAATTGAGAAAATTGGTTAAAATTGACAGGAAACATGTGCGTCATTACTATACATAATTACACATAATTCTTACCTTTTTCCAAAGAATCATTAACACATAGTGGTGCGTCGTCATGGGAAATCGTTGGATCGAGCACCTCCATGGTACTCCGAATATCAATATTAATACTCGTTTATTGTTTGTTTATTCGTTTGATTTTGATTTCAAGAATTTTTTAATGAACGGCTTGATGCTGACTTTCACGCTGTGACGCACCACACTATTGGGGAGGTGATACGTTCACTCTGAAGCCTCAACAACAACACACACATGAGAAATGCTGGTGGCTACAGCTGGGGACGATGATAACCGAGTGTCTGTCAAGTTTCGTTCTCGGCTCTTTCCGGAATAGTGATGCGGTCGATTGGACTGTAGGTGGCGCGAGGCTTTAAAATGGCGGGAATTTTTACCCTGAAAATTGTCGTAGCGTGTGTTTGATCACGTCAGTGAAAGAAAACGAAAGTTCCTACTCTTCACGACCATCAAGATTACGCAAACTCTTCCTCTAGACGTCAATCCACAATGCTATTACACATTATTTCGGTAATCTCTTAATTCTCTGAATGGATCCATTGGATATCTTACAGAAATCAACGATTGCTTCTCAAGGCATCAAATTGCGTCTTCACTTGAAGGTATAAAATGTTGCCGATAAAGGCTCACGACACTCGAATAGAGCTACTACTATTTCACCTCTCATTCTCCGGTACACGTGTAACAGAGAATTTCTCTCTGTTATCAATTTATTCGAATTACCAAAAAATTATCAGTTTATTACGTGAATTTCTGGAAGACACTTAATCACCAAGAAGAATCCAACTCCAATTATTGGAATAATTGTTCAGTTTGTGCTGTTTAATTTACCAGAAACATCAATTCTAGGATGTCTAGTGGAAGAGTGATAATATCGATAATTTCAATTTATTTCTGTCTCGCTGAATGCCATCCACCTGGACCAAAGTGTCCGCATCTTGAAAGATTTGTGGATTGTGCTAAAGAGACACAAGGAACGTGCAGGAATTTCACGTCTTCAGGAAATATGGTGAGTTGATGAAAAATCATTGAATTTTATTGAATATCAGTTTTTATATTTCTCTGTTAATCTGATGAATTGAAAGAACTCTTTTTAATTCTGAAAATTTCATTATTTTAGGTCTGCGGTGGTCACTGCATATGCGAGGAAACCGGGTACGTTCGTAATGATGATGGATTCTGTATTTCCATATCCGAGTGCCCCAATTTGTGCCCCAAAAATGCAGTTATGACGTTCAAGGTCAACCGGTATCAACAATTGTGTTTTATAGACGAGTCGATGATGGGAGAGCTCATGAAGGTAAAGAAAATTCTATTTTTATTTGTGATATTAATGGAGATACGATTTTTTCATTCTGAATCTCAAAAAAAAAGGATTCGAGTGATATTACACTAGATCGTTTGGTTTTCAAGATATTCTCATAAATATTAATGATAAAAAATAGATTTTTCATGTTTTGTGTCTTTGTTAATAATATGAATCATCTCGTAAACTCTTGAATCAATAATAATAATTTTTTTAATGTTTTTTTTTCTTTAGCCATCTGTAATGGGATGCTCTTGCATGCACAATCATTGTTGGCTGCCCAATTTCACAGAATGTGTTCCTAAGGAAACGTGCGAGGACTATTTGCAACATAATTTCTTGAGAATTGGATAAATTCAAGTTTCCTGTCTCAGGATTATAATTATTTTATTTATTATCGGAAAGAGAAGATTATTAGTGTAGTTTTTAATGAATTCAATTGACCATTTGCTGTAAAATTGACAAGTGTCTATTTTTTTTTTTATTTATTTTAATGAATGTTAAAGTTTGGAAAATGATTTTAGGTTAATTGCCTGAATTATTTGTGAATAGATTAAGTCGATGGATTAGATTAATCAACTTTTCATTTAATTTTAAGAAATTTCATTAGTTTTGGAATATGAAGATTAATTCTAGTCGAATCATCTACAGTTGATAGAGTAGAAATTCTTATAATTGAAAGTTGAAGAGTCGCAGTCGATATTATAAGTTTCTTTACAGAAACATTCGTCGTTTGACGGTTTCAAATTTAAAATAACGATAATTTGAAAAAAACAAATGCATTTCATTTTACAAAGTAATTGTTAACAATCTCTCTCCATTTCCTCAATATTATTTTTTCATAATTTTAATAGAATAATAAAAAAGAATAAAAAATACAAAAAAATAAAAAAATAAAATCAGGCATTATTTTCCAAATATTCACTGCATATTCCCTTTCCAAAGAAACCAAAGAGAATGACTATTGAAATTACACAGCTTTCATAGAGCTTCTTCGTGAACAATGGTTAAATGTCAGTCTTCTGCGCATTGTTTACTGCGCAGGGACGCCATGTGAGCTGACACCGGCAACGTGAACCTCAGTGCACGCTGATCCTTTTGTCAGTCAACATGTACAATATGTTAATCTGGAAAATCAAATGAATAATAATTATTTAAATTTTATTATGTATGAATATGAATCAATGACATAGTTCTACCCACCATCATTGATTAAATACTAATTTAATTATTCGAGGATAATGTGCGAGTGATTGATAATGTGAATTTCTTGGACAATTCAGTGATTTGTGTCGTGTTCATTAAAGTTTTGTGATGATATCTCGTTATTGATTGAAGATCATCGTTCTAATGTACAAACGAGAATTTCAATTATTTGTAAGTTGCAATTGCACATTTTTATCGTATAAATAATTTCTATTTTTCATAATTATTAAAGGAAATTAATTAAAGAAAAAAATTATTTCACAATTTTTTTCATCTCTATGATTTCAATAATTGAAACATTTCAGTACTTTTATAGTAAAAAAAAAAGAAAAATGAAAGAAAAGGTTTATTGAAGAAACAAGTGAGCCAATGATTGACTTACGTGGCGACTTTTCAAGACGTGCCTTCAACCTCCACTCGCATTTGTAACACGTATACCCTCGTGAATGTTTAAAGAGGAAACAAAACGCTAGGTTTACATAGCATTCAACATGTCTGCATGTGTATCACTGCATTCTACCCCTTCTCATCAATTTTTCCATTATTGTACACGTGGTGTTATTACATGACCCCCATCACTCCCAATGAATTATTACAATTTCTTATTATTTTGAATGATGCCCAATTGCAATTAATATTCCCAATTTTTTCTCCAATAATAATAATAATAATAATAATAAAAAATGGAAAAAATCATTTTTTTTGCAGGAATTTTCGTAATTAATTTTTGTGAATCTTAAAAAAAAAATTATTTATGATTTAAAAAAAACATGAATTAATGGAAAAAATTCGATTTTTTCCAATTCTTTTTTTAATAAATTAAATTTCGGTAATTTTTGGTCGTTAAAAATTCATGGCTATTCACTGTGGTATAGAGGTTGGGGCCGGGCATGTAAGTGGGGTGACAAGTGTAGACACCAACCGTAATAATAATAATAAGAAATTGACGTTTAACTGGAATAATTCAAAGTAAATTCAGTCTTCAGTTGAGTGTCTATGTGAACAGAGGTTTACTGAATTGTTTCATTTTTCAGTGGTGAGTCTAAGAATTTTTAATAATTTATGAATAAATTAATGTGTCATTATGATTATTAGTGATTAGTGAGTAATTATGGTAATAATAGGGATATAAGAATTTATTGAAATTCAATATCTTGAAATATTGTGTAAAATTATTTTTTGCATCGATAGTCTTCAATTCGATGATTCAGTGGTGAAGTGGTAAACAAGGTTAAGTATATAAGTTATCTCTATATGACTTGACCTTGTTTACCACTTCATCACTGAATTTACATTAAAATCCCTTTTTTTTTCATAATCAATTCCTCGACAGTAGAAAATATTAATTAATCACAATCTATAGATTTCCATTAAATTGAGTCTGGAAATCATGAAAATTAATGAAACTCACGGATACAATCTCGAGGACTGAATTTAAACTGAAAAGTTCTTCATAAAAATTCGAAGAAATTAAAACAGAAATAAGTAGATAAATTTTAAAGGCATGAGTAAACGAACAAAGAAGACGCCTAAGTTGATGCTGTACGGATGAAGATAATGAAAGGGATGATACAAAGGAGAAGTAGTGGATGGATGAGGGTGGGGGGAATTGAGGGGAGGTAGATGGAGGTTTTCATAGCAACCAAAGTACAGAACGATAGAGACAGCTTTACAAGTTTTCCGAAAGAAAAATCTCCCGGGGTTTTGAAGTCACTGGCGTTGAGAACAACCTGAGTGAGGAGAGGGGGAAGAGGAACGATAGAGGGTGGGGGAATGTCTTTTCTCAGTGAAGCGTGGAACGAGGTCGGAGCCATAGCGTCAGACAAAGAGGGAAAAACAAAGTTTTGTGTGAGATGATGAAATTAATGGATTGATTTCTCGTTTATTTTGTTGGAAAATTTTGTATTTTAAAATTGTTTGGGGAATTTGTTGAATTGAATTTTTTTAAAATTATTCTCAACGATTTTAATATCCAGTTTTAATGGTTATTTGGATGATATAATTGTTTGAAATTGTTGAGTACTGAATGGGTAAAATAATGGAAAAAAAAAAATTGAGGGATTGATTTAGTTATTTATTTTTTACTCTAACAAGTGAAAAATTGTTGGAAACTGTGGATGAAAATAATATTTTTATTTTTCGTGGAATATTATTGAAAAACTCGTGAAATAACATTAATACTGTTTTTTAACAGAAAAAAAAAAATCTCATCATCATTATTCAGGATAAATCCATTGAGCCCAGTGAATGAAAAAAAAAAAGGATAAAACTGGAATGAAAATTCACGAATATTACTAATTTTCAGGTACCGGATTTTTATGAATAGTGTCATAAGCACATTTTTTTTTTCCAATTGTCTGAACAATTCCATCGAAATTCTCGAATCTATATTTTTGGAGAGATGACGTATGATGCCCTAAAAAATTCAATCAAGATTTTTCTTCACTAACATTTCTCACAATTTTAATTCAATGAAATTAAAGAAAGATTGCCAATGAGAATCGACTCTTCCAGTACATATTCCCATTTCCCACTGAATTAATTCCTGCAAAAAAAAAAAAACGTATTCACCTAAAAATAACTGAAAATTATATTTGCGTTACCATGTTCATATTTGAAGCCTTTGGCATCGAATAATTGAGTGCAGAGGAATCACCTCCCCCGCATTGTTATTCACCTGAAACACAAAGCAAGAAGCGAAACTCGTAGGAACAATTAAATTAAGTGGCGAGTGTTTATTCATAGACGAAAAGGGAAAAATCGATTGACAACTGGTGGCACGCGCCCGAAGATGGCCGTAGGTCATGGACTCGACCCTCAGCGCTTCCTTGAATCAATGATCTTCAAGAGAGAGCCAAAAAAAAAAACACGGCAACTGCCAGAGGACACAAAACAAACCCAAAAGAGCGAGAGAAAGATGGGAAAACAACAAATACATTCGCTTATGAATTTAGCCATGGAAATAATCCGTGAACAGTGAATAAAAAGTACAGTTGATAGAGAGGATATTCCCACTTGTTACACGGCAACACGATAAAGAGATATAACAGAGAGAGAGAATCGTGTGTTGGCCGTTGCCAGGGCAATGAATCGGAGATTGACGCAGGCGTCACTACCATGGCGCATCCCACCCCCCCATTTACCTCCCCTCTAACTGGCCTATTCTGTGTCCCTCGGGACACTTGTCTCATCTTCCAAAACAAAGACACGAAAAATAATGACATTAGAAGTTTCCAAGAAGTTTCGGGTGAATTAGAATTGCCGAGTTCTTTCAGAGTATTTATTGGAATTTTCGGGAGTCGCGGTAGAGTCGAGCGCCAAGTACGTGGAATTGTTTTTAGGTGGAGTGGAAAGGGAAATTTAGAGGAGAAGGTCGCTGGGTGAATGTCGATATTACATTTTTTTTTAAACCATTCGGATTTTTTCAATTTTTCTCAAAGATTTAATCACTATGAAATTAAGTCTGATACATTGTTGTTGATTATTCGGTCATTTGTAATTGGATTTTACGCTTTGATATTTGGTAAAAAATAGGATATGTATGGGGTATTACTGGACAAGTGCATAATTGCGTTCCCCTCAATCAATTACGGGAATTCGATTGAATACGACCCAGTCGCTGTTTCCTTTGTAATCTGAGGATTGAAAGCGAACCCAGAAGCGTTACTGTCTCGCACACACGAAATTTCACAGGTTATCTCACTCGCACATTAAGTTTGCGTGCTTCTCGTATCTGCGCCCCACTTATCCATTTGCTATGAGCCCTTGGGAATCTAATGTTCTTCCGTAAACTTCTCACAAGATAATTCTCAAGATTTATAGATTACATTTTGTTTACTTCGGTGGATAAAAGACTTGTTCTCATTTCTCTTAATTTTTTTCGTGAATATTTTGAGAGAATAATAGAAAAATATTTTTACAAATAAATTTAATTAATTTACATAATCAATTCCAATGAAAAATACTAAAATATCATTTACATTTCAATTTTATCAGAATAATTGAAACTAAACAGTCGCTAAAAACTCGACTCCCTAAAATTATACGACTCGTAAAAATTCATTCTTCCAAAAGTTGATAAATTCTTTATCCTCGAATAGAAACTTCCAATAAATCCACGGAAATCTGAATTTTTGTTTAAAAAAAAAATAATAAAAAAGAAGGATAAAACTTTCATCTGGCTGGTCCCTCGCTATGAAACTCTCGAGAACAAAAAAAAAAAACAATAATAAAATGAAGTGAAAAAAAAAAGAAGAAACTTCCCTTTTCTCCTTAACAAACTTTTTTAAAGTTTTTCTTTCCCTCTGTTCTTTTCTCTCCAGCACGAGAGCAAAAAAGTTCCTCAATTTCTTTATTCTTTTTATTATTTCCCCTTCTCCTTGGAGAGCCCCGTCTCTCCCACCTCTCGAGGCGGCGAGGGATGGGACAGGTAGGGGGTAGATTGGATTGGGTGAAACTTTCGCACGGTAGTTTTGAGGCGCGCGCGTTCAGCGGTGTCAGTTCCCGCTAAGCGGCCGACAAGTCTGCAACTGTTTGGATTTTCTCGTCTATTTATTTTTTTCCTCTTATTTTATTTGATTTTCTCGCATCGGTAATTCACTTAAAAAATAACTTAATCCATAATTTGTAAATAAAAGTCGTTTTATCTTTGAAAGAAATCACGTGACGGCACATTCGAGTACTGCGTAATGCGGAAAAAAAGGCGCGGGAAGTTTTGAAAGTTTGAAATGAAAATTCCGCACAAAACAAAGGTTCTTTTCACAATTAATATTTTCAATAATTCAATTGATGATTTCTTTTCTTTTATCAATGTTGAAAATTTTTTTTCCGTCTCCCTGGCAATTGACTTTGACTCCTGAAAAAAGGAAAACGTCTGGATATGGAATGAGGTGGAGGGGGAGGCACGAGGCGATTGAGGTGATTCGGTGGAAATTGTTTTCAACATTTTCACGTCTCAAAACTCTCGAGTTTCCGTCTCACTCTACCCCCCTAGTGAGATATTGATTTCCCTTAGCTGGTGACGGCCGAGCCACGAGGCTCTCTAGCGCGCGCAGTGTATACTAGCCTGGTTATACTACTAGTACCGGCACGCGCCTTCCTCGCTCCTTCCTTTTCTTATTTATATAAGGTTATGCACAATCGTCAAAAGTCACGAGGATTTTTTATTCATTTAATTCATTTTTTTTACTCTGCTCTCTGTATCGTTTTCTCCTCGGATTCTGAATTAGACCATGAAATTCATCGACAAATCAACTTTATTTCATCATTAGTTTACTTGGAAACTGAGAGAGATAGAGAAATTTTTGTAGATACATTTTTTGTAGAGAATTTCAAGAGCTACGAAAAAGGTTTCTATGAAAATTTCTCTCTCTCGCTTAGTTTCCGAGATATCTTCAGAAAAGCATGATGAAATAAATTCAAGTTGTCTGAAAACTTTAGTTTCTTTTCTTAATTCAATAATTCGGCAATTTTAATTTCTTTTTTTATTTCGAGGATTCTGAGGGGTTTTATTGGTCAATTGGAGGTAATCAGGCGCAAATGGATTGGCGAGAATATTTTTTGAAACCGACAAAAGGATTTTATGTCTCTTTTTATTACTTAACATCTTAAAGTTCATTCAGAATAATTTTTCAACATTTTTTTTTCACCGTGAAGGACTTTTCCGAAAAATCTCAAAAAAATAGAGAATATTCTTCAACATTCCTCAATTTTTGTTCAATTTTCATCATAAAATCCTAAATCAGCTGTTCTCCATCCTCTCTCTCCCTCTCTTATTGAAACCCAAAAGTTTTCTCGATGTAACAAATGGAATTTGCCGTTTAATTAAAACTTGATGAAAAGTTTTTCGATGAAAATCAGAGTTAAAATTATTCAGTGGATGGTTATCCGTTAATAGCCATTAATGAAACTACCAACAGAGTGTAATTTACCTGCCACCCACTTTTTCCCCCTCTCCATGTGTGCCTGTGAATCTCATGTTTGTACGAGAGTTTATCCTGAGTTTAACAGTGTCTTGGTGATGTAATTTTGAGGAGAATCCAATGTTTTCTCGCGGAAAAACTTTGTCCCACCTGCGGCTATTGAAACATTTGTTATTTGCGCATGCGCACATTAGTGCAGCGGTTGACTTCAAACTTTATTTTTTTCCCCTATTTGTGAGTGTCCATGTGCGCTTTTTTTTTATTTGCTCCGAAGCTCTACCAGTGTCGCGCAAACTTTTCGCAGGAGTTTAGGAGGATTCGAAGAGTGGGGGTAAAATGAAGGAGGGGGGATGCACGTGCCTCTTTGCTACACTCTTCGTGCTCATGTGTGTGTCCGCCCCATGCTCAACAACTTTATCGCTTTATCTCTTGTTTGTTCTTCAGTTTTTTTTTTTTTCATCTCATTCGTTTTTTCAGGATTCAGTGGAATCTAAACAAATTTTCATTCTATTCGATACACGTTTGTTTGGATTTCATTGAGTCTTTATCAATTAAAGGATTCATCTGCCTCATTAGAGATGAAGATCGGAAATAATTTTTTTGAAACTGTTTTTTCATGATGAAATGGAATTAATGGAGTAGCAAGAAAGTAATTCGGTTTTTGTAAATATGCGAAATAAACGGGGATTATTCTTCAGAAGAGGCATTCGCAAATAGAAAATTGAAAAAATTCATCAACAATTTAGATATTGTGGACTATTTTGTCAATTTTTTTCAGAATTTTTCGTAGAATTCTTCACGCTGAAAAAAAATTGTTTTCCAGATTTTAAATTCAATTTTTTTTAATACTTTTCTGTATTAAAAAAATTAAAAGGATAATTTCCATCAATTCAAAACTGTTTTGATATTCATATGACGCTCTTTTGTTGAATGAAATCTGTTGTTTATATTTTCGTTAAATTTTGACAAATTGAAGCGGGTGACAATGACATTGGGATGAGGGAACGAGCTGGGGGCGCAGTGACACGCGATCGTGAGTAGAAAACGACCGTGGTGGTGGGACAAGAGTGGACAGACAATCAGCTGTTCATTTTCAGTGTTTGAAATTGAAGAAGAGCACTGTTGATATTTTAACCATTTTCTTTTAATTCATTTATTTAACGTGAAATTCGATGTTATATTCAATTAATTAAAATACTCAAATTTATTAAAGTATTTAGAAAACATTAAAATTTGCAGCATTTTCTCAATTGCAAAAAAAAAAAAATCCGATAATTTTTTTCACTTAAAAAATTGAATTTTTCAATCAATTAATTTTAAAGACTATTCTTATCTTTATAAAATTGAATAAAAAATCGATAATTGTAAATTGTTTCGAGAATGAGGATATCATAGTTCTTTTTTCCGGCTCAACTTGCCCCTCCCCTTTTCCCCCGGACATCTACGATGAGCGAGAAACTTTTGCTCGTAAAGTTTAAGTCTTAAGGTGTAGGAATTATTTCCGAAGAAGTGAAAGAGAAGAAGGTAGCTTCTCGTACCTCGCGAAAGCGCTTAAAAACTTTTCTACGGCCAGAGTCGACTGATACAGGGGAGCAGAGAAAGAGGAGGGGGTGGTGGGAGATGGAATGGATAGTAATAAGGTCGTGCGGAGGAGGTGAACAACGAAGCGCGCGGTTAAGTTCAAGTGAAGAGAGAGAGGGGGAAGAAACTTTGGGGTAAAACTGAAAAGTTAATTTCGTCCTGTTAAATTACTCGAGCGGCTCGGGCATTAAACTTGCAGAACTTTCGCCCTGGGATGACTGAAATATATGCTGTACTCTTTGGAAATTGCTTGGAGAAGGAGGAAGCATCGAAAAAGTTGAATTCGAGGAGTTATATTTAAAAAAAAACAACAGTTTTTCAATGATTTTTACAAATTTTTATTGAGAAGTTGATTTAGAATTTTTTCTGAGGGTGAAGATCTTATAAAAAAAATCTGAAAAAATTACACAACAATAAAGACACATTCCAGTATCTTCTCAAATTTTTTCAGAATTTTCCACGGAATTTTTCATTTAAATAAAAATTAATCAATTAATTAGATGGTTTTTAGTGTGGAGTTCTATTTTCCTCGAATTCTCCTCAATGTTTAATGAATTATGTGGATCCATTGCAGCTAAGCGTAATTGTAGAACGGAAAAGTGGGAAAGGGCAGTGTTGTGGAGAGAACGCCGGCGAATGGAGAGATAGAGAAGGGGCGCGCGCGTCTCCTATATTTTTCTTCTCTCTCACACTCCGTTTCTCTCCTTGTCTAGTAAAAGTTTTCTGTGATGAGCTTTGTTGGTCGTTTCCCCGAGCACAGGACGGAAAAGTTAAATGCGAAAGTTTTACCCGATATCCCGTGCGGTATATGTGTGTATGTGTGTGTGTGTGTCTAAAGCTCCAGAGTTACCTCACTCTTCGCTCCTCAAAATGTTCCCCCAATCCTCAAAACTTTTTCTCTGTTCTCTTGTTACGGTATAAAAAATAGTTACACACTAGTTTATATGTTTTTATCAACTACATGAAATCATTGAGTTTATCTTGCGGTTTTTTATTATTTCGTAAGTTTTGAGAATTATTTCTTTCGTTATTTACATTTTTGGGAGATGAGAAATTATGGATAATATCGATAATTCATTTTTTTCTTCATTTGAGGACAAATATTTTCAGAGTAATCGGAGTAAATGCTCTGAGTAAACATTGAGTAGTTTTGATTGCGTCAATATTTTCATTGCATCGAGAATATCTCTGTAAATACACTTCGATTATGTGGATGAACAATTAACGCAAATAACTTGAAAATTATTGGATTTAAATAATTTTAAGAACTCAATCAATTTTTTTTAAGAAACTAAAGTTCTCAGGTAACTTAACTTTATTTCATCATCAGTTTTTTGAAGATATCTCGGAAACTAAGCGAGATAGAGCTATTTTCATAATGACCTTTTTTGTAGCCCTTGAAATTTTCTATAAAAAAGAATCTACAAAAATTTCTCTATCTCTCTTAGTTTCCGAAATATTCAACAAAAACTGATGATGAAATAAAGTTGATTTGTTTCGGGAACTTCATGGTCGTTTTTTTTTTTTTCAATGAAGGGCTCAGGATAAAAATTTGAAAAAATTTGAGAATATGATTTGACATGTCTCTATTGCTGCATAATTTTTTTCCTCCATTTATCTTCAATTCCCAATGGTTTTCCCTTTAAATTATGTATGAAGCCTTGAAATACCGTTTAATGAAATTGAAATTTCTCGATTCTCTCGATAGAATGGCGTCGAAGAAAACGAAGCAGAATCACTCGATACAGCATCTACTAGATCTGCCATCGAGGGAAGAGGAGAGGAGGATTATAGAACTACCTCAGCAGCCTCTATCCACTCCCCGTCAAGTTCCAGTGACAGTTCTGCATCCGACACCAAAAAAGGTAAGACAAATTCATCAGATTCCTTAATTTCCTCAAAACTCCTAATTTCCCAAAAAAAAAAACTTCCAGAATTATTCGATTATTCTGAAAGTAAAAGCTCCCATAATTTTCCCATTTATTATTTCCTCTCGAGACTCACAAGTGAGTCATAAAATGTTCATATAAAAATATCGAAAAAAAAAAACGATAAAAAAAAGAAAAGAGAGAAAAAAAAACTTTTGATCGCTTTCACAAATTTGAAGAGAGGTTGGTTAGAGCATAAAAAATGAAAACGCTTGTAACCAGCCACAACGTAAACCGCTGACGATCCACTTTGTCGCATAGAAGGCGAAATGTTTCTGTTGCAATTTTCTTTTTTCTATCGATTCCTTTTGAGCTCAAACTACATAGTTATTGCTCGTAACAATACGCATACCCCATTGTGCATTACGATACATAATTTCCCATCGTATTTCACGAATTTGCTTTTAATTTAATTGATTCTCAAGTGTTCAATATAATTACGAGAATATCGAACGAATTAATTCGGATAAAAAGCTCCTGCAATGAAAATCGTGGATTTCCTCATTTTTCCAATGATTTTGAATTGTCAAGAGAATTAATAATCGTAATTTTTTATTTCAATAATGCAGAGACGTGAATAAGGTTTTTCTTTTTCTCTTCCTTTTTTCTTAAGAAATAGGACGTTTCCTCGAGTTGCGGGGAGCTCTGTGACTCTGGGGCTCGAGCGCCCCCGAGTGAGTAACGATTTTTAAAGTTTTCTCAACAAGTTTCGACTATAACCGTTGAGCGCGAGAGAGAGGGAGATAAATTGGCAGGGAAGTTGGGTAAAGTTTGCGAGTGCGCGTGTTTCAATGTTGAATGGCTTTTGGAGGGTGAGTTCAATGGAGAGTTTGGGGATTATAGTACTAGGACATGTGTAGTTTCGTGATTTCTCCGGTAGATGTCGGGAAATTTAGGTGCAGAAATGTGTCGATAAAGCAGAGATCTTTATAAGTGACTGTTGGTGACGATTACAGTCTTGTGGACCTTTTTTCAGGTTATTTTCAGTCGGTAACTCAATTGGCTGATGGTAAATTCTTTTTGAAATCATGTGCAGTCGGTATTATTATCATTTGATGATAAAAACATGGAATTCTCGTAAGATATAACCGATTGTGTTTCCATTATTAGAAATAATTAAGATAAAATGCGGTTTTATGGAATTATTATTATATGTTTATGCTTTGATGATAAAAAAAAACTAGAATAGTTCTTCAGAGTTTATCCCTTCACAAATGAAGAAGTTACAGGATTTCGTCTCTCCACGGAATTCTCAAATTTTCACAGAATAAATTGGTTATATTAAGAGATTCCATTAGACAATGCTCCCTAATGGCACGAGAAGGAGGTGAATGTGTTTATTCATCTGTAGTTTTCTTTTTCAAATGGTGGGAAGAGAGAGAGAAAAAAAAAGACTAGTGAATGCAGACATTCTGGTCCGAGGCCAGACGACCGTAAGTATTAAATAAATCTCCTTAAGCGGATTTAGGGTCTGGCTTTCCGGTATTTTAACGCCGCATTTTCCACCACCTAACGCCAAGGATTACCCCGGGTCAAAATAGATTTTTTTCACCCTCAGTACTAAACCAAAATTTTCACAGTTTATTAAAAATAAAGAATCACATCAATTAACCGATTTCTTCATTCTGCAAAAGAAATCAATAATTTCATGAAATTCCTTGAATTCAAGAGAACAATTATAGATCACACGTTAAATTATCACTTGCAGAAAAGAGAGACGCCCTCTAGTGTGAGAAGAACTTTATCTTATTCACAGAGTTCCACTCTCACACCTCAAGCATAGATGCCTTTCCCGCGCTTGCCCAAGGCTAAATAGCTAACTTCGTGCAACTATCCCAATAGATTATGATTATTGTGGAGGAAAGCTCTGATTTATGCAATTATCATAAATTTACCTCCACTCTCTCTGCCTCATTCCCTCTCTTTCTCTCTTCATCGTCTCTCGCTTACTCTCATCCTCATGAAAACCATTTCCACCGTCTTCCGCGTGGCTGTAAGACGCTATTCTCATTCCAACTGCCTCCACCGCCCTCTATTCACCGAAATTTCAATGGGAAATTATAGGACAAAATTCAATGCCAAGTAAATACGAGTTAAAACTTCTCATTGGTATTTATCAAGATATTTCTTTAAAAAAAATTGGCATCCTTTAATTTTCATCCATTTTGTGGTAAAATGATTCTTAAAGGTGTACAAAATGGAGGAAACTGCGTTTTTCTCCACAATTTCAAAAAATCCTCCGGTTTATTCTGCGCAGTTAGAATCTGCCGATGGCCTGAGGCATCACAGGACTGCATTTCGTTGTATAAGGTGTAAGGAGGGTGGTTGTCTTTCCATCCCACCCCCCCCCCCAGTCCTACTCCACCACCCTGTTTCACTCTCCCAAGGACTCTACGGGGCGAGGATTAGCCCGTAGGGCATTGTAACGTCGTAAATACACCCTGGCGTTCACCCCTCGAGTTTCTACTGCCTCTAGACGCACATGGAACATCACTGGATAAGGGGAAGGCAGTTGGAAAGCGAGGATGAGAGCAAAGGCGCGTAGGAATCCCTTGGCCAAGGCGTACAGAAAAGCCGACACTATTTCCACTCCCTTCTATGACACTGGGGACTCAGCTTTGGGCTTGAGAGGTGCTACTGCCTCTCTGATTACCACTGTATGCTCCATTTACTTGGTTATACTGGTGTTTCTAATGTTTCCGAGTTGTTTTATTCTTTTCTTATTCAAGAATTCTTTTTTTTTTATTTTTCTGAATGATAAATCCTTATTTTTCAATTCTTTTCAGAGTTAAGGAATCGATGGAAAAATCTCAAAAAAATTGAGAGATTAGTTTGATATAAATACAATGTTCGTGAATTTTTTGGGATTTTTAGGGAAAGGCTTTGACTCTAAAAAAATTTGAACTCAACTGCTCTTTTTATTAATTCTGAGATAATGACGAAATTACTGCAAAGTTCTTGAAAGAAAGAATAAATTTGTGAAATAATGAAAGGGTGAAAAAAAAAATGAAGGACACTTGAACTCAATTCCCCTCTGGCCACTCAGTTTATAATGGAGAGATGAAAGTAAGCGTGAATTTTTATGAATGAATGAGCGTCAGAAATGCATCAGCCCTACGCAATATCCTTTCATCCCCTCGAATCTTTATTTTTCATGAGGGGAGAATCTAGAAAAAGACACTCAACTACGGAAAGAGGAAGGCTCAAGTGGACTCTTGAGGTTTCCTACGAAAATTGTGTCAATTAAATTGACAATAACTCCATTACATTATACTTATTCTTTCCTCATTTCTCATTTTCCTGAAGGAGAAAGAATTATTACAAGAAAAATGATCAAATCCATTCGAGAAGCACAATTCAACTGATTTTCCTCAATTCAAAAAGACAATCCATCAAATTAATTTCATCAAGTAAGATTAGTAGTAAAAAAAAAAAATTAAACTCTTTTATTTCACCGAAGAATTTCATTGATTGCTTAAGCAAACTGGTCTTCTACCAGATCAACAAAGCATTCCAGGAGTTTCGTACACAGATACCCCTCTGCCATTTCCCAATAACTAACTTTCCTCCCTCATCCTCCCTCAACTCTCTCCTCTTTACTCCAAAACTCCAACTTGTATATACGAAGTCGTACGTACGTGCCTTCACCTACCAAGTAGTTTATGTCTCGAGTCCATCAAAGGAATCTCGAGTTCAGATGCATCGATTTCACTTCTTGGGGTGCATTCGTATGAAGATGGCTACCGATTGAATTTCCCAAGCTCTCTCATCTCTATCCCCCCTATTTTATTTACCATCGCTCCTTTTTCCTCCAAGTTAACGTGGAAAGCCCACATGATCATGCACAAAGTGATGTAGAGTCTCGGTTCCCTGTAATGTAGCACGTATCCTCTCTACTCTGGATTAAAATGAAAGTTTGATGATACTGATCCTCCAGATATTCTCTTCCAATTATTCATAATTAAAAAATTCGGATTATTTGCAAAAGAGCTCAACTGTAGAAAGCAAAAATGAACTTGAATAATGAAGATATTCCCTCAATAGACAATATCATATTCGCAGCACCATGATCATGAATTTTGATCAACCGCTATGTAATCGAAAACGCATGAATGTATATGACTGCTGCATTCAGAAATTAAAGAGAAAACTTCTAAAAACGTTTCAATTACTTTAATGATTCTAATTAAAACAATTGTCTATTTAATCTGTTTATGATTTCAGTAGTGAAGTGGTAAACAAGGTTAAGTATATTTGCTATTCCCATATGACTTAACCTTATTTAGCACTTCACTACTGATTTAGTAAAGGAACATAAAAGAACTTTTGTTTTCCAAAAAATTCTTCATTTTTCGATGGAAAATCCCACGTCGAGTGAGAGAGTACCGAAAGTGGCTGGGTTATAATGAAATATAGGAAATGTTCCGCTCGGCATAAGACTGCATTAAAATTATACATATAGGGCTCCAGAATGAAAGGGGTAAGGAAGGAAAATAAGGGGGCGAGTTACTGGTAACGCCAGTTATGTGTACCTTCAGGAGTCACTCCCTCACTCTTTCCACTTCCTTCGTGCATAAACGTAAGAACGAAAGACGTCGGTTTGTCCTGGAAGAAAAGGGAGAAATAAGAGGAAGAGAGAGAGGGGTTTTCCTGGTGAAAAGGGGTTTTACGGAGGTAGATCGCGGAGGGTGTATATTCATCCTGCAGTGTTTTAATCAAGCCGGATTTGCTGTGGCAAGCCATGGAGCTCCGCAAACTTTCGTTTTAGTTCAATCTAGAAAGGATATTCTCGTTTGAAACAACATGAGCTGTGTATTTATCCATTTTTCAACGATATTGGGAAAATGGGAAATTCATTCAATTCAAACATTTTTTTCCTGATTAACGAGAATTTTTCCTTTACGTGAAGAAATCTATGAAATAATTTTTTTTGATAATATAAATTGTTCCATGCCATGGGAAATTCCCAAATTCAACCTTTTTTTGTAAGAACATTGTAAAAATACTATTTTCCCCCCAATTATTTGTCCTCAGTATTTTCCAACTCCTTAAAGAATAAGACCATCTGCAGTGTTTACGATTATTATTTGAAATCCCCACTTCAATTCTAACTTATAAATGTCAAATTAACATTCCACAAATTTCACGATTATTCCAAAAGGTTTTGACTTTTCCTCTCGTTTCTTGACCCAAAATCACAGCACTCCAAGTCAAATGCCCCAAAGAATTTTGGAATTCGTTTAATCTTAAATCCTTTCCTTCTGCCTCTTCCTCCTCTCCTTTCGGCATCTGAGAGAAAGCAGCTTAACCAAGGAAGGAAGAAACATACGGCGGACAATATGGTGGTTTTGGCTTGTGGCCTCCATGGACCGGTCAGTATGCAATATGCCAAGCTCTTGCCCAGTCCCTTCTCCTCTCTTCTGCCTCCTGAGTACGAGGCCAGCGTTGAATCCTTGGGTTTGAGAATTTAATTACACTGTAGTGCCTACATTGTAGCCCCAGCCGTCCCGGAAATAAACTCCCCATTGTCGTAACACAAAGCTTCTATTTGTCACGAAGTACTGAGCTTCGACACGAGGTATTTCTATATGTGAAGCCAGCTACAATCAGAAATCTCTCCTTTTACCTTTGATATCAGTGTTTTTTTTTTCTTTCACTTCAGAAGCAGTTGTTTCGGGAGTTTCGAGAGTTCTCGGAGCGTCCATTTCGGTATTGGTCTTCATTTTTTGCTTCTGATCGGTTTATGAATACCTTTGTTCATCCATCAGCTCCATTTTTTTTACTAAAATTATATTTCTTTCATAAAATTGAAAAATTCCTTTGGAAAAATAGTGCTTAATTGAAATGGAAGTATTGAGTTTTTATTTTCATTTAGAAGAGGAAAAAAAATTAAAGCTCAAATGCAAAGGGAGACGGTAGAGTTTCGGTGGTATTAAAGTTTCCGATGAAATCGCAGGGTTGAAACTTGCGGATGCATGATTTGTAGAGAGCTGAGCTTGGCTGAGCGTGTACAGGTGGAAGGCTCCAGCAAGAATGAGAGAGAAGAGGGACTGAGCTTAATTGCCCACGAGTTAATTAAACTGTAATTCAATCGTGCGAATTTACCAATGTTTTATCGTCAGTGCAAGTTGTGCATCGTTTTCTCTCAAGTTTTCATTTTTGTAGCTTCAATGGGAGAGAAGAGAAAAGTGTAAAATTATCCAATGATAAAGTGATTTAATTTGTGAATTTTTACAGACAAAAATCTTTATCCTCTTTTTTCACTGCAATCTAAAGTTTTTCCTTGGATTATTTGAGATGTGGACACAAAGTGAGGGCAAACATATGCATGTACGTGGGTCCTCACCGTGGGTTCTGATTGGATGAATATTAAATTCTGGTCACCGGCAAACAACTCGACGACTCGATTGAAATATGTATCCAAGTGGAAAGTTAAACAGCTGGTGACTGCCTGACTATCGTGGGATTTCATGAGAAAGATGAGGAAATTCAAATTTTTTTGAGAATTTTGAAATATTAAATTCCTGAGAATATTATTATAATTTTAAAAAAAAAGTTGTAACAATTGGAAAACATTTCGGACCATTTTCTCAATTCTTTTCGTCATGGAATTCATCGAGAATCAATCATTCGTATCTCTCTTCGCTTTCAAAGCTGAGCCTAAAGAAAAAAAGAGACCGAGAAATTTCTCATTTGCACAAGGAACCCTCAAGGATATTTTAATTGCCAGAGGATGATGAGGACTTTTCGAAAGAATGCAATTTAGTTTTCTGAATCGTCACCAGGTCGCAGATTATCGGTTCGTGGAGTTCCTCAGCCTCACCGAGATGGCAATTACCCACGAGAAAATTAAGGCCACGGCATTTCGAACGTAAAATGCGTAGCCAAGGTTTTTCATGTGGCGAGTGGGGAGGTGGAAGAAAGTTAAAGAGAAAGGGGATAAGATGGATCTTGACGGAAGGGTGAAGTGGGAGGGGTGGCGCTTAATTTCATAGAGTAAGAGAATGAGAATGAGTTGTGCCCGGGAGCGTGTGCGAAAGAGGGTCTGCCAATGGCGAACGATAAAGGAGGAAGGCTTGATTATACTGCCAAAGGGATAATTACAATAAGCAGGCCATTTTGGTTGGAAAATCATTGTTGCACATGATTTTTCAAAAATTTCCATTGAAAATCCGAGTCCAATAGCTCCTTTTTATTTGCAAGAACATAAATTATCCAATGAATGTCATTTAATCAAGTCATCCCTGAAATTAAAAGTTTGAAAGCAGTGATAGGATGCTGATGACTCTGAATGATAAACGTACGTAATGAGTAAAGGGTCTGTGGTAGGGGTGGTTTAAGAAAATTCAAGGAAATTCCAGTGATGCAGAGTTGGCTTGTGATGGCTTGGGGGGTAGTTTTCTTAGCGGCACCCCTTTTGGCCCTAGGCAGTACACACCGGGTCCATTCAGGGCTCCTGCCTCATTAATTATAAGAAAACATTACACAGCGACCATCTATGTCCCCTGTAACGTCTGAGAAGCCATTTCAGACTGAGGCATAAGCCTTGGTCAAATCCCGAGTACTTCAAAAATGTTGGAAATATTTTTTTTCAAAACCCTCTGTTTTTTACAATTCAGAGAATGAGAAAAGGGTGAAGAGAGAAATGGAGGAAAAAATTTTAAGAAAAGAACTTTGAAGTGACTTTTAATGTCTCGAATTGGTCTCTTTGTATTTCTCATCCTTTTTTCCTTTACAAAAGTCTAAACATCAAGGGATATTTTACCTATTTCGTGGAATCTCTCTTGTGGCTCATGTTGGTCCTTTGACGTACCGAAAATGTCGGCTCTTCTTGAGAATGGCCCTGCGTCTTATCCTAATAACAAGCGGCATTAATCACTGGTGCGCCACGGTGCAATTACCATGATGGCATTGGCTTCTCCAACACAGCCAAGCTCTCATATGGTATGAAGAATGACAGAGAGCAGAGCCAGAGGGTTGAGGGAATATAGTCAAAGGGTGTTGATGCTTCCCTTTCGTTCTGAACCATCAAAAAGCCAGTGTTCCTCCGTCATTCTCTTCTGCGTTATGTAACGTTAAATTAATGATGTATATTCGTTACTTGAGGAGTTTCGAGTTACTTGAATATTTTTTTCGAGCTTGTATGAAACTTTGAAGATATCAGTGGTGAAGAAGTCTCTCATGAAGTTTCGGAATATTTTGAAATTCTTCGTAATTAATGTGAAGAGACTTGAAAAAAAATTGAGAACAATGTAGACATATAGTAGTATTTTTTCAAAAAATTTCAGATTTTTTGGGTGAGGTTTTCATCTTGAAAAAAAATCAGACACTTGAAAATCGATGCAAATTAATCATTCACTCCGAACCCCTAGTCTAATCAGACAAACAAGAGCATCATCAAGCTGCATAAACCTCAGAATCTTCACTCATAAGTACACGTAGCTCGTGATCAATGAACGTACCAGATGCTGCATCTCTTCGAGCCCGAGAATATTGTGTATCTAATCGCCCACCCTGTCACTCTGACCGTAACACCCAGTCCCCCTTGCCCAAAATTTGATCCCCTTGCTCTTGAGGCAAGTCCTTCTGGGACAGGCCATAAATCGAAAGTTTCTAGGGAGCCCGGGACTATCGAAGTCTCCTAAGATCCACCGATTTGTCCGAAAACCTAAAATCCAGCTTTTGCCAACTAAAATAGGAGGAAAAAAGCCAACAACAGAAGAAGAACGATTAACCCCTTCCATTCAACAAACTATCTACCACCAGAGGATGGTAACATGACAGCACAGTTTCTGTTATGAACGCAGAGATTAGAGTTTCATTTCATGAACGATCAATATATATTATCAGAGGGTCCAATGAGCTTATTCTCCCATTCAAAACCAATTCCTCATAAAAAGTGTCAATTGAATCCTTAAAAGAAAGGTTGAAAAAATGACCTGATGATGGAGACATGTTTGCTCTTGTCTTCACTATCATTGGACATTTCTATTTTCCATAAGAAGTACCTTTGTTAACACAAAATGACACGTTACATCTTTCAGAACGAGTTAAGTCCACCAGGTGACGCTACGTCTCAGTTTGAAGACCCATTCCCCTTGACTACATCCCCAGTCTCCAACATCAGCAGAATCCTTGTCAAGTTTAAACCCTCTACGTGACTATGTTGCAAGCGGCCTGCTAAGATGTCCGCTAATTTATATGTTCACGTTAACTTGCTATCCTCACACCTCAACCTTATGCCATCGTACTCATTCTCTCCGCCCCTTCTCGTATTCTATGGTGACTGTTGGACGAAGCTTCTGGAGGCTGTGGCTCGCATAAGTAATCGTTTCCTATCTAGACAGGCAGATGTGCCATAGATGTCTCAGGTCCCTTGTTTATTTAGTATGATTAAAATAATTATGATTTTGAGGTGAGAGTTACGAGAGGAGAATGGAGTATCTCCTGCATCTGTCGATGGCTGAAAGAACCATTAGTATTTCTCTTTATGATTCTTATTCTTTTTATTTAGTATTCAGGAATGTGACTAGATGATGAGATATTCTTGACACGTAGATGATTGATATTCTGACTAAGAAGTCTGCACAGTCTGCTGACAATTTGATGACCACATATGCTTCATTCAAAGCAATATTTCATCAGAATTATGTCGAAATCATTACAGAACTGATCACTAATCATAACTAATTCCATGAAAATCTGTGGCTCGTCGACTCCATTTCATCAGAGTACCCAAGATCTTCAAGTTTGAGGACAAGATTTACCTCAGCATCTTGAACTTTGTAAAACTAAACCACAGGAACCACTAAGAAACCATCCAATCCTGAATAACCTTTACAAACTCTGACCAGTTGCCTTTGATGATGTCTCAACTCTCTCTCTCTCTCTCTGTACATTTCAGGTCTATCAAAACCTCTGATCGCCTTCATTTCTACTCCACGATCAGTCTCCACATTTCTTATCTAAACTTTGTAGAAAGAGGGCTCTAGGTTCTTACTGAAGCTTCTACCACATTCAGACGTCTTAAGAACGATTTATGCTACTTCTTTTCATCATTTCCGTTTCCTCTTCGATTATTTAGGAATACAGGAAACTGTTTGCCAAAACTTTGGAGACGTCGGATATTTTAAAGGAATTATGTTGTTCTTCTTTTTTTAACCACTGATTTATTGATGAATTGAACAGTTAAATTGTCGAAATAAAATGGAGAACATGTGAGGTTTCTTTTATTCCTCGAGTCCTGGAGTTTTGCAGATTCATCTTGAGATGGTGAGGACATGTGGGTGGTCTTCCAGGGAAAATCACTTGGGTAAATACTCACGTGGTGAATTCTTTGGCATGTGGGTGAATGATAAATATGTGAATATAGGGGTTCACTGATTGCCTCAAACAGCGTAAATAATATTGGAATTGTTTACATTTTGAGCAAGTCAGTTGCGTTCATGTTGGACCATGTGAAGACGAGCTTTTTGATCAATAGAGTTTCGGTAAAGATGGTCTATTCTTATTGGTCATACGTTTGGACAACTAGGAACAGGAGAAAGTTGGGATGAAACTTCATTATGATTCGAATCAGATAGTTAAGACGATAGAGAAATCCGTTAATCTCTTTTGTGTGGTCGTACATGTTGAGTTTGGAAACTCTTCATCGAGCTCAATAATCATTTCATCCATCATTTCTCTCATATCCATCATTTAATTGCTAATAAAAATCCTAAATGAATGCCAAACTTTTTCTCTTCATTATTCCACAAAATATTGACATCAGACTCTCAATGAAAATTACATGATCTATTCTGTGCATCACCCCTAGGAAAAAGTTCCTTATCAAAATAACTCGAGAGCTCTGAGGGTGGACTTTGATATAAATCATGGACTCTGTGTGTACCAAAAGAGGCTACTAGAAATCTCTAGTCCAAATGCTGAGGCGGTGAGAGATTTTAAGGAAAAAAAAAAGAAAGAAAATGAAACGACCAAGGCAAGATCAGTACATTACAGATAAAGTGGGTGAGACCCCTCCTTGGACTTTTTTAAGCCATAAATTTTATTCGCTGGAAAGAGAAGTGTTTGCTGAACTGGTTCCTTCCTAACTCAATTGCTCCTAGGGCAATCCCCCTCCACTTTTTCTCCAGTGATCTATGGAGGTATTTCCAAAAAAAAGAATAGCTTCTTTATTTGCCAAAAGTGTCGAGGAATTTTGCATCGACAGCTCAGGAAAATCAAACAATTATTCAATTTAATTTCTGTCTCTTTCTTGGGAAAAGTTTACTCATTAGAGGCTGATGAAGATTTTTCCAGTCTTTTTGGGTGGATTATCCATGGTAGATTAAAACCAACACCCTGCTGTTCATGATGAACATGGTTAATTCAATCGTGGGCTCTTGTTATTACATTCACGTGATATGATGTATTCTTCGATAATTTAATTTTGATTTTAATTAAAAACAGAATTTATGGATTTATTATTTTTTTTTTAAATGAAGGAATTGATGAAAAAATTTGAAAAAATTAGGGAACATTATAGACATGCTAAAGCATTTCTCTGATTTTTTTCACATTATTTCAAGAATCTGCTTCATTTTAATAGAAATTTCCAAACAATTAAATGAGTTTTCAAAGACTTTTGAATTTAAAAAATTATATCCACAGTCTCGTAGTTTTTCAAGGGAATATCAAAAGATGTGGGAGTGTGGGGGTTGAAGTAATAATCCTCTTAAAAGCTGTAGCGAGCCGTTGGCGATCTGTCGTCGAGAGAAAAAGAGAGGATCGAAAAACAGGAGAAATGCTCTAGGGCAAAGCGATCTAATGACTGGGAATCCTCTTTATGGTTTACAAGAAGTTTTGACCCTTCGAACCCGCTACGAGATTTTCTCATTCTTCTCGGGTGTGAGTTCTTCCTCCTCTCGCCTTCCAACCTTTGTCCTCTCTCAATTCTCTTTTTTTTATTCCCTTTTTTTTTAGTCATAAATTGTTCACAGGGGCGCTCTCTCGCCACGGAAAGGTGATTCGAGACAAAAGAAAAGCAGGAAGACGAGGGAGTTTTGAGTATAATGTATTTAAGTCGAAGACACTTGGATGATTTTTAATGAAAAATCAGGAGAGAGAGAGAAAAAAGGGGAAATTTTAATAAATAAGTCAATCTTTAATATCATCGATAAAAATTCCATTTAAAAAAAAATGCATTTGTCCATCTGTACATTCTCTTCTCACTAATTCTCCCAAAGTTGAAAAATGAAGATAAAAATCGAGTCAGAAGCATGAAGCTTGCATTTGAAAAGCTCTCAGCGAAGAGAAAAGGAGTAGAGACGATGGGGAAACATTTCTGGAGTTTGTTCCGACGCTTGAAGAGTCGTTGGGCAGAGGATGAAGGGGGGTGGAAAAGAGGGTGGAGACTTCTACATATAACGTGTGCCGCCTTCCGTTTCCATCAGACATAATTGCATGTCTGAAAGCGGATCCAGGAGAGAGCCCAGGCAGGTTTAGCCATGAGAAGGACGAGAGAGAGACTGAAAAGTAAATGGGGGAAAAGGGGGGATGAAAATAGTGAAGGTAACTCGATAGCTAATTACCTTCTGGCGTAACCTGCGAGACTACTATATACATTATAAGTCCCTGGGATGACGTACGAGTGTTTCTTCGCTTCAAATGTTTTCACAACTCGTCTACTCAGACTCATCATAGCTTCATGTCTCCTGCACTCTCATCCAGACGTTTATTTCAATCATGAAATAATGGTTTCTCATGTTTTTTTAAAAAGTTTTCATTCTTTTTTAGGGTTTTTATGTTTTTCTATTCGAAATGTTGAATCAGAGATTTCTCCAAATAATCTCCATCAATTCTTCTTTATTTGTATTTGAATACAGAGATGCGGAGAACTCGATGGTGGGCCCTTGGGAAATGGGGAAAAGCTACACGAATGATTTGTGAATATGCAAGGAGGGGCTGGTGTCTCCGTCGGGAACTCGAAACGGTCAAGACAGAAGTATTACTGAATATGGAAAAATATTCGAGTGGACAGCTGGAAATTTATATTGCACCCTTGGACGAGCCCTAAATTTTCCATTACATGCGGGATATTCTCCAGTGGTTTGAAGGAATGAAGGACTATTTTTCAACTCTTGACACTAGTTTTTATCTAGCTGAGTAGGAATTACGGGTGATGATTGGAAACAATTTTTTTTTACAGTGAAGATCTTTACAAAAAAATCTGAAAAAAATCCGGAAAATACTTGAACTTGAGTACATAATTACAGATTTTTTTCAGAATTTTCGGAGGAGATTTTGATGAGAAAAAAAAATCTTCGAAATCACTGGAGACTTTTTTTAATACAAAATCTTTATTGAAGACAGATAAATTTGTTTTATTGTTCTATGGGAGTAGCAGTGAGAGGGTTTTTCGACTGGTAATGGTGTGCTCGAGAGAAAGAGGTGAAATTGTAGAAGAGAAGTGCTAACGCGTTGGAAAGAGCCGTTGGTAATAAAGCCCTAAGAATACAGGGAGGTGATCGTAAAATGATAATTACCAGTAGTAAAGCCTAAGTGATATTGAACTTGATGGTGGAGAGTCTGAGGGCTTCCAAATGGATTTTAGAAAATTGTTTTCGAATGATTTTCATAAAGTCGAGGATTGCAATAATTCTTAAATCCCATTGAATTCATGATTTTCATGAAAACAATTATAATGGATGAAGTTTGAGGATTTTGAAGAATTTTTGAAAACCAGAAAGAGAAGATTAAAACGAGTAAGTGGACCATAATCAGCTTTACAATTTCCCATTGAATTTTCCCAAAAAGCTTTAGTATTAACACCATTAAACACTGAAATCCCACTTGGACTTAACTATTTACAGAAAAACTATGAAATTCTTGAATTTTTCCCTCAACTTTTATCGTGAACTTTTAAAGTTCTTTTCATTGAAGTAATGCTGAAAGTAAATGAAGGAAAAATGAATTTTATACCACAAATTCAGAGAAGAATTCCTGTCAAATCGTTCGATAAATCGTTAGTCGTCAGCAAAAGGGGGCGTTTGAAAAGTTTTCTCGTCCATGACTTTGGTCACCACATGTGTCACATTTTCTTCTTTTTTTTTTTTCACCAATGGGTTGGGGATGTAGAGATGAAGGACACCACAAATTGTTTAACTTTTCGTATACTGGGAAATGAGAATTTGATGATACAATAAATTCGTTTGATGAGGGGAACACAAGTTTTCTATCAATAACTGGAGAATGATGAAAAAAAAAAAGTGGAAAATTGTAGTGAACTTTTTTATGAATTTTATGGAAAATAAAGCGTAATAATTGAGTGACAAAAGTATTGAAAAAAATAATTATTATTTCTAATTAAATTATTTTTTTGTTGAACTTGTCATGTAAATTTTTTCTCATAACGATAATTTAATGTAATTCAAATTGAATATCGACTCCATAACTTTGAAAACTGTAAAGTCAAAACTTGTGAAACTTTGCATATATTGATAGGTAAAGGTAGTCGATACGTTATGTAATGTGACAGGACGAGAAAGACCGGTGACCTGTGGGCCAACCAGTCCTATTCGTTTCCCTTCCTCTCTCCATCCAGTTCCCATGTGACAAACTGGCCATATCTCTCTCTCACTTCCTCTCCCCGGTTTCAGAGAGATTGATATGTCAAACATATTCCACTACTTTCCATCTTATTTTATGAAATTTTGTAAAGAATATATTTATAAAGGATGACAGGATCAATATTTTCATTGAGCAAAGTTGCTCAAACTCAATTCCAAATTTACTGAGACAAATCGATAGTTTCATTTCTTAATAAGTCATTTCAGTGAATATAATGAGGCAGATTGAATATTCATGAAGGCAAAGGTGGGGTAAAATGGTCACATATTAGTTTTGAAGTTTCATGTTATGAAATTCATGAGAAATTAAGGGAAATATTGAAGATTTTTTATCATAAATCCATTTACTAAAAAAAAAATCCCAATTCATTTTACATCAAAGGTCCGTTTTGCCCCTTATTTAATGTATCCACGTCAATGCTAGGTTCAAAGGTTACTCCAACGATTGCGACCCATTTTATATTTTATTTAGGATTGAGTTTATTTACTCTTGCTTCTGCTTGCACAAGGAAAACAAAACTCATTCAAAGTAAAACCTCGTAGTATGTAAAACAAGAGTTTGACAACACTTTTAATGGAGTCCTTTATTTAATCACCGGTAATTTTTTTATTCTCTCTTTTTCGTTGTTGCGGAAAGTGAGAGTATACAATAGTAGAAAGTACCTTCTTTTCTTCTTCTCAATTATTTGTTTATTTCTTTTCTCTTACCTTCTCCTTTTTTTTTGCAGTTTTCTTTTTTTCTTTATTCCAGTCCCCAGAAAATGCTTTAATGCAATTATCTTCATTACTGCTGAGACTCTGAGTGTAGTAGACGGATTACAATACCTAATGAACCATTTGGGGATGGTTTTGAATTCTTTCATCTTTATTCAGTATGAAGAGTGCAAAATAAATGTAATTTTTCTTGAGGTATTTTACAGGAAAAGTTTTTTATTCATTTGGGGAATTAGGATTCAAGTGAATTCTCAATTTTAAGAATAATTCTTTGATTCGAATAATCATAATAGAGTTTATTGAACAACCCATTCTGCCCCTTTCTTGAAATTTCCTGTAAAAAAGAATTAAACCAAATATTCTGGATTAATTGCAGGAAAAAATGAGGAAAAAATGTGGAAAAAAATCTGATTATAATCGTACGTGCTTTCATTGATGGTTGCCTGAAAATTTCGTCTTCATTTCCACTGTTTTCCCCGTGCCAAAGGAGATGTTTCCAGTTTCCACATACGCAGCAATGAGTGGCCCAACGTCCAACCAGATTTACTACCACTGGCCCTGTAATTATCATCATAAAGTCGACTTTACGAGCAGTAAGGACCCTCGTAAAGGAATGCTTCATTTCGCCTACCCCCTTTGGGCTACAACTACTCTCTCAAAACCCACTCTGTCTCTCTCCCTCTTTACCTCTCGCATCTACCACCTTCGGAGGCCCTCAAGGTCTGACCACTGGTAATGTTAAAAACTTCTGAATAACCCCTCTACTTCAGATTTTTATTTCTGGGGTAGTTAAGCCCTTATTCCATTCCATTTTTTTCAGCTGCAAGAGGTGGATGATGGGTGGTGAAAGGGTTGATTCGGTCTCGTCGCTAAACAAACGTGGAGGCGCGTGATTTATGAATCTCCGGAGAAATCAAATCAGTAGTAAAAATCTGATAAAATCAGGCACTTTTTCCAGTCGCTAGTTTTCTCGAAATATCTCGAAAACTAAGAGAGATAGAGAAATTTTTATAGAGATCTTTTTTTTAGCTCTTGAAATTCTCTACAAAAAAGGATTAGTGGAAAATCGCTCTATCTCGCTTAGTTTCCGAGATATTTTTCATGTAAGTTTCTAATAATTCAGTTTTTATTTAATTATCCAGAAAATTCAAAGAATAATTCAGATATAATTTCTCGATTTATCGCTTCTCACAACTGCGCTATAATAGTTCACGATTTGATTCAAGTGAATGAATACAAATCCAAACCGTTAAACTTTTCCTCTTCTCCGCAATTTACGAATGAAATTGCCATAACAAAGAATTTATGTTACTCATTTTTTCTTTCAAATTCCTTAAAACTGAATGTCAAATATTCCATCTTTATTCATCATTAATTCCCAAATTCTCAACTCCTTATGTTCATCTTGTCCTGAGACATGTGAATGAAGTGAACACGGAAGAACGAAGAGAAATGAAGAAGGAAGATGAAAAAGGTTCCAACCACCGAAGTTTTAATCGAATTTATCGCAATGCTATTCATGAGAAAGCCGTACATCTTTTTGCTCGAGGATACATACATATACATGCAGTTGAGATCGGTCACACACGTTCTTATACGCTTCTCTATCTCTGTACACCCCCTGGAGGTCTGCCACCTGCTTCAAACCCCCGTCATTCTCCTTTTACCTCTCTTTTCCCTTTCTCAAGAGTATACGAAGCTCGCATAAGTTTCCAAGAAGCAAAGTTGGCTCACACCGTATTCCTTAGGTAATCGGAATTACAAATATCTTCTACCTGCCCGTTCCTATCGTGTCCCCAACATCTTCAACCCTGAAACATTATAATATATACACATTTTCCAGGTTTTAAGATATTCACTTTTTTTTTCTTAATTCGAATAATGTGAGGGCGTGTTCACTCAAGCATTGAGTGACACCATGACTTCAAAATGGCGTCGATTTTACATGATTTCATGATTATTTTGTCCCTTTAATAAAAAAAAATCAATTCTCAATCTATAACATTTATTTATCCTCAATTGTCAGAATTTATTGATACAAATTTTCACCCATAAAAATTTAAGACTACCGAATTGTCCTACAGGAATGCCTCTTCAACGATTTACAACGGTGATAATACATACACTCGTTTGTGGTCGTTAAGCTTCTACCACCAAAAGTCTCCTCCCCTCTCACATTCTACATTAAGTATCCTGTAAACACTATTTACTACACACTACTAAATAACTTTACTGCCTGACCATATTTGAAAGTTATCCACTTGCCATTGACTCATTATGGTATTATGCTTGAGCTTTTTTTGAGAAAAAACTTCATTAAGAATTTAGTAAAGTGTTATTATGTCTTCGACGCACACACTGTTAATAATTGACGCTCCACTTTACTCTAAAATGCTCATTCGAAATGAGTTCTGGGATTAATAGTTAATTTCTGGGGACTTTTATGATGATTTTAGTGGGGAAGAGGTAAAACTGGATAAAACCATTCATTTTTATGAAATATATAATGATGATAATGGTAATTCATCAGAATTTGATGGAGATATTGTGTTTTACTCGATTTTCAACCTGAATGAGTCGAAAAATCGGGATAAAGAAGACTTTTTGAAGACAAAACTTGGTGATGGCATTGATATCATTGATATCACTCCACCAATCCTTCTTCAAGTCTGCAATCAAGGGTCCACAGACGAAAAAATCCAGAGTAGAAGAGTGTAGCACTTTTTGCTTGAATTTTGTGGTGAAAAAAAAGGTAGATAGCATGAAGGGCACATACTTGAGGAACTCCAGGCCCATGATGGTAAGCGAGTGAATAACAGTTTGGAGTGTTTGCTAAATGTTCTGGAAAATAATGACTGATGGTCGTACCACCACGTTTGGACTCTCTCCCTCATGTTCTTCACCTCATCCAGAGTAATTTATAGATATTCCTTTTTGTTTTGTGGCTTTTTTATCACTGGGTCATGACAAAGCTGATGAGAAGTGTGGCATCATCGTTGAGAGTTCTCGAGGGATTCTGTGGAAGTACTTACTAGGTACTTTCTTCAGTCATGAACAAAAGCTTTGTAATTGGAGAAATTTTTAATCCATTTTTTTATAACAATTGGTCTAAAATACTTCTGGAGAATTTTAAAGTTTTTTCAAAAATAAATTTCATGAATTCCGTTGGATTCTCCGAAAATTCATTTATGCGAAAACGTTCTTACTTCACCATGTGGTAAATATGTTCACAAAAGTCTAGTAAAATAGTTGAAAGTGGAGTATGATGTTAAGAAAAGTGGGTGAAAAGATGTCTGTACTACTATTCTCGTTGTTTACGGTTTATGGGGAATGGAAGTTTTGTCGTTTCTAGCGACTGAAACGGAATCGACCAACTTTGTTAAAATGTATGCCCCCAAAACAAAGTTAATGTTTTCGAGTTGAAGGGTGAAAGACAATCCATTAATTTTCGTCGACTAGTCACCTATCTTCATTTGTTGAATTTGCGGATGATAGCGAAAATGTTGGATGATTGGAAGCGAAAGGAGGTAGATTTATTTCTCTTTGAATTAATACTGATGAAATGTTATTTCTCATAATTCTTCTTTTTTTTCTCATTGATTTAAATTCATTCTAAAGCAAACAATATTCCCAAAAACATCCCAAATTATTTTCCCCGACTGGTCCATTTTGCCGCCAATTTCTAAGCCACTGACATCCAAACATGTGCCAAACTGTTGCAAACTTTCTCCTTCTTTTCTCCCCTTTCTCTCCGGAAAACTTAAAGCGTCTGAAATACCTATCGATATTGATATGAAGCCAGGTGCTTGCGACACATTCATAACGTTCACCTCAATCTCCCTTCCCCCTCTCTCCCCCGAAATCTATCAGAACCACAAGAAAAAAGCGTCCGTAATGATGAAAATGATTGGAAAAAAAGAATTCAAGAGCTAGAAACATAAATCGGATTGGAGAACTTGAGAGAATGACAGAGACGAAAGTCCTCAGTGGACCAGGTGGAGTGGGAGGTGAAGGGGGTTTTAGGTAGAGGGCAGAGTTTTGGGCGGAAAGGGGGGTGAGGCTGATATTGAGGTCAACGGAGTTTTTCCCCTGCGCGCTGCAAGTTGCGCTAAAACTGTGTGGGCGTCTCGAGTCGTCGCTGTTATAGTCCAATCCGTGGACCGCCCTCACCTCCTCCTGTGCCCCTCTGAATAGGAGGAAAGAGGGAGGAAACAGGGGTACGTGGGCGTCAGAAACGCCTCCGCATTTTTTTTTTTTCATTTTACTACACTGTTTTTCTTTTTTCCACTACTCTTTACTCATTTTTTCTTCTTTTATTCTCTCGGAGTCTTTGCGACACAGTCAGGTGCTCTGCATCCATCTTACTCATCCCTCTGGGAGGAAGGGGGTGGATGGGAGGTTTTTTTATTCCTCTTGAAAAAAATTAAATAGAGGAAATGAGAGGCGAGACGGTTTTTTTTTTAAAACGGAAATTATTTACGGATTAATTTTAATAATAGAGAAAATACGGATACTCATTTTTGAAAATGAGGGGGGAAATTTGGGTAAGGAGTGCGGGCTGTTTGCCAATCACTTTGAGGCATTCCTGGGACCCGTATAATCTGAGATTCTCCCCTTTTTCTGAATCGTGTCCTTCATCGCATTTAGCTGGAGCATAAAACCAAATGGCCGAAAAGTTTCGCACGATAAAAGGGACGAGTTGCTTAGACGATGTTTCCTTTAGAGTTAATTCCCACGTGGTTCCTAGGTTTTTCTGGCATTTGGATGGTGTGTCCATTGCTCTCGAACATGGAGACAAGAAAAGGATGATTTCTCTCTTTTTGTATTGATCACAGAACTGAAGAAAGAAATGGTGAAGAGTCAAAAAATGATGGATTATTTATTTGAGGAGTTTTTTTCGTTATTTATATATATTTGTCATTTTTATGAATACAATCACTTATAATTTTATGGGATTTTTTCGGTATTCGAAATTTTATTGATCCAGTGATGATGATCAATCTCTCCTCAATTTTTTGACACAATCATCAGACGAAATTGGGTCCACCGAGATCATCCAAGAAGGATTCGCCATCAGCATGACCCTAAAAAGAACCGATTTTATTTTTTTATTTTTTAAAGTTGTGAAAATTCATTCGAAGAATGAAAAAAAACTCACCTCAACAGCTGCAACTCCATATGCCCAAATAATGACCACCAAAAATTTGGCAAGTGTTGAGAAACTGATTGAAATCATTTTTAATGCAAGTAATGACAGTTGTGATTGAAGAATGGACTCAAGCGTTTTTATAAGACTTGTTTTATATTATCTTCGATATCAATTCCACATCAATCGTTTTCTCGTAAATCTGTGTAATCACCTTGAATATCTGCACATATTAAAACGGATTATTAAATATGATTAATTCTGATTTTATTCGCTTGAGTAATCCAATGAAAATTATGCAAATATTAGAAATTAAATATCAGTAACTAATTGGGTCGGATTTAATGGATTTAATGATTTATTCGAGTCGATAAATTAATTTGGCATTGAATGATATTTGGTAAATCTTTTTTACTTTGATTTTATTGGATTTTAATGCAAATATTTAGTTTGGATGACATTGAAAACTTCATTCTTTAGATTAAAATTAAATTGTCAATTTTTTTTGACCTAAATTCCATGGTTTTATCACGGATGAGGATGATCCAATAACAAATGATACTGCAATATCTAAAATAAGGTTAAAAAAGTTGTGAATTGACACAAATCTCAGTTATCTCTTGATAATCAACAGAATAATCCTAATCATTACATGATGAGAATTATCTCAACCAGCTGCACCGTAAAATCCGGAATTTGACCCAAATTCGAGTGATCTGATGACCCACTATCATAAAAATTATCTAACTTTTGTTATTAAATAGAATTTCATATTTTTTTGATCAAAATTATTATCAATTTTATCAAATCAGAGTTATGAAAGAAATTCTTACAAAAATCTCATTATCTCGTACTTTTTTTTTAATTTGTCAATTTTGAGTTATTATTATTTTTTGATCCTTTCCCGTATGCTTTCAATCCAATGCTAAATTCTCAATGTAAAAGAAATGAGAATCATAGAATATAAAAAAGAATAAAAAATCCTCAGCAATCGAATTACCACAGATCTCTCATCTTGCCAAAATCACATCGTAACCCCCTGAAAGTATCAATATCCAATGCTCTCTCTCCTCCGTTCTCTCTCTCTCATTTCATTCGAAAACTTTTCTCGTAACTATTGGATTTGAAATTATAAAATGGAGAATAAAAATGCCAGTAATAGAGGAAAAAATAAAAGGAAGAGAAATAATGAAGGAAAAAATGAAGATGAATAAATGGAAAAAAATCGGAAAAAAAGTTGAGAAGTGTGTGCTCTTGACCGTATTTGT
Organism: Aleiodes testaceus; assembly: GCA_963565655.1. Taxonomy (NCBI): domain Eukaryota; kingdom Metazoa; phylum Arthropoda; class Insecta; order Hymenoptera; family Braconidae; genus Aleiodes; species Aleiodes testaceus. The sequence goes on from OY751423.1 coordinate 3,628,241, forward strand.
AATGGACATTTGAGAACTTTGTTTGCTCCATTTGGCCGATAAGGAAACGGTGCATGAATGCACTTCAGGCCAATTCCAGGGAGACTGAGTTAAATTTATATAAATGAAGATTCTGATTTATGCAAAAAATCAACGTTTTTTCTTGTCATTCTCTTTGAACTCTGCTAATGACTCCCAGCCCCAAAAATAATTGAAATAAATCCAAAAATCTGCTGAATATCAATGAAAAACAATGAAGAATCCATTGGAACCCACTGGAATTTCCGAAAATCCATATTCACAACTGCTTTTCAGGGTCATAGCCCCAAAGTGTCTGGTTGGAAACTTGCTTCAACCTAATGGCAAAACTTGAAGAGGGTTAACCACTCCTCACCTTCTCCACTCTCCAAAAGAACAAAACAAAGTGAGAAAAGAGAAAATCTTGGAACCTATTCCACAAAGTTTTTCATCCGATTCCATCTATTCGTCTATCCACGCGCTTGTTTCTACGCTTTTGCCCCTCTCCTCTAGAATGCACTCTCACTTTCTTTCTGCTTTCGAACTTGACCCATTCACTACTTGGGATCGACCTTGAGCGAGATGAGATATCTCCTCCCTTCCTCTTTATCACGTCCCCCTTCCCTATTTTAGTCAGTTTCTCCACAAACTTTAGACTTTCCCTGGAAAATTACCCGCGAGTTTCATTCGGGACCTGAATTTATAATCGAGTTCAACAAAAAAGAAAGCAAGGGTGTTAATACATTGATGGGAGCTATGCCAAATTCTTCCTACCGATTTATCCATTTTTCTTTACATCAACAGTGAGAAAAAATGAAGAAGCTCATCTTGCTCTTGAAAATTGTAGGAAAGTGACGAAATAATTTTAAAAGCTACAAAGAACTTCCGAGATATTAAAAGTCAAAAATTGAACAATCTCAACTCGATTTCTCCCTAAAAACAACATTTGAAATGATCACGATTAATTTGGAGCGAAGAAAAACAATCTGAAGAATCCCCAGCGTTTGAATATCAGGAGAAATGGCCCAGAGGCCTTTGGCAAACGCCTACTCGTCCATCCTGGGTATTTCCCATCAAGACTATAAGGCAACAAGCACAATGATACATGTTATATAACAGTGGGGTTAGAAAAGACGCCTGAGGGTGTTGCCGCTCCATCTCTTTAGGTGGACGAATGGGGTTTGGGTTTCTACGTTGTACTGAAGGTACAATACTCAGTACTAGTGAGTTAAAGTTGGTGTTTAGGACCCCCTTCTCCTCCTTTTCCTCTTGGCTAACGTCGAAGGATAGGGTTTTCACTAGACTGTGTGTGCTAAAATGGAGTGAGGATGAGGGTGCACACACCGCAGTTCGCCTCAGAGCGAAGTAAGTTTTAGTATGCGTTATAGTCCAATGGAATAAAATTGTTGCCAACTGCTTTCCACTCGCTGCTTCATCCAGAGAGGGAAAGAGAGAAGGTGGCCAAGTTGTACCTTGCTTGGCCCTCGGGCAGTCTCCAGAATCTCAGGAATAGTAATGGTGACGAGGAGACCAAGACAAGCATCAACATGGTTGTCCAATTATCCTGATTCTGCTAAATAATAGATTTCATCATTTTTTTAAATAAAAAAAACTGAGTTATCCTATCTGACCTCTTTTTTATTGAATTATGAAGTGGAATTTGCCCAGAGTGAAGAGAATATTGGAGGACAAATGCAATCGTTTGATTCAACCCTAAAAAAACTCGAAAACAGATAAAACCATGGTGCAGAAGCTTTAGGCAGTGGCTCCATGCTAGCCACACATATCATGCCATACCTCATATCGGTCACGTACAACTTGTATCAGGGAATGCCCCCCATCTACCCCCCTCCACCCCTGGGGTTGAGGTCCCAGTCCTCAGCCATATATCAGTGACGAACGGACAGGATACAAGCGTCCTCCTCTGCATGGAAACATCTGAAGGGTGAAGGAGGTATATGTGGATGAAATAAAGGGGGTAAAAGAGGTGGAAGGGGGAGAATAGGAGGAAAGAGGTGGTGCTGGGTGTGTGGAAGTGTCGCTAACTATTTTACGTAACTTTGCCGACAGTTTGGCCCACGTTGACCACGTACGTCCGGCTCAGAGGGGAAAGAGGCAGGAGGCATTCCCTTGGGTTTTGAAGAAGGGGACGAAGAGGGAAAAGGCAGTGGGTGGGGGTAAAATAGCCAAGGGTGTATATAGTTTCGGTAGCCTAGGCACAAATGTGGCAAGGGTAGTTTTCCAGTTGGGGGATGTCCCAAGATATGCATACGTGACGGATAGTAAAACGTGACCGTTGTCCATTTGTATCTTGTTTCATACTTTTTTGGTTATGGGAAAGGAGAGGTGTTTTTGGATCTTGATGGAGAGGCTGGGGTAAAATGGACCGTAGAGGAACGATCCGAGATTTCTTTGCGAAATCTCATTATTTCCGTTGAGAATGGGGTAAGAATAATCACCTCGTTTATCTAATGAACGTATGATATTTAAAAAACTGAGAAAATTATGTCGACCAGACACGACAGAGTGACGTTAATCCATTAAATGGAATCGTGGAACCGTTCACATTAATTCTCGCAGCTAAAAACGGATACACGAACCAACACCCCACAAAACACAAAGATCCCGTGGGCCAATTAATGTTCAACTAACGGAGGAATATCGTCACGCCATTCAATAGATCCTCCCCCTCCTTCATTTCATGTCTCCTCTGTCCTTTTATAATTTCCGAGGATTCAGAAAGGCGTGGGCCTTTTGTTTCTCGGTGTTACGACTACGACACTTTCGCTTAATTTTTGATTTTGATTTTTTTGGTTAGTGAAGAAATAATAATTTAGGAATTTTACTTACAGTTAAAATGAGAGAATTTGCTGCTGTATTGAATAGTAGATACACTCGAAGATTTTTGGAACTGGCTGAATGCGTTAAAATTGTGCTTTATAAATACCTTTCCACTACTTCTAGAAACTTCTATGATACGTCATGAGGAACTGAAATAATTTCCTTATACGAAGATGTAATTTTATTTCCGCACGGAAGTATAAATCCTCCACGTGTTTCATGAATTGCGAATAAATTTTATTTTTCATTCGTGAGACACGTGGAGGAAGTGATTTCTTTATGAAATGATAAATTTTTATTTTTCTATTTTTTTGAATTATAATTCCGACTTAAAAATGGTGATCCTCCTCAATTTTAACTTCTGAAAAACTAGATGATTTTTCCTAAAAAAAAAAAGGTCAGCGAATCAATCCTTTCGTTTGACAGTCGTCGATCGACTTTTCCATTGTTTTCCATCTTTGCCTCATCACTTTTCCCACTTCTCTCCTCCCTTTTTATCCTCCACCTGGCGTTTGTTCCCAAGCTCGAAGAATCAATTACGGAACTTTTCAAATTTGTCAGTAATATTGAAATTTCTTTTATGCTTTCGAGCTCATAATTGAAGTCTATCGGAAAGACATTGTCTCTCTCTGTCTCTTGAAGGGATGTAGCAACGTTTTTCAGTTCTTCAAGAAGAAATAATAAATGTGGAGTGAGGGAGAATGTTTGGAGCGACGAGGCGTGAGTCTGCAGAGATCCGAAACTTTTTTTTTTTTTGTTTTTCACTCGACTATTGTTTCCTGTTGCCACTCATCCTCATTTCCCTTATTATTATTATTTTCTCTTCACTTTTCTCCGTCGATTTAGGAAAAAATGGACATATTCTGAATGGCTTTCGTGCAATTTCGCTGATGGAAATGATGCAGTGTCCTCAAAAACTTTTTTTCTTCAGAAATAATCCATTTTTCTTATTTTTATATCAAAAAATTATAAAATGAAGGTAAAATAATTATCTGGAATTTTTTTAAAGATCGAGAACTCTCCAAAAAAATCTGAAAAAAATTGAGAAAATGCTCCAATATATTTTCATTTTTTCAGAATTTCTTCAAAATTTTTTAATCAAAGCTTTCACACTTAAAAAAATTCCTCAATAATTTTGTGGTGAAGAAAATTTATGAAATTACCAAAAAATTTGTAAAGATTGCTTTCATCGAGTTTCTTAACGACTTTTGAACATAACATCAAGCATCTACCATATCCTATACATTGAATGGCTTTAGTGAATAGCTGTACTCAATCTCAGATGCATTGTACTAAGGCAGTCGCCAGTGTCTGGAATTTATCGTAGCAATTACAACGGGGAACGTAATCGATGGTCATTAACGTAGCGTTATTACCACCCTCAATTTTATCCAGAAAAGATTTTTATTAGTAAACCATTAATTCTTCGGTGAAGAATCTCACCGCTTAATCCTTAACGATCCACAAAAATCCATCAACTTATATTTTTTCCTATTTCATTATTGAAAAACCAATATTTATGTGAATTTAAAATATTGTAAAATTAATCACAATATAATTATGTAATTGCGGTGAAAATTTTTGATGTGAATGTCGACAAATGGACTCGAGGGACGTCAAAAGAAATTTTTCGTGAGAGACACAACACCCCTGGAAACGCCCCAATGACGAAATGAATTATATTATTCGGCAGAAGGGCGAAGGAAGCGAATAATTAAAATTCTCTATCCCTCTCATTTTCTCCAAGAAGGGCGAAGAGATTGACAGTGAATTATTCAAGTCCAGATGACTATTAAATCCGTGATTTTCCATTTTAATTAATGATAAAAATAAATAATCAAATAAGCAACCTGAATAAACTCGAGAATATTTTAATGACTAATTAATAAACAATAATTAATCGACAATTGAATTAACGGAAATTATTCCATTTCAGAGCTCACGAAAATCCAAACTATTTAATCATTCAATAAACAATAATAATAATAAAGTAAAGAATATTTTAAAAACGAGGGAAATGAAGGGAAGAGTTTTCATTAAAGAGGCAGTCAGACTTTACGGCCAATTTTTGATAATCTCCATTATACTTTTTTTCTTGGTTCAAAGAATAGTTAATTAGATGATTATCGTTTGAGTATAATCACTGGGTAATACTGAAGGGGTTGAAAATTTTATCTCACTGGTAATCACTTTATTTCGAAAAATAATTGCATGAGATTTCTCCTTCATCAATGAAAATAAATGAAACTATTTAATCAAGAGAATAAATTAAATCTAGTAGTTAATTTAAAACGTTTTTTAAATCCTAATTATTCTTTACTTTCAAACGAAACAAGTTTTACTTGAAATTTTGAAAGTTTCAGGAGGCCTTTGAAGTGCCCCGATGACTTTAAACACAGAGACTTGACCATTAGTTAGTTTATACGTGAAAGGAAGCAGAGGAAGTAGCCATTGGCCACTGTGTATGAGGAAACACGAAACTTGTGTATCTCTACAAATATCGTTAACGTATGTAGCGGCCCTTAAAGCAATAGTGAAGGATAGTAATGGAGTGGGAGTAGAGGGGGTACCAGTAATTTTGGGCTGCATCAGTTTGCTTAACAAGTAACAACAACAACAAGGCACCAGGTACCGGAGCCAACGGTCCTCTTTACTTCCGGTCAAAGCACTGGTGAATATTGGGCTACTGGTGGTTTACAGAAGCGGAAGATTGCAGTGGTTACTCCTTATCGTTACACGTTCGGCCCTTTGCACTCGTTTTCGAAACAATTTGAATAATCTGATTAAATTTTTCGGAATTACAGAATAAATGCCTTTGAAACGCATTTATTTATTGAAAGTTTAGGGTATATTACAGTTTTTTCATTATTTTCATTGATTCAGTGGTGAAGTGGTGAAGGAGGTTAAGTCATTAAGAGATATCATATATACTTGAGTGTGTTTACTACTTCACTATTGAATTATATCTCCATATCATCAATATTCTTTAATATTCAATTTTTAATGCGAATAATATTATTAATGAAATTGTATATTAGGAGGAATTGAGAGAAATATTGGAGATAGAATTTTTTTTGACGATTCTATTGGAAAGCTGAGGAAATTTTAGGAGGAAAACATGGGTCGAAATTCATTTTTTAGAGTTTTTTTGAAAATTCGATTATTTTCACCCAGATTTGAAGGGGTTTACCTTGGAAAAATTTGAAAAATCACTTTTTTGACGATATCTCGGGTTCTATTGGTCGTAGCGCAGCTCCGTTGCGCTTAAATTAAAGGTCTCGTCATCCCCCACATTTTCCCCAAAAAATTATCGATTTTTATCGAAAATTGAAAAAGTTATGGGCCAAAAACTGTTTTTTCACAAAATGGCTTGTAACTTTTTTAATTTTTGATAAAAATCGATAATTTTTTGGGAGAATATTTTTTGGGAAAATCGTGATTTTTTCAATTTTTCCCCTTCAAATCTGAGTGAAAAAAAATCGAATTTTCAAAAAACTCGAAAAAATTAATTTCGACACATGTTTTTTCCCCTAAAATTTCCTCAGCTTTCCAATGGAATCATCAGAAAAACTCTATCTCCAACCGTTCAATCAGAATGTCCATTTTACCCCGAATTCCCCTATAAATATATTCTATTCTCAGAGTCTCTGGAAACCAACTGTCTCATAGCATATACATGTTTATCTCGTATTCCTGGTGCACTGCTCACGTTTTCCATTGGCGTTGCCTTCTCTCCTTCTACTCGTTTCGTTGAAAAACTTTTGCATTTTACTTCCCCACACCCACATGCATTTATACTAAACAAAATGGAGGACATGTCGTTCCATCACACGTAAAAAAATTTACACAGATGGCGTTCACAGCATTCGTAAAAGGAAAGAATGGAGTAAAAAAAAGAAGACAGGAAAATAACAATTCAAACAGTGGAAAAAAGAAGAGGAGGAAATGAATACGATGAAAGCTTGGAATTGCTTTGGAGAAGGAAACAATAATAAAAGTTGCATTAATTGAGGGGCTTTTTGTTGAATACTGCCAGTTACGGATGGGAAAATGTCTACAATGCTTCAGTGCTAGTACGTTCTTTCCTTCTGCAAAAAAATGAGCATAATTGAGTTACCGATTGTATCAATGAATTTGGAAGTCGAGGAATGAGAATCCGGGGAAATATGCAAATGAAATTGAGGTAATATTCCAAAGGTCACTTTTGAAGTTTGAATTTTTTAAAAAATTAACTATTAAATTTGTTCGTTTTCAATTGACTCCTCGGGGGAAAAAAAAAATAATAATTTTCCTTTCGACTAAAGCAAATGATTTGGAAAGGATTTAAACTTAAAGAAAAAAGAAGAGAGAATAAATAAAAAAAATTGCTCCCAATAAAAAGTGAGAAATACGGTGAGTAGTGGAACGTTTGGCTCGATGAGGACATGAAGGAATAGGAGTGGAGAAAATCCAAGTAATTAACAACTTTTTGAAGCCCAACGGATAATCTCCGGACGGATTCCCTTCGTTTGGCTGGAAAGAGTTTTTTACCCTCGGTTATATACCATTTTTTTTATTTTTATTCCATTGCCTCTGTCTCACTCTCTCTTTCTCATCTGAGCCGTGACTATTTGGCCGGTGAGGCAAAGTAGACTTGAACGTCGACGTCGTAGTCAACGTCGTGTCGACGATGCCACCCGTGTTTATAATTAAACTTTCTTTTTGTCTCTTTTTTTTTATCTCATCCCTGCTGTCTTTTTCTCTTCTTTTCAACGCTCTCGTAAGTCCTTAGTGATTCTAATTGTCAGGATCCCTTCACTTCTTTCGTGGATTAGAAAGACGTACAAATGGATCACGTTAATCGTCGCAAATGAAGAGTGAAATTCTTTTTCATCGTGTTATCTCGTATCTTTTTTAATTGATTAGAATAAAAAAATTAATGGTGGAGTATAAAAAATTGCTTCAGATGGGAATATCTCGGGAATTAAGGGAGATAGGGTGATTTTGGTGGAATTCTTTTTTGTAGAGAATTTTGAGAGCTTCAAAAAAGGCTCAGAGCGAAATTGCGCTATCTCGTTTAGTTTCCGAGATATCATCAAAATACGATCAGCAGGAAAATTGAGGCACCTCGTGTTACTTTTTTTTCGAAATTTCTTTTCACAGTTAAAGACATAACGAAAAAAATTGAAAAAATTACTGAATCATTTACAAATACCAAAGCATTTTCATGAATTTTTTCAGATTTTTTTGATGAACCTTTCACTCTAAATAAATTTGGTGAAAAGTTGGTTAAACTTAGATTTTTTAATATTTCAATGGAAAAACCGAAATGGCCCGTGTAAACCACTGAAATTGTTGGATTTTGGGAAAAGTACTTTTCCACAAAATGAGACCCGCAATATGTCGGCACAATGACGAACAGAATCTACGCTCCAATGCCTCAGAAACATGTTTCTTCTCTTTCCGGTTATAGGTACAGGTGCACACATGTAAACGGCCTCCCACGAAAACCCATACATGAGTACACACATACACCCATTGAAAGTTTCAACGATAGGATTCATCGTAGCTACGACGAATCATTCTTCCATTGTTGTCACCCTGTTAATTAGATATCTAGTCTCGCCTGCTTCAAATTCACCTTATACAATATCCCAACATCCAGTTTTAACCCATTGTGTGCATCTATATTCCCTCTGGTCCCCAAATGCGCATCCAACTGATGTACTCTCCTTTTTTTCGAAAAACGGAACACATTTATACAAAACTCGGATATTATATCCTGCAATGGAAAATTTTCATTCTCAGTTATTTTGAATTAATTCGAAAAATTTGGGGAAAATGAATCTCCAGTTTAAAATCATCTGGAATTTTTTTTCAGGGTTAAAGAGTTGGAGTAAAATTCTCAAAAAAATTGAGAAAACGCTTCAATATGTCGAAATTATTCTGTAATTTTTTCAAAATATTCTGGTTATCCCTTCACCCTTAAAAAAAATGGTTATTTTCATAGTTTTCTCAAGTTTTTTTTCCATTTTTCTTTTAAATTATTATTACAGAAGTAGAATTGTGCTCTTTTCATAATATTTTGGTAAATAATACTGATAAAGTGAGCATCTATATATAGGCAAAAGATAACGAGATGGAATATAAGTGTGATGGTAGTAAGAAGATTAATATAACTCAGGACTTTCACCCACTTGATGTTGCCGAAGTGAGTGACACGAAAATATCAAATATGATCCAATTTTATCCCACTGGTGTTAACTACGAGTTATTATTATTGCTAGGGAAAATATGAACATGACTCGGTAAATATTATCCGCAAATATGAGAAGCCCGTCGGTACTTTATGACTGTGAGGGTGGAGGGATGAGTTACTGCATGAAATACTGTAATTTGTATCGAACACGAAGTTTTCCAAAGAAATTAACCTATTTATTTTATAAATAAAATAATAAAAAACAAGCAGGACTCAGGAAAATTTTGAAAAAATTACCCAACAATGTAGACATGTTGAAGCATTTTCTCAATTTTTTCCAGATTTTTCCGAGTCCTCCTTCATTCCGAAAAGAATTCCTAAAATCAAAGGACAAGTAATAATTTCTGAAAATCTGAGAATTGATATTCATGTTTATTCGATACGTGTTGAAGGGAAAGTCATCCAGTGAAGGGAAAAATAAATGAATGAAAACCGAGCATATTCCTCATTCTTTCTCCCTTCGGAAGTGCTTCGCGCCAAGTCGTAATGCATTCTCCCTTTCTCTCCTCATGTACATAAATCCGTACCGGGGAATCCCGTGAAATGAAATGCACTGTGAGGTAGTACAAAAAAAGAGAAGTTTTTTCGTAACGTAGAAGCGATGAAGTTGATCATAAAAGTGTTGACACGGTAAAAGTTGAGTCATTGATATAACAATTCAGTTGAATATATTACAAACGTGACATGAAAAAAATCGAGACGTTTTTGAATTTTTTTCACCATGAAAACCTTAATAAAAAAATCTGAAAAAATTTGAGAAAATGCTGAAACATGTCTGAAATATTCCGTAATTTTTTCAGTATCAAAAAGAGTTCCGCACCATTTTGCCCCTTAATCATACCTCATGATGAAAAAAAAAAGGCAAATGACAAAAGTTGGCTGAAGAAAAGTCATTCTCAATACAGTATCACATTGTCCTTTTTGCAGCTGTCTCAGCCCCGGAAAAAGGAGTGAAAGCGAGAGATGTAAAAGTAGTGGAAAGGCAGAGAGCGATAGAAGTGAGTGGTAAACTTTTGCGTGAAACCGGCGGTCAGAGGCTGGATTGCGGGTGGCAGATCTGCAATCCGGAATGGAATCTGTCCGTTCCAGACTCAACTCCCTCGCCTCATTCACCTCCTTGCTTCTCAGTGCCTCTCCCCCTTTTTCTAATGGTATTCCATGTTCTAGCGGGTGGACCTGCCACCCACACCATCACCTCCCACACGATTAGAAACGAGGTAGACTCTTCCAACGAAATCGTTCGAACTCCATTTTCCAAAGCTTCCAACTCAGCTAGTACTGCACCAATCTGTGTGAGATAATGCTTTATCTATTTGCTTTCACGTGAATTGTTCGTTAATAACTAGCAGAAAGTTACAAACTTTCTTCTCGAGTTGATGGAATTATTTAAGAATTTTTTTCCTGTTGAACTGTTATTTATTTTCGAGAATTTCAGATTTTTTATCGATTTTTTCATTAACTTTTTCACTGCCAAAATAATGTAAAACTTTAATTATTTAAAAAAATCCTAATTTTCTCCATAAAAATCCATCTTTTTTTTGGTGTTTCTATCCCCTTTGGATCCACTTATGGATGGAGGTTTTCAATATTCCCGGAAAACATGATTTGAATACAGAAGAAAATTCCTCTTTATTTATCTCATTGATATATGTACAATTTCTTCTTTTTTTATGTTCCAGGTATAGTTTCTCTCTCCTTTCTTTGCATCTTTACTACATCTCCGAGACTCTACTTGGTCGTTCAACACAACTCTCTCTCCCCATTGCTGTTCGTAACACGGGTCACGTTTCAGGTACAATATTAGCCTTTCATACGTTCCCCTGACTACTACTCGTTCTACATATTGTTTCTTTTGTGTAAAAAGGACTTCTAAACAGAATTTAAGGTTATTTTCGCGAGGAATAAGAATGGACTTGCATGACTCTTTTCCATTGAATTCTATCTTTCTTGACGAAAATAAAAAAAAATAATAAGATTGGGGTAAAATGGACATTCTGATTGAACGGTTGGAGTTAGCGATTTTCTGATGATTTCATTGTTCAAAAGAAATTCGATTTTTTCACCCAGATTTGAAGGAGTTTACCTTGGGAAAATTTGAAAAAATCACATTTTTGTAAATATCTCCGATTCTATTTGTCGTAGCGCAGTGAGGTTGTGCTTGAATTGAAGGTCTCGTCATTCCTCATATTTTCGTTGAGCTCCCATTGATTTTCATGGAAAATTGAGGAAGTTACAAGCCATTTTATGAAAATCAATTTTTGGCCCATAACTTTTTGAATTTTCGATGAAAATCGATGAGAGTTTAACGAAAATGTGGGGAATGACGAGACCTTTAATTTGAGCGCTACCCCACTGCGCTACGACCAATAGAATCCGAGATATCGTCAAAAAAGTGACTTTTTCAAATTTTGTTAAGGTCAACCCCTTCAAAACTGACTGAGAAAAATCGAATTTTCAAAAAAATCGAAAAAATTAATTTCGATTCATGTTTTCCGCCTAAAATTTCCTCAGCTTCTCGATGGAATCATCAAAAAAAATCTGTCTCCAATATTTCTCTTGATTTCTCGTAAAAGCCAGACATTTTCAAATATTTCAACAATTTTCTTCCATTTTTTTTTTCTCATGCTTCAAAACTTTTTACCAACAAGATAATTGATATACTGAGAGTGGAGAATGAAGGGGCAACGGTTGAATGCCACAATTTTATTTTCCTCGACTCACGCTCGCCATTGGAAAATACGGTGGAAACTATTTCCTAGCGTTAACGAATCACCGAAAATGTAGGAGGCACATTAAACATTCGAGCAATTCGAGTAAATTCCAAACTTTCGTGGATTTCTCGTATACACTCGCTTGTATTTTATTTTCCCTTATTTTTGTTTATTTTATCGTATGTTTTTACCTTTTTGTTCTCTAATACTAATGTCAGACAGTTGGAATTTATCTGCAACAAGTTTTTCAACAAGACTCTCTCTCTTCATACATGAATTTACATTTTGCAATTTCAATTCAAAGGAAAATAATTATGTGAAAAGAAAAACCGAATGAAAACAATGATTTTCATTTAATTTTTAAAATTACCCATTTTACCATAAAAATGATTCTTTAAAAATAATCAAATTTAATTAATCATTTTTCGAAAATAATTCTCTCAGTAATTCCCTTGTTTTCACTTGTATTTATTTATAAACAAGTTGATGAAAATGTCAGTAAGTCTCTCGAATATTCCAACGATTTCCGCATTAATTCATCAGCTCATAGATCCTCCAGGGATACATGACTGTGTATGTGTGTGTGTTAAATGAAGAAGTAAAGTCAATAGTGATTAAAACTTTGTACACAAGTGCAGAGTACACTGGCGAGACTTCTATGTGTGGATTTTGCACTCAGAGATTCCGAATATTCCTCATGTATTGATGTGGATCGATCGATTTTTGGTTTACTATATATAGGCAACTGATGGAACAACAAATAGTATCGAGAAAACACGTCAATCCCTTCGTGATACGTCATTGCAGTGAATTCAACAGTTTTCGGATGTTCAGAATTATCAATTGTTTATAATTCATGTATAAGTAACGGAAACTCTATTTTCTACCGGAGGGTTTCAATCACAATTTAATTATTCTTTTTTTACGTGAATTTTTTCATTAAATAATTTGAAAAAATTCTCCAATAATTGAAACATTTCGAAGTCTCATCTCAATTAATTTCATATCTTTTTCGCATTTTTTTACTCTGTAAATAAAATTGAATTTGACAAAAATTCGAAAAAAAATTGTGAAACTCTGAGGAGTTAGCATTTATCGGCTAATGAAAGAAATTCAAGTTTACTTTATAAAGACACTTGAGAAAGTCGTTTCTCTGAGGGTGATTTTTCCCAGTTGAGATTGGCGCTGGAGCTTATCTCTGAATGCCCTCCTCTCTCTCTCTCTCTTTTTAAAAAAGATTGCCCCAGTGTGTCGTATTAACCAGCAAAAGGTGGGTGAATCGGCGTGCAAACCCTCAAAAAGAATGAAAAAAAAAAGGCGAAAGCATTAGCCCCCAGAGGCCTTCAGTGCACGTAAATAGCTACTTGTCGCTTCATTCTACTCCGGAATATTTTCATTTTTTTCCTCTCTCTTTTCTTACAGCGTTTAAGATAATGGCGATAATATTCACGATTAAATCGATCGTGGCCTAGGAGAAGATATTTAACATAATTAGAATATTTAGTCACAGCATCACGAGCTGAGTCTATTCCGTTTATGTTTCGTAATTTACATATTTACTTGAGAATCTCTCAAAAAAAAAAAATCTTTATTTTAAAATAAAGAGATATTATTATTTTTAGATTAACAGCAGCTGCATGAAGAAATCTGAAAAAATTCCACAACAATGCAAACATATTGCAGTATATTCTCAAATTTTTTCCGATTTTTTCCACAAGTCTTTATCCATAAAAAAAAATCCTGAATAATCCATAAATTTCGAATGTTCACATTACCCAGAAAAGCTCGAATCTATTACACCGGACTACCACAATTCCTCGAGTCATGGCTACGTGAAGCTGACCATGCTATTGTCTGCTTCATTCGTACACATTTGGCAAAACTGAAAAGCCAAAAGCTCCTCTACCCCAGGTTGAAGTTTGAGTTTCACTGAGACTAACGTCCAAGCCAGACGACCCGGAACGAGTTTAATTCGACCACCTAAGAAATTTTCAAGGGGAAGAGGAGGAGGAGGAGGGTGCATGGTCGCATTCCTCAAGAAACTTCCTGATTGTGTGTCCGGCATCGCAGAAGAGGTGGGAAGACGATGGAGAGAGAGCAAATGTAGGGATAGAAGAGCTGGTGGTACCCCAACTGGCTGACCACGAGTATTTATGTCCAGGACACCCGGACTCACTCGGGCATCCCGACTAGTTTTCCCACCCACTCCAAAACCTTACGAACGTTATGCTAGCACTACTAATTCTCATCTTCACTCTCCAAAACCTCCTGTACTACTCTCTAATGGTTATGGTAATTACTATTCTACTAATTGCATACTGTTAAATTAGAGGGATATCAAAGTTTTTCATGTTGAAAAAAATTAAATTCAAGTAGGTGAATTAGGGGAATTTAAATCTATTGATATCTTGATTTTTGTGTTATTTTTTGTTGATTTTCTTCATTCACTATTGTTGCAATTTATCTACAATTTTTGTCCCTCTGGAATCGCATGGCAATATCCGACCGTCATCTGCCGAAAGTACTCAAACTTGTTATCCGCAAAGACAAGCTCTTTTTTTCCCCGCAATTTTCCGTCCACGATAAGGACCCTGAGACAATAGAAACGAGACGAGTGAATAGGAGGCTGAGTGGTGGGGGAAAAGAAGAGGACAGGGATGACCTCAGGGATTTCTCACGACCGTTGGCTATAATTTCATTAGCGGGACTGCTGAGACAAATGAGCAGGCATTGGCGCACCGGCTGCCAGGAAGATTTCCACCGAAATAACAAACATATATGGAGAGAAAAAGAAATGAGCATTTGTTTCTCGCGTAAGGGACATACGGCGTACTATCACGGGTCTTTCCTGCTCATGAGATCGTCTTACATAGGTACTCACAAAAATGTGTCCCGAAACTTTCTGATAAAGTGCTTTGTCTCTTGTTTCTATTAATTCTGTCATTCTCAATGATGATTTTGAGGAAATAAATTAGATAAAGTTATGAAGCTGTACGTTTCTTTTTAACGGAATAATTTATCCCGTATTTTTATTTATTTCTTGAATAATCTTCAGGGAAAGATGAGAGCACTCGAAGACACAAAATGTTGGCTCATTCAAAGAGTGACATTCCCTTGTCAAAATGTACAGAATTATTGAGCTAATTGCGATAAGTTGGACATCCGGGGAAATACTCGAGGTGAGTAATTTTTTTTTTTCATTCAAAAGGGGGTGGGATTGAAAAGTATGGAGCCGCAATCGTGGAGTTTTTCCTCTTTTCACCACTCCACTCAACTCTCGAGACAGAAATATGCGAAAGCCCAAAAGCTAGCGCGTGGCTCCAAAAGCCGGACGCTTAATTGGACAAAGCTCGCCCTACTCTCTCCCCCCTCTCCTTACTTTTGGGCTTCGCAATATGCCGAAAAAGGAAGGAAAAAAAAATATGAATCACTTTTCAGTGGGAGAGAGGAGAAAAAAATCAGGCATAAAGAGACTCAAAATCCTCGAGAGGGGGCGACACTGAGAGTTGAAACTTTTCGACTCTCGCCATTAAGCTACTTCTGTTTGAACTACGTTCCCCGGTATTAATGTTTTTCTTGCTGTAATTACTGGTGCAAATGAACGTGCCTTGATTTTCCTTATTTTTTTTTAGTTTTTTTGGGAAAATTGGGAAAACTTTACGAGTGAATTCGTAATTAATTTCTGTGATTACTTTAGTTTTTTTATTTTTAGAATATCAGAAGAAATTGAGAAAAAAAACGTGTTTTTTATTGTTTTTTTGTTTTGGAGTAGTTTTCGAGTGAGTGGAGACTATTCAATCAATTCCCAAAGCAATTCTTACGGAGCGTTGACGCAGAAATCCACAGTGTTTACCAAAACATTTCTCAAACTGTGGTTCCATCCATTTTCCGTTGAACGAAAAATTTTCAACTTTTGTGTCTCTCTATCTTTGTTTCACTCGTTATTTTTCCTTCACTTTTCCAGGAAATCCTGGAGTGTTTATAATATCGAAACTTGTCACTTTTTTTGTAGTAAAGAAAACTTTACAGAAAAAAATTGAATAACAAATTAATTTGTTATTCAGAGTATTTAATTTATTTATGCAATTCGATAAATTCTTCAACGAGAAATGAATAAAAACATCATGAGAATAAGCGAAACCAAATGAGGATCAAACGTGAGACATTAATATTTTCTTTTGACAGGTGGAAGCTGCTGATCATTAGGCACTTGAGGGGTGCAAAGATGGTATTCATGATTCATGAAAAAAATCTGCCTGAATAAACGTTTTTCTATGATTAATCGTTCCCTCCTATTTTTCTCATTTAAATGCAACGCAAAAAAATGCCTCAAATCACAAGAAAATAGAGTTAAAATGAACGCCCATTAAATAACCAAAAAAACCATTGATTTTTTCACTTACAAATAAAAGATACTTTCACTCGTAATTTAATCTCAATGCAGCCACTAAACTTGGCCAGTAAAAAAATTCCCAAAGTACTCGTAAATTACTATTCAATAGAGCCACATTACACAGTTAAGATAATCGGTGTGAATTCGATTTTTACGAGCGTCCATTTTCGTTCGAAAAAAAACTGCAGAATTTATCATTCATAAAAGCCCTTTTAACGATCCCAAGAAATTTCTTTTAAAAAATCGTGAAAATAAATTTAGTGTTACGTTGATATTACAATACAGTATTATCATCATTAATTATCCAAGAGAGAGAGAGAAAAAAAAGGTCATAAAATAAATTAATGATATTTATTGGAGCACGTCTCATTTAACACGAAGCAGATGCGACAGTCATGCAACAAGAATGCGAGAAAATAAGAGACGGAAAAGAACAAAAAACATAATAAAATGAAAAAAAAAAAAATAACATTGATTAACGAGACGGGGGGGAAGAGATGTATATAATGATACACGTTTGCTAAATGGGGACTAATCATAAAGGACGTGAAGGCGAAGTGAATTAATCAATGGATTAAGCGCAACTGGAGTAGTTTTTGGCGAATCGAGAGGGGACAATGGGAGAGAGAGGGAGAGAGTGTGACGTATCTCGTTTGTCACTGAAATTACTGGACATTTGATAAAATCCCGTTGGGAATTGATGAAGAAGAAGAATTTCTTTTGAAAATCCGTAATTTTAATGACTTCAATTGATTTAAAATGAAGTCAGTAAATTGGGAAAATATTATTGCAATAGCATTAACCAAAAGATGTCGGTTGAATTTTCACCATTTGCTCGTACATGGACTCTATTCCAGTCTGAATGTCGCCGTTATTCTATAGGTTAGGGAATAGCGAAGGCGGTGGGAGGAGAAAGGGGGTTTGGACGTCGTCGGACGCGACGGACCGACGACGAAACTTTGCCGGATGCGCACAGCCGAGCGAGACGTCGGGACGCTCTCATCCTTCCATTTCTTCCTCTCTCTCTCTCTCTCTCTTTTTCCCCTCCTCCTGTACCCTTCAACATCACCCTTTACTGCATTATCGAATTTCCCCAAAACTTTATGCCGGGCTAATCGAAACGGAAACTGTCCCCGTGATGCGGTAAACAATTTATTTAATACCACGTTACGTAAGACAGTGCTACCCGCATAAAACTCAAACTTGATACTACTTATTTTCCCAACTTTTCTTTAGTCCTTTTTTTCTTCGCGTTATTCAATTTATTTAAAAATTAGGAGCGGAGGAAAATCAGAGACCACAGAGTTAATGAAATCAATGTTTTATTATGGAAAAAAATTAATTAATTAATTAGAAGGAAATAATTGAGTGGAGAATTAATATATGCAAAGCTTTGGCTGAATTTTTTTAATACATTTTTCGTGGAATACCGAAACAAGCGGGATTTATTTTCAACGATTTTATTGGATTGGTTTAAAAAGTTTTCTGTGTTCATTGTTACTATATACAGAATTCTAAGCAGAAGATGGTAACTATCGAACGTCCGGAAATCCGACGCCTCGGCCTTCTCTCGCTGGGGGTATTAAAACTCCGTGGAAAGTTTTCCGACGCGAGCCAGATGGCGTCATTATCGACTCTAACATTTTCTCCCCAGTGTCTGACAAAAGATACTGCAAGAATTTCAAATTTACAATTCACACTGATTTTATTAAATTTAATATCCAGATGATTTAGGAAATCTCTCCATTTTTCATGTGTGCATATGATTTTTTTTTAAGTGAAGGTCATCTCATTTCAATTAAAAAAAAAATTACTTAATAATGTAGAAATATTGAAGATATCTCTCAATTTTTTTCCGATTTTTTAACGAACTCTTTCACTTTGGAAAAAAATAAAATAGAATGCGAATAAAATCGACATTTCAATTGAAGTAGAATTCATCCATCATGAGAATTGAATCAATGATAGTGCCTCGGAAGAAACATTGTGAAAAGGGGTATAGAACGTAGAAAAATATAACAGCCCATTGGGAACGACAATAGCTCCATCCTCCCCAGTTTTCCCCCATTCTGCCTGTTGTTACTCTCTTTAATGTCGCTATACGTATGTACAGAACGTATCCTCTGAAAATAAGCATTGTAACTCGATCTGGTATGCAGTCAGAGATGTTAAGGTTCACTTGGTACTGTTGGATCGAATTGGAATTGAGAGAGAAAAGAAAATGATGGTGAGACTATCTGGCCTGATTTACCGTAGCAATCGTTCTTTATTTCTCTCAAGGCGACCCTAAGAAGTCTTGTAATAGCCTAACCCGTACTTCGAACCCATTCATTTGATCGATTTATTGGTCACACGATCTTCTCAATTCAAAGGGTGTTACAGAATTATTTTTTTTACTCAGGTAGAGATAAATGAATCATCTAGGAAGGTAAAAATATTGTTCAGAGCTTCCTATTTTTTTTTCTCCAAAATTTGAGAGAATTTGTTATCTAATAAATTGGCAAACAAAACAGTTTCTTTAATTGTTCTCTCAGGGAAAAATTAATTATTTCTGTAATTGAACCAATTAAAAACAATAGAATTATTCAATGACTCCATGATCCATAAATTTGAATGTAAATTGTTTATTTCTATTGTTAGACAATATTAATGACTTCCGAAGGATTGATACGATCGTGTTACATCAATTACAGTGAACACATCAATCAGAAGAACAGAAAAAACAGCAACAATTTAAAATTTCTGGAATCAACAAAGTGGAATTCTCAGATTTTACTTTTTGCTTTTCAATGAATTTGTTTTACAACATAATTTTCAAATAATGATAATAGATAATAAAATTTAATAACACGTGTATTAAAAATATAGATATAAAAAATTATCTCTGATTTTGATGAGCGGTGCATAATCCGGTTCAGTTTCCATGTCAAGGTTAGACAGTTCGCAATTCAACATTTTTATTCGCATTAAATTCATTGATAAGTGGAAGTAAACAACGCAATGAGAGAAAGAGAATGGAAATAATGCATGACTTTATTTATCTTGCGGTTACTTTAATACAAGTACATATTCAATAAGTACATTATTCCTAAGGAGAAACAAGTATCAAGAACGAGTACATAATAGTGTAATTTGTTGAAAAAAATGATGATGATATTACAGTAGTGATTGATGATCCAAACGATGTGATGCTTAATCGATTTTATATCGTTAATTAATTTGTTTTCCTGGTAATTCCTCTTCGAGATTCTCTTTATAAGGCTTCACAAAGTCAAGCCTCAATTATGGCAATTCGATATTAAGTGAAAGTTATAATGATAAGTGAAATCATTCAATCAATGATTCACTCAGTTTTTCCAGCTTCGACATGATAAGTTCCCTTGCCAGAATCGTCTATACTGGCTGAACTGCTGCTGTACACACCCTTGGCTCCCTCAACATCGCCGCTTTTTGAGACACCATCTTTGGTAGCATCAGTAGTTTTGTTTCCATCCTTGGCATCATCTTCGGCGACTCGAGAGAAGAGGCTAAAAATAACATTGAAGAAAATTAATATATTCCAAGAGATGTTTTTCATTATGAGATGACGAGTTGTTTGCCTTGAACAAGCATGGAGGATGAGCAAAAAATAGAGATTAACATAGAGCTGAATAATATGAATATTAATGCAATGTATTTTCCTTACCCAAATCCACCGGCACCGGCGTTGGCATTGGCATTGGCGTTTGCATTACCACCGTGGCTTAGTGCATTGGCATTAGCGTTGGCATTTGCTGCAGGGCCTTTGAAACCGTTGGCATTAGCATTGGCGTTAGCGTTAGCTGTGGCATCTGCACCACCGCCTCCACCATATCCACCTTGACCGCCATAGCCTCCTTGGTTGTATCCACCTTGACCGTAACCGTTTTGATATCCTCCTTGATAACCACCTCCACAACCACCTGGGCATCCTCCTTGTCCTTGGTGGGGAACAGGGAAGCCAGTACCGGGTGCAAAACCAGGATCGTAGCTACCAGGAAAGCCTCCGTGACCGCCTGCTCCACCATATCCACCGCCTCCATAGACCTGTCCTTGTTCATAACCTTGCTCGTATCCCGAACCCCAGGTTTGACCGTATCCACCTTGACCACCTTGACCATGTCCGCCGAGGTTTCCACCTCCAATTGGACCAACGTTGGGTGCTTTATTTGAAGGAAAACAAGCATAGTATAATCATTGATATGAAAGATTGGACGGAATTGTATTTATTTATTGCAATTACTGAAATTAATCATTACCTCCTCCACCGAAGCCTGGATTAACGTTGAGGTTTGAGTTAGCAGCAGCACTAGCAGAGGCGTCGGCTTTGGCATTGGCACTACCGAGTGCACCACCTGATCCTCCACCATAACCACCATTCTGGATACCACCATATGGATTGCCGTACCCGCTACTTCCACCGCCAGCATGACCACCACCGAGTCCGCCACCTACACCACCAGCATGTCCACCGCCATATCCACCACTTCCTGCACCAGCATGACCACCGCCATATCCACCACTTCCTGCACCAGCATGACCACCACCTAATCCACCAGTTTGTCCGCCACCCAAGCCGCATCCGCTTCCACCGCCGCAACCACCGCTCACTCCACCAGCATGCCCACCACCATATCCACCGCTTCCAGCACCACCATATCCACCGGATCCTGCACCACCGTGACCACTACCCAATCCACCACCTATTCCTCCAGCATTTCCACCACCATATCCACCGCTTCCTGCACCACCATGACCGCTACCTAATCCACCGCCAACTCCGCCAGCATGACCACCGCCATATCCACTGCCACCGCCGTAAGATCCGCTATCTCCACCAGCCTGACCGACACCAAATCCGCTGTCTACTGCATGGCCACTGCCATATCCACCACTTGCACCACCAGCGTTACCACCGGCAGATGCACCACTTTCTGCAGCAGCATGACTACCTCCAAATCCGCCACCTACACCACCAGCATTACCACCGCCATATCCTCCGCTTCCAGCACCCCCATGACCACCGCCGAATCCTCCACTTCCACTACCCCCAAATCCTCCGCCAGTCCCATGGCCACTTGGTCCGCCGCCCAAGCCGCATCCGCTTCCACCGGTGCAACCACCGCTCACTCCACCAGCATGGCCACCACCATATCCACCGCTTCCACCACCGCCGTATCCACCGCTTCCGACACCCCCATGGCCATCTCCAAATCCACCGCCTCCGGCACCTCCATGACCATCACCGAATCCACCACCACCGAATCCACCACCCCCATTACCACCTCCAAATCCACCGCCCCCATGACCACCGCCATACCCTCCATCGTCGACGAATACAAAGCCATCATTCTTAGCTGTTGCATCTGCACCAGCAGTTCCAGCTCCTTCTACATGTGTGCCTGTTTTAGTGTGACTCTTTCCATCGACTCCCTCTGACCTACTGGACGAACTCGAGCTCGAACCGCTTCCAGCAACGTGACGTGGTAAACGATACACATCTGCAATATTATCCCCAACAATGTCATCAATCACATGTGAAAAATACTCTTCAAAGTAGAAGAAAAATTAAAGTATTACAGTTTCTCATAAATAATTAAATATTACTATGTATTAATAAATAAATTACCAGCAGTTGCGGATAAAACGAGGAAGGCCAGAAGGCCGATGCTAACTTGGTAACGTCTCATTATTGACTGTGCTCATCATTAGAAAACTCGGGAGTTAATATACTATGATTTCCCCCCAATTGCGAATTTTGCGTTTCCCATCTGTCTCTTCCACCTCCTCTCCCGTTTGTTGTCTCCTCATCTCTGCTTCCTCATCGGCCACTGAATACATTAAATATTTAATGCCTCAAAGTCACACAAGTGCAGCAGTCGCGCGTGGTCAAGGCTACTTGAAGATTAACGAAATTTAAGAGAATGGTCATTTTTAGGTCATCTCCAATGACTTGTTCCTAAAGTCGTTTCGTATTTATTCATTTCACTTCAAGGTATTGAATGAAATGCATTTTATAATGACTAGCCTCAAGGTCACTTGACGACTTCATTTATGTCTTGGGAAAACCCTCGATTATGCAGAATTATCTTGATCAAAGGCTACGGATTTTCCGAAATTATTGGAAGATTCTGAGTGAATGAAGAATCATTCATCAACACTATTTCTTCACTTTAAATTGTATGAACTAGTGCAATAAATATCTGCATCAATTTTCCACTTATCAGAGGTCATGTAGAGGAAGTCAGATAACCCTTTGTTGATATCTCTTTTTTTCCAAAATAAAGTTGGTTTTTTTATAAATTATGAAAATATGATTTTTTCCAAAAATTGGAACGAGGCAAATTGATTTATTCTTCAACAAAAACCATCAATTATTTCTTTATTGTTGATCATTATGGAGATAATTGCTGTACGTTTAAAGAGGAGAGATAATCTCAGGATAAAATCAGTGACTAAGAGACTATACGGAATATCCGTGTAAAACTCACATGGAAAATGCATTGAGGGAATTTAAAAAAATATCCAACGATCTTCGGAGTATTGAAGAGATAAGAAATTTAATTGGAACTTCTATGAAAATTTCAGTGGGAATTTTATCTAGGGAAATTTTCAATCATCATTCATTTTTTTCAGTTGTGAAATAATTGGAATTTCCATCAGAATTTTAATGATTCAAGGATTTCTCATGAATTCTCATCAATATTCTATTATCTCCAAATAATTAAATTCTCATGCCCAAATTTATTTAGACATTTTTTCCCAATCTAATGACTTTTAATTATGAAAAATCTATTTATACGTTGATATTAACCCACCAAAAATAAACGAAGGGTCGTTATCTTTCTCATAAAATGGTAAATATAAATTACCGTTGAAAAGGGCTTGTACCAAACACGCACGTATTATATGAACCTCTAGATCACAACTAAAACGATAGACCATTAATAATTGTGGTCTAATGTTTACCGTAACCGCTTGACCCTCGCAGCGATTAACTGCCTCATGTGTGCTTACATTTTCACTCAGAAAACTATCACTAAATGGCGTAAATAAAATTTCTAATTGTTCATTTCCTCATTATTTCCATGAAAAAAATAAATAAAATTATATTCAAAATTTTGCCTCTCTCCAAGAAAATATTATAATTACTGTAAATATAGACACAATGCCTTCAATACTGCAAAATAAAAGGCATAACAGAACAAAAAAAAATAGCTCGGCTTTTCTCTGAATGAAACTAATAAACTGGATAACTGAAAAAATTGGCTTCTGGCTCTGTTCGGTTTCATTTCGGTCTTTACCCCCATATTCAACGTGTACAATGCACACTGCCATGTATAGTGAAGTGGAGAGTAGGAGGTTGTAACAGTCCGCAAAAAAAAAAATATGCGAATGCAACTGAGCCTCTCCACATTCTGCTCCACATCCGTTGTATTCACCTCTCGCCCAATTTTCCATTTTTTTCCCCCTTTTTTTCTCTCTCTTTACCTTCTGCCCATTTTCACTCGCCTCGACATATTGCATTTGTTATATGCCAGCGGCGAGACGTACATTCACTCTCACTCCTGGATTATTTGCACTTGCCAACAATACCTGAATAAAATCGCTTTTTTTTTCTTCTCTCTCTTCTCTTCTGTTTCATTTCAGATTTTAAAAATAACCGGAATACTCATTTTCCATTTAATAGAATAATTAATTTTTCAATTAAAGAAATAATATTTATCAGATTTTTTTTTAAGTGAAGGACTTGATTGTAAATTCTGAAAAAATTTGAGAAGACGCTCCAATATGTCTTTATTATTGTGTAATTTTTTCAATTTTTTTCATCAATGTCTTTATTTGAAAAAAAATTACTGAATCAACGAAATTTCAGGTGAATTTATTAACCAATTTTTCTCAATCTGTTGACCTTGGTGGTACCAAAGGAATTGAGTTGGAAATTGCGAATGGAGATGGAGGAAATGAACACCGTAAGAAGGGCGAGGGCATGGGGGGGGGGGGGGTGTGAGGGATCGAGAGTCGTGATTACAGTGCCGTGTATTCAAATGGTCAGTCTGACCCATACCAATCACACGAATTGTCCCCAGTGGTGGCGTGTAGATCTCTCACACCCTCGTTTATACCCTCGTCTAACGCCTCCATACACACACTGGGGATGGCTCTCATGACCTCTCAGTACTGTATTAGAAATGCAAGAATACCAAATCCATATAAATGAATAATGAAAATCATTGAATAATAATTTCATCTTAAAAAAAGTGAAAAAATCATGAATTTTCGCAGAGACTTTTGCAGCATTTAAAAAAAACTAAATAATGAATTTTTTCCCCACATTTTTACGTTTCATAAATTTCATCAAAATTCGAAGGGGGTTGATTTCTTCTCCCACGTAAAACTCTCGCTTTTACTGTTAATTTATAATTCATGATAGTCCCAGTGTGTCTCAGTGTACGTAACAAGAGTGAAAGTAAAGAGGGTTTGAGAGGATGTAGTCAAGTCAGTGGAAAAGTAGCTAAATCATGCATTTTATTAGGCAAAACTTGCGTTTACCAGTGTAACCCTCGGCTCAAAGTGTATTTCGTTATTTTATCATGAATTTTTCCATTCCACAATTATTTGTTTTTAGAAAAAAATGAAGATTTTCAGGGGATAAAAAAAAGAATAATAAATAATCCAAAAGAATAACTTGACGTCTAATCGCACGGGGGTGTATATCCCGGGGATTTTCGTACTCTCGTACGGATAACGTCACAAGTAACGAAAGCGCGTGGAGAAAAAAAAAATAAAGAAGTCGATGGATTTATGTAGTTGCTTGAATTCGGATATCTCAGAGTGGTATAAACCTTAGTAAAGGGAGAAAGCTTTTTCCCCCTTGTATTTACTTCTCGTATACAGGCGATTCTCAGTTTCTCTCTCGTTATTTACCCAAAATGTACTGGCACACACTGTTTGTCTTCTTCATGTCCCTCTCGTACGAAATTTTGTAAACTTATTTCCTATTTACCCCTCGCAATTAAATTAATCGTAATTAAATGTAAAGATAAAACTCTCTCGATCGGACAAAGGGAAAAAAAATAAAAAGAAGTTTGAAAAATAGGTCAAAAAGTTTTGCAAGGTCAGAGAATGGAAATCGGGGGAAGTTTTGTGTGGAGTTAACGGCCTTGGGACTTTGAACTTTTGTGATTTTTTTTTGTCTCAAAACTCAACAGTTTTATTTTCACTTCTTAATGACTTGGACGTTAACATAGTTTCTGCGAAAAAAAAGAGAGAGAGAGAGAGTTGTTCAGTTTTTTTTTCGTGAATATCTTTGGTTGGAGAAGTTGGGTGGGTGGGGGGTCATTATTGTAATCAGATAGAACGGATTTTATTGAATTCATTGAATTCCGCCATTTCAATCGTCTCACATAATTACAATGAAATAACAGCATCTATAAAAAAAAAATTGAAAAAATTACCGAATAATGTTAACATTCCAAAGCATTTCCCCAATTTTTTTTCAGAATTTTCAAATGAATTTTTTGACTCATAAAAGCCTGAATCCGGGTTCCACCAGAAGCCACCATCTTCCCCAAAAATTCATTGAAATAAAGAGTAATAAAAAAATCCTAGAGCAAAGCCTCTTGCAGTAGGCGTGGAGAGCACTGCAGGTTGCGCATGCGCAGGTCGATACACACCTTTGGTATCTCTACCCAGGCTCTCCTCCACCCCGGTGAACGTTCCGTCACTCCTGGATGAGCCGCACTGAGGGATAGACGTAGAGATCTCACTGAAAGCGATAAATAGATCGCGAAAATCCCAGAAATGATTGGCAGGAAAAGAATTGAATGCATCTCTTGAAAATAAATTAAATCCCAAGTTCGATAGAAATCCAAGAGCTATTCCTCCTCAAGTGATGAAGGATTCAATGATCTGACAGAATCCTGGAGTTTGAGAAAGTGCATTGAAATTTAACTGCGGCAAAAGTTTTAAACTTTATGATTGTAACGCTGAAAATATGATATTGAATGCCTTTAAAATTGCCCAGTGGTTTTGCAGAATTTAATACCTACGAAATTATGTAATGTACGTTAAATTAAGGTGTACACATCAAAGAACCAATATGTGAAAGGCCAATACCTTTTCTCTCACGATTTTCATTGTATGAAAGTGCCTTTTTGGTGTATAACCCTGGTGGTAGAAACATTTCATGGACGGTAAAGCAACTGACGGGCAAGCGTCACACAGGCTTGGAAAAGCACCGTTCGTACCTTAACTACGTTAAAAACTTTTAATATTAGTTTAGTCGACGGCCAACGGTAGATTGAGACGTAATTCCCAGGTAATACCACTGGAGAGCTTTTCCTATGGGCTACTCTTAACGTTTAATAGTGCACGAGAAATGTACAAAGGATAGGTATTCTACCTTTTAACCGTTAGTTCCTCAACTTAATCTATATTAAAACCATGAATTTTAGGATTTTTATAATTTTCAAGGTGTTGGCTTGATTTTAGAGAATTTAACAATGATCCAGTTGTCTAATTCGTCCAGTAATCCAACTATTTTCAAGTAATTATCCTGAAATCGGGGATTCCATTGGGAAGCTGAGGAAATTTTAGGCAGAAAATATGTGTCGAAATTAATTTTTTCGAGTTTTTTGACAATTCTATTTTTTTCACCCAGATTTGAAGGGGTTTACCTTGGAAAAATTTGAAAAAATCACATTTTTTGCAGTATTTCTGGTTCTATTGGTCGTAGCGTAACCCTACCTTCCCCTAATAAAGAGATGACGTCATGTTGGAATGAAAATACGAAAAACCAAGTGAACATTGACGTTATCCAGTCATTGAATCCTAGGAATATCGGTTTCATGGATTTTCCAATGTTATTCGGAGATTTATGGACCATTTCGAAAATCTCTTGGAGTCGTTGGAAACCATTGAAATAGAGAAAATTCGTTTTTTCTTCCTTTAGATAAAATATCTCAGTCAATATTCTCAATGGAAAACAAAGTTTTTCACAAACTATGTTGATCTTTGAAAATTAAACAGATTTCATTGAGAACATTGCTACTAGATTCATTATTTACTTCGACAATTTACAGGAAATTGCTCCAATCAACATTCTCCTCAATTTCCCCCATGAAAATAGATGAAAAATGAATGGCCATTGACCAAAATGCCTTTGAGAATATTCTCGTCGAGCAAATCACTCGTTTAATTAATAATAATCTCCACTTCTATTTGTTGAGTAAAAATAAATGAAAAAAAAAAGAAGAGAAAAAACTCCTGAAACACATGAGAAATCTCTCGTTTTATTCCCTCATCTACGGTTCAAATGGAAAATTTTCTCATTGCGTGTATGTGTTATACTTCAAGCACACAAGCAAGAAAACTTTTACACTCCACTACTACGATGATTCTACAAACCCATGAGTCTACCCATCCAAGGCTCTTGGAGGTACACTAGAAGGTAGGAGGATAGGAATCGTTGAGGAGGTGGAGAAGCTCTAATCTAACTCCTCACGTACAAAACCCGTCGGTCCTCTCTACCCGTCGATGCCTCCCGCAGCCATTCTCGACCACCTCCACCACTATTCTACCATCACACACTTCTCCACTTTCTCATTGCTCTTCGTTTCACTCGTGTGTCGGTTGTTGCTCTGAAAGTTCCATGTACCAGCAGCATCAACTATTATTTCTGTGATTATTCAGAGATTCTTTTTTTTTTTTCCAGCAAGCTGAATCAACGTTGTAAGTAATTTCTTCTGTATTTAACTTTCAAAAATTATAAATAGAATCAGAAGCATCACGTGAATGCTTGGATCCATGATGTTTACTGGTCTCCAAAAGCTTCATTCTGCTCTTCTGAATGATGCCTATCACAAAACAATCATCATTGTATCTTCATTCCAATGCAAATTCCATCATCATCCCTAATTTACCAATATTTTTGACTTGGTCAGTGTTGTTATCAAAGTTTGGTATCAATGAAAGATAGGAATTTGGTTCTCACCCAAAGTTTCACAGGGTGACTGTGCTCCCTCAAGTTCATTCAAGCCAAGAACTTTGTTCTTGTTCTTGGTGAACAACTTCCCCTCTTTGTCTGTGTATGTGTGAAGAAAGGGAGAGGGTGATAAAAGAGAGTAATACCCATTCCCCACTTGAAGACTTGCCATTGAACAAACTATACCTTCTGGCCGACTAGTTACTTCTTTCTTCTTGTTATACGGCCATCAACCGAGTTTTTCGGTGGAGGGGTTAACGTTCTTCCCCTTCTCCAATGGCTCAACCTCCTGAACTTGACACTCAGTTGGCTTTTTCTGAAATATCAAAAAAAAAGGGGCACAAGTTTTCATGATATAGTTGACAATGTTGGAGTGATTATTATCCTTGAAAAACTTCATTTTCGTGTGCTTCGTTGGAGATTTTTTTCTTCAAGACAATTCCAAGGGCAAATGTATTAAGACAATCCGAAGAAGGGGGTGGTGAGAAGGGGCAAATGATAAGGGGGAAGGGAGGGTTTCTGAAAGTGAGGGGATTGTTACCCAAAGTTTAAACTTGGTTGTCGACTGCCGTTAACAAGGTTTGCCATGGGGCTGGTTCAGTAGTGTCTAGGTCTCGGCTTGTGCTACATCTCGTGCTTTGAACTATACCTAACCTTACCCTAAATCCATCTACATCATGTGTTAGTTACTCGGGAGCTGAGGATTTTGGGGAATAATTAAGATTACAGGTGTTATTTTTATTGGGAAATAGTGGACAGAGTGAGTGAGTTTGGTGCTTTCATTGTTGGAGATCTTGAGGATTCATCTGCAGACTCTTGGGATGCGGGTGCTTCAGAGTGAGTAAATTTAGCATGAATTTCATCTTCACTTGTTTGCTCCTTTTTTTTCATCAATTAATTCTCCAGTTCTCCAGACGAGAATTCACATTCTCCATTGATTCACGAGAAATCGTCATCGATGGTTCCACAGAACAATGTTTGGTCTCGTGAATCCAGGAAGAAAGATGGAGTCGCGTAGTACTGTAGAACTTGGAGGAAAAAAAGGAGAAAATGAGAATCAAGAGGAAATATGGCGGAGAAGAATTCCGCGGAAGAGTTGAGAGGATAAAAAAAAGGCACTCTGTGTGTATGTGTTTGCTTCTGGAGGTGGGAGGAGGGGGCAACTGGTCCTAGACTTGGTCTTGCTCTAGGAAGGTGGGATTTTGAGGGGGTGGGAGAGGGCACTCGTCCAATGAGAATCAAGGACGGGGATGGCGCCACCTCCGCCCTCTCACTGAGGTTTTGCACCTCCCTGTTTTCCCTCCTCCGCCTCCTATCCTCCCCCTCACGTACTCTCTCTCCTTTTTTGGCGAACCACCACCATTCCTGGCGTTTTACAGGTTTACATCTATATAGAGACACACTGAATTCTGTCCTATGTTCGCAAGCTCCTCCTGGTGGCTAGCCAAGACAAGTGCCCTCGGGATATTTTCCCCTGTCATGGAGAGCCGAGATTGTTGCCCGGTATACCTCAGTACGAGCGCCAGAACGACTGTTTCAACTCAATAGTGATTTTTTCAAACTATCATTTTTTTTTTACAATATATTTATTGATAAATTTATTATTTATGAATGGACGCTTATCGTTGGTCCTTCAATTTTAGTGATGATTTTGGGTTATTCGATATTTTTTTGAAAGACACTTGTCGCGATTTTAGTGATGGAGGTGAAGAAGATTTATTGAGAATTTTGTAAGTAAGAATAGTGAGATTATCGTATTTTTCTTGATTATGGATTTTTTTTCGGAGTGAAGGAGTCTTCGGGGAAATCTGAAAAAAATTGAGAAAATGCTGCAACATGTCTCAATTGTTAGACAATTTTTTTTAAGTATTCAAAAGAAACCTTCACAAGAAAAAAAAATCTGTAATGTCTTAATCCCTAAAAATCCCAATAAACTCATTTTTTTTCCTAAAATTAAGTAGACAAAATATACTGTTGTCATTCGAGACATTTACATGGATAATATCGTTACTTAAAGACATCATTGGAGAAAGGGAAGAAAAAGAAATAGTCCCATGAAGCCAAAGGGGAGTAACATTTCTTCCCGTCACGTACTGAGGGCAAATGGATAGAACGTGAAACTGGGGCGATGAGATTATCTCTCTCTTGGCCCAATAAACCGAATGGCTCGGAATTACTGCAATTATTACTTTGTGCTTGTGTTGTCGCAATTTCATTCGATATCGACAGCCCAATACTTCCATTTATATATTTTTCTACCTCCCCCTCATCTTTTCCTATAAAAAGGATAAGATAGGAGGTCCAATAATAGTGAATGTGGTGGAACATTAAATGCTGCTCATTTCGTGTCTATGTGGATAAAAGTTTTTATCTGTAAATGCTTCTGTCTGATTGGGAACAATCAGTTGTTTATGTGATAATCTAGATTTTCACATTCACATTTTTTTAAATTGTATTCAATAGAAACGGAAATATTCTTTGATTTCATGAATTTTCCATTTTTCCAGTTCTCTTGTCGCTGAATATTTTCCCATTGACTTTACCACTGAAATTCAAGGAAATCTCAAAGTTTTTTTTTCTCAAATTATTGTGATGATGAATTGTCCGTCTCTCTGTGCCTTGTTACCTCATTCTTTCGTCTTGGAATAATATATCGCTTCTTTCTTCGTTCACCCCTGACGGGGGAAAAGCATGAGAGAAAGAGGGAAGATGCGAGAGACTGGAAAAGTTTTCCTGTGCAAAGTACCACACGGACTGGCTCGAGGTTATGAAATTCTGATGGCTCATAAAATGTAAGAAAATTTACAGACTTTAGCTTTTTTGTTTCACTCATTTTTTTCGTCTTATTCTCCTCTCCAGTGTCTATGCCGAGGGAAAAAAAGGTTTTTTTTTCTTTCCTCTGTACTTCATTTTCTTGGATATTTCCGATCTGCTCGTGTTTTATTGTGATTAGGAATTGTTGGAGATGATTGGCGGGATAGAGATTTTTATGTTCAACAAAATTTCCCCGATTTCATCTCATTGGTGAAACTTTTGTCATCATGGAGTAATTAGAGGGTGATTCAATCGTTTCAAGAAGAAAATCAGAAGTAAAAATCTTCAATACTTGGAGGATTTTTTTTCTGATGAAGACCTTTACGGAAAAATCTGAAAAAATTCATCAACATTGCAGATGTTCTCGTGCGTCTTCCTGAATTTTTTCAGATTTTTCTCCCGTTCTGCTCCAATTTCCCTTATAATTCAGTCATTTCCAGCATTCTATTGTTATTATTACCATTGTGATAATTCTCGAGTTGATAACGACATTTTGAATGCTCTCAAAATCATTCCCATCGAATTTATCGAGTGGAGACGAGTACTGAACACGTCCAAACAGAAGGCGATTACAGTTTATCACGGAATCGTGGAAATTATGAGTTAGAAATTGCGGAATGAGGGTTTAGTTTCAGGTATCATAGACGATTGCATTGAGACAAATTGAAATCGTGTTATGACATCGAAAATTGTTCATTTCGATGATTAAATCCGCAGGAAACGAAGAACTCTATTAAAAGATTTAAAAAAAAATTGAGAAAAAGCTCAAAAAAATCTCAAGTGTTGTCTGATATTTTCTCAAAAAAACAAATTAAAAAATTTTAATTCATCAATTTTTCATGCACAATCTCAATTTTAATTTCCTCGAGTTATTTTTCGTGAAAAAAAAATCGCCAAAAAATGATTTAACGTTGAAAACTTTAAGATTAGACATTTAAGTGAAGTTTGAATGAGTTGGCGGACGTAGACATTATAGAATAAGAGAAGAGGGAGAAGCAAAGGGTTGACAGGAAGGAGTCGACCCGATAGTTAATACAAAGAGCTTTTCGTATACGAGTTGTATGCCACTGTGGGACTACTCTGACTCATTTCATTCCTCCTGCACTCAACGTGAAACTCTCTTTCCACGATAAAATGAGAGACGGAGAAAAGGCGTAAAAAGAGATGGAGAAAGAGAAAATTTTCGACTTCTCTATTTTCCTTTTCCTTGGGAACATCGTAGGAGTTGGGATTTTCAACTGAGTAGTGGATGATGGTGAACAACCCTCCGGGATTGCTAATTGTGAGCGACAGTCGCAACGGGTGAACCGGGCCAACGTCGTTTTCAACGTCAACTCATGGGGACTGGGACCGAAAACCGGTAGAGTCGTGTTGTCGTCGAGAGTACCTCTACCTTACTTTTCAAGACAGCCGAGTTAAATTCATTTGACAATGATAACTTTTACGTAAATCTTATGGTTCACGTGGAAAAATAGAGAAAGAATATTCAATTAATTTAATTTTCATTGGTTAAAAAAAATTCTCTTTCTTCAAAAACTTTATGAAAAAATCGGAAAAAATTTGGAGAGATACTCAAATATATTGTCAATGTTGTGTAATTTTTTGAAAAATTTTCTCATTGATTTAATTAATGATTTTCAAATACTTCGAGTAGGTGATACTATTTACCATTCCTAGACACTCAATTTTCACGACGAAAATTAAGTTTAAGGTAGTATCGGTAAAACATGGTGTGGTATATACTCATACCTTATAATTTTAGGGTGTGATTCTAGCGGTCTCGTTGGATAGAAACGAAGGAAAGGATGAATGAAGATAGGGCTTTTATTCAGTAGACTAACAGAGAGAAAGAGCGACGAGAATTTCTACTGAAAATCAACTCTTACAAGAGATGTTACGTGGTAAAGGGAAGAGTCTCCTTATTTCCCTGGTATTTTCACCAGTCTGCCGCTCACAATTAGAATACTCCAGGGAGTTTCCTATCCCACACCTCTTTATTCTCACTCTTGAGTTAACCAGATAAACGGATAGATGCAAATAAAGTCGGGGTAATAATAGAGAAAAGGAGGAATTTTAGAAAATTCATGAAAACTTTAAAAATTCATTACCATTTTTTTCTCCATTTAAACAAATTATTTTAATCAATTATTTCAACATTTATTCAGAAATTTTTTTTGGAGTTGAAGAACTCTTTAAAAAAATTTGAAAAAATTACACAACAATATAGACATATTAAATCATCTTCTCAATTTTTTTCAACTTTTTTCATAAACTCCTTCACACAAAAATTTGTCAAGAGGTGCCTACCACTTTTCCCCCGAGTGAAAAGAAATTCGTAAACTTTTTTATTTAATTTCTTGGGGCGAGAGGTGTAAAGAAATCGCGTGACGAGGAGTATCGAAACTTTGATGCCCCTGACGTTACACCATACGAGGGCTTTATCGAAGGTGTTATTCAGTGTCGGAGGGGGACTGGGTTATAGGTTAGGAGAAAGCCAGAATGGTCTTTAGAAGGGCATTAAGCGTCCTGGAATTAATTGATCGCTGTGGATAGAAGTGGATATACCATCCAGGTATATATCCCCTCACATGAGACCCTCTAGTTGCGCGAGGTCGAGGCGTGCCTGGGGTAATATCGGTACTAGTCTGTGCCAGTCGATGAAGACTCTCCCCCACCCTTTTCTCCCCTTGAATATACACTGTGCAGTTGAGTCATTTTGTTTCCTTTATTTTTAACTGTATTTTACATCGGATTCTCAACATTTTTCAATGAAATACGAAAATTTTACGGGGCTCCTTATTATTTAAATGGAGATACTGAATATAAGCACACACGGAGGGAAGTGTTTGAGCAGGTCCAGAAGAGACGGAGGGATTATTAAGCCCCACAGACCACATCAAGGAGAGAATATATCACCCCCCATCAGCCGTTTTTGGATAACCACCATTCTCCATCTCCATATTATACCATTCCACGTCCATCCATCTAGATGTCACGATATTTACACTTTCAAACATTTACTTTTGACTCTTTGTCATGCAAACTTGGAAATTGATATTTGTGGGGAAAAGAAAGAGAGTTTTTTTTTTACATTTTTATTTGTTAAATATCTCGGAAACTGAGAGAGATAGAGAAAATTTCGTTGATACCTTTTTTGTAGATAATTTCAAGACCTACAAAAAGGTTTTCATAAAAATTTCTCTATCTCTCTTAGTTTCCGAGATATTTCCGAAAAACTGATGATGAAATAAATTCAATAATTTTCATAATTTATTTTTAATCTTTAAAATCCAAAGTTTGAATTCTCCAACTAATAACGAAGACGCTGTTGATACTCTGGCGTGCTCATAACAGCCCAACAATTGTCTACGAAACATCACCGAGAGGGCGGGGGGGAGGAAAAGTAGGTGGATTTGAGCGGTAGGTTTGGTATTCCATAGCGGATGATTGCGCTCGCATGCTTCAAGGACATATCGTACCTACTGGATATCAAACTCAACTACTCGACCCACCTAAAACCACTGCAAGCCCTCCGGAGTCTCGAGACTCGCAAACCCACTAACCCACCCTCTAAAACCAGTTTCAACTTCACCCCTTTCATCCACTTCCCTCTCTCTCTCTCTCTTTCATATAAACGCCTTCAGTGAGATCGTTTTCCTCTATACACCAAAAGCGATATTTACTGATTCCAATTGCTTTCGTGATTGCTTGAAAGTGGTGCAAAATAGTGCTACGTGTGTGTACATACAAAATAATTTTTAGACGTCTCACTTTGCTCCCGACAATAATATTGCCAGTGATACTCGTAGCATTTACGAGACTATATAAAATTCATAAACTTTTGAAGGGGAACTGGGGGTTCTCTTCTCGGAAATGTTCAAAATTTTACTCCAGTATTTTGAGTTTATTATAAGGGGATTTTGAGCATTCGGAATAAAGCGTAAACGCCGATGTCTTATTTATTATTTGTATCGCACGTGGGTGGACGTTTAAATATGGCCAGTGGGAGAGACATTTTATGGTGAATAAACTTGAGCATTGAATTGAGAATTTTTTTTTTTTTGTTTTTCGTGTGTCTGCAAATCAATTGTTTGGTGAATTTTTTAATATGAAATCGTGGAATCCATTGTTAATAATAGAGATAGAAGTTTGGGGGATAGAAAAAAAAATTATTTTGTTTCTTCACTGCATACTTTGTGAAAAAAAAACTTTTGTATGTGATTTTATTATTCAGGGATTTTGGGATGTGCGTGTCGAAATAAAGGTGAAGAGTACTAGGATTTTCTTTGGGAAATATTGAGGGTGTCTCGATGAATAATGTGAGAATTTATTTAGAAATAAAAAAATTCGTTAATATTCTTCTAATTTTAATTATTTCGTTTTCTCTATTCTTTTGCAGGTAAATATCCGATAAAATTCACTGCCAAATAACAGAAAATCACTGCAGCTCAGGCTCAACAAAAGCCACATAATTCACTGGTAAGTTCACCAATTTTCCACACGATTCAAAAGCCTTTTGCAAATAGAGAAAAAAATTCACGTTTATATGTGTGTGTGTGGGGAGAGGAGGAAAGGGTGATGAAGGGACAACATTTTACGGTTGCGGGAGTAAATTAGCAATTAGAAATCTGATATACGTTTGGTAAGGTAAGTTGTACAGTGTTGTTTTGTGATTGCGTGGTCTTTCTCTTTCTGCGTCGCGTGGACTTCTGCGACAGGCACGGCCTCGCGTGACCAAAACGCCACCTCCCCCACACAAAACCTTTCAAAATCAACTCCCCAATGGGGATACTGATGCTACAGCTTGTACTGGGTTTTATCAAGAAACACACGAGGAATCAAGGGATGACAATTATATTCTACAGGTAATTGTGGATTTTTTTAGTTGATTAAAGGCCATGATCCTCGTGTTTTTTTAATGACAGGGAACTGATTTTTCGTTGGAAAATTCATGGGAATTGTGAGGAATTACAGAATGTCTTTATCGCTTTAATTTATTGAAGCAAATAGAATTTTTCAATTGTTTTAATGATTCGGGATTTTTTTTGGGAGGGAAGGGATACGTGAAAAAATTTGAAAAAATTATACAATAATAGAGACTTTATGAGATATATTCTCAATTTTTTTCATATTTTTTTTCGGACGTGCTGTTAATTGAGAATTAATTATGTTTATTAGAATTCTGAGATTTAATGAACTTCCTTCTTCTCTTTATTGTCATTGAAAATAATTTGTTACTAGGCACATGCTTGACGAACAATTTTCTCCTGAACACTTCACAAATTGTCCAAGTCTGACACGTGAATTCATTAATATTCCATGAGCTATTCTGTGAAATTAAGGATAGGAGAATTTTTGAAAGATTGTCACGGCGAAAGTCCTCATTATTCCATGATGGAAAGGTAAATTTTCCCGTCTCTCTCTTGTCTCTCAGGTATTCACGAACAAAAGACTAAATAAAAAAAATCTGAATAAATAATGATTTCAATGCTCACCTCTTAAGACCATTGAATTTTTGAAGAAGTGACGTATGTGGATCACACGCAATGGACTCTCCAGTCCAGACACCAAGTCGGGTATAAAACGTGGGAAATAACTACTGTTGGGAGACCAGGGGAAGTGATGACATACAATTTTTTTCATTTTTTCCTTCATTTTCAACGAAATAACACGAATTTATTCGTTCATAATTTCAGGGTGACTTGAACCCTCGTGTAGAGAAAATGTCAATGACAGTGTACATGCTCTCTGACCATAATTTCATTTCCACCCGAAAATATTCTAGCAATGGAGAAGAAAAAGATGGAATTTTCGGTTAAAAATATAAAAATAAAGCAATTATGATTTTGTGAATAATTTCATTGTGAATTATTTACAATTATCGAATTGAAAATTTATTATTTTTCATTGTGAGTAAATAAGGGTGTCTATATGGAAGTTGATCGCGACAAAATTGCACTGTGTGGTAGTTGTGTCGTGACGTTTAAGTGGCAATCGCATGCCAACTAGAGAATTATGGTCGAGTGGATATAGGATTACATGTCTACGGGGTGGGGTTATATACACCAGAGTCTAACCCCATGAAAGCGTGTTAGATGGAGAGTTGAAAGAGAGAAAGGGAATAGATCAAGAGAGAGAGAGAGAGAATAGTTGGGGTGGAGTAGGTAACACTAAGAACTTGACGATTGCATGACGAACGTCGATTCGATAGCTCGATATCGCTGCTGCTATTTTAAATCACATTCTATTGTGACTCGATTAGTCTCACGCAAAAATATGGCAAAGTGAAGAAATGCCTTCGAGAGCACATCAACTTACCTAAACCTGACCTAACCCTTTTTTGAGTGAAGGACTTTCCGAAAAAATTTGAAAAAAATCGAAAATATGTATCAACACTTTTAAGTTATTATGGAATTTTTTTCAAATTTTTCCACTCAATATAAATGAAATTCAAGAAAAGAATCACTCGAAAAAGCGATCAAACTCCACTGAATTATGAATAAACCCCATTTCTCATCCCAAAGTACCTGGTTACTGCATTGTTCCCCAGAATATCATCAATTATTTGAAATACGCACGTTACATTCCGCCTGCTGTCTCCCCTTTCCCAATTGAGAGTAAAAAAAAATATTCTTACAGAGACTGAAAAAAAAGCCGCATTGTTTCAGGGATAGTTATTACGAAGACTGTGTGTTGCATTGGAGTGGGAGTCGGAGGGATGAGTATGGTCGATTTATCGAGTTCGATATCCGCCAGTCTTTCCGGCGCAATATTGCCGGATAAAATAAGCCATTAAGTCGGTGCGAGTGCCGTAGTTTCATAGCAAAGACGCCTCCAAACTCCCTCGCCGCACTTCTTCCTGCCCCACCGCGCCATATCTTCTTTGCGACTCCTACGTAAAATTTAAAGGGGTGGAAGGAGGAGAAGGTGGTATAGATAGGAGGCACAGGGTGAGACGGGCTTATTCACCCAACCGAAAGGAGATTCCACTAAGCTTTCAGATTTTACCCTCTTAGCCAACCAAGGGATTATAAAACGCAAATACGTACCTTGATTAGTATAGTCTGGATAAATTTTCCAAAATTTTAGTTTAGTTTTGTTGAATTCAGAGTCTAAAAAGACGAGTAGATCAAGTTCTGTCTGATGTCACTGACATCACTGAAACCATTCGGATTATTACTTAAAAATAATTTAAGTACTAATTTCAAAAATTCATATCCTGCAAAATATCCTATTTTCTCTCCTCCAAATTATCTCAACTCACTTCCATCCTCCGAAAACCCTCCTCAACGAAACCATTACCAACCAAGAAAGCATCTCGAACTTTATTAAAAATCCGTATGAAGATTAAG
The DNA here is from genome assembly GCA_963565655.1 of Aleiodes testaceus. Lineage (NCBI taxonomy): Eukaryota > Metazoa > Arthropoda > Insecta > Hymenoptera > Braconidae > Aleiodes > Aleiodes testaceus. Next base: position 3,666,591 of record OY751423.1, read on the forward strand.
GAACCACCTTGATACGTTATGAAAAGGATTCTCCGTGGGTATCAGAAATTCGATATAATTTCAAGGGTTGCTTCAAGATAGCCACTTTACGGTAGGGATAAACTGCAGGAAGGAGAGCTTGAAGGCGAGTGAGGGAAGCCTCAAGCATCCTACGGAAGTCTGGCTCTAATTAAGCGCCCCTCTTCTTCTAGTCCTGCCCCTCCACCTCTGTATCACCCATACCTGCCCACCTTATCAAATCTACCTCTTGCCCCATTCCAGCCCCCATTCACTCATTCCCAGGACCAGCTCCTTCACTCATCATCTTTCATCCTGCCTCGACGATTCCCCGTGCATCATCCACAGCTCATCCTTTCCATCTATCTCTCTCTCCTCTTCTTCCTCACCATCTCGTGGAGCTCCAGCCCCAGAAGTTGAACGATATAAGCATCAGCCACCATCCGTGCGTTATCATATCCCCTGATTGTTATGTCTTCGCAGTATAACCATCTTTCTCTTCTTCATCTTTACTTCATGGCTCTGTGAAATCATGAGAGGCCTTTTTTGGCTTCCTAATTAAATTCCACTCTTACTGATTCTCTCATTCTAATTTTAATTTATCTTTTTATTTGAAATTTTTTCATCTCAATGGATTCTACTTAATGGGGAAAGAATTATGAGAACTTATTTTGAGGTCCTGAGAGAAGTACAGAAGAATGTTGAAGTGGAAATTACAAAAAAATTTCTCGTGAAATTGAAATATCCTGATATCTCAAATGCAATTATCGTGTAATGGGTTCATTGACAGTGTATTCAACGTAAAAATTTCCCTGGCTCCCAGCACTCCATTCACATGGTATCACCGAAGAGCTCCCAAAAAGCTCATAAATACTTATCTCAGACACGAAATTAAAATCCAACATTGAAGTCTGACGGACGATTTGGCAGGCCAAATAAAAAAAAAAGAGAAAAGAAAGGCAGAAAGAGAGGGGGGTAAAACGTTGGTTAGAGACTTTATTTATGGCAGATCGGTGAGGACCGGAGAAAGCCGTGCTTGCGGGCAACATTATCTAAAATTCAAGCTGTAATTACTTTGCCTTGGGCGGGAGCGCTTTCCTACCCACCCTTGATTTATAGTCATCGCCCGATGCAGCTGCGTGGGTGTAAGTAATTAAAAATGTACCATCGCGTGGATACGTACCGAGAAAGTCGGCAAGCCCCCTCTTTCACTACCCTCTCTTCCCCTCTCCATGTCCTCCTCCGCCCTTTGCCCCTATCTCCTTTGTTTTTTTTGGGGGGATAGTGAGGTAGGCTTTCGTCGAGCAAGTATAGCTCCCAGCCACCCCTTGGTACCGCCTTGTCCTTGAATTGAAAAAAAAAATGGCAAGAAGCTCATCTGATTTTATTTCATGCCCCAGATGTATCAGATATAAAACTAAAATCTCCCCTCAATTATTTCCAACCTCAGTCATGCGTGTCTGGGAAAATTCCGTGAATTTGAAGAATTGTGATGATTAAGAATATCAGGAAGAAGCTAATCTCATGCTTCTGCATGAGAAAATATGAGGAGAATCAGTGATTTATTAAAATCATTTAATTTCCAAGTTTTTAATCAAAATTTCATGTATTTATCGAATGAGGAAGATGGAACACAATGGCCCCTGTAACGCATCACTGAATTTTGCACATTTGAAAATCATATAACTAGTGTGTGGTATGAGTTTTTCCAACGGGGAAGGGGTTCACAGAGTCTACCAGAATCCAATGCCTCCCCATCACCACTAATAACTTTTGGTATCGTTGTTTCAACGCCTCAAACACGTACGAAAGTTGATAACCAGTGGAGAAAGTTCATTCCGCTGTTGACGCGTACAGAATTAGTTAATACAGTGAAAAAGCATTCGGATGAAAACGTGATGCTTGTGTGGTAGGCAGTTTGCCGCACGTTCGATACATCCAATGGTTTAATTTTTCTAACTAAGAATTGAAGAAAATTGGAACATTCGATTATAACGCTGACGCCATTTCGTGAACACGCATGACAAGATGGCGGCGGTTTCGTTCATTCAAATCAGAATATTCAGAAATTCGACATCCACGCTGATACATTATAATAAACGCTTAATATTTCAGGTGCCCAGGCTAATGCTATAACGAGATGAAAGAGAGAGACGGAATTTTGATCCTCTGGGATAGATTGAAGTCTTGAACCCTAGTTAACTCACATGGCTAAGCTCCTAGTTTAGTCCTCAGACCCTTTACCCCGGTCTTGATAAAATTATCTATTCATTAATATTTTAAATCCTAAAAATTGCCATTTTTTAAAATTTCACCCGTAAAACTGAATACAAACAATAGCGAGTAAAAAAATTGGTTTATTCAGTTTCACTTCCAAATTAATGAAAGAAGTTTCTATTTTTTTTTCCACGTTCTTTTGGTTTATGTTTCACTGCACCGGAAATTTTTCGTAATTAGAAGCCCCGTGAACAATGGGATACGGAACGTGAACGGAAAAATTCTATTCAAGTATTTTTTGTTGAGGTTATTGTATTCGACTTGTGGCTTTGAATGGGGTTGGGATAATTAACCAGTTCAGTGCTCTGAGTTTAATTTGATCAATAATACTGGGTGTAATATTTTTTAAAATTCCTCTTGCGAAAATATTATGCATTAGAAGGGGATAACGAGGGGTTTGACCATTGGATTGGTAAACCGTAGACCCATTGAGAATCAACGTCCGTGGGATCTTCGACTGAGTGGTTTGTTGGGACTAGACGAATACGTAATCGTCAACTAGCAGATGGAATGAGGTTGAGGAGGATAGTGTTAGAGGGAGAGTTAGACTTCACTTGGCCTATCACCTTAGGTACCCGAATCGACCACATTGACAGAACTAAATTAACCATGAATGGTCAATTAACCTGTGGGTTTAACCGAGAGATCTCATATTGAGATGCAAAATGATGTTTCGGAGAATGGTCCTCAGCTATTGATGAAAACATGAGGGAAGAAGCGTTAACAGAATGGAAAATTTTGTATATTCATTAATCTGCTCAATGTTTATCCCATTAATTTCAGTATCATAAATCCAGGAGCATCACTGGATTCCTCTGAATGTCCTCGTAAGACCCCTTATCGTATTTACCACGAATAACCATTTTAGTCTACGTGATACGGACGGAAACCGTAGAAACGTTATAACGACGTCGCCGCAATTCACATATTGAATGGTCCATCCAGTCTGAAGGAAGTAAAGACAAGGGGCGGTGGGGAGGTGATGGTGAGGGGCAATCTGCCCAAGTTTACAAGAAGCAAACAGCTTAGGTGGTAAAGACCGATAAGATCTTGAGGGTTTTGTGTGCCCTAAACTATCTTCTCCTTTCTCGAGGTCACTCTCAAGGTTTCTGGAGACCCGTGGAGACCTTCAATGCGAAAATGCATTGACGACGATAACCTTTGAGGGGAAACTACACTATCCAACCGATATATTCATCCATTTGGTTGTGAACTTTGTAATCTCGATTAGCTTTAGCTTAAGTCAGTGTCTACAGTCTGAGAGAGGATTTTCTCCTGAGTCTCTGCATTTCAGTTGCAATAAAATCGACAGTCTTAATTAATACTTATTGAATTCTTAATTGAATCCTTGAGAAAAATCAGGCAGTTTTCCCACTTGAAAAAAAAAATCTATAATTTTTTTCCTTCTTCTACTACTGAATTTTACATTAATCAAAGGAAAAAAGAGGAATCCATGCAAATCTCCCTTTTTTTAAATTTCCAATCGTCAACAAGGCTGAGTCAACTTCATAGACGACTTTTTTCTATGCACTGAAAACTTTTTTTTATCCGCCTTCTCTTTATCCCTCCTCAACTCTCCCCCGGGCTTATATACACAGGTATATAAAAATGCGTACACGCATTCGTTTGATCACACGCCAGGGATTACACGGTAGAACGTCAAATTATGTCAAGTATAGGGTCGTCAGTCACGACCTTTATGCTTTATTAAATTATTCATAAATTCACTTATCGTATGTAACTTATCATTCTGATAATAAGGGAAAAAGTCATACTCTTGCTCCCTCTGTTGTATTTTCTCTCTATTATTTGACATTTTCCGTCCATTGGATTCACCTCATTAATTATAATTCCATGAGAAAATATATATATTTTTCTACTGCAATTTCAATGAAGTTGATGGACTTCATAAAAAATTCTGAAAATAAATGACAACATATTTCAACATGTTTCCATTATTAAAGAAAAAATCTTGATATGCCCCAGTGGTTTTCTCGTATAATCGTTAATTGGCCTCGACTGACCATCGAGGATGAAGGGAACAAGGGACTGCTAGGCAACACAAAGTACCTTACGTCTGTCTAATAGAACAAAAGAGCCCATGCCACAACGGTAATTATCCTTGTAGAGCAGTCAAATAGGTGGTTCGAATACTGGCCATACTGTAAATTCAACGAATAAGAGGAGTTACGCAAGTGGACAAGAGGCATATAGATTCAGGGATGGTGAGGTGAAAAGCTAGAGAGAATTTCCACAGAGTGTTCTACGATGTAGCAACCGGCCAGTGGTTTCTACGAGTGGTAGCGCTGACTGGGCTTCCAAGAGGGAGTTAGCAGTGGTCCAGTCAAACACCCACCGTCTCATTTCTCTCCTCCTATTGCCCCACCAAAGGCCTCTGGGTAAAGTTTCTAGTCGACAGAGGTGGGGCTTCCACCGGGGCAACCGCCACGTCACCACCATCTCTGCACCCCTTTTCCTTCTGCTCTCATTTCTGAAGCGAAACTTTGCCGTTTTCAGGGGAGGTGGGTGGCTTCTTTGTACCTAGAGCCATTGCAGAGGGCTGGTCCACTGTCTGAGTTCATTACGTGTGAACTGGACCAGTAATTACTAGAAACGTTGACTCGGATTCGAGAAAACTTGTCATTATGCTTTCGTTGTAAAAAATATATTTAATTATTTCTCTAACGTTTTGTAAATTGAGAATTAATTCTTTTGAGATTTCGATTGAGTGACTCTGGAAGACGATTGAGAGTCTAAGTCAATGAAAATGGTAGAAATCATATGGGTTTTCCAACAGTTTGTATTCTAATTCCTTGGCTTTGGTTCTCCTCCAAGCTCTCAAGTATTTCCTATCTTAGCTGCATTTACTGTATATCATCAGACCCAGTCTCACCTCGTCTTTCACGAAATCGGTTTTCTCTCTAATCCCATTTTCCCCCATCCTCGACTTTTCCTTCTCCCTGTATTGCCGTCGACTCTCTTCATTTTCTGTACTGAAGGAATGAAATTCCTCAATCCTCAGGTTACTAACTTTGAAGGGATGATGATCCATTCTGTAGGTGATGCCTGTGTTTTTTAATACATGGGTGAAATTAAAATTGGCTCAACTAAAATTTGCATCTGGTAATGGGAAAGAAGATGCCATTTTTTTATTCAATTTTTTTCCTCCACTTTTTTCTCCCATTTCGTCCTTAATATTTCTCTTGTCCCAAGAAAATAACGTTACTTGTAACGATGAGAAAATTACGAGGATAAAAGGAATTCTCGAGCTAAGAAAAAACGCTCATCAAAATTACCTGATTAATTCGAAAAATTCACGAAATGTGAATGAATTGTTCCATCAAAAAATCAACAAATAATCCATGAAAATCAGAGTATAATATCAAAGACTGTCTTCATCATCCATCTGAATCCGTGCAGAAGCCTCAAAAGCCCAGGGTGATATGATCTTTTAATGGGCGCTTTGTGGCTCGATCCATTGCCAAGATCTAAAGGCTGAAGGAGAAGCCGCACCGTTCAGATGCTTGGTCTGACGCCCGTTTCTACATGGCCGAGCCGTCGTCTTAGTCTCTCCATCTCCCTCTTCCTCTGCCTCTTTGTCGTGCTAAAAGACAGGGGGTTAGAGATTGCTTGGGTGGATGAGAGTATGCAGCCACACGAGAACGTGACTACTGGCATTTCCAACTGTCTTCTACTTTCTCCCTTAGCTCCTGTGCTTCCTCTCTCTCTCCTCTGTCTTTATCCTTTCCCTCGTTAACTCAACGCAAGAACGGACGTACCACCCGGGTCCATGGAGCTCTAGTACAGCGGTGTGGCGGCTGTGTCGGTGCTTAATTTTCCCCTCGTAATTACGAGCCGGCCGCTCAGTGCAAGAGAGAGACCGCAGGAATAAAGACGGAGATAGGATATATAGAAGAAGAAAGAGAACTTCAAGTCCGCTAAGAGAACCCCCATTGTACCAAAGGATATGGGACAAGGGAAATGGCCCGCGTCCCTGGTACATAGCAGTTTTGATCCTAACAACGAGAAACCAGGCGTTTTACCTTTTCTCGTTTGTCTTACAGTCGTATTTTCACTGGATGACTTGAATATCACTTCTGGTTGGATTTGGAAAGGGTCTGCAGATTCTGAGATTATAGATATGGGGATATTCTTTGAGATGAGAAATCCTGGCTTTTAGGACTGTATTCACTGTGAATGATTGAGGTTAATCGTGAATAGCTGCTAATTACACCGAAACAATAATGGAAAAAGTTTGTTTTTTTTTTCATCAATAAGAAGTTTTGCTGAAGCCAAACGAACTGAGAATGGATTTCAGATCGATTCACTTACCTAACGACTGCTTTCAGTCATGGGAAATGTAGTTACGAGTACTATGTACGGATTCCAATGCAGAGGGGAAACTGGAAAAGCAAGGACTCTCCTACTAATGAAGGACAAGTTAGTGGAGAATGGAAGGTAGCAAAGGCCAACAGGTCGCCATTAGTGCATACAGTTTCCCAAGCTGCTAATAGCCAATTCATGGAGCGCGGTGGTGGGATTGGGGGTAACCAAGAAGTCTTCAAAAGATATACGAATGAGACAAATGAGAATTTTAAAATCGTGATGATAATGTGGCAATGGAAGTGTGCTGTATTGTTTTGGATTCTGCATCGGTCTACCTTGGGGAAAATGGTGCTCTTCCTCCTTCCAAAATTCATTTGGCAAAGTTTGATGACCAAAGTGGGGTAGGTGAATTTCGTGGTTGGTTTCCCAGGGGAAACTTGCGCTGGGTCCCCCTTTTAGCCACCAAATAGAAGGCTGTGGTCAACGAAACAACGTACATCCTGAATAGTGCCTCATCAGACCGAGCATGAAAGATGATGGTAAAATTGAGCCTCAGAGTTGACGATCAGTGCCTAACATAAATTGCTGCCTCATGATTTTCCATCAGTTTCAAATTTGCCCATTGGATTTGTCTATACATTCCCATATCCTCTTCAGAAGAGCTGAATCAATTCCCAAATCCCCATAATTTCCCCAATAAAATCTAAGATCCTATATTTCTCGGAGAAGCAAAAAAAAAAAATCCTTCCAAAATAGCGTCTCTCGGTTTAAATCGACTCGGGTGTCTAGGAAGTACCAGAGCAGCGCCACTATTCCACTTCTCCCCTGTTCCTAGCTTTACAATACGTCCTCGGCAGCCCTTTCTCTTAACGTCCAAAGTTTTCAAAGTACGACGTTCAATGGCTAAGGGACGTCGTATATACGACCCCTCTTTTCTGTCTTCTCTCATTCTATCCCCCTGGCAAAAAAAAAGTCTAAACGTGAAATGCCGAGATAACTTTCTGCGTTTCATTCCCACATTTTCTTCTCTCTCTCAAAAAAAACCAGGAATCCACGTTTTTTTTTCCACTATTAATTATTCCTTTCCCTGAGATTCCTCCTGCAAGAACAGCTGCAAGAAAATCTGCAGAACTCCAATGTTGCAGACAAAAACAATTGTTATTATTCATGGAAGAGGAAAAAATCATCTGTCCATTCATTGGAGCAAAACGATTGTCCCTCGAGTCAAAGCACCACTGATACAGGACAGAGTAGAACAGAACGAGGAAGGAAAGCGTCCAGTGATACGAAATGAGGGGTTGGAGGCTGGTCGTTGTCCTACCCGCTTTAACCGTGTCTTCCTAGTTGGATAGTAACATACCCTTTTGTTGATGTACAGTACGGAAACAGTCGCCAGGAAGCCCACAACCGTGACGTCATACACCAGTGACTTCATCTCGTTATGGGTGTTTCCAAGAACCAACGACGAGACGTCGGATGCAGGAGGAAAACCAGGAGGCATATAACACTACAACTTAACCATCACATGCAGAGCAAAAGCCCTTAGTCTACACTCTATTGCTTTACCTCCTTTCTCTGTCATGTTTTCTCTTACATGTACCGCACGTCGACTGACATCTATTAAAATTGCGAATGAGAATTTTGGAGGAGTTTTTTTGATCAACATTTGCATCATCAATAGAATCAAAACTGTCGAGGTGATCGATGGCTCATTCGGTAGAGTGTCGGATTGTCAACTCAAAATTAGATTGTTCTGAACGAAAAATAAGAGCAACATACGTACGATCGTAATTATCGCGTTGATGTGACGAGTAAATCCATGTCGTAGACGTTGAGAGTCACCTCGACGGTAAATCCAATTTATTTCGTTGCTTACGGTTGTAACATAGGACCAAATGGGTATTGGGGTGGGCATGAAGCCAGCCCCTGGGTGATACCAACGGCGACTTGTGAACCACTTGTCGCTGTTACGACTCCATAAATTCACCTCCTGGCCCTTTTCTAGTTCATGGAAAACCTCTCTACCAAAAACAAGGTATAGCATCACGTACGACCACGTTTAGGAGCTACTGTTTTACCCTAAATAGAATGGATTTCTGAGCTTTGGGGTCATTCGGAGAGAACGGAGAAAATATTGTGTAATTTTGGGAGAAGTAATTGGGGGATATTGAAAATGCTTGGCATCAGATTTAATTGAGCTTCAGGGAACTATATACATTTGATGTAATTTTATGGAAAAGTAGAGTTAAAGAAAAACGTAGAAGATTCTCAATGATTCTAGAATAAATTAATAATGTCTGCGAATTTTGAAATTTTCTTTAGTGAGAAAGGTATCCTCACCCTTTGGACGGTTTTAAAGCGTATTAATTAACCCTTTATTAGACTCTGAGCGAAAACCACTTGGGGGGAATTTGAAGGATGAAAGAGGTGGGGTTGTGTCATTCAGTATTTATGAAAATCTCCTTCTATCACGTAGTCTGTGAAAAAATCAAATCTTTGAAAATATGGTGCTAAAGCACATGACATTATTAATATTCTGAGCACATAGGCAATTAATGTAATGGCTTAATTTCTGGAGACTCTAGCTAAAGGGTATATAAACAGTACTTTCCACTCTATTCAGCTGGATCTTCTTCGTCAACAACAAAGTTTCTATTAAATTTCGTATTTACCCCGTTAGACCGGGGATAGCTTCTCGAAATTGTCCGTCTCTGTGAGAGGTAGACTCAATGAAGAGTGAATGTTCATTCTATTCTTCGATAATTATTATGATTAAAAGAATATCTCAATTTCTCACTGCTCCATCCATCAGGATCAAATTTCATTCCCTTTTGACTTTCGATTTGATTTACTCTTTGTTTCATCGGAAATAAACTACGAAAGGAATATTCAAAGCTTCTTTGCATCGCCAATGAAACGCTGACCATAGAGTATAAACTTTTGCGTAGACTGGGCAGATTAATGGGAGCCCTCATTTAAATACGAATCTCATGCCGATACAGCTGGGAAGAGGTGGGCAGAGAGGATGGACATTGGACCAAGGGTCGGAGTGTGTTTGCCGTCCAAGTAATGACTCGGGTTGGACTCCAATACCCATCTCTCCCTCTCTCTTTTTATCTCTTTGTCTCTTTCACTCTTACCCCTCGAAGGAGAATAGGCAATGCCAAAGCTCCTGAATTTCCTCATTCCATCCTCTTACAGTGTGTCCATCCCATTTCGTAACTCTGGGGACCTCTTCCTAATTTCACCGTCACCGGACTTCCTCTTTAATTTCAAATACATTCCCTTCAAAAAAATAATAATAATAGAAAATTCTCAAGGGTAAGGGTGAGAGGACAACAAAAGGAATTTCTATACTTTTTCTACTCTCGTTTTATTTTCACCCCATTGATTACGTGTTTTTTTCCTCGACGAATGGTCAGTTTGCATGAAAATGTTCGATTGTAAATTTTTGAAAGTCCTGAATTCGTTCTTCGGAGTTCAACTACTGTATTATCTTCTTCCGTTAGGGGCATTTCAGAATTTTTCGATGAGTCGGCGAAAACTAAAGTTGGTAACATCGAAGGAGAGTAAATAGGGGATAAAATCTTGGATCAAGAATTATTTTCTCAAGTAGAGTATCATTGTTCTATGACTATTGAGGTAGTTCATACGTAATTAATGATTCCTTGAGTCTCCTAAATGACGAAGATTTATGAAGGTATTGAACTCATTCTTATTCATGTCAACCACAAACACTTCTTTCAAAAGGCACATCTTCGTTTTTTTTCGTCTAACCACTTTGAAACTCTTCATCACAAGCATCCAACAATTTCTCCTAGTCCTGGAGTTGAAAGGATCACAGTATCTCATCACTGTCATCATCCATCCAATCGACAATCAACCAGTTTCCACTAATATCCGTCCTCAGTGAGCCCACTCGTGTGTCTCAAGCCAGTAAAACCCCATGCCAATCCCAAATCTTCTCCAATGTATAACGCTATCAAATACACGCTGATGCTCCACGTCAAAATCCGAGTTTCCTCTTTCACTCCTTGTCTATTCCTGGATTACACGAGGAATGGCTGAAGAACGGAACTGCTTTACGTCCCTTATAGGAGGACTAAAACCGCCCACACACGTCGCGTGTAATTAGTCGTAATAATTATTTTCGTTCAGGTTCACGGGAAAGGATCCATGATAACGACTTCGTATAGGATTGAAGAGGGCTTTTTAGTGAGTAGTACAAGGGACTATGGTAGACAACTAGGATGGGTGAGCAAAGGGGGCTGAAAGCGAGTGAGATACGCCTGGGAGACAATCTCATCTCGATCCCGTCGTACATCGTACCACCCGAGGCTCTACATCTTCAACCAACTACCGGCGCAACTTTATCCTGGACGCTAGGGTTGTGTTATAACATTCTATCTATTACTCCAGTGTTTTCGAGTTTTTAGAATCGATTGAGGAATTTGAAAAAAACAGTGAGAGGATGCTCAGATTATTTTCCCTCTACTTCTCTCATTCTATTAAAGAAGAGCATGATGAATTACATTATCAAGTGATCCAACGTTTGGGGTAATCAATAATTTTGTTGAAAATTGTTCATGAAGGTTTCTGCATTCATTCTACGTATCTCCAGTAACTTCATTAGTTCTCGAGATATTCATTCAAATACTCAAGAAATGTTTTTGGTTAAGTAAAGGGGCTGAATGTATTTGATTTGAAGCGGACCATCATTAAGAGCAAGTGAGAGCCGTTTCGGGGGCTTTTGGGTGTGTGTGGATGTATGTGTACATGGAAAAGGGAGTGCAGAGATGACAAAGCCGCTCGTTAGGGCCCTCCGAGTGTCCTCATGGCCAGTACCAAGGGTGAGAACGTGCTTAGGCCTCAATCTCTCAGGATCCTCCCCTCGTAGTTTCATGCCGCTCTTCTACAAGCTATTGGCTTGTCGGTCACTTTCTTATGTGAATGGTCACTTGCAAGTTTCGCCAGGACTGAAATACTCTTCAATGTCACTGGATTGATTTTAAGATAACGCTATCTTTTATTACAGATCTAATCAATGTTCTTTCTAGAATAATGCAGTCATGGAAATATGAAAATTGAGGCTGCATAAGAGGATAAGTTCTCCAGAAGTCTCTAAAGTATTCTTGATCGTCTCAATCCATTATTTACATTGTTGATCTATAGATATTTTCCTCCCAAATAGTACAATTTTTTCTTGTGACTTAACTCATAAAGATTCATGAGTGAATTTCTCATTTAAATAAAAGGTAAAACGGTGTCATCTCGCAGCGTTAACATACGACCCATGTAGACTAGTTGAAGAGGCGGGTGTTCGATTCATATATTCATAGAGGGGTTCCAAACTACAACCAACTGTATGTAGAAAGAGGGAATGGGAAGTGGGGTAGAGTAGGCGGAAAATACCGTATATGCTAGCAACGATTGCTACCGGTCGTGACCTCCGTGCATATATCAACAGTGGAAAGTAATGGAGGTGATGGAATAGCCCCTGGTGTGGGTCACCTGGCAAAAGCGTCCCTCTGACTGATTGCCAACTCACTCGGGACACTTTCCTCACACTTCTCAACCAATACTATTACACATTCTGCCAGATGGGTACTTGGAAATGAACTTCTGGGGCAAAATCATCTGATAATTTTTTATAAAGTGAAGGAGATTGTGAAAAAATCTGAAAAAATTCAGGAAGATGCTTCAATATCTCTAAATGATTGTCTAATTTTTTCAAATTATTTCCTAGTTCTGCTACTGATCTACCTCCAACTCAACTCCATAATCCAACTTTTATTCAGAATAATCCAGAGACTTATGGAATGAAGCGCTAAATCATTCCACGAAAATCGGAAAAATCCACACCGACTTGAAGCGCTCACTTCCAAACTGAGTAATATGGATTTAATTATTTAACGAGTTACTTGTTAATCCTAATGGTAGCATACGTCGTGGCTTTGACTTTATTGCGCTTAAACGGCGCACCAGGATATCTCACCGTGCAAGCACTCACATCTCCCTCAACTTCCCCTTCTCCTCCTCCCATTGCTTTTGCAAAATGTATCTCAAACCCCGCTACAGTTTAGGGGCTGCCACGAGGCGCTGGAGTGTGTTTACGAGCGCTGCCGCATTAGATGGATGCTGTCGCTGCTTAATCGTTGCGATGCTCGTAATTCACTAGTCTCTACTACTCGATGTTTCCTTGCTCACCAACAATCTCATTCCACTGCAAACTCCTTCTTATATGGCCGGAAGCCATTGTGTTGCTCCATGTCTTGAAGGCAACAAAACAGATTTTCATCAGCCGCGCGATTAAGTGGAATAAGTAGATAATTGGTCAGGCGTAGTCTTCGAGGGAATTTCATCTTATTTAAATTCTTCGTTATTGCCAATTGCTGGTCGAATTTTTTGGTTTTGGTGGAGGGCCAAAAATTTCACGAGTTTTGAACTTCACCGGAGGTTCATTAGGATCTGAGTAATTTTGGAAAAAGTAAGTTTCCTCAGAGAAAATTGAATTTGCTGATTTCAAAGGGTTAATTGGAGACAGGTTTATTTAGTTACTTGATCAGGAATCTTTCCAACTTTTTTTGCTAATTGTAAATTATGAACGTCAGTGTGGTTTTTCGATTTTAATTAAATCCTAATTTCCACTTAATTGTCAGAGCTTGGGAACAATATTGGCCTCATACCTGCTACCACAACCCTTTGTATCCGTCTCGCAATATATTAACCCCAAATACCGCATAAAAACGTGGCGGCAAAGCTTGAGAATGAATATCGAAAGAAAAAAAATGAGTTTAATGAGACAATAAATATGTGAAGTGATTGCTTGAAGCGATTGTGAGATAAACTTTTTGAAAAATGCATTAACATAAAAAGGGCGTATGATAATTCCACATTAATTTGTCAATTCACTCAAATAAATCAGAATGAATGAGTCCAATAATAATCTGAGGGAGTGATAAAAATTGAGTTGCTCCATCCATCGGGAATTAGAGGGGAACATCTTTGACACTGCCGTATAAAAAGGAGCAGAAGAAGGCGATGAAGAAAAAAAAGGAGAGAGAGCACTCGTCAGCCAGTTTATTAGCGTACTCCTCTAACCACTCAAAATTCTTTTCATCGGATAACTACGGGACACGTTCTTCTATCCCTTTTTTCTTTGCCGTTCTGTCCCCATCCTCAGAGTTGGCGTTTACATAAGCGAGTTCTCTGGATTGCCTTTTTGATATGTAGATAAGGACCTAAAGGGTGGTTCGTGTTAAAACCAGGATGAAGCTGTGCTTTTACGCCGTTTACCAACTCTCTGTCGCTTCTTTTTTCCTTTGAGGCAACAGGGAAAAGAATAGAAATAAAAATAAATGAAAAAAATATATAAGAGAGGAGGAAACATATTCCTCATTCTACTGCATTGCTGTTTGCTAACTCTGTCTATTGTATTTTTACAAGGGCTGTTGATGAAAAGAGTTTTATTACAGACAAAATGTTTCAGTAATTTTATTGAAAAATCTGGTTTCAAGGCGTGAATTCTTTTCAGAAATTCATAAAAAAATGGTTCAGTGAATCACGTAATTAACCAACCGCTGTTAATTTCCAAAGAAGCACCAATTTGTTGGTATCAGGTGTACGTTCGTGTTTCAAAACTAGTAAGCCAGGTCTCTGAGATAGGTCCTGTTGGCAATTAACTCCATTACCACCCTTTAATATCGTGGACCTTGCCCCATGGTAAGTCTTTAAGCTCTCGAAGTCTCAGAGTCTCCTCTTTATTCATCTCTGGAGACAACTCCTCCATGTAATTGATTGAACAAACAATAGCTGAAGAAAGAACACGTTTAATTGGTGAGGTCTCTGAAGGAGTTAATCAAAAAACTCGATGAGAACAATATTTTTCCCTAAAGAAAAGCACTGACGAAAAATAAAAATAAAAAAATTGCTAAATAATGTAGACATGCTGGAGCATATTCTCAATTTTTTTACGATTTTTCCACAAACTCCTTCACTTTGAAAAAAAATCTTCAATATTAAAAAAAAAAAAATTAATGAAAACCTGTATCAAACCGAATGTAATTCCCCCTGAGAACTTAATGACTATGCACTAATCCCAGTCGACTACTATTGCAATGAATTTTCTCATCCGTAAATACATGTGTGTACAGTTGAACAATGAAAATCACGATGCGTTCGTGGCTACTGGGACCAACTGTATCTGCACTTGCCTATGGCAACATTGTGTTACGTTACTAGAAACTGCTAGTAGAAACTTTACTAACGAGGTTTACCGCTAATCACCGCCAAGAAACCATTCGCGTGTAATTTGTTTATACCCCCGGTCATGCCCGGTGCCCATAATTCTCCTTGGTCTTCACTACTCCCTTTTACCTTTCTCTACTCTCTATTCTCCTCAATTTCCATCAATATGATTAACCCACAAGTAACTGACGATTTCCGTTACGGAAATCACGTGCTCAATTCAATTTCATTTACTGCAAGAAATTTCATTCTTTTTGATGCTTTAATGGAAAACTTATTATCGATAATTCGAGGAAATCAGTGAATTTATGAGGAAAAATGTTATTTAAAAACCTTCGTATCTCCATTAATAATTAACTTGACAATGATTGATTATTATTAATTAATTCTCCTCTTCCCTGAATGCATTAATACGAAATTTGAAAAATGAAAAATTCTGCCTGACCGCAGAGACTCGTTTCACTTAAACATCTAGTAGATACGGTTGTCTGAAAACTGATGGATTACGTATTGGCCGAGGGAAATCCATCAGACGTGGACGGAGGTGTCATTGCGAGTTATAATTCGACGTCCAGCAACGTAGCAAAACAGGATAATGCTACATGGGGGTGTCGTCTGGGGAGCATCCAAGGGGGTAACACAGAAAAGACATTAGCCCTCTAGTTTACCAACACAATTCACTACTGTAGGGGAATGATGTGCTACTGAGTTGAAGTCAAAACGCAATATCCACCAAAACATTTTCACTCATCTCCACCATCTCTCTGTGGTCTCAGTACTAATTATCTCCATGGGAAATGGATGACAGTTACCGTGAGATTTTGTAGAAATTGTTAATTGTTTGCGGCTGCTAGAAATAATTATTCTCTCAAATCCAATTGTAAGATGGACACACGCTCACTTTGAAATTGTATATTACGAGAAATCGAGAGAAATATTGGAGATAGAATTTTTTTGATGATTCCATTGGAAAACTGAGGAAATTTTAGGCGGAAAACATGTGTAAAAATTAATTTTTTCGAGTTTTTTGAAGATTTTATTTTTTTCACCCAGATTTGAAGGGGTTACGATTAGGATTCTTTGAGTGACTTATAGTGCAAAAACTGATTTTCAATAAACACCCCAGAAGTACTTGAAAAAATTGTATTTTTAATTCTAAAACCACATGAATTCGTCGCAAATGAGTTCACCTTTCACCTCGAATCGGAATTTTTGAGCTGCGACCAATAGAACCCGAGATATCGCCAAAAATGTGATTTATTCAAATTTTTTCAAATTTTTCCAAGGTAAACCCCTTCAAATCTGGATGAAAAAAATCGAATTTTCAAAAAACTCGAAAAAATTAATTTCGACACATGTTTTCCACCTGAAATTTCCTCAGCTTCCCAATGGAATCATCAGAAAATCGTTATCTCCAACCGTTGAATCAGAATTTTCATTTTACTCCAATCTCCCCTAAAAAGGAAACACTATTGAAGAAAAAAAATAAATAATAATTTAATATGTGAATTGGGTTAATTTGGCGTAATGAATAATTCCTCAATTTTTTTTTCAAGACTCTCCATTGAATTTTACAGAGTAAAATGGGAAAATACTGAAGGGCCATATAAAGGCGCCTCAGAAGTGGGATGTAAAATGTTAGGGTAGTATAGTGTGGTGCTTTTGATGAATGAGCAGAGCATAAACCTGAAGTATGGTAAAAGCCAGTGTGGCCGACGTAATATTACGCCATCCATAGGGCTCAAACTCCTCTGTTACTCGCCTCACAGCTTTTAGAATCACTAATGACTAATGGCACCAAAAAGGAGGTAAAAGGTATAATATACCTCTGGAAAACCTCTACGTGAAAACGGATTAACTCATTTGCGTATCTCCAAAAGGGCCAATCAACATCATTCAGTAACACTTCTATCCCTGGCTCTCATTATTTTTCATTCATTAATAAAATAAATAGAATTGTGATGGAAAAAAAGTGCTAACGGAATTTCCCACTCGTTGATATAATTTCCGAGAGCGAATGGGACAGTCCGGATGTGCCATATATTTTTCATCGACCCGCTTAACGGTTTATCGCTTCCGACGTGTCCGAGGGGAGGCACCGGACATATTTCCCGAAACAAAAAAAATAAGAAAACGGCGTCATTCACCCCCGAAAAGCTTGAAAAAAAAAGAGAAAATAATAAAATAAAAATCAGACACTCGGAGAATTTCTTGTCTCAGAATAGGTGTGAAGGCTTCTGTTCCATGTCACTTGTCCAATGGACTGAGAATCCTTCGGGCCAAACCATTTGTCCCATCCCCTGTGTGAAGAAAATAATAAAAATGCCATTAGTGTCGTCCGTTGGTGTCGTCGAATCCCCGGGATTTCTTTGGTTCTCCGAATTTTTCCCACGTACAAGACGATGCCAATCTATTCCCCATCATAACACCCATCTTTTTCCATCTCTTCTCTTTTTCTCCGGTTCTCGGCGGCTAAAAAGCCCATGAGGAAGGTCCGAATAATTGCAACAAACGTTTACCATCATTTCTTTTCCGCTTTTGTTTGGGAAAGGGGTATAAATCCCCAGGAAATCGTCGACGAAAATAAGATAAAGTCGTTGGAGGGAAGAAAAAATGAATGAAAAGAAAAAGAGCAATGGGAAAAAAGCAAATTCCCGCATAAACACATCCTCGCCTCTTTATGGCGGCACTTTGAAGCCAAACCCCTCCACCTCCATCTGCAGGCTCCGTTTTTTTTTTGTGTACTGGGCGCATTATTAACTCAACCACCGGAAAATGTCAACTGGGAGCAGCTTATCTCTGCTTTCTTTCTTTGTTTTAACGCCCAAGATATACCCGAGGCCCCCTAAGGAGGTTGATCTTCATCCCCAGGATTTTTGTTTTCTTTTTTTTTTTTTGGTGTTTGCATTCCACCCTCTGGCGTCTTTATCGTTTCCTCGGCGTTCCACTCCGGGGATCTTGGGGTATTTCTACTTGGATCGGATTTCTTTCATGAATTTTTCTTCTGCAATAAAAAGATATTTTTTCAGAAAGAGAGCACTTGCATTTTTTCCTTAATTCCCCCGAATTAGAAAAGACATTTCGACAAATTCTCAAGTGTTTTTTATCATTGTTTTCTTCATCCAGCCCTCACCAACATTCCACGAGGACCAGAATTCATGCGCCCCTCTTTCTCCAAAGACGTTATCCTCCTTTCCTCTGGCTTCTATCATTCCCCAAGGAAGGAGTTATCGTCAGTACTGTAGAACTACCAGTCGCCTTGAGAAAGATAGAGAGGAGGTGGTACATAGGGGTTGAGAGAGAGGGTAAATGACCCCACCCTCGAGGGGTCTGAAGTCTGAAAGATAAGGTGGACCAGATCTCCAGCTACCACCCCCTCTCCTCATCACCATCTTTCTCTCTCTCTCTCTTTTCCATCCTCCTAGATTATGGAATGGCACTTTAATTACACTAATGGGAGAACCAAATGTTAATTACGATTCGAAGTCTAAAAGAGGCGATTCAAGGGGTGTGCCTGTGCGAATGAGATTTCATCCGAATTGGTAGTAAGGAGGTAGGGGGGGTCTTCGTTTCTGGATTAGTATTATTTAATTGAAAATAACCCCCCTCCATTTCTTGACATCAATGAACACCAGACTTTTCCGACCCCTTTTAGTTTTTCACTTTTATTGATTTTTTCTCGTCTTTTCTCGATAAAGTTTTGAAATGCTGGAGGATTATGAGGTGGGGAGAATTTATTTGAATTGAGGAAAGGCTTTTGAGAAATTACGTTCTTTTTACAATTATTTTATGATTTCTTTCGGTGGAAATTGGAGGATATTTTTAAGTGAGGAGTTTAGGTTATCAGGTGGATATCGGATGCATCGATGATAACACAACGCAAGGCTAACGATTCAGCTTCCGCATCGTTGGCGCATAAACAAGCCATAACTGTTTTATGGACGGAACCCCCTGTGTACGCATTGGGGCTCGTGACACAAGTGGATTTCCCCACTCGTATTACATATCCCTTGCACTCTATTTTATACTGGATTATCTCGGACATAACGCTTTCATAATATATGAAAAAGAAAGGCAGGAATTTCTGAGTCTACATTTTCCAGTCATTTTCAATAGGAAAAAGAAGAGGTGACATTGTCTTTATGAAGTCTTTTTGATTCTCTCGTTCTCATACTCACTTTTGAATTTTCAATTTAAAGTTTCAGAGTTTGCATCGAGTGCTATTTTGTTGATATTGCGTTCGCTTGTTTCGCGAAGAATGTTCATACTTTTCGAATCGAACAATTGAATATTTTTTTTCATGAAATATTCAAAATAAATTTGATTAAAAATGTTACATAATTTTTATTGGAGTGAAGGAGTTCTCAAAAAAATCTGAAAAAAATCAGGAAGATGCTTCAATGTTTTCACATTGTCAGTGAATTTTTTCAAATTTTTATATCATGTTGCTTTTTTTTTATATATACCAATAGATTGCATGCCAAAGGCATAAACTCCTGGCATTGCTGCAGGGGTAAAAATCTACTCAACTAATAAATTCTTCAGCAGAATTTTTATCTCCATCGATAACGAAAGAAGAGAAAATATCCTAGAGAGTCAGAGAAAAAGGAAAATACGAGGTAAGATATAGAGATGGACGTAGGCTCGTAAATACGTCGACGAGGCTCGCACAAATCGTCCTGTCCTTCCCCCCCACCATCTCCCTCGATATCTCGGATGAGATATGAGACTGTGGGGTTCTCTCTTGAGGCGTTAGAAAGCTCCAAGATAGAAAGATAGAAAGTGGAAGAGAAACGTTGGATTTTCAGGAAAAGTATTGGTGACTCTAAAATCTCTCCTCCGCCTCTTCATCCACTCGCCTCAATCCTTGGGATGAAGAGGCCATGTGGGCACTCGAGCAGAGCCAGTCCAATTTCTCAAACCCGTCCAATCCGTGTCGTATGCAAAATCAATCACACTCTCTATGGCAAAACACACACCACACGATTTCTCATCCCTCTCTATTTGAATTCACCCTTCTGGACTTTATACGGACCTCACTCATACGTCCAAAAATATTTTTTTTCACCAAATCCTGACTTGGGGAGAAAAAGTCAAAAGTTTATTCTCCTCAGACTCCCTGTGTTAGTTCACATTCAATCTTGAATATTTTTCTGTCTGATATAATACAACAGAAATAAAAGATTTTTCGTTTTCTCATCCTCTCTTTCTGCGAACACTTTTATTAAATTGATTTCGAGAAAAATAAATTCCAAGTAACTCCAACATTTGCCTTGAAAATTCAAAAAATCCTTAATTCCTCCGTAAAAATCCTCTCTAATCCCATACACACAGAGTCGAAAAATTCATCCATGATCAGGCCAATCTCTCCTCACCCTTGTGCAAGAAAAGGCGTCGAAAAAGTCTGTGGAAAAATTCATTGGAACGTCAAAGTCGGATTAATCGATCTCAGGGAATTAACGTGGCCTTTAGAAATTCCGTCTTTTGATTTAGAAAGGTTCAAGGCGAAAAAGAGAGGGAGTTCAGGGGGTGGAAGAGAGTCGATAAGCGAGTCTCGTCTCGTCCGAATCCCATGGAATCCCAGTATGCCGATCACGTGCTCCAACCAGAGAATAGTGGGGGAATAAAAGGGTAAGAGGTGCGTACAGAGGGATGGAGCATCCCCTTTAATATCCTCTCTCCCTCGAGCTCCTTGAGTCTTTGGGTATAAAATAAAGGGCTGACATTCTCGCTCGCATGTCGAATGGGGGGACGAAGAGAGGGAAAGAGTGTGCAGCGTCGCCACTGCGGTGAGGGATGACTGAGTGAGTCGGTTAAACGTCCCGTTTTCTTTCATAAATTTCACTTGACTCAGAGAGGGGCTGAAGATTTTAAAATAAATCTCTCTGTATATCCGATATCATAACATATTCTCTCACCTTTTTTCCCATGAACATTTCAGGCTTTCACGAATTTTTATCCATTATTTTCTACCCTCTTTTGGTTACAGTTGTACCTGAGCAAAAATCGGCAGGCAAATTTGGCCCAAGAGACACTGGAAAAGAGCTCTGCCAGACGAAGAGTCTGCATCGACGATCACAGGCCAGGTAAGATGAAAAAATATCCCTAAAAGCTCCTTCCAAACCAAACGAAATCAACTATGAAAATATATCCCCAAATTTCAATTATTCCGTTTATTAATCAACGATAGATGCAGAGACCCTCGAGAGTGCTCATACCCATGAGTTACATTTTAGAACCCCCATCACCCAACTACCCCATAAGTTGTTTGCATCAGACCTAGGGCCACTGATGATATTAAGGGCTGACTAGGCACTCACCCTTTCCACTACCGCCAGTGCTGCCCTCTAGGACCTCGTAGAGTTAAATCCATGTGCAGGCACACAATCTTAGAGTAGTAGAGAGAAACTCACGTACACAAGTGAAGAAGTGACCTGTCGGCGTCGTTAGGTCGATTGATTTTCCCGCCCACCATTTCTTGGTGGCGGAAGGACCTGTCTCTTGCTCCATCTCTCTCTCTCATGTTCCAGGCAGTCGCCTGTGGTACACCGCAAAACGTTTCCTTCCCCGTAGGACCTTTCTGGTTTCAAGGTGAGAATAGAAACATGGACGACATCTTGTATTGTCACATACCATCTGCCAGCCTTAAATGACGACAAATTTATAATTACATTAATGCCCACCCTTGCTTCTACCGCACACACCGCAAGCTCCTCGCGTGCTTTTGCGGCTGAGAAATTTGTTATCTATGTCTCTTTGTTACTTCCAGTGCTTCTTGGTTATGTGATTAATCTTGTTGGAAATATCAAATGTTAAGATGAGGCGTTTAATTCTGTTCTCATGTGAAAATATTGATGGAGCAAATGAGAGAGTAAAGCAGATGTATAATTTAAGAGTGAAACGAAGTGAGAATGTAGCAGTGAAATAAAAGCAGTGATATCGAGGCATTTTACGCACGAGCGACAACGTTTAGCAGATTCAACGTGCGTGCCACAGGGAAAACTGAGAGAAGGACAAAAGCCACCTTTCACCCATACATCGTTTTATCTCCCTCTATTCCTACCCTTCACGTTGAAAAATACTGCTCTCACTGACACCTGTAGCTTCAAACGTTCTACATACGTATACGCAATGGAGCTTCCTAGGGGGTTGGCCTTGAAAAAAAGAAGAGGAAGGAAGAAGAAGAGGAGGAAAAAAAAATACATAAAAGCACTGAGGGTGAATCCCTAAATGGAATCATCATGAAAATTGTTTCTTCAAAGGTAAAAGATTCGGATCTAATGGTCTATAGGTTCTTATTTCTTTTTCTCCATCCCAAGAAGAAAAGCAAAATGGTGATCTCTGGACCGGAAGTGATACTGAAGAGAGAGGGGGGCTTGACTCCACAAGTGGTGGACTTTACGGGACTTAAGATTAATCCCCATAATTACCTCAGATCTCGTTTCCAACCACCTTTCACCACTACTGGCTCTATTACCTTTTTACACGACAAGCTCTCTCTCTACAACGTACTTTGAAAAGGGGGGGTTGGAAAGTGCCATAAAGATATTTATCAGGTGGTCATTCATTCTTTCATAGTAGTGCATTACTGGTCGTTTTCCACGGATGTCCGGTTACGGGAAGCTATGGCGCTTAACGGAAGATAGGGGTAACTCTGATTTATTTGTTTGTTTTTTTGCTGGCTCATTTGAAAAGTCCCTCTGTTTTTGTGGTTAAAATTATCTGTTCGTGAATTTATATTCATTGAAATTCGCCAGATTTCTTTAATCAATAACAATGAATTTCATGTATACTCTAATCTAAAATTGTGTCTTGAATATCAGAAGCCATCTCTGAGACAAAATTATTTTGATTTTCTCGTGTTAGCATCAGAGTCAAATGCCCCTGAGGCATGTGTACTCCAGCTAATCGGTGTTATTGGCAAATTAGAGCTGCTTCCACATCACCGAGTCAAGTAGATACAGCCCTCTGGTGATGTCTGATTAACAAGTACCATTAGTACTATTACCATCATCATCCACATCAATACAAATAAAATATCCGTTGAAAATTCATCTCGAGAAGTCAAACATAGGAGGATCCGAAAAGGGGGCTTATATTCTGTGGCCGTGCGATTTTAGAATCCTAACACTACTTCAACTGGAACCATCTACGCATATTCGTTTGTTGGTTTTGCGGTCTACCATTAGCGCTTGCATTTTAACTCCCCTCTCCCCATCCCGTCATTCTCTCGTACTTCTCCTTATAACATGTCGACCTCAAACCTCTCTTTGCCATCTCCAGGGAGAAGCGTTGAGCTTCTCTGATATTCCCGGGCAAAAGCCCACACCAAACTGCCTCCAACTAACGTGTTTGGCCGGTTTCCACTGGCTCCATGGGTAGTCGTGAGTTGAAATCAAATCGTACACTCTCACTCTCTCGATCTAAAGCCCTCACTCGAGGTTACGTCTTTCTATTCCCATACTCTTAGCTCTACCCCCTTTATCCTCTTGTATATACACCCAAGCTAATTCGTAGCTACTGCAGAATATTACTCCCAGAGGCATGGGAATTGCCGTTGCGAATTAACCGAAGACCGAGGAAATCAGTCCGAGATTCTGCGTCATCGAGGTTTTTATTTTATTTTAATTGGAAAATTCCATCTCCACAAAGCTTTCATGCAGAAGCAAAAGAAAGAGTCTATTCAGATGATTTTTTGTTCAATTCCATCATTCGAGAATTCAATGTTTTTTTGTCTCAAAATGTGCATTGTTTATCGGAACGAGCGTATCGTTGGTTAGTGCCAAAAGGGGAGACTATTCGCGTGAATAGGACTTCCGGGTTGGGACGTCCGAGGTCCGGAGGGGCTGTGCTTCCGGTTCTACGTTGGCTTACTGATCCGGATCAGACCCCCAAGCTCTCTTCAGCTCTTTTCGTTGGACACCCCGACTCCCTTTTGGATGCGGTGGAACGACGCTTGCTAATTAAGATATCGATTCTTATTGTCCAGCCGGGTCGAGCGGATGTTCCAGCCCCTCTCACCTCCTCCGAGGACGATATCGAATTCCCCCTCCATCGCCACACTTGACTTCCTGGACCTCTTCGTATTTCTCTCCCTAAAGTTTTCCGACTCCTTGAGATTTTGCAGAAATCATTGACAATACGATATCAAGAAGATGAGTTCAATTGTTTGAACTTTGGTGTCTCGAGGTATTAATGAAAAATATTATAATAATAATATGTTGATGATAACATACGATGTGTTTTATAACAAGTAGGGGAGAAAACGAGCACAATAATCATTGCCTCCCTCGTTACTGCAATTATCAACAAATTATAATTTCCCTACCTCAACAATTATCATCTCAGAATATAATGATATATCACAAGTCCATGATTTTACCTCATGTCTATTAAAACTATAAACTCTTAGCGTTCACTGATAAATCGATAATTTCCACAAGAAAATTATTCTGTATTTCCAGTACATATTATTATCCATTAAATTTCCCTTCAACTTCGGAAAATTTCTTCAAGTTAATTGAGTAAATTTCTAATTCGTTATTAACGTAGAATAATTGAAACAATTTCCAATTATCCGAAATTGATGATGAAAATGCTCAGAGTCTCCCTCAGTTTGTCATCTGGAGACCTCTCAATTAGCTTCGTGAGAATGGTCAAGAGGTGAAATCAAATATTCCATGGGTTCTCGATGCGAAAACACAAGATGGAGGCCATCCATGGAGCTAAGGTGAATGAAAATGTTAAGGGGCAGTCTCAACATCGTCTCCACAAGGCGAAGCGGTCAAGCTGGCACCAGCTTGGGACGACTTCTCTTCGGGACCTCTCCAGTCCTTTTGGTGATTAACGAGAGAACGAGAGGTCAGGAGACCTTTACTCTCAAACGTCCGTGCAAATAGACGCCTTGTTTTATCCATCTCTCTCTTTCTCTCCGTTTTCATCAGTCTGTCTCACTTTCAACCCTCTGTGAAATTGGGTTTGGCGCGTGGACTGATTGAGCTTTTGGACAAACCCTTTCAACCGTTTAATAATTGACCGAGACTTTACAGGTGAACTCCAGTACTTATTTGTATCTGTATTGATATTCTGTTGATTAAAATTTCGAAATTAAATTGCACATGATTTCGATTAAAATTATGAATTTAAATGAATTTTATGATTTTTTTTCAAATTTCAGTAAAAAGAAAGAGTGTCACTTCGTAGCCACAACCCCAATTTCCCCATTCTCCAAATCTCTCCTAAAAAACGGCTCGCATTGCAACACTCCTTCTTCTGATGCCTTTTCTTTCACTCTTTAACTTCTATCCCTGGCGTTATACCCAGAGACTTCCTCCTTTTCAACGTATTCTTGAATTCCCATCGTCTCACCAAGGAAGAGTGCCACTATTCACTCTCTTTCCTCCCACTCCTTCCTCTTTTCTCTTTGCCAGCCTCAAACTACCTCCAGTTGGCTTTTCGCCACGCTCAGAAGCCCCCAGTTTCGTTCCTCCAGTCTTTTCTTTATTCTTGAAACAATGATATCACAGAATAAGCGAAGAAAAAGCCTCAACGTCCGACTTTAACACTCCCATGAGGCGAAATTAATGTCATAAATAATAGCATTAAAAAAACAGAGATATAAAAAAGGAATTTTAATTGAAAAATCTGGAAAAAATTGAGGAGATTTACTAATGAATCTATATTATTGCTTGAAATTCAAGCAGGAAATTAATGAAGCAAGAGTGATGTTCCATTCGTAAATTTCTCTTGAAACATATCCTCTCGTATAAATTCTATTCTACTTTGAGTCGAATCAGTCTGATGGCACAATGCTTCCTCCTGCCTTTCCTCTAAATTTGCTGATGATACAGAAGGTATAATGGCTGATAGTAATTTTGTGGCATTGTCACCTCTGCTCCCATTGCCAGGAGCTTCTACAACTTCTCACCAAAGGTATCAGACCTTTTCTGTTACATTGAGAGATATATTTAACCGATTCAGAATCCAAGAATATACAACTATTTTCACATGAAAGTTCTTCAGAAATCAAGACAAAGGGCAATTGGAGCTGCTTGAATAAATGGGGCAGAAACTATTTCAAAGTACTTTTGAGTCATGCACTTTGACCCATCGAAATTAGGTCAGTAGTAGGAATTAAATTATTTAAAAAACTCAAGGAAGTTCTCTCTACGTTTAAAGTAAAATCCCTTGAATTATTGATGAAATATGCAAATTAAAAAAAATCCGAAAGTGTGATTGTATATCTGTTTACATGAACGTAACATCCGCAACAAAATGGCTTCATTTACTGTATTTTCCATCGGAAACACTTCACATCAGTCTTTCTCCCTTCGCCCCCCCTCTCACTCTAAGACAGCCCTTTAAAAAGAAGAGAAATCGCGAAAAGAAGCGCCTCCCTCCGCGAATTTTACTATCCTCATAAAACTTGAGTACATAAACGAACTCAACTCAATAAGCCAGCCTCTCCCCCCACCCAAAGCCACTGAAGTTATGGCTTATTAAAAAAAAAAGGAGAGCGTCACCAGCAGCAGAGGAGAAATCTGAAATATTCAATCCATTGAAATTCCCAGAGCTCCTCACAATTTTCCTGTTCAAACTGGTCAATTTCACAGGTCGAAGGATCCAGGAATGTCGGACATTGGTTTTCCGTCTCCAACTGCAACATCATGAGACTCCCCCCTCTTTTCCTCACCCAAAAACCCTTGGGATATCGGTGGTAAATCTTTGGCCGTTGGATTAGCACTCTATAGAATTTAACGGTAGATATTCCTGGACCCTGGGCATCTTTATCAGCCTATAGCTACATGGCTCCATGGTGGATGGGGAGGGGGGGTTTGGGCAAGAGAGAAGTAGATAACCGAAGGTGCCACAGAATGGGATGAATAATGAAGTAACTCGCACCTTGCTCCGGAAGACCAAGAGAGGAAGTCCTGTTTCTCCGAGAAGAGGCAGAAGGGGTTTTCGGTCTGATGGGGCTGAAGGCTTGTGAAACCCCAGCGTTGAGATTAGCCCCTGAATTATGGCGTTAAGATCACATCTAATTGTATCAGTCCACCCTGGTATCTATCTATCCATCTGTGCCTTCATTTTCGGGGCTAACTTGCTTATTTCTCACTGACTATTTCACCCCATTGAACTCACCAGACTGCTATTTTCGTTAATTGGGAAAATGGCTTTGGGAGGATCCTCTTTTTTTTCATGCAAAAATTGAATTTGGGTAATGGGGAATGATGGATTGGTCTTGAGAGATCATCAATGAATTTTTGTAGATTTTTTTTGTGCAGAGTTTCAATCATAAAAAATTGTTTTACCGCTCCTCGTTTTATTTTTTTTTGTAATATAAGAAAATTGAATGAAATTACGTTTGATCTCTGATGTCACTTGCAAACCCATATGAACTTGGAATCTCAGAGACTCGTAAAAGTGCTGAGGAAAGTAAATTCGCATACGTGTATTTGCTTTTATTTAAATTGTAAGTTAGAGGACGTTTGGTATCGCATCACTGAACTTTGACTAAAATTCAGGGGCCTCTATCGAGAGCTTTTAGCGAATGGAAAAAAATGTTTGCGCTAAATGGTTGGAATTCCATATGGAAATGACTAAAAGACGTGAGTTTGACTTGTACGTTACGTCTCACTCCATTTCATCGGCTCCATTTATTCCTTCAGTTTATTTTCCCCGGAAATGAAGAGAAACTTTTTAAGAGGTTGAAAGAATTTAGTATGAGACAATTTTATTATTTTTTTTGAAGTTGAGGAGAATGACAAGTAATTTATTTAGTCTCTTTAAATAATGAAAAAATAATCCAATAATGTGGAAAATGAAATTTGTATGAATACACGTGTGGCAACCCCTTCGGCAACTGAGCATAATTTAACACGATACGATGAGGAGCGAGATGAAGGAATGGGAATCGTGCTAACTTGCTTAACGCAACCTCAAATACACGGTAACCTCCCTTATGTACACATATATACATTACGCATGTTGGCAAATCTTCCGGAAGGTTATGGTGTTGCATTTTCGTTAATAATTTCGTTAATTAATCTCTGGAAGATTATTACGATGAGGAAATTAATTGCAAGTTCAATTCCATTATTTCAGTAGGTGTTGAAGCAGGTGAATAATCATGAAAATTTATTATCTCAAGTATTCTGATGCTGGAGAAAATGGAATCGCGCAAAAAAAACCATTCAACTCCTCTGTAATCCAATGTCAAATGGATAATGTATGGATGGCAATGTGTTGGGGAGGTCCAGAGGGTCTATAATCATGCGTCTTGATTAGTGCTACCGAGCTCAGTGATCATCCTAGGGTCCACTCAAGCCCTTAGTCTCTCCCCACTCCAGTCGAATCCAACTCTGAGTTGGAATACAGTAAAAGCTCGATAATTACAAGAAAATTCGGTTGCTCACATTTTTAATGATTTAAACATAATTCTGTAATTTAATAAATTTCCACTGAACATAAAATGAGAAAACAGAGTTCTCCCTCAGATTGAATTAATGTAATTAAATTATTAAAATTTCTACGGAACAAAAGGAACTTTACTAGTACCACAATCAGGTGTGTCTCAAGCCACTTGAGGACACGCCACACCAGTGAGAAAGTTCCTTCAAAATGCCCAACCTTCTCTGTTCACATGGAAAAGGGATTGCACTGTTTCGTGTGCGGATATGAATGAAGAAGAGAGTGGGGCCTTTGGGAGACTGCAGGAGAGAGGGATGAAAGAGGGTGGGATTGTGATAGGGCGAGAGGTCCACATTTGCATACTCGTCAGCTGTGCCTTCCTTCAACTTTTCCGCGACACCCGCGTCACACCCTTGCCCCATCTCCCATCACTCGTTTCTCACAACCAGTTCACCTCCCATCCTCCCTCTTTTCACACACATAGAAGGGACTGGAGAAAAGCAGCCGTGTATTTCTAGTCCTGATTCATAATTGCAAATTTCCTCGCCTTATTTATGCAGACAGTTTCTCCAACCCCTTTACTTTTCTCCTGAGCTCTCGACGAAGGTGACTTATATTGAGCTTTTTATGATTATTACGAATTTCCATTTTTTTTTTCTTATTCTTTATCCTCTTAAAATTCTTCTCTCTCTCACACATGGGCTTGGATTCCTTTTTTTTTTCTCGTATTATTGAAATACAAGAAGGGGTGAGGGGGGAGATGAAAGTCTCACACGTTGCCAGAACCATACATTTTCACTTTGGCACACTTGGTGTCGTTGTTCCTTCGTTTTGCGATACAGAGCTTTCTTTCACTATTCACTCAGGGACAACCCTCGTTTTTCTCAGCCCCTAACGCTTCTCTATATACACACACCCATACACTCACCCACATCGTGTAATGTGTCTCGCAAGAAATGGATATACGATGATGCGCTCTTGTATGCATTATGCATTAGAGAGAAAAAAAAAAAAAATGAAGAACACCTTCTTTATGAGGGAGTAAGTCTGAAACGAGTGGTCCAACTTTGAATAAAATGGAGGAAGAATTTATTCCAATTTTCCTCGAGCATCATGTGGTGCTCTTGAAAATGATAAAAAATTAGTTGACATCTGGCAGTAAACTAAAATATCCAGAATTTAAAATTCCAGATAAATATGATTATGAAATGTTTCACCAATTAGTAGAGTGTTTTTATTAGAATTCAGGGAAATTAAAAAAAAAAATCGGAAGAATGAATGAAATCACACGGGAATTGTGAAACTACTCATTCCATTTTTCACAAAGCCAGAAGGGTAGTTTTCTCCGTAATCACGTTTGCTTTATGGCCCGTTTACGCAGCCCAGATACTGTACCTAATTGTATAATTGCTTTGAAAAGCAAAAGAGGGACGTCGCGACGCCATTCGTACCCGCACGTCGTCCAGCATCCGTGGGAAAGTCGACAGAAGGCGCATGGGTATGAGGAAGTTGAAGGAAAAAAAAAAAAAAAGATGCAAAAGGGGTTGGCTTCTCGGTGATGCTTAGGGGTTTTAAAATGTCCCCGTTAATTCACCCACTCTTCTGTTAATTGCAGGCATTTTAATTTGTAAAAAAGGCCAAAGCGACACTTCTTCATTAACTCTTTGCTCTTTTATTTAAAGTAGTTTTTGTAGAAAAGAAAAATTGGCTTTTTCAATCAATTTGTTTGAATAATTTACCGGAAATTGTCAATGTTTTCAGAGCTTTCTTCCCTCAATCTCATAAGCGATTAAGGATTCTTTTTTTTTTCTTAATGAAAGGTCGTGAGCTTAAATGGCTATGATCAGGGTCTAATTTTAATTTCCCTCCCCACAGTTCGACTCGAGTTACGTGATTTAAAGGGAGATGTAAAAACCTTTCATAATTAAGCGACTCCTACCAACCTCCCTTAAATTGTTCCTAGATATCTCCAATTTCTATCGTGCCTCTCTCTCTCTCCTTTCTTTCCCTCACAAAACGAATCCCATAAATTCAGGACTTATAACGACAATCGTCGGAGGCCCCCAGAATCGTTTCCACGGGTGCAGAAACACCCCAGGATATCCATAGCCACTTCTCATCTTGGCTCTTGGTCCAACTAACGGTAAAATGTCTTTGCGGTGATTGGGCAAATATTTGAGGAAACCAGTCAGAGACGCTGAGGCAAAGTTCAGCCCCTCACTACTCATTCAACGTGAAGCCTTCGAACAGAGTCCGAAGAAATAATAGAAAAATTTCGTGAAAAACTTGAATGAATAATCACTTGAAACTCGAATAAATATCATGAAGTTATAAAAATAATTAGCATGAAAAAAACATGAGAAGCACAAATAAAATTAAAAAAAAAAAATAAAACTACCCTCAAAAAAACACAAATTATATTTCTCTTCATTTTTTCTCATCCACGAGCGCTTTTTTTCCTGCGATAAAGGAAAATAATCGAATTGGATTTACGAAAATGCGATCGTAAAGATACGTGATCCGTAATGGGTGGCATATAAAGGGGTGCGTCTTTGCCCAATCATATTTATGGATACTGGGAGAAGTTCTCTCTCTCTCTCTCTCTCTTTTTCCTCTCGTACATGCTCCCGCGGAGATCCGGTTGAGATCACCGAGAAGAATATACTTCAGTGTGTGTATCTCACGTGAAAGCCAACGTGGATTACTCCAGCAAAATAGAAATGCTTTACTTCGTTGTATTCAATATACGAGTATAACCGACGTAAAAATATATAAAAAGACCCTTATGTCATAGGGGGTGAGTTTCTCTTCCGTAACAAACTCTTTCTTTCCATCGGCGTAAAAGAGAATAAACAGAAAAAATTCCATTTTTTTTTTTTTCTCTCTTTTGGGAAAAGAGAATACCAAAAACCCTCGGATTGGCCAATCGTCCGTGCAGTAACGTGATTCGCTTCGATTCACCAACTAGAGATTGACCCCCTGCGCTCGAGAAAAAGAAATAAGACAACTTTTCTATTGTCATTGAGTTATTTATTTGTCTCCTATTTCTAGGCTCTCAAAGTAGTTAATGGATTTCATAGTCAGGCGCGTTTTTTTCTTTCTTTCGTAATAAACAGAGAGAAATACAGTGGGAATGAAAGAGTTTTGGAATTTTAATTATATTATAATATTCTGAATAAACAAACTAATCGTTTTTTATTGAGTATAAACAATAGGAGGAGCGAAAAAAGCACCACTGAACGTAGTCCCTGACGATAATGACTCTAAAAACCCCAGGAGAGCTTCTTAATACTCTTCATTTGTATTTTAATTATCGTCGTTATGCTAATTATAGAAGCGTTTTCTTGTACCATTCATTTTCTCCTTGAAGCTTCTCTCTCTTCATTATTAAAAATACAGTGCCACTAGATTTTTTTTTTATAAATTGAATGGGCGTCAATAAAAAAAACATAGCATTATTTTTTACTGCCACAGAGTAGAGGGGAGGTGAAAATGAAGAGAGAGAAAATTAAAATTGAGAAGAAAAAAATGAGAGAGAAAATTAACGTCGAGGACAAACAAGTGCTTTTCATCTTCGTTGCTTGTTGCTTCATTCTGAAAACTTTATTTTTTTTTCTTCCTGTAGTCAACTTCTTTAATAATGCAACTCTTTATATTCAAGAGGGCGTTTTTTTTTTTAACAAGCAGCCTTGAGATTAGGTGAGAAAAAAATAAATGAAAGGAACAAGTGTGGAGGAAAGACTAGAGACAGAAAAAGAGAAAAGTTTAAGTAGAGTTTGTGATTATGTCAGTGAGAGTGGGAACGAGCGTAGAAAATATACCTGACATTATTACGATGTTTCTTAATTATTATTATTACCATTGTGTCACTGTGGAAAATTTCTCCCCAACAGTAACAAACACCCAGAAGTCATGAATTGCTAATATTTACTCTCCTCCAAATAGCCATCTTGTACTTTTTTTGGCCTTCAGAATTATTAGTCCCGTAATAAAAGAACTTTTTGAAATTTCCACACTTTCCTTTGAACATTAGAATATTTCACAATATTTTAAATATAAAATAAATCATTGAAATACTTTGATTTGAATTGTCAAGAAGAAGAGGATGAAATTTTGATGAAGAAAAAGGATTCTCAATGCCTATTATTTAATCCCTCTTAAAATCCAGTGATGGGAGAGAGGACGATCCCCCTCTGGGCAAAATTCTGGTTTAACTCTCAACGACTCCAGCTCTTTTCAGTTGACACTTAATTTCCGTTATTCGTACGCAATGGAAGTTGTGTACCAGTGGCATCGCTTTATGTCACACTCCCTCATTCGTTTCTCCGTGTTTCGCTTGTCTTCAATTCTACGGTTAAACAGAGCCACCGATCCCCCACCCCTTAACTACCCCCCTCGACGACGCGCTTGCGTTTCATATACGTCTTTGGACAACCCTTGAAGGCAAATACAGAGTCCCTTCAGTATCTCTCTTTTACCTCCACGTGTCTAAACCACTGTCTGCATGGCAAAGGGATCATTCCACTGTTATGTCCCCCTTGTGAGAAATTATAAAAATATATGAAGGGGTGGTGGGGCTGAAACTTGCAGAATCTTTGAGGCAAAATGAAAGGATTCCATCAAGTAGGTACTCCCTTCACATCCAGACATTTTCTTAATTATTTCATTTATTTTTTCATGAATTTTCGATTTTTTTCTCACCAAATACTGATTCCCTTTACTTCATCGAACACGATAAGACTAAAGTAAACTTCGAGTTATCGTTTGGAATTAGTAATTTGTTTTAGTTATCCAATAGGATACATTTCATCCCTGCACAAAGCTTTGTGTGGTTTTCCTTACCATAATCCAGTTTTAAAAATTTCCCTTGCCTTTAATCTGAAGAAATCTTTGCCACTCCTACGAGACTCTTGTACCACTTAAGGGTGCCACACGCGTACACGAGAAAGAGGGGGGAATGGAGGAAAAAAGAAGCAGAGGGATGAGTGGGAGAGAAAAAAAAGAGGAGAGAATCTCGAAAGTGGTCAGAGTTTGAGTTTCTACATTGGTGCAAGTAGATCAGGATTTCTAGGCACGTGGTGTGGCATGGGCCAAACAGTATCTTTTTCTACTTTGGCAGAAGGCGACGCACCAATACTGAATGTTAGAGAAGATAGGGGAGCAAGGGGATGGAGTGTTGAGAGTGAATTTGGGAGGTAGAGGAGAGAAGTGGTTAGTACAGCGTCGAAAGCTCAGGCAATCACCCCCAGGGGCTAATGCCATCAGGACCAAAACAAAGTATAAAGTAGGTACTACCTTGATAAGTAAGCCCTTGGCCAGAAAACCCCAACTGGGGAGGATATAGAGATGTCCCGAGCATACCAACAAGCACTTGTTTTCCTTTTTTTTTTTTTTTTTGAGGGTGAAAAATAAAAGTTAACTCAATTAGGCACTTTCGAATTTTATCAATTTTCCAAGTGAACGTTACGGAAAAGATGGATTTTTCGTGAGATGTGTTTTCGAAAAACATGAGAAATTGTTATTTAATCATGAAAAATAAGAGAATTAAGGGGAATTTAATTTTGCAAGTTGACAGTTTGAAAATAGTTTATTCTCGCATTGTCGTATTAACCGAGAGATTCAGAAGGATGCTGGAGCTAAATATAATCTTCATCCCCACTCTAAAATTTCTCTCCCCCTTTTTAAGGTCCATTCTCCGTATTTTCTTTGGAGTCCGTCGTCGTCTACTTCTTCCATAATTTGATTGTTTTAATTAAATTTCTACCGAGTTTAGGAGGGAGAAATCGGCTCCATGCTACAATGAACGGAGCACAATGGAGACTTGGGTGACGTTTGGACGAAATGACTCAGATTTTCTAGTAAATATTTTTTTTTTTAATTACTCTGAAAAATCCATAAATCATAAGAATTTACAAATTTTCTAAATATCTCACTCATCATTTTCTTTTGAGAGAATAAAATTACAAACTGGGAGCAAAACGAATGAAAGCCCTCGTCTTTTTTTCCCAGTAGTAGGGAATCTGTTGAGATCAGACGAGGATAAATAATAAAGAGCGTTGTAAAAAAAAAAAAAGAAGAAGTCGTACGTTCGTGAACAGGGAGGGCGTTATTGGAAAACGATGATTTACGATAATGGGTTTTTTTTCCTCAACCCCCTCAACCTCCTGCCTCCTGGAGAACCCAAAAAAACTCATCCCCTTTGTCGGAAGGGCACAAGGTGGGGCGTTAATAACGTTAATTAATATTTCGCAAGAGGTTTGGTGGTTACCAGAGGGGGAGGGAATTGAGGGTGTAAAGAGAAGCAGAGGTGGGTACGGCAATCTGCCAGCTGGCAGCCAGTTCAGACGTCTACGGCGACCGATCGCAACCACCTACCCTTTGCTCCGTCTCACCCCGTACTTTACCTCCTTTTATTTTCCATTTTCGAAAATTCCCAAATACCGTCAACATGCGTCCAACTATTTTCATCACATTCACAGTCGTATTCCTGCGAATGATTGAATAAAAAAAAAAAATCATTCAGGGATGAGTGGACAAATAGGAACGGTTTTTTTGCGGTGAGGACATTTGAATAGATCGCATCAATATTTTATTGTTGGACTCATGTAAATTCCACGAGATTTTATGACAATGTAATCCCCACGTCTGCAGACTGTCCGGGCTGGGGATTTTTATTTCCGGCCACAGGCGCCCATGCTTGATTCTTAACGCCATTCACTTTTTTTTCCTTCTGTATTTTCTTTTTATCGATCTCCTACCCATTGTGCAATAGGGAAATTTGAATTCTCATTGGACTCTCACCAGAGAGAGAGAGAGATAATTTTATAGAGAATTGACAATAATGACTTTCTTCAATTATAATTCCTCCTCCGAAAATTCATGGAAGGATGGTTACACATGGTAGTACCAAACGCCACGCATATTTCTAAGATATTGGAATTTGTTGTGGTTACTTACTTCGAATTATCTTGCTCACTATTCTCCGGTGGTTGGCGCGTCTGCCTTACTCGCTTCCGCTTCTCCAACTAACCACCCCCTCACCCACCTTTCCGTCCCCTTTCTCACTCCATTTTCGTCCCAATGTCGCCAGTCGATAGCATTCAACCCTCTTTCGTCGACCGCAGGGACCCGTCGTTCCCAATTTCAAGAAAATTACTATCCCCACCCCCCCCTCCACCTAACCCTCTGTCAATGCTTAACTGGCAGCACACGACAGTTTCCATTCAGACTGATTTTGCCTTATTTTACCACCACACACGGTGTCAAACACGGGAGGGCCCGTCCCCTCCCCCCAAAAGTAGTTACAGGAATTTTCCATTCTGAGGAAACGATGAAGAGCGTGCAAGAAAATCAAGTTTAGTCTTCAAGCATCTTCGTGGTTGGGATAGTAACTTGTTTTACATTGGTTTGAACCATCCTTTAATGACACATTTTCTTCGCTTATTATACACGCCCAATGAATCTGATTACACGGTCATTATCGACGAGGATTTTATACTTTGTGATTTCAAACAAAAGATGAGAGGCCCTCTGGGGCATTTTAGGGTTCTTTTGCGGAGGTTTCATTATGGGGGTGATAGAAGAAGAGCTTACATTCAACCATATTGTCAAACGAAAAATATCTTGTTCTTAATTAATGATAATTTCTTCTTTTTGTGTATTAAATTGACAAACAATTTATTTCACGATAAGGGGGAAATTAATGGAGTGAAAGCACTGAGGATTTTTCAAGGCTAATTTTTTATTTTTCGGGATAATCTGATTGAAAAGTTAGTGGAGATGAGAAAAAGTTCGAGAGCTTAAAAATGAGGGACATTTTTTTGCGTACTAACAATAAATCCGTGTCAATTACACTTTTCTGGCAATGGCATTTTTGCAGTCGTTGCCGCAAGGGTTTTCAGTCTTTAATCGCAGCAGACTGTTCATTCAGTTGCGTCCAAAGAAACCCCTCAAAAATCTCCAGTCTCAGATATAAGGGTAACATGGGAAAAAATTGAGGAGAGAGGGTAGGAGTAACTGACTCGAGGCTCGTCTGAATGCGCATTTTTTAGCAAATTAAAAAGTATCGTGTGACTGCTCGAGTCTAAAGCGTTTTTAACCTGTTTCCATTCTAAAACTACCCCTTTATATCACAGAAGCCTCCAGCCTCTAACCCTTCTCTTTATATATAAACATTTTTTTTTTTTTTCATTTCTCATTGACTGCGTGCCTCTTTTTTTGCTCCTCAGCCTCTCGACTCAACGACTCCCCTGATCGAAATTGTTACCCTTGTTTACCCTCGGAGCTTTCTTCTTTTTTCTAAAATTTCATTCCACTCGTAAAACTCTCTTGCATGAAAATTGAATCACCAAAGAAAGTACAGGATAATAGAGAATGATTTTATTTTCCTCCATTGGTCAAAGAAATCCTCAATTAGAAGACTCACTGGCGACATTTTTTACAAATAAAGAAGTGCCCTTTTCATTCTCTTTATCCTCAGCATGTTCTCAGAAGTATCAAAAACAGCTTTTTCATTCCTGTCTTCGTCTCTCATCTCCGAGGGGCTGAAAATAAAAGAGTACACGCATGGTCCACCCTCTGACCCTACTTTTCCGTTGGGTTACGAGATAAACCAGAGCCCAGAGCCCCTCCTGACATGGAGAGCTTCCGGTTTACCCTTGCAAATTCTCTCTTTACCACTTTCTACGGTCATGACCACTCTTTCGTGGGTACTGAAAACTGTACCATGGACAGAATTGAGGGAGGAGAAGGGGAGTTTGTTTTACCAAGGAACTCCAACCCTACTCTCCATCGCTCTTTCTCTCATACTCTCCTCCTCCTTCTCTTTTCATCCCTTAACCGTTTGGGATACCAAGAGAGCTTGCAAGCTCAACGTGTACCGCAACCACGACGGCGTTGCCTTTATTGGTTTTCACCGGCGTAACACACAGTCCGATATTTTTTTATTACGATGCCACAAGCAACCCCCAAACAGCCACCACCCCCGTATACATTGTTCTGAAACAAAAAAGGACTTATGAGCACATTATGCTCACGGTTTCTAGCCTTCAAATATTATTTTTATTTAAACAGCAATCTTTTTTATCTGTAATTTTTCCCCTTTTTTTTGGGTTTATTGTGACACAAAGAAAGAGGATGAAAGAACTCTGTGAATTCTTCTTTTTTTTTCTATTGTGGGAATACTTCCGGGAGTCCAATGGATATGCTCGTACTATCAGACCACAAAGTATTTTGTAACGAAAATGTGAAAACCTGGATTTTTTTTGTTCTGTGGAAGTTTTAGAGGTTTCTGAACAGACGAATAAATCTTTAAAAAAAAAGAGGTTTTTTTATTGAAATATTCAAAACACATTTGCACTTCCTTCAATATACTATGAGAGTCATCTTATTCTCATGAAACTTTTCATTCAGATTGACCAGCAAAAAAAATAAGGAAAAATTGTACTTTTTCCTCTTCTCGAGAGTCCCTAGAAATCGGACGTTGTGAGGGTGCTCGAAAAGAAATTCCAATTTAAATGTTTCATTTCAGCTCTCTAAACTCCTCCTTTTTCCTCCCAAGTCTGGAAAAAAGATTCTTCTCCTCCGTTTTATTTTTCTCAGATTCTCAACGACTCCTTGACAAAATAAAAATGAACAGATCAATGATATTTGGATAATGAAAATGAACGTTTTCCCTATTTTTCCGCTTTTCTCTTGACATTAGTTGCACCCAGAAGATTCAAAGTCGAGGGAGTGTCTTCAGCGAATCCATGCGCAGATTAAGTCCACCCTCTCTGCTCCTTAAATATTCATCCTTCTGAAAAAGCTGATAAAAATGACCAAAAAAAATTATAGGGTGCTTCTTCCATTCTTTCTCTCCTCTACATCACAAGGAAAAAGAAAAATTGCAATGGGGAGAACATTTGTGCTCTACAGACTTCTAGAACTTAATGAGATTGAGGTCAGAGTTAAAAATAAGAGCGATGCAATTTTCTCTCTCTCTTCATTCATTGCGTCAAAAATTCCTGGCACTTATTTGAATTTAAAAGGCGAAAATCTCTCGTGTATTCGAAAGTACAATTTAAGCCTCTTAGGCTCGTCCGAAACTCTTAAGCTGGACAGAGACAAGATTCATTTATTTTTCCATTCTTTTTTTTTTCCTCTGTTACCAAGAATAAGTGTTGCTCGATGAGACTTACAGGAAGAGCGGTCCTCTTGGGTGAAGGGACTGATAATTGAATCAAACGATTTATTCTGCCGATTAAAAATCCTGGGGACTGAGAGCATCGCATTACAAAGCCTATTGAGGTATCCCCAGACGTTTTCCTTAAGTAGAAAAAGGAAGTGGAGAATTGAATTGTGGATTTCCAAACGTTTCCTTGCAAAATTAAACATTTTTCCCAATGAAAAAAATAATCTCATTGGAATTATCCTTCTTTTTTTTTCATTTATTTTCTTTCATTTAAAGAAAAAAAAAAGAATGTGTTTGGAGATGTCTTTGGAATACGATCGTCGTGGGAGCGCAGTTGGGGGGGACAGACGTAAGCAAAAAAAAAAAGAGAAGAAAAGGTTCAAGCATCTCAATCGAAACAGACCGAGAGCCACTTGATTTACGTCGCCCCTGGCGATAAGTTTGACTTTCTCCTCTTTTTCCCTCTTCTCCGTATATTTCCTATACTTTTTGATTCCCAATGCTTTTTCTAGTGTAATAGAACCACTCTGATTCCAATAACCATGAATCTATCAGACGTCAAAACGCAATCTCTTCGACTCTACCTGAAGCAACTTGAAGACGAAGGAAAAAAATCTTTTTCCACTTTGCATTGGCAAGTGGAAAAAAAGTCGTTTTGCATGAATATATATTCTCAATGCCTTCGAGAATTTAAAAAAAAACCATTTCATAATAATTTCAAGGAATTATTTTAATTATCACGTTTTTTTTTTCAATCAAACTCTCTTCATTTTATCAACAAAAAAAAAAAAGGAGAAATCTCCACTTACGTTCTCTTTGTCAAGTAAAAATGAAGGATTGATGCCAATGACAGACTTAACGCCATACAAATGAACGTACGTAGCGGCTTTGACGCACGATAATTTATCACGTTTATAACCAAACGACTTTTCTCATTCCCGCCTTCATCCTCCGAAACTCTTCTCTCATTTCTTTGACGATATCATCGAGACGAGAAGCCTCCAGGAAACTACGTCGATCAAGACAAATATAAATAAAGGCAATCGCGTCAACTGGATCCTCCCTCTTCACCCCTCCATCGTCTCATTCCTCCTATGATAGAGCCTGAGTGCCATCTCAGTGAAGTGACGACGTTTTTCCCCGTTTTTTCGGTTCAACGTCGTCTAACCGCCGTTGAGCTTAACGGATTCCCATAATCCTCCATTGGGAATACGTGTGAATCTTCACCCTCTGAGAGGTGGAAAATAAAGGGAAAACATATATGTCAGCGTGTTTGTATGTTTACCACTCTACTCGAATTCAGGGTTATCAGGATGGCTTGAAAAATAACGTCAAATTAGTCTTACAAATAATAGTGATAAGAGAATGGAATTTGTCAGGCAAAAAGCTTACGCTCGATTATTGTTGGAAATTTCGGCAACAATTATTTTTTTAATAATTTTGAAAAAATTTCAACAATATGAGCTTGCAATTGACCTTGGGCAGAGTTGAATGGACCTTGAATGTAAGTGACCTCACTCCAATGGGCAAAAATCCAGAAAATATCTTCAGAGTTGAAACGAAGGGGAGTGCTCAGAGAGGAGAACTTTTCTCAAACTAAGTTTAATCATTTCTACCAGAAAAGTCTCACTTATTCTTTTCTTTTCACTTTTTTATTTTTTTTATACCTGTAGAGGAGAGTACAAGCAGTTCGTCTCCAGACGCTTATTTTGATTCTTATTTTTGCATTAAAAAAGAAAGAAATTTGATTATTAGGAAATGACGTTCACTCTTGAAAAAAAAAACAAAGTTTCTGTCTCTTTTCACTCCTCATCCCCTGTGAACAACGTTGAGATACAATTTTTAATTTGCCACAGGATCTTTAATAATACATGAGAAGAGTAGTATTTATTCAGTGGCGGTTCGGTTGTGTTTACACGGAGCATAAAAAATGCAGGTCTCGCAGAGACGATGGGAGAAGTAAGGTGATGCAGAGGAGAAACGATGAGAAAGACAGAGAGAGAGTGTATTGCGTTACTGAGGAAATGAAAGTAGAGCTGGGTGATTAGACGCAACAGGGGTTGCTGAGTTTATTAACGATATCACGAGACGATTCTTGAAGGGGACTCGAGTTTTCTATGTGTGAGAGAATCATCTCATCTCGAAATCAATGGGAAAATGAAGAAATTTCCATTCGAAAAAAAAATCCAACAATTTTCCCTAAACGAATGGAAAAAAATGGGATAAAATAATTTTCTCATTTCACTTAAGCACAGACTGTACACTCGTATATTCCTTCTTTCAATATCTCAGGCATTCTTTTTTAAATCCCAAGGATGTCTGTTTTTCGTCTGAGTATTAAGGGGAAAGGTGCGCCACTGTCCTCTCCCCCTTCTCGTCACTCCTCTCGTTTTGCCCTGCGACAAATATGAAATTTACATATAAATCGGGTACTTCCATCTGTGTCCCTGTGAAACTCCTTGCATTCAGCCTCGCGTGATACAGAAATGAAGAGCTCCCGTCCTTATACTTCTACGCCCTGCTCATCTCTATCTACCACAAGTGGAAGAAACACCCCCTTCAGAATCCACCTAACCTAACCCACCCGAGATATTATTAATAATCCCAATGGGAGATCGAAACTGCTCTAAAACTTGCCAAGGGTTCTCGCAAATCAATCTACGTATTTTTCTTTCCATGTCTTTTCTCTCTCTACTTCTCTTATTCCAATCGTATCAGATGAAGAAAGAGAGAAAAAATATATAAGAATGAGGAAAAATCACCGGGTAAATTTAAATTCAATTCCCCAAAAGTTTATCGCATTTCGTTGGGCCAATTGGTGGAATACCATGTGACGCATTTTTTATTTTTTCCTTCATTTCCATAGAAATATTGGATTCAGAAGGAGAAACTTTGTGTAATAAAGTTCATTATAATATGTTCACATGAAAATTATGAAATATCCATGGAATTAAACATGAAAATGAAGTTTTGCTGCTAATTCAGTATCTACAAAGACCAGAACAAAGTGATAATGGATGAAATGAATGTTCAAAAGAAGAACCGGATGCAGTTGCTGAGAGGGTTGAAAAGGACATGGACTCCTAATGCCATTATCCGTGGCAGTAGTGGGCTGCAAGTGGAGAGAGAAAGGCTGTGAGGCAAGAGATGATCAAGTAGAAATGGAGTAGTATTGGTAAGACAGAGAAATTCTACGTCATACTCATTCCTTCTTTGTTTCCGGTCGTCTTTATTGACGCTCAGCTCCCTCACAGAGGCTCCACCTCGCTTTTCCCAGTCTCTGTAACCCCTTTGGGAATCAGAGATTCGATTTATACGGATTGAGACTTGGAAAAAGAGGAGGAAAAATGTTCTTTATAACCATTGTCTATTTTAATCATTCTTTCTGTCAATTATTATTCTTGTTAAATACTTCTTCCCACTTTAATTACGTCCAGGTGATTGGAGATTTATAAAAAAGGAGCAATTTCACCAAAATAATCGAAAAAAATCACAAAAAACGTAGACATGTTGGAGCATGTTCTCAAATTTTTTCAGATTTTTTGATCGACTCTTTCACTGCGAAAAAAACTCTTAAATCCTCTCGCATTGAACGGCCATTTTGTCCCGGTTTCTTCTGTTCTCAATTTCCACTCAAACATTCTGAAATACTCGACGACATTGATGAAGTACGTATTTTGTTAGGGGGGGATTGGCACATTGGAAATGTCGCAAATGCTGTAATTAGGGTAGATTCTGCAATACAACTCCCTCGAATATATGACTCTCAATTCCTCTTCAATGAGCACCACTCATCGAAGCTGATTCAATTCAATGGATTAATGGTAAAATAAGAAGCAAAGAGGGTGAGAGTACTCTTATAAACTCCAGAATGTAATTCAGGTTAATCCCATAATTTTCTTTCGATCCTCTGAGACCCCAGTGGACATCGAGAAGTAAAGTGACTAGCTAACTGGTCTTGGGGCTCCCAGGGTAATATCCAGAGGAGGAGAAACCAATCGTGACACCTGATATGGTCGTAGAAACGATCCCACATTGACAATAATATCGTTTCGCTTGGACCAGTGTCCAGGGGTTTGAAAAAAAAGGAAGAAAATGGGATATACCATTGTCTTCCTTATATTGCCTATAAAAGTAATAATATGACGCGTGCCGGCAATATTAAGTCTCGTGAGACAAGATACAAAGTTTCATTTTTTATTGCAAATTCGAGGGAACAGATTGACTTTATATACTTCTTCTCCACAGAATTTATAATAATATCGAATTTACAATGAAAATGGTGGATTTTTTCACTGATTCTTATGGGTTTTCTACTGCCCTGTCTTTTCACCTTGTAAATCCGTTTCTAGAACCTTTTGGGGGTGAAAGACTCGAGGAGATATCGATGTCGCTTAACAGAAGGTTTCACTTCTCCGCACATGTGAAGATGCAGAGGGTTCACCTCCACTAAAAAAACGGGAGGAAGCGTTTGAATAATCCCATTCGCTTCAAGACGGTCTTAAAAATGTGTTAAACTTTGTATTCTATTTTTTATTCATCTCAATTTTTTTTAAAGAAATTTGTCGTGAAATAGGGGCTAAAGTGGTTACGATCAGCACGAGTCTCATCCCTCACGTGGCCTTATTCTTGATGTGCTCAATAAAATGAGGGGATGAGTCTCAGTTGTTTTAGGATGATACGGTACTCGTCTACTAACACTCACCCTCGAATCTTAGCTCAGTGGAAGGGTTTTCAAAGGAAAAAAGAAGACAATGATAATCGACCATAAAATCTCGCGAGCAAGAGGGCCATTAAGGGGGATGAAATAACTGCATCACTTTTTAAAAGTACTTCTGAATTTTTTTACATTGTCTTGAGTCTCATCGTATACGTTTTTTCTATTATGTATTTATCTTTTTGGAAAAAGACGAAAAAAGTCATTAAAAATTGAAAAATTATGTTATGTAAAATACGAAAAAAATTACGTAATAATGTAGACTTTTCTCATCGAGTTTTTCATTTTTAAATTAAATTTTCGGTTGTGTAAAGCTCTTTTTTCACCAAATAATTGTATCACAAATGTATGCAAACACTTGTTCACTCCTCCAGCTTCCGGAGTCGCAAGAACCGGAGAATATGGAGGGGTTGAAGTGGATGATTGTGAAAAAAAAAGAGAGAGCAGACACAAAACATCGTGTAAGATGGAATAGAACACTTGCTAGCAACGCAGGGAGATTGCAAGAAAAGAGGATTGGATCGCCTGAGTAATCCTAGGCTCAAGGTGTCAAAGGTCCAAGTGGATAGTGTCTCACCCATGTCCATGTGACTTCAATGGGTGGCTCGTATTTTTTATCCCCTACTTCTTTTTTTTTTATTGCCTCGTATAAACACATTGACTCGAGAATATCCGAGAGTAAATTCTCCTGGAAATATGATCTAAGAATTTTCCTCAAGTGGTTCGGGGATGTCTCTGAGAATAAAAAAGTGAAGAAGAAGAGGAAAAAAAAAAAAACGGCGAGTTTTCATAATAAATAAGGGATGAGGGTGCGAAGACTCTGCTTGTTGATAGAATGATGTTCATGCTGGAATGGGAGAATTCTTGCCATTAAAAGGCCAGCGTGTCCCGTCAAACTTTTGAAAATGAGGCTATGCTTCTTTTTTCTCCTCTCTTTTCCATCCTACCTCTCGTTCCCCAGGGTAGAGGCAATTTTGTACTTGTAAATAGGTCCTCGAGATGAAGAGGGGGAGAATGAGTAAATTAGGCCGTTGGAGATAGATTCTTGTTGAAAAGTTTCCATGTAATTCTTGAAACAGCTCAATCGCCCTCTTCAGACTCATGTTTCACATGTAAAAATCTACGATTTTTTTTTTTCAGACTCAAGGACATGATGAAAAATTCTGAAAAAAATTGAGAAGATCCTCCAACATCTTCGCATTGTTGAATAATTTTTAATTTTTTCATAAAACCCTTTGCAAGAAAAAAAACCCCCAGATTCCCCTAACACAAAGTACTTACCCTCTCAAACAGAATGGTGAATTTAATCGAGCTAAAACGACTGGTCCCAAGAATTCTCGCCATTAATTTATTTCCCACTGAATGCATTCGAAAAGGTAACCTCCTCCTTCAGCCTCCTTTTGAACCCCTTTAAACTTAAAGGAACGCAGAGTAGAAAGAGAGAGAGAGAGAGAGAT
This sequence comes from Aleiodes testaceus, assembly GCA_963565655.1. Lineage (NCBI taxonomy): Eukaryota > Metazoa > Arthropoda > Insecta > Hymenoptera > Braconidae > Aleiodes > Aleiodes testaceus. The sequence goes on from OY751423.1 coordinate 3,711,193, forward strand.
AGACAACTCCTTCCGTCTTTTTGGAATGGTAGCAGGGCGTCGTGACCGGGGACATTAAGACATTGTTCGCATGATTTACACGCCGAATTACATTCACGTGCCGACCGTATATTAAACATACATTGTGAGTTAACCCTTTGGCCAAGGCACAACCCTTTAACACCCTGCCGCCTCTTCTCCCTCTTCCCGCAGCTTCTTCGTTAATTCCGTTTCGTGCCGCAACGAATTTCCCTGTGAATTGGAGACGAGTCTATACCAAAGATGTGTGCAAGAATTGGGAAAATGGAATGGAGAACCGAAGGGGAAAGTCGTTTCTTGGGGAAAACCCGTGGAGCCATCGATCATTCAATTACATTCGCATAGGGATGATCTATCATTCTCTCACACCTCTTCAGTCCCTCGTTTCTCTTTTTTTCGGCCAGAAATAAACCCCGTTCCCTCGAAATGCCGAATCCCTAATCAACCCCTTTTCAACGCGCGTAATTTCGCTCTCTCGACACCCGACCTCCCCTTTCCCCAGATGAGGAGACAGAGGGGGAGTATCGTTGCAATTGCGAATTCTTTTCACGCGTTCTTTAACTAACCGCCAAAAGTCCCAGACAAGTAATCAGAATTCTTTATTTAAAAAAGGGGTAAATAGGGATTTTGTGCGTTTTTTTAGTAGATATTTTGCCCCAGTCATTTATTTCTATTTTTCCCACTATTTGATGGAATTGATGGAGCTCATACGACCCTCGTTTGCTCGAAGATGCGTGAGTGATGGCGCGCAGTCGGGCGTCCGAGACCGTACGCTTGACTGAGGCGTAAACGAGTTTGATGTATAACCTGTATCCACCACCCCTTTCCACCTCCTCGCCCCCCCGAGTACCAAAGAATTTCAGATATATCGAATAATAATACGGATACACGAGCCGTAAGTTGTTAATCCACGTGTCAATATCAGTTATTCTCAATAAATAATGAAATAAATAAAAATATACATTTAGCGAATTAATTAATTAATGTAATATAATAATATTAACGGTGAATAGAAATTAACTGATTACTTTGGAAAATTTCTCAATTAGTGTGGAGGAAAAAAAATAAGAAGTTTTCATCAAGAATGAAGAAAGGGGGCTGAGGGCTTCTCAAGGTAGTAAAAGAGGGGAGGGGAATAGAGTAGACAGTATTCGTGCATATTAACGAGGCCCTGCATACGAAAACTATCCCCAATGGTGTGTGCCAAGATAGAAGGTGTAGTACATCGTCTAATTTATGCAGATAGACTTTTACATTCCAAATTGGCTGCTTTAAACGTCATTTATTTAACCAGTAGAAGTCTCTCAATTGGCTCCAACGAAAGACTACTAACCGACAAGTAACAGTAGAATTCACTTGCCTCTCCCGATTTATATCATATCTGCATAATTTCCTCTTGTGCCTGTGGAATTCACTTGAATCCAAAAAAAAAAGAAAACGAATTATTATTCTTCCTCTCTCCCAACCCTTTATCATCGAGACAAATCAAATTCCCGAGGATACAAGACTAAAAAAGGAATCCCTGGCAGAAAAAAAACATTAAACACCCCACAACACTGTATTTCATACACAATTTTTTCCTTCGCGTGTACTCCTATTAAATCTCCTTCTCCCCCCCAAACTTTGCCGCATCTTCCCCGAGGGGGTGGCAGTGGTTTTGCCTTGCTATCTGCGGCCGCTTGCGAAATATTCAAATGAATTTCTAATCTACGGCAACTCAGGACCTCCAGATACGTACCTACGCATTGCTCACTCCTCTTTCACCCCCCCCCCTCTTTTTCCTCCCGTTTCTTTCCCTCAGGAAGAATATACAAAGGGGTGGAAATACTGTGTCCCAGTGTCTACGATAATTTCCAAAATTCAACTACTATTTCAATCTTCAAAATTATTACTCACTCCTTGTGTTCCTGAGAGGAGAAAAAGGGGGCGAGCGGGTGCGAAGCAATATCCAGAGGGACCACCCGCAAAGCGTTAAGCCGATAGGCACTGAATCTATGGTTCCTCTCCTTTTATTTTCCTCTCTCTTCTTCTTACAACTTCTCATTCTCCAAGAAAACCTGAGTGTCGTGGCGGAAAACGTCTCTTTAATGCTCTTAGCGTCGTCACGGTTCTACGGGTCTTCTCAACTTGGTTTTTCCAACGCCCACCTCTTTCTTCACCCTTCGACGAGCTCTTCTTAACGTGTCGCTTCCTGCCGAGTGGGATAAATACCTGCCAACAGCCAAATTACTTCTCACTCCTGCTTCCAAGGGATTCAAAAAAATTTGAGCCATCTGTCGATTGGAGTTGATGAATTTTTGTCGGTTTTTTCCATGGATAAATCAATTTATTGAACGTTAAAATGGCGCACATTCGTGGGAAAATATTAAAGGGATAAAATAGAAAAAAGCTATCCAACACGTTGTTGCCTGGTAGTGACAGCCAACAATTAACAGCCCCGGTCTCTCGCCTCTGCTATAAGGAAGAGTGAAACTCGAGCCCAGTTTCTCTTCTTTTTCCCTCATCTGCACCCGTTAAGACACCGATTTCGTTCCAGGGGGCGCGTCAATGCCAGCTCTCTATCCACTCGACCTTTTTCCGATTATTCTCGAGTATTTATATCCTACCTCTTTTTTTTTTTTCTCACAATTCTCACGAATTTCTTTCATTCTTCTCTAATTTTTATCAATCTTCTTCACTCCTTAATAATTATTAGATCATTTTACATAAATTCGGGAGAAAATCATCCGAGACATAATGATGTAGTAAAAAAAAAGCCACAGGGGGTCACCCCTTTCGGAATATTTTTTTTTCCAGCAAACTTCTCTTCTTTATTTCCCGGCAATAAAAACCCCGTGAAAACGGGAGTCGGGGCAGTCGACGTCTCTGCATGCGTAACATAACGATACATAGAACGGTAGTTTTTTGAAGGGCAGAGAGGGAGAGGAGGTATGGGGCATTATAGGCATTACGGAAATTCACCCCTTGCTCTCTCCACTCGCCTCGGAAGCGGCCCTGTTATTACTACGTATATCATTCCCTCTTCTTTACGTGGTTTCGAAGAGATAGCGGTATAAAAGGAGGGGGGGTTGTAAATACGAAATTCCGAGCCTTTTCGGTTTCCCAAAGCTCAAACCCCTTTTTCGCTGCATATCTCGGGAAATTAATAAATATATTTCCCCTCATACTGTAAAGTGGAGAAAAATATATTAAATCTCCAATGAATTTGCGGGAATTAGTGCCAAAAAAACGTTGCAACTTTAAAGAAAAATTGAACAAAAAAATGCGCATGTGAATGAATTCTTTACCCTTACTCCTTTACAGGAAAATTCCCATGAAATTGAATCTATTTCTTTATCCTTCATTTCATGAGGGGCTGACTTTTATCGATCCATCTCAATTACGAAAGAATCAGGTGGCACAAGTCTCGCGACACTCTTCCCTCGAGGTGTCTGTGACAACGCTCGTTTAAGATGATTACCACCTCCGGGCACGCTTTCAACCTCCTCCTTCTTCTCCATGAAAAAAAAAAAAAAAGGAAAACCCTTGTGGATCCTCTTGTTCCACTTTCGTGGGGAATGAGAAAAATCGTCGTTAGACAAATGGGATGTTTTATCTGGTATTACGTCTTTTTATTTGAGCTCCGATTACAGTATTCGAGGGTGGTTTGGTGGAGAAAAAAAAGGAGAAAAAGGGGTGGACACTTATAGGGAATGGAGCACCATTGTCATGGGGATCAAGTAAAATAATTTAATAACATGAGATTAATCTGATTTTTCGGATTTTTTCTTTTTTTCATTCAAATTTAGAGGAATGTTGATTTTGGAAATATTGAAAGGCACTTCTTGCTGCTTTTGTTTGAGTTATTAATTCAAAACTCAAACACCCGAAACAATTAATTAATAATTAAATGGTGGCCAGCAGAAGGCTGAGGGTATGTACCTCACTTGGACCAGCAAAAACGAGGAGTGAGAAAAGGGTGGCTCAAAATGAAAACCCAGAGGGTTGAGGGACTTCCGTGAGTGCAAGAAACTTTAAAGTTTTGAACTTTAGTTTTGCAGTTAGCTTCTAATTAGCGGACAAACAGTTAGCCTGAGGATATAAGGATGCCGAGGGGGATGGACGGAAAGGGTTGCTGAATGCAGCATCAATTCTTCAGTTTCATGAAGCTTCTGTAATTTATTGAATATTGAGAGTAACCGGGGCAACATCATTGCGGAATTTTTCTTGAAGTTAAAGGACTCTGCGGAATAATCTAAAAAAAATTGAGATAATGCTTGAAAATGTCCTCATTATTGAGTAATTTTTGCAAATTTTTCTGGAGTAATCTTCACTCTCAAAAAAAATCCCCAATCATTTTCCATCGCAGGTCTACTATTCGTTGGTCTTCTCTACTCGTTATCCCTGGAATTTTCAAGCTTTTCATAAACTTCAAGGGTCCAATGAAAATAGCTTACACTCATTACGCTCTCTAAATCCTCGGTTCCATTCACCTCAAGCTTCGTAAATGACAACTATTTAATAATTCACTGGCGCCATGTATTCATGCTAGTTAATACGTAAATTCGACTGCGAAAATTCTCGGCCATTTTAGATTGAGCTGTCACTCGAGAGGTCGAGCTCTACCTGAGTGAGGTCCCTTCGATTATCCTCACCACAAAATAAATAAAAACAACAGACTCACCTGTTTAATTCAAAAGAATTTTAAATGTGAGAAAAACCGGAATTTTTTTTTGCTCAGAAAGGTAAAGAAAAATGATTTCTAACGCTCAACCGTCCAGTACTCAACTGCGACTGTTATGCATGCTCAGTTGGTTTTGGTACTCGTGATCAATATTCCTTACCCCCTTTTGGCCGCCCTGAGGGTGGCCAAACCCCTCTCTCTCCTCTTGTAACACACCCCTTCCATCTTTCCTTGAAAACGCCTCAGCCCAACCCTTAAAATGCTGCAAGCCCAGGCGAAGCCCTCCTCTATCGCACCCTCGTCTTAATTAGGAGTCTGAATCTGCGGCGGACACGCGTAAGAGGGGTGGTAAACCTCCTCCCTCCTTCAGCCACCCTCGTCTCATCCTCTTGCCAGGAGCGTCTCTTGCCTCGTGTCCGAAACATTATTCCCAACTTTGCAGACACGAGCGATCTTCCTCATGTTTATTATTTTTCAGTTTTTTTTCTCATCTCGTTCTTTCCTCTTTTTTTTTTTTTGCTCCAGGATTTTTCCTCTTTTTACTACTACCCTTGTATATCTCTTTTTCTCACCCCTGAACCCGACTCATCTGCCTGACGTATAAAGAAGTGACTCCACCGGTGGCAGAACGTGAAAATAATTAACAAGGCAGTGTAAATGTTTTTTTGGGAATGGGAGGCTTTTTAATTGGTGAGAAAAAAGGGGTGAGTTTTTGTTTAGATTAAAAAAATTAGTTTTAAAGAAGCTGAATCAATTATTGAAATTTTAGAGACAATTTTTCTTATATAATTTTCGTGAATAATGTAATAAATATTTGAAAGTTCTCTCAGACACCTCTACATAATAAACCACGAAAGTTTGTATTTTTAAATCGTCCTGGATTTCATGTGTCTTTTTATTACTTCTTTTATTTTTTATGTGGATTAATAAATCTGCCTGGAGTGTCATTCGAGGGAAAATTGGCCCTGGGTGGGTTTTGAAGGGAAGATTAAGCGAAATACGGTAGTGAGGAAGGAGGGGAGCATCGATAACGGAAAAATAATTAATTATAGCTGTATGTGCTGTCTTGTGGCAGAGTTCTCTGAGGCTCCTCTCTAATTTTCTTTTTAACCAAAAAAAAAAAAGATTAATCTAATTTTTTCTTATTTTTTGTGGTTTCAGAGTCGCCTCCTACGGGGCGGGACTGTCCCCGCCGAATGATGAACAAGGTGAGTACGAAAGAGGAACAAAATTATATTTTTGAATGGGAATAACATTATTTTATTTTAAATAAAAGTGAAAGAATTGAATTAAATATATTTTCCCGTCTTCTCTTTTTTGAAAGGTAAATTTATTTACAGAGTCATACTCCATTTACGTTTTATACTCAGTAACCACGGACAATCGACCCAACGTTCTTTAATCTGGCTTTCGTTTTTTGGGACTGAGTAAATCGCGTGTCTAGTGGATTTTCGGTGGTTGCCAACCGATCGGCCAACTCTCAACCCCTTCGAGCCCCTTTTTTTTTGATACATACACACGTATCCTCTGCTCTGACGGTGGCAATTATTATCCACCCTGAAAAGAACTTTTTTTTCTGGATAAAAAAAAGAAAAGGAGAAATAAAAAATACAATTGGGAACTTAATAATAGATTGACGTGAACTTCCCCACGAGGTACTCAATACTTTATTTATTTTTTTTGCGCTAAAACTTTGGATTTTTTCTTTCATCTCGATATTTTTGTAATGGGGGATTTGATTAATTCTTGATGTTATGGTAGTGCAGAAATTCAGAGAGTTTGGTGTATAGTTTGAGAGTGAATGTATTATCAAAGGCTTTGAAACTGCAAAAGTGAAATTCATCAGGATTTTTTGTTTAACTTTAAATAGAATTTTTTTACAATTTCAAATGGGATTATCATTGAGAAACGTCGATAACTGACAGCACAATTTATTCTGCCTTATTATCCACTACTTTCAATAAAAAAAAACGATATTCCCATAATTTTCCTCCATTCACTGATTTTCTCCCTTTTTTATTATTTACCTGGAATTTTTCTTCACCGAGTATCGTATATAACCTCTCTGCACCGAGGTTATACAGTTGTTCTCCCAGAGTGTGTACAGGTATATAACAACACTAGGGGGTAGTCTCATTTGTAAGCCCTTTGCGCCGTCTCCTGCCTCCCCTCATTATGCATTGCACATGAGAAAACTTGCCTCGAGTCTTCTCTCTGCCTCTCCACCTCCTTCACCTCTTCGAAACTCACCTCTAGCGTCGCGTAGCGTCTTGCCGTACCTCGACTTCTTTATAAACTTTTAATGACGGCAAAGCCTAATCGAGAAAACGAGCGGAGAGCGAAAGAGAAAAAAAAAAAGACTACCAAAAAACAAACTTTTCAAATACATTAATAAAAATGATAAAAATCAGGAAAAAAAATTTGTTAAATTGAATGGAAAATTGAAGGAGAGTTTGCAATTCTCAAGTTCTTCATTCGAGGATTTCGTAATCAATTGAACATTAAAAAATATTCGGACAAATACTAAAACATATTGACATCATTGGCCTATTTTTTCAAATTCTTCTGTAAAGTCCTTTAACTTCAAAAAAAATCTCAAACTTAGAGGAATCACTGATTAAAGTATTTGTGAATTTTCGTGTAAAATTTATATAAAGAGAATCACGTACACACGTACGGAAAAGAGACCCTCCCCCTCTGCACTACGACTTTCGATTTGCAACAAATCATTCAAGCATTTACGCCTGGTTGCCCGCCCAGTTGAATTAAACTTTGCCCAGAGAAGTACGAAGGCAGAGTAAGAAAAGGAATGAGAGAAGCAGGCAGAGGGATGCGTATTCCGAACTCCTTTCTCCAAAGTTGCTGGTGCTTTCGTGCGAAGGCAGTTAACTATTTGACGGTAGCAATCCTCTGTCTATTTCCAACTCACCTCACCTCCCTTTTACTCCCTCATAAGGATGCCGGAAGCAAGATTAACATACCTACGTGTGCATTGAGAGTTCCTGTATGAGGTGGATATGCAACTGATAATTCCGATCACTTTTTGCACGTGGAAAATAGAAATCATTAAATTTATTTTATGAGATTAATGAATAATTCAGTTTAGAATTATGGAAATCCTCAAAAAATACCAGAATTCCAGACCCATTACCAAAAAAAAAAGAAACAATGAAGAAAAAAAAACAGAGCTAAAACCATAAGGGCAAGAAGTCTTAAACTGTGATTAGGTTAATCTCGACTTATAGTATCTTTATCTCAGTTCCACTGCTAAAAACCCCTCACCCCAACTTCCAATGTTCTATTTCCCACGTGTGCATGGCCATGATCATGCATTACGATTTCTATTCGAGCATAGACTACAATTTATAGATTTCCTGTCTACTATACAAATATAA